>CM039132.1:8967496-9567496 GCA_022036555.1 Microstegium vimineum
TTCAATACTAGAGAATCACAATTGTCTACTTGCTTGCTCTCCAAATCAAGTATGGGTTGGTTATGGCATAGAAGGCTTTGTCATGTTGGAATTAAGCAATTGAATAGATTGATTAAGCATAACTTAGTAAGAGGCTTGAAAAATGTTGTGTTTGAGAAAGATAAACATTGTAGCTCTTGTCAAGCCGGCAAACAAGTTGGTAACACCCATCCAAAGAAGAGCATGATGAGTACTAGTAGAGCATTTGAGTTGTTGCATATGTACTTGTTTGGTCCAACAACTTACACTAGTATTGGAGAGAACAAGTATGGATTTGTCATAGTGGATGATCTTACAAGATATACTTGGGTATTCTTTCTCAATGATAAAAGTGATACATTTGCCACATTCAAATCTTTTGTCAAGAGACGTCACAATGAGTTTGAAACTACAATCAAGAAAGTGAGAAGTGACAATGGAAGTGAATTCAAGAATACAAGAGTTGAAGAGCTATGTGATGAATTGGGAATCAAGCATCAACTCTTGGCCAAGTACACTCCACAATCAAATGGCCTTGTTGAGAGGAAAAATAGAACATTGATTGATATGGCAAGGTCTATGCTTAGTAAGTACAATGTGAGTCAATCTTTTTGGGTCAAAGCTATCAACACCGCTTGCTACTCTAGCAACCGGTTATATTGTCACCCAATGATGGAGAAGACACCATATGAGCTTTTAAATGGAAGAAAGCCCAACATTGCATACTTTAGAGTCTTTGGGTGCAAATGCTACATCTTGAAGAAAGGCACAAGACTTGGAAAGTTTGACAAGAAATGTGATGAGGGGTTCTTACTTGGTTATTCAACAACAAGCAAAGCCTATAGAGTGTGGAATTCGGCTAGTGGCATACTTGAGGAAGTCCATGATGTGGAATTTGATGAAACCAATGGGTCTCAAGTTGAAAATGAGAATCTAGAAGATGTGAGTGGACCTCAATTATCAAAGGCTATGAAGAACATGGATATTGGGGATATTCGGCCTAGGCAAGTGATTGATATTGAAGATGACAAGGATCAAGTGCTCAACTCACCCATGCAAGCTAGTGGTTCTCAAGCACAAGATCAACAAGTTGCTAGCTCATCTCAACCAAGCTCAAGCAATCAAGTTTTAACTCTTCAACCGACCAACATTGCAAGAGATCACCCCATTGATCAAATAGTTGGTGACATTACAAGTGGTGTTCAAACAAGATCAAGATTGGCATACTTTTGTGAGCACTACTCCTTTGTATCATCCATAGAGCCAACAAAGATTGAAGAAGCCTTACAAGATGTTGATTGGGTCAATGCTATGCATGAAGAGCTCAACAATTTCACTAGAAACCAAGTTTGGGAACTAGTTGAAAGACCCAAGAACTACAATGTGATTGGCACAAGATGGGTATTTAGAAACAAGCAAGGCCAAGATGGTATAGTTGTGAGAAACAAAGCAATATTGGTATCTCAAGGATACACTCAAGTTGAGGGTCTTGACTTTGGACAAACTTATGCACCGGTTGCAAGATTAGAGGCAATTAGAATTCTATTGGCCTATGTATGTGCACACAACATCAAGTTATACCAAATGGATGTGAAGAGTGTTTTCTTGAATGGATATATCAATGAGTTAGTATATGTTGAGCAACCTCCCGGATTTAAAGATGACAAGAAGCCCAACCATGTGTACAAGTTGAGGAAAGCTCTATATGGCTTGAAGAAAGTACCGAGAGCATGGTATGAAAGATTCAGGGATTTCCTTCTATCTAAAGGGTTCATCATGGGGAAGGTTGACACTACTCTCTTCACCAAGAAGCTTGGCAAGGATCTATTTGTGCTCCAAATCTATGTGGATGACATCATATTTGGTTCAACCAATCAAGTTTTTTTTGAAGAATTTGGCAATATGATGGCAAATGAGTTTGAAATGTAAATGATTGGTGAACTTAGCTACTTCCTTGGTCTTCAAATCAATCAATTGAAGAATGACACATTTGTGAATCAAGGGAAGTACATCAAGGATATGATGAAGAAGTTTGGCTTAGAAAAGTCTAACGACATTAGCACTCCAATGGGTACCAATGGACACTTGGATAGTGATGCTAGTGGGAACATGGTGTATCAAAAGTTATATCGGTCTATGATTGGAAGCCTACTCTATGTGACCTCTTCTAGGCCGGATGTGATGTTTAGTGTATGCATGTGTGCAAGATTCCAAGCCTCTCCAAGAGAAAGTCACTTAAAGGCTACAAAGAGGATATTGAGGTACTTGAAGCATACACAAGATGTTGGATTGTGGTATCCCAAGGGGTCAAACTTTGAGTTAATTGGATATTCGGACTCCGACTATGTGGGATGCAAGATTGATAGAAAGAGCACATTGGCACATGTCAATTGCTAGGCATGTCACTTGTATCTTGGTCATCAAAGAAGCAAAATAGTGTTGCACTCTCTACCACCGAAGCCGAATACATAAGTGCGGGTAGTTGTTGTGCTCAATTGCTTTGGATGAAAGCAACTTTGGATGACTTTGGAATCAAATTCAAGTAAGTGCCATTGCTATGTGACAATGAAAGTGCGGTGAAGCTAACCAACAATCCGGTTCAACATTCAAAAACCAAGCACATTGATGTAAGGCACCACTTCATAAGGGACCATCAACTCAAGGGTGATATCAAAATCACAAGTGTTGGCACCGATGATCAACTTGCTGATATATTCACCAAGCCATTAGATGAGAAGAGATTTTGCAAGCTAAGGAATGAATTGAACATTCTTGACTTCTCAAATATGTGTTGATGCACCCCCATATATGACATGCCTCTCCTTCAAGCTATACAAGGTACAAGTTGATTGACATGTCATTCATCCTCTATTAGGACTTGTTAGTGCATCTAGACATCAACTCATTAGAATCATTCATTAGAATCATTCTATGCTTGATATGATCTAGTGGTAGCATATGACATATTTGTGGGCTTGCAATCCTAGTGTTTGATCTAGAATACAAACTTCAAATGTTTAGCTCAACATGGGCAACATAACCATTCTAGGATGTGTGAACAAGCTTGTCCATGGTTTAAACCAAGTTAAATACTTTGGGGCAAGTAATCTAGATTGAACCACAACTAAGCTTCTCTCCAATAATCAATCCTATTTGAGCACATATTTTTGATAAATAGATGACAAAGGGGGAGAAATTGTAGTAAGAGGAGAAGTAAGTAGTACACAAAGAGTATTCTTGAAAATTTTGAAAATGAAAGCACACAAGTAGGGGGAGCAAGCCTATGGAAAAAGTTGTTGCATATCTTTGTGCATTCATAAGTGCTTGCTTGCATATGTATTTATATTCATGATATGCTTGTGTAGTGAATGCTAGAAACATAATTAACTTGATGCTTGAAGTACTAGCATGCTTAGATCTTTCTAAGTAGTATCTTTCAAGTGGTATTTCAAGTTTGCCCCTCAAAGTGTTTTCAAGTAGTTTCTAGGCATTCATGGTGCTAAGGATGGTTTCACATTGCACTTCGATTGGTATCACGCTTCAAAGGTCCATCCCTTATACCTTAGCATCATTTGGTAGCATTCACTCTCCCACAATTCATAATCATGCATATGTGATCAAAATAAACCAAACTCATATATCACATATGTAGGGGGAGCTAATACTACCAAAGTTGAAATTTTCATTATATATATTCCTTTGTGAAAGGTTGTCATCAATTACCAAAAAGGGGGAGATTGAAAGCCCATGTTTGGTTTTGGTTAATTGATGACACCTATGGACTAACCCTATCACTAAGTGTAAAATTAAGATAGGGTGATCCAAGTTGATGAATGGAGCTAGATGAAGGATCATGATGGATCAAGTGCTCCATGTCTAAGGAAAAGAAGAAAGAGAAAAAAAAATGGACTCAAGGCAAAGGTATATCATAGGGTCATTTTTGGTTTAGTGATCAAGACACTATAGAGAGTTTGATCACCTTTAGGATAGATAGCCGTACTATCAAGAAGGGAAAGACGTTTTGGTGATGGTTATCAAGTGCTACTAGGTGTTATCATTCTTGCGTATGCATTAATCAACCTAGTAACATAGCCTTGCTTAAAAGACATAAAATATATGATAAACATGTGCCCTAAGGAAGTACCTTAAGTGTTTGGCACAATGGAGCAAGGTTGGAAAAGAAAGATGGAAGAAAGGGGCGACGGACACTGGCGCCAGACGCTGGACCAGAGCGATAGACGCATCCGTCGACCAAACCCTAGCTCACCTCCGCGCAGTCAAAGCGACGGACGCTGCAGAGCGTCTGTCGACCAGGCGACAGACGCGTCCGACGATCTCGGGAGCTCTCTGGATGCTCTCTGTAACCGCGACGGACGCCGAGCTAAAAGCGAAAGAACGTCCGACGGATTGAAGAACTCAAAGACATAGGCGACGAACGCTGCTGAGCGTCCAACGGTAAGGCGTCGGATGCGTCCGACGCATATGGGAGCTCTGTGGATGCTTACTGGAAATGCGACGAACGCTAGCGACGGAGCGTCCATCGCTAACTTAAACAGCGCCCGACGCCCACGACAAAGGCATAATGACTAGTTTTTGGAGATGGCCTATTTAAGGCCCATGGACGGTTGGAGCTCCTCACCTCACTCCATTCTATTGTTGCATACTTGTGTGAGCTCTCAAGCACCTATCCCACTCATCTCTTTGATCCTTGCTCATTCCAAAAGAGATAGAGTGCATCCAAGTGCATTGCTTAGTGATTTGCATCTAGTAGCACTTGGTGTTCGTCATCGCCGCGTTGATCTTTTTATTCTTGGTGTTTGCCAACTCCTAGACGGCTTGGCGATTGTGGAGAAGCTTCAGCACGTGTTGGTGATTGTTCGTGGCCGGCTTCATCTATTGTGAGAGGGCTTGTACCCACCTCGGCGGAGCGCCAAAGGGTAACTCTAGTAAATTGCTTGTGTCTTTGAGTTACTCTCATTTGGGTGGATTCTTGTGGCGCCCAGTTAGTGGGCTAGGCTTGTCATTGCCTATTAGCCACCGAATCACCACTTGAGTAGTCGACATAACGGGGACTAGCTTGGTGGCAACCAAGTGGACCTCGGGAGAAAATCTTGTGTCAACCTTGTCTCCCGGCTACTCTTTGATTTTCACATTGTGATTGGCTTTCATATTGACATCCATACATCACAAGACATCGGTATAACAATCACCCTCTTCCTAGTATTTACATTCTTATATCTTATCTAGTTCGCTTAGCTTGTTATCTTAGTTTACTAGTTGTTCTTGCTAGTGTGTGTGCCAAGTGCCTTAGATTCTTGCTATTGATTGTTAGACACTTAGCTAACTAGAATTGCTTTGGATAGTTGGCTTTGCACCCCTGGTAGAGCTAGAGCAAAAAGCTTCGCTTAAGTGTTAACCTTTTGCTCTAGTATTTTGTAGAATTTTTAGTAGGCTATTCACCCCCCTCTAGCCATCTAGGACCTTTCACTAGTACATGATCCTCATGCATGCATGTATACTTGGTCTCCATAGTGACTCATATAATTTATGTTTACTTTGTGCTTATTTTTTGTAAATTCAATGTTGTATAAACAAGTAGTAAGAAAGAAGCATATATAAGCGAACTGTCATATTATAGATTTTTAAAATAAGTTACTTAGTTTATTTACTACAATGTGAGTGAGAGTAACTTTTAATTTAGTTTTAGGGGTTGCATCATATTATTTTCGTAATGGCATATGAGGGTAATTTTTATGATAAATTAATAGGTTATATTAGAATATATTTGACAAATTTATACGCCAATTTATGACGTTGCTTTTTATTATTTTTTACAATATAGCAAACATGAAATACTTTAGAGAAAAAAGGGACCAGTTGATATGGGACATTGAAAGGGATGTCATGTTTTTTTAGCAAAAAAGTCATGTTGGCAGTGGACTCTGAAAAAAAACAATTGGCTGTTTGACACTATGATTATTAGTCACAAATTTGCTGGAAAAGATCGCATCCATTAATTAAAAATTCATTTTTGGCTTAAGAGAGAAAACAACATTGAAATGAAATTATCTTCGTCCTAGCCCTTTCTTCCTATTTCATCGCTTAATTTTCATTCTTCATTCCTTCCCCTTGCAGGTATTGGTTCAAATATATAATACCATTATCTGAGACGGTTTCCTTAAAACATTTAAGTTTGTTAAACATTAACGGAGACGGTAGCTGATCCTCAGGGGCAGCCAACCAATAACAGAGGCGCAGAAGCACTCTATTATTGTGCCCACCTCCGTTAACCGTTGGCTACTGTCTCGCAAAATCTCATGTTATTTCCGATCTCAGTTTCAGAATTGTTTTGGATGAAGAACTTGATAGGGCATCTCATGGAGCCTTATTTGTTCACAAAACCCCGTAAAAAGCAGTAGGGAAGCCTGTACATCCTCTCTATGACACTAGTACACAGACCTACTATAGCGGCGGTTGTAAACGTATTTTTACAGGCGTTTTTCGTAACCGTCTACGTCGGAGGCCAGTAGAAATAGGACCACAATAAATGCGGTTTATGTAGAACCGTCTGTGAAAATCGATTTCTACAGGCGGCTGACTTAAACAAACCGCATGTGGAAACAGATTTCCACAGACGGTTTGTTTAAGTTAGCCGCATGTGGAAATAGCCCCCACCCTACCAAATTTTTCAATTTTTAAATTTAAATCAGACCCTATATTTTATCCTAAACCTATTGGATGATGTTCAATTATACCCATATAGTATTTAACTATTTCATACAAGTGGTTTCATGCTCATAAACATAAAGTCACACTTATTTACAACATCAAAGTTTAATTCTCACAAACATAAAGTAAATGTATTTACAACTAAGTTTTCACTAGTGCTCTAGTGCTCACAAACACTATATATATATATACATCAAAGTTTTAACTAGGGCTCTAATAACCATCTCGACTAAGTTGCAGACCACTGATCTCTGTGAGCGGTCTATACTTTGGGTCACTTAAGATGGCCGACTCATCGTGATAATTCCCCTCGTGAGGAATGACTTCTCTCATGATAAATGAGCACAAGTCCTCAACTATGGCGTACAAAGTACGTTCGCTCATGTTAGTCGCCTTTTGTTGATAAGAATCCTGGGTGGAAAGTTTATAAACATTAATATATACACTTGACAATACATTTGTAACTTTAATGTGAGAACTAAAATCATGAATATTACTTATATTACCTTATAAGGGTTCCTGCTGTATCGTCTGTTCTGCCTCATGAACTCGCACACGTAGAATCCACAGAGGACCGATCCAGGTGGTTGCTTGTGGCACTATATAACAAAAAAGTGGTTATGTATATACTTACAACATGGTGTATGATATGTATTCATAACTTTTCATACGTACCGGCCAATGATGATATATGTTCAATGGCTGCCCTGGATTGTCGCACTTTCCTTTTTTTAATTTGTAATACCTATATGCCCTATAATCTCGAATAGAATCACTATGTTATTCTCAAACTCTCTCATCAATAAAAGTATGCAAGCATGTCTCAACTTACAGTTCCAAGTTGTTCAAGAACCATGCATAGCTCGTAGTCGCATAATCTGCGGAGTCTAATACCAACACCCTTCCTTGCCTAGGGCAAATAACAAAGCAGATCCAGTGGTCTCTGCACGAAGAAAATTTGTGATGCAAGTGTGTATTATAATTATTAATTTGAACTATACAAACTCACACTTACCCAAAGTTATGCGGGGCCATTATGCATTTTCTTTCTTGATATATAAGCATTGAGCTTGCCAGGTAGTAGACGTATTCAGATTCAAACCTTTTCTTCAGCTTCTTTTTCATGTTCTCTCGTTCTTTACCTTCTAACCCCTTTAAGAATTTCTCGTCGTCTCCGATTCTGAAGTTGTGCCGCTTCTCACATATTTTTATTGGGTTCATATAAGCAACCCTTTCATTTTCCTTGTGACGAGGATCATTACCGTAACGTATGACCTCCTCATCATATTGAATTCTGCAAGGCGCACGTTCATGTAAGATATGGAATTAGAATGGATACAACTCACAAATAAAACACATGCATATTTATTCGTATGAGTAATACTTACACTGCAAACAACGTTATGAGTTGTACGTCGAGTCTCTTGAGGTTCATCATCAACCACATGTCCTCGAATGTAATAATGCATGTCTGCCTTTCACATGCAAATACAGGTGGTGGTATAGACACGTGGATGGTGTCAATGCCAACAGAAGCTGCTCTCATGTACCAGTCATGCAGCCTTTTTATACCACTAGGGATTTTAATCAATTCATCCCACTCTAGTAGTGGCCTCCTCGAGTGATAACAATCAGGAACATGTTTGTAATCTTCCTTGAATTACTTAGCCATCTTTTTAAGGCGGTACATGTGTCCTTTCGATAAGAAGCGTCTGTGTCTCATGTATACTATCTTCTTAGATGCATTGAGGGACACGTAAGCGGTTTCATCTATGCAGAATACACAACCTACCTTTCCCTTGAACTGTCGTGATAATGTGAAGAGAGCAGGGTAATCGTTGATCGTAACAAAAATAATTGCTCTCAGCATGAAAGATTCTTTGCAGTACTCGTCCCACATTTGAACACCTGTTTCCCACAACATTTTCATATCCTCCATTAAGGGCTCCAAAAAAACATCCATGTCCACTCTAGGTTGTGTAGGACTAGAGATAAGGATGGTTAGTAAAAGGTACTTCCGCTTTTGCATCAACCATTGGGGAAGGTTGTAGATGGTGAGGATCACCGACCATGTGCTATGCCTGTTGCTCCTCTCAGCAAATGGATTCATTCCATCAGTACTCAGTGCAAATCTAACATTTCTTGTTTCCTTTGCAAAATATTCATGGTTGTTATTGAAATCTCTCCACTGCGTGTCATCAGTGTCACGCCTGGTTTTAAGGACAAAACCAGATACACACCATATGTGAGCCCAGGAAGTCAAATCTCACATATAGCCATAGAAGAAGCTAATATCAAAAGACAATACTTAAATACATAACATATAAGGTCAAAGGAATAACCTTGAGAGAGCAAACAACGGAAAGACACTCCGATCTTCAGGCGAAGACTCCACTCCACAAGGACCAACTGACTGGTTGATCACAAGCCTAACTGCTCGAGACTCTTGCAAACTGGTACCCATCCGGGATTTTTATCCAAATATTGAAAAGTAAACAAGCGTAAGTACATCTCGTACTGAACAAGTATATATGGGATTCATGAGGGTAAAAAAGGTTGACATGGTTTACTGCGGTAAGCATTTTTAATTTGTAACAAAACTTTACAAGTGGTAGTTCATTGATTTTGCTTAAGCCCTGAATTAAACCACATGATCATAATAGCAATTGAATGAATAACACAATAGCATGATAAAGTGATTTATGATAATAACCAACAAGTAAATAATGTTTCTGTGAGTTTTCCGGGCCGCTCGTGTCCGTGAGCACGACTGATATATCAGTTTTTAACACTCTGCAGAGGTTGTACAACTTTACCCATGAGTCATGTTACCCATATGCCCGGGATAGCTAGTCCCAAAACACTGCCAATGTGAGCGGGCAGAGTACACTATGAAGTCTTTCAAAGGGGCTCGCTGACAAACAACAGACATTACGGATCCACGGGCAAGGGGTATACGGGGTGTCCTCGATGGTCCACACGCGCAGCGGTAGCCACTCTGGCCATACCCCGCAACCAGCTCGGCAATGGCAAATTTCATGAACTGTCACATGCGAGAATGTAACCCTCATACTTAACTAAAGCCAGAGCCATGTAGCTCTCATGGTTGTACTGTATGTCCCGGCTTTTGCTGACAGATAGGTTCCTAAATCCATGTTGCTAAAAAGTCAAGTTTTACTTTATCAACTCATATAATCATTAATCAAGATTCAAGATCATGCTTGGTTAAAAGGAGCACTAGCAATAACTACCCAGATGCAAAGTAACCCATAGGATTCCAAGGTTCAAGGTAACAATTCTAGGTAAACCGTAAGGTAACAAAATTAGACACATGCATATGATTTGATTTAAAAACCATCATGAATAGGACATCAAGGAATGTCCCATATAATACTTGCCTTAAAAATAGATCCTTCTTCTAGTTCTAGTCTTCAAAAGATCTTGTAGAAACCCAACTTCTTCTTGATCTCTAGCGTAAAACTCACCGATTGGACAAGTTCATAAACACCACTCAAGCATCTGATCGAACATACAAAACAATACAAACATATATATTTAGAACAATACACCAATCAATTAAAAAGATTTGAAAAAGAAAACTACACAACTCTACGATCACACAGTAGCAAAGAACACGCTAATCGGAGCTACGACGATCGAGATACGACTAACGAAAGATTTTCTTTTATAAAAGAGAATCATAGGCTTTGTTGGTTTTAACTATATAGAAGAGTGGATAAAGTATTTCAGAGAAACACCTTGATTAGATTAGGTCCAACTTGTATTTGGTTTTTGAAAACTAAAGAAGAAACAAGTTGCATAGTGGTTAATAAGTTAGGGTTTGAAACCATGAAAATACAGAGCTATGAACATGTTATTAAAGATCACTAATGCCAAGATTTATTCGTTACGAGATCAACACAACTTGAACGGATCAAATCGGATCTAAAACGTGGAAGTTGCGGAGAAAACAAGATTTAGAGATTAAACTTGGATTTTAAAAGACATTAAATAAATCTACATTTTCAAGGTTTGAAAAACATTATTATTAGGGTTCCATTAGGTAGATCTTAGCTATACGATTCTAACGCAATTTGAATGGATAAAAAAAATGGAGTTGAAAAGAGAATTTTATGACTAAAATAAAATCAGTGGCAAATTTGTAATAAGTTTGAACTATTTTTCGAATTAAAACGAATTATTTTATCTTTTAAATAAACCAGAGGACTGCGGGTTGATCTTTTAAAATGTGAGGGTCTCTTTTGCAAAACCAGTTGCGAAGGGGTATGTAGGGATGTGGACCGTCAGATTGGATCTGGATGCACCAGATTAGAAGTAGAGGAAGGAGAGAGAGGGCGGTGGCCGACCAGGCAGAGGCACACAGTGGCTCCATTGCCAGCATGAGTAGATGTTCACCGTAGAATGGCTCGACGGCGCTAAAGGCTCCATAGCCTAGGCGAGAGGGTCCGAAGTGACGAGCACGATGAGACGAACTCGATGCGGGGTTCAAAAACGGCCACGAGGGCATGGCAGCGGTGCTAGGCATTCCCGAGAGGCTCAGGATGGTCGGTGACGCGCACGTGGTCTGACGGGGATCTAGGAGGAGAGAAATAAGGAACCTGGGGCCTTGCTTACCACAATTCGAAGCTCGGAGGGAGCATTGGAGCGGCGGGAAGGCTCGGCTGCGGCGAGTGAAGGCGAGCAGGGCAGCACTAGGGTTACGGCGGCGACTGCGTGTCTCTGTGGCGCTTGGAATGGAGGCGGAGGGGCGCGGGGGTTGCGGGGCGCAGCTACTTATAGCCCGGAGGCGGTGCCAAGGATGGAAGGAGGCGATTGGGGCGAGGATTCCGCGCGGCATCGGATAAGGAAGGTGATATCGCCTTCCGTCCTGAGGTTGAAGAAAGCAGCGGGGCACTGACGTGCAGGTCCCGCGAGTCAGAGAGGGAGGGAGGCGCAGAGTGCAAGCGCGCGGGCTGTGGGCTATATGGGCCGGGGACTTGGGTTCGGCCCAAAGGAGAAGGGGGAGAGAAAACACGGCTGGATGCTTGCTAGGCCGAGAAGAAGCCCACGCGGAAGGGTGAGGTGAGACGAGGGGGGTCTGCGGAGGTGGGCCGAGGAAGAGGCCTTCGGGCCAGATAGGAGAAAGAGAGGGAGGGGAAAAATAAAACCCTTTTTCTTTGGTTTTGTTTTTATTTTACCTTTCTTTTCCTTTACTTCAAATATATTTTTAAGACATTTGCAAATCAAGTTTTTAATCCTCTACTCAGAACAATAAATCCAATGCTCCAACATGAATGCACAAACATGTTTCTACCTCCTCATAAATTTTAAATTTTGATGAAAAGTTTTATTTCCTATGTTTTCATGAGCACAAAAATCATAATTAAATTAGTTATTACTATTTTCTTTAAAAGAAAATTTTAGGGTGTTACAATCAGCCGGATGACGAAGCTTCCCATCATTTTTGTGCTCATTTGAAGCATACCAGCTCATAAGTTTGGCATCCTCTGGGTTAGCGAACAAACACCTCAATCGATCAACCATAGGAAGGTACCACATCACTAAAGGAGGAATCTTTTTCTAAGCATAATAATCTACTTCGTCTTTTTCTTTGCTTGTGGGGGGTTTTGTTGCTCTCTGTTGGGTCTTCTTTCTCTTATTTCCTTTACATTTGTAGGCAACACATTCTTCGTCTCGAAAGTCTTTATTCGTCTTGTACCTACTTGCACCACAGTTTGGACAGCTAACCATGTCCTTATACTCATCACCTCGATATAGGATACAATGATTTCTACATGCATGGATCCTCTCAACACTCATAGTGAGCGGACTGATTAACTTCTTTGCATAGTACGTGTTAGCCGACACATTGTTCTCCTTTGGAAGCATGTCTGCGATAATACTCAACAACGCATCAAAGTCAACATCAGACAAACCATATCTAGCTTTGAACATCAACAACTTAACCACAGACCACAGTGTCGTGAACTCTTGGGTACAACCCTTAGACTCATCATACAAAGGCTCTTTTGCTGCATTCATCAGGGAATCCATACCTTTCATGAAGAACATTGAAGGGTCATCTAAATGACGATGCAACATTGCCTCTAAGAATTCTGCATCTTCCGCAGCCATATCTGGTAGGACCTCACCTTCATTTGCTCCATCAAAACCATGATCAGGAAGAGGTTGTTGTGTCTTGTGTATGAACTGGAACCCGTCAACAAGCATATGTAGATCAACATCAATATCTACAGTGTTTGCCGTTGTATAATGTGCAAAACTACCCTCTCCATGCTTTGTCCAAATCAAGTAATCCTTCATAAACCATCGACAGACTAGATGAGAAAGGATTGTTTGAGTGTCATCAAATACAACAACATTTTTGCATTCTATGCATGGACAATGTATGTGCTTCATCTTTGTTCTCCAAGCATGGTTCTTAGCAGCGTCAACAAACTTATGCACTTCTAGTAAGTATGATGGATCTAGTCTTGACAACTCATACATCCATAATGACCTCTCCATCGTACCTGTACAAAAATATAATGAATTAATTGTATGCTAAAAGTTAAAACCATAGGCCTAGCTCCAAAAAGTTACTCAAACCGAGCAAAAATGAATAAAAGGATGCAAGAGAGAGATAAACTAACCTTTACTAGCACCTCCTTCCAAAAAAATGAATATCAAAACCTCTCCAATTGTATTTTAAAAATCTGGATTTCCAAAAACGTCTCCAATGGTAGTTGACTGCGAGCTAGAAGAGTTATCGGGGAGGAAGAAGGGACATGGTTAAGTTTAGGGTTTATCATATGGTACATTTTTTAAACATACATTTGTCTCACCACACAAACAAACAATTCATTGAACAATTTATGCAAATAAAGAAAAAAATACTAAGTAATTAACATAATATGAACCTATATTGCTCTCTACATGAACATACCATTCATGGCTAGCTATATTTACATACAACTAAAAAAATCTTGGATAAACTAAATTGACAACAAAAGATTAGTTGGGAGCGTGGAGAGACATCATCTAACAATCTTAAGCATAAAAATTTCACAAAATCTTGCCCTAGCTACCCTTCTCTCTCACTCATGGTGAAACCCTAGATCCAAAAAGGGACTCAAATTGAGCAAGAATTGACAAAATGAGGGCAAGAGAGGCATAAACTAACCTTTCTTAGCAACCTCCTTCAAAAAATGAAGATCAAAACCTCTCCCCTTGTATCTGAAGAAATATGGACCTCCAAAATCGCCTCCAATGAAAGTTGGCTGCGAGCTATAGGATTTTTCATGGAGGAAAAATGGTATGTATAGCTACAGGAACAACACTGGCGGTTGCTTAAGTCAACCGCCAGTGTAAACTGATTTCTACTGGAGGTTTACCCAAGCCAACTGCCTGTGGAAAGGCGGTTCAGCTAAGTCAACCGTCAAAAATTGATTTCCAGTGGCAGTTGACTTAGCTGAACCGCCTGTGGAAATGAGCCATTTCCACAGGCGGTTATTTTAGGTAAACCGCCAGTGTAATCAATTTACACTGGCGGTTCATAGCTCCGACCGTACGAATCTTTTGCACTGGCGCATGATAACTGAAACCGCCAGTACAAATAAAAGGCCACTGCATGCTTAGAGCTGTTTTGTACTAGTGTGAGTTGTTGTTAGTAACCAAAAAGTTTGTTTATATAAGGAAAGACGTGTGCCAAAGGCCTTTGATAGAACTTTCATTAGTTTGGAAACCGTCATAAATATGTCAACTTTTTTTCCTTTCATTTATGAGTACCAAGAATAAGATATCATTACGGTCTATCTGCCAGAGATAGGTAAACCACGTCTCTCCGATTTACACCATATATAAGAAAGCCATGCCTGCGGCACAGCAATACCACAATATCAGCAGCAGTTTAATATAAATTTATGCCTATTTTTTATTTCTAAGCACACTTCTTAGTAGCATTTTCAACCTTGTACTCAGAGGACAATAAGGCTTGGGAAGCATGAGGAAGTGTGGCTGCTTGTGCGTGTAGTTTGCTGTTGCAACCGTAAGTGGAAGACTGGGTGTCATTTTGCATGACGGCGATGGCTTGCAGCAAGACAGTCAAAATTCCGATCTTATCCTGCTTGAGCATTAGGAATCTGTCTGTCGTCATCCGCTGCTGGTATTACACTGTGAGGTCATCATCATTATACGAAGCATGGTGGGCTGAACTAGGAATAGGACTCGGCTAACAAACCGACTCGGCTTGGCTTGTTTTAGCCCATTAAAATAATGAGTCAGCTTAGCTCGGCTCGTTTTATTAACGAGCCAGGAGGCCTGCTTGGCTTAGCTGATTTATGATTTTAAGTTGGCTCGGTTAGCTCATGAGCTAGCCATAAAAAACAGGAAAAATATAATATATCTGTTTATGTAAAATTTGAGAATAGTAATAATATAAAAGTAGTCAATTCATAAGCCTTAAATTAAACAACAATTTATATATATTAATATATTAGTACCATACCATACATCTATACTACATACATAATGCATGACTGATCCTATCAGGCACATAGTTTAAAATAGAGGACATTGAAAATAGCGCCACTTTTTTTCAGCAGCTATTAAGCTATATCGGCGCTATGACAAATAACATTTTTATAAAAATGCATGAAAAAAACTAGTAAATTAATGCAAAAACATGGTAAATATAAAATTTGATGAACAAAAAAAATATTTTTAAAGATCCACAGGTCTAGGTAACATTACCACTATAACATTACAACATGGTTCATGAAACTCTAGTGTCCAAAGTATCAAATTAGTAGCAAATAACTACGAAATAACTAATTAAATTATCACTAATATGGCATGTTGACAAAATCTAGAATAGCACTGCTATTTGAAGGCTAAAGCTATGCAACATAGCGGGCTATAGCGACGCTATAGCCCACAAAAGCAGTCAAAGTTGGCATAGCAGTAAAAACATGAATAGTTTAGCGGCGAGCCTGTCCAACAGCTATAGCGCCGCTATAGCTCGATATATTTTTCTTGGATCAGACATCATACCACATAACTCCTATGCAACGCGCATCCAAGTTTGCCATTGTCGCATCACTGAATACTTTGATGAAACTAGATAATAATATACTGGCACTCATATCAAGTTAAAAACTTGAACCTTGGTTGAAAGGTTCCAAAATTATCATGTTCAAAACTTAGCTTCAATACAGTACTAGAAAACAAGGTCTTTGGTCGATGTGCAAATAGTTTCGACAAATTTTGTGTCCGAGAAAAAAGATGAATTAGTTCCGGTTCTATATACTAACCGGGACTAAAGTCCTTTGTCCAACGGCTATAATATCTTTAGTCCCGGTTCGTAACACCAACATTTTTAGTCTCGGCTGGTGTTACGAACCGGGATATCTATTGTCAGATGTGCTGTGTAGGTGGGGTGGTAAGCTACACGCGAGACTGTGTATGATGTCTTGAGTTCGAATATCAGGGGCACAATGATGGGATGCATTAATTTTTTATGTTTCGAGGACCAGTTGTATGTGGCAACCCGGACTAAAGGTGAAAGACCAAAAGTGAAGGACCTTTAATTTAATCCCGAATTTGTAGTCCCGGTTGGACTAAATCCTGTTTCCAACCGGGATTAAAGGCTACTTCTCTACTAGTGATAGGTGAATTAGCATGAATTAGATGAGCCCATAATGGTCCTTATTGGACCCAATCGTTTTTTTTATATATACTTCAATGTATAGCCATTTATTAATTATCTTTTGAGAGAGTGTTAAGCCAAACTGTCCCCTTCTGGACACGGACTATGGTCGCGAATGTGTTTTTTATATATATAAAACAGGCAGAGTTAGGTCGACTACATTTATCTGATTTGTGCCATATGCACTGTGCTTTCCCAAAAAAAAAAAAAGAATAGCACAAGGACATGACCAAGGGGCAGCATTCCGAGCCGTGCGCCAGGAGCCTAGCGACCAACTAACTGTAGAGAAGTAGGTAGACACCCCTGCATAGCCCACAACAAATGCAGTAGCTACAAGATAAATATATATGCAGCTTATTCGTCGCAAAAAGAGCCTTTGCAACACTATATGAGCCTTTAGCTTCTGCAGAAGTGTTCCATAATACAATTTTGTTTAGTAGCTCCAGCTTGTTTTGGGAGCTACATAACATCGACCTCTACTTTTTTTAGATGAAGTTATTTTTACGAGCTATCAGTGGCTTATCGCTATTCATTTTACACGAAAGAGGGAATCTGTTGAGTTGATCCTTTAAAATCAGCAGGGAGGACAAATTTAAAGGAAGATGCCAGTCAAAGTATTCACGTATACAAATTTGGCTGTTTCCATTTCTTAGAGACTATATGTCTGTGATTACTGTTTAACGTACAGTGGCTTGTTGTGCAATGAAAGATTTTTGCCCACCTGTTCTAATCCTAGCACGAAGTTCAGTAGAAGCTGCTAAGATCTGCTTGAGAAGCGTATCATGCTTGAGAAACGTACACAAATTGTGGTTTATTCCTCTGTTTTAGAATGGTCACATCCTCTAGAGTAGAGTACTAATGAATTCATTGACTCCAGATGCATATTCATAAATTATCCTAGAGTTGCCATTGGGTACTTTCAAGTTGTGTCTCCCTTGGGCATCACAGAAAAGCACACCATTCCTCGAGCTTTACTGGGCCAAATAATTTTTTCAATGTAGTTGAAGTTGTCGCCACTTATTTTCTTTTCAGAGAGAGCCATGCACTATCTCCTGGACACACACTACTAATTGGCAGAGGTAGGTCAACAACATTTATCTGATTTGTCCAATGCAAGTGTGTTTAAAAAAATAAGAAGAAAACTGAAGCCATCTTGCAGCTCAATAATACCACAGCAACATGAGCTACAGTCCTGCAGAGGCCATTTGATCCATGAAAATTTTGTTTGGAGCACACATTCTATGATCATTATCAACATGATCCTAGAGAGCAATGACCATCTGTGCGGCACAATAAAACCCAAATGACATGAGCAACAGAGGCCACTTGACTCAAAGATGTTTGTTTTCGCCACACATTTTGTTTCCATTTTTGGCTTAATCCTTGAGGGCAATGGCCATAGGATTCGGAAGCATTGGGAAGCATCGCTGCATTTTGATGTACTCCCTCCATCCCATCCCATTGAAAGTGTCGTTTTTGACTTTTAGATTTCTCGTTTGATTGTTTGTCTTATTCAAAAAATTTATTCAAATAATAAAATAAATAAAACATTATGAAAGTATATCTAATGATAAAATAAGGTATAATAAAATAAATAAGAATTACACAAAAATTTTGAATAAGAAAAACCGTCAAACAAAAAGTCTCGAATTCTAAATGACACTTCCAATGGGACGGAGGGAGTAGTTCTTAGTGGATGCATCGTCGTCTGGCATTAGGATTAAAACCACCCAAGCAACAACAGTTCAATTATCAACTTGTTCCTAGAGAGGTTGTTGTTTCGCCTTGCAAGTATACAATGACATTCATCAATCATTTTGTAACACCCAAAATTTTGCATCCTTTACAAATAGATTAAAAATTGGATAAATGCATTTTTGGTGGACATTAAAACCTAGGGAAAATATATAAAGATTTCATGAAATAAAACTTATCGCAAGTAGGAACATGATTGTTGCATTCATGCTGATGCATAGTATTTTGTATTGGTTGGAATTTACAAAATTCAACTTGAATTCAAAAGTGCATTTGAAAATGTGTTTGGAAATTCAGAAAATAAAAGACAAAGCTTTTCATTTCTCTCTCCCTCCCTTAACCCTTTCTGGCCCGAAGGCCTGCCCCCTCGGCCCAGTCCCTCCCCTCTCTCTCTCGGTTTGGGCCAGAGCAGGCCGGCCCACCTCCCACCCCGCGCAGGCCGACGCACTCATCTCTCTCTCTCTCTCGGCCACTGACAGGGAGGCCCCACGCGTCAGTTTCATCTCTCCCCTTCCTTTCTTCCTCCCTCACCTTTCCTTTTCTCCCGCGCCGGCGAATCTCTCTGCCGACGCCGCCTCTGCGCTGCCGACCTTCTCCGCTCCTTTTCGACCGCCCCCGAGCCTCGCATCGCGGTAAGAAGAACCCCCTGAACCCGCCAACCCCCTTAATTCCCTCTGTTTCGCCCGTGCGGCCTTCCTCCGCGTCCACCGGCGGTAGAGCGCCACCCCACCGCGCGGGCACCGCACCCCGCGCGCAATCGGAAGAACCAACCCCGCAGACGTGTTCGCCGTGTGTCCCTCTCTCTTCCTGTCCCAGTTGCGCAGAGAATCGTTGGTTACTTGTTGTTTACCTTTATGAATCGCTTTATCATGATATTATGTTATTTGTTCATTTGCTTATATGATCATGCAATTTAATTTGGGGGCTTAAGCATAACTTTGATCTACCACTTCTAAAGTTTTGTTACAAATTAAAATGCTTATCGCAGTAAAACAGTGTCATACTTTTTGAGCCACATGAACCCCATATATACTTGTTGAGTACTATAAGTACTTACGCTTGTTTACTTTATTTTCAATATTTGGATAAAAATCCCGGATGGGTACCAGATTATCAGAGTTATGAGGAGTGTCCAGAGGACTACTAGGTTTGGGGTCAACCAGTTGACGTCCCTGTGCTATGGAGCTTCGCGAGAGTTATCTTATATTTCCGCTGTTATGTAATAAACATTAATAGATACTTATTCGCTATGTAATAAACACTTGTGATGGTACATTTTTGATAATTTGTCGGCTTATGTGTGTGACTGATCTCTGGTTACACATAAGGTTATTGCATCCTGTTTTGTCTTTAAAACTGGGTGTGACAGATTGGTATCAGAGCCGTGTTGACTGTAGGACGCAAACCTAGAAGGAATTGGTTCTTAGGAATGCTCTTTTCATGCTTTTATACCTTGTTATTATTTGTTAAAACTATTACTCATCTCAAAATTATATTAACTTGATTCTAACTTAGTTCTCATCTTTGCTTTTCTATAGATGGCCCGCAAGAAGCAGACTGCTCGCAAGTCCACTCGTCCCCCACCAAAGTACGTGCCAATGGAGCCCCGCGAGGATGAAGAAGAAGAAGTCCAAGAAGAGAGCTCAGGAGACAGTCGCTCCAGGACTCCCTCTGATGAGAACAGCCGCTCCAAGACTCCTTCTGGTGGTTCCAAAGCTGGTCAAGAACGCTTGGGATGGACCAAGCACTTCCACTTCAAGGAGGGAGACGATGAGGACTACTACCATGGCTTGTTGAAGTGGACATTGGAGAACCACTACTCTGACTAGAAGTCCGAGGTGAAGTACATGTGCTATGAGAACAAGCACTTCCAGGACCCCTCCTTCTGGAAGTGTACCCTCTACATCTGCATCCGGAAAGACGCCACACAGTCGTGGCAAGTGGAGGCCGTCTATGAGCCCAAGATCAGCCGTGCCAACATGATGGAGTGCATGGAGGATGCAACTCGCATGACCTTCTTTGATCTTCGTGCTCATCGTCGTAACCGCATGATGGAGGACAAGTACCCGGCACCTTCCCTTTGAGACCCATGAGGGATGGTTCATGTTCGAGGCTAATGATGGATATGATGACGTCACCAAGGTGATGATCGACTTTGCTCATGAGTTGATGCAGCAGGTCGAGGTGCTAACTGACGAGCTTGGTGGCCAGCATAAGCTACTCAAGAGAGCCCGTGCAAAGAATGACAAGCTCAGAGGATGCCTGAAGATGCCCAAGTTCCATCAGAAGCTTCCCCCAGTTTTCCTTCCATAGGATGAGTACCATCCTGATGTAATAAAATACTAGCAGCGAGAGTTGAGTCGAGTCTTGTCGTGTCTTGTGAACTTGGTTTTGTTATATGGTTTTTATTATGATTATGAGTGATTTGGAGTTTTGTTATGAGTGCTGAAACATTGTGGGCCTATCCACAAGTTCCTTAGCTAAGAACAAATAGGTTTGATATAAATAAAAGTGCTAGCGGGTGGGTTATCCTGTTTTCTATCTTGCTGTTTTTCTGGAGCAGTCAGTAATCTTTCGGTTTTATCTCAAAGATGGTTCGTCCAATGATCATGAAATTTATATGGCAACAACTAGACTTCAGTATCTTTCCAATGCATCTTGAATTACGTTCATACCTGTTCTGGTTTGGGGGATATGACAGTTACGCGTTGAGGTTTCTGCGTAGTCTGGAACTCAGAAACAGTTTTGATAACTTGCTGTTTTCACCTATTTTCGCATATGAATCTGAAAAAGTGAGAATTATGAAAGTTGTATACAATTTCATAATCTTTCCAACCATGTAAATTTCACATTTGTTTGACTTTTGAAACGTGATATATGACTGTTTTACAGTACCACTTGTAAGGTTCAGATTTCAGAAAGTTATGCTCAGTCATATGTTTCAATGAACATTTAATCTAATGGTCATACTATGTGTTTTGGATGACAGATGGCCGCAAGAGGTGGTAGAGGCAGAGGCCGTGGTAGGGGTGCACCACCAGTACCACCACCGCCACCACCACCAGCACCCCCAACCATGACTATGGAGCAGTTCATGATAGTGCAGACATAGTTGATGCAGACAATGATGCAACACCTCCAGAATCCACCTGTACCACCACCACCTCCACCACCACCTGTCCAGACACGGGACAAATGTGGAGAGTTTATGAAGGGTTGCCCTCCGGTGTTCACCCATGCTTCTGAACGACTGGAGGCGGACGACTAGTTGAGAGCTGTGGAGAAGCAGCTAAATATCGCTCAATGCAACGAGCGTGAGAAGGTGCTATACACATCTGGCCAGCTGCAGGGTGCTGCTCAAGATTGGTGGGACTCATACATGTATGGACGTCCCAACAATGCACCAGAGGTATCTTGGCAGGAGTTCACGGATAGCTTCAGGTCTTACCATATTCCTGAAGGCATAGTGGAGCTCAAGCAGGAGGAGTTCAGAGCTCTGAGGCAAGGGTCCATGACAGTGGCGGAGTACCGAGACAAATTCGCACAGTTGTCTCGATATGCTCCTCATGAGGTTGCCAACGACGCTGACAAGCAGCGCCGCTTTCTGAAGGGTCTCTATGATGGTTTGCAGTTGCAACTCATGTCCAATCTCTACTACAACTATCAAGCCCTCGTGAACCGCGCTATTGTTATTGACAACAAGCGCAAGGAGATGGAAGCCAAGAAGAGGAGGCTTCAGGGACCAGCTTCAGGAAGCAACACCCGCCAGCGTCCCAACCCCCCACAGAACTTCGAACAGAGGTACCAGGGTCCGAGCAATCAGTGGAACCGTGGTCAGAACCCGCAGCACGATCAGTTTCCGCAGCGTAATCAGTTCCCACAGCGTCCACATAACAAACAGCAAACTGTACCATAGGCGTCACGTCAGGGGAAACCCAATGCTACTCCAATGAAGAACAGTGCTCCCAACACTCCCAATAGGTGTTTCCGTTGCAACAAGGAGGGGCACATGTCCTACAACTGCCCTGACAAGCAGAACCCACCGACGCCTCAGAACCAGGGCAATCAGCAGAGGGGAAGGCAACAGACTCCAGCCAACATTGGAAGGGTGAACCACGTGTCGGCAGATACTGCAGAGGAGACTCCTTAAGTTATGATGGGTACGTTCAGTATCAACTCTATCCCCGCTACTGTACTTTTTGATTCTGGAGCTTCGCATTCCTTCATTTCTCAAGCTTTTGTTAGAATGCATGATATGTTGTTGCGTACCATGAAAACCCCCATAATAGTAAATTCCCCGGGAGGGACTTTGACTGCAAATTGCTATAGTCCTTCAGTTAGTGTGCTTCTAAGGGGAGTAGCCTTTGAGGTTGAACCTATCATGCTAAGGACAGCTGGTATTGATCTCATTCTGGGAATGGATTGGATGATGAAGTACAAGGCAGAGATTCAGTGCCAAGAGAAGGTTGTTGTCTTGACTTCACCTAAAGGGGATAGAATTAGTGTGGAAGTTGTTTTGAAAGCTCCACCGATAGCTACTGTGAGTCAACTAGATGATGATAGCTACGAACCTGAATCAGTTGTTGATGAGTTCTCAGATGTTTTCCCCGATGACTTGCCAGGTATGCCACCCGACCGCGACATTGAATTTCTTATTGAGCTTTTGCCTGGTTCTGCACCTATTGCTAAGCGTCCATATAGGATGGGGGTTAATGAGTTAGAAGAACTTAAGAAATAGTTGCAGGAGTTACAAGAGAAGGGTTTCATACGTCCTAGCTCTTCACCTTGGGGAGCTCCAGTGATCTTTGTTGACAAAAAAGATGGTATACAACGGATGTGTGTGGATTACCGTTCGCTCAATGAGGTAACTATCAAGAATAAGTACCCTCTACCAAGTATTGATGACCTATTTGACTAGTTGAAAGGAGCTTGTGTGTTCTCTAAGATCGATCTTCGATCGAGATACCACCAGTTGAAGATCCGTGCCTCTGACATACCTAAGACTGCATTTACTACAAGATATGGGTTATATGGGTACACTGTGATGTCGTTTGGGCTAACCAATGCACCTGCCTACTTCATGTACTTGATGAATAAGGTGTTCATGGAGTTTCTTGACAAGTTTGTGGTAGTTTTCATTGATGACATTCTAGTCTACTCCAAGAATGAGGAAGAACATGCAGAACATCTCAAGTTGGTCTTGCAGAAGCTCAGAGAACACCAGTTGTATGCTAAAAGGAGCAAGTGTGAGTTTTGGTTGAGGGAAGTGTCTTTCCTAGGACATGTTATATCTAATGGAGGGATAGCAGTGGATCCAAGTAAGGTGCAGATGTGTTGAATTGGAATCCACCTACCAGTGTGACTGAGATTCGTAGTTTCGTTGGACTGGCTGGTTACTACCGGAGATTCATTGAAGGTTTCTCCAAGCTTGCTAAACCAATGACGGCTTTGTTAGAGAAGAATGCTAAGTTTGTATGGTCTGAGAAGTGTCAAGCTAACTTTGAAGAGTTAAAGAAGCGGTT
The DNA here is from genome assembly GCA_022036555.1 of Microstegium vimineum. Taxonomy (NCBI): domain Eukaryota; kingdom Viridiplantae; phylum Streptophyta; class Magnoliopsida; order Poales; family Poaceae; genus Microstegium; species Microstegium vimineum. The sequence goes on from CM039132.1 coordinate 8,991,227, forward strand.
AACCACAACGCCAGTGTTGATTTTGCCAGACCTGAATAAGAGTTTCTCCATATATTGTGATGCATCGCGTCTGGGTCTTGGTTGTGTGCTGATGCAAGAAGGCAGAGTTGTTGTTTATGCATCAAGGAAGTTAAGGAAGCACGAGTTGAATTATCCTACACATGACTTGGAGTTAGCAGCTGTGGTACATGCACTGAAGATTTGGAGACACTACTTGGTTGGTCACAAGAGTGATATTTACACGGATCACAAGAGTCTGAAGTACATATTCACCCAGTCAGATCTGAACTTGAGGCAGCGCCGTTGGTTGGAATTGATCAAGGACTATGACTTGGAAGTACATTGTCACCCCGGAAAAGCGAATGTTGTGGCAGATGCCCTCAGTAGGAAAAGTTATGCCAATGAGGTACACCTAGAAATACAGTCCAAAGAGTTGTGTGCTCAGTTAGCGCATCTCAACTTGGGTTTTGTTGTTAACTCTATGGAGTTAGTTTTGGAACCTAGCCTGGAATAGGAGATACACAAGGGTCAGTTGCAGGATGAGGAACTGAAAGAGATTGCCGAGAATATTGTGATTGGTAAGGCACCAGGTTTCAGTCTAGATGACAATGGTACTCTTTGGTTTGGTAAGAGGTTATGTGTGCCAAGAGTGAAAGAGATCCGTGCGACCATTCTGCGAGAGGCTCATGATTCAGCTTACTCTATACACCCGGGAAGTACCAAGATGTACCTGGACTTGAAGGAGAAGTATTGGTGGTATGGACTAAAGAGAGATGTTGCAGAGTATGTGGCAGTGTGTGATACATGTCAGAGAGTTAAGGCAGAGCACCAGAGACCGGCAGGATTGTTACAACCGATGAAAATTCCAGAGTGGAAATGGGAAGAAGTTGGTGTGGACTTTATAGTGGGTTTGCCTCGCACCCAAAGTGGCTATGACTCGATATGGGTAATTGTGGATCGGTTGACAAAAGTTCCTCACTTCTTGCCAGTTAGGACCACCTACACTGGAGCAAGGTTACCAGAGATATACATGGAAAAGATAGTGTGTATGCATGGTGTTCCTAAAAAGATTGTTTCCGATAGGGGTACTCAGTTCACATCCCACTTCTGGCAGATGATTCATAGGTCCCTTGGAACCAAGTTGAATTTCAGTACAGCCTATCACCCGCAGACAGATGGTCAGACAGAAAGAACCAACCAGATATTGGAAGATATGTTGAGAGCTTGTGCACTGCAAAATGGGACTAGTTGGGATAAGAGTTTGCCGTATGCTGAGTTCTCGTATAACAACAGTTACCAGAAAAGTCTAAAGATGGCACCGTTTGAGGCTTTATATGGAAGGAAGTGCAGAAACCCTTTGTTCTGGAATCAGATGGGAGAAAGTCAAGTGTTTGGACCATATGTGTTCAAAAGTGCAGAGGAACAGGTACGGACTATAAGAGAAAACTTGAAAGTTGCACAGTCTCGACAAAAGAGTTATGCTGACAACCGCAGAAGAGATTTGGCTTTCAAAGTAGGTGACTACGTCTACCTAAAGGTGTCGCCTATGAGAAGCGTAAAGAGGTTCAATATGAAGGGTAAGTTGGCACCCAGATATGTTGGTCCCTTGAATATAGTGGAACGACGTGGTGAAGTAGCTTATCAGCTGGAGTTGCCTGAGAGTCTGGCAGGGGTACACGATGTTTTTCATGTGTCACAGTTGAAGAAGTGTTTGCGTGTGCCAGAGGAGCAGATACCTTTGGATGAGTTGGCAGTTAAGGAGGATCTCACCTATGAGGAATACCCGATAAGGATCTTGGAAACGGCAGAAAGAGTCACCCGGAGCCGAGTCATTCATATGTGCAAAGTTCAGTGGAATCGGTATTCCGTGGATGAGGCAACTTGGGAAAGAGAAGAGGATCTGAAAAGGACATACCCGGAGTTGTTCGAGTAAGCCGGCTGAATCTCGGGACGAGATTCCTTTAAGGGGGGTAGATTTGTAACACCCAAAATTTTGCATCCTTTACAAATAGATTAAAAATTGGATAAATGCATTTTTGGTGGACATTAAAACCTAGGGAAAATATATAAAGATTTCATGAAATAAAACTTATCGCAAGTAGGAACATGATTGTTGCATTCATGCTGATGCATAGTATTTTGTATTGGTTGGAATTTACAAAATTCAACTTGAATTCAAAAGTGCATTTGAAAATGTGTTTGGAAATTCAGAAAATAAAAGACAAAGCTTTTCATTTCTCTCTCCCTCCCTTAACCCTTTCTGGCCCGAAGGCCTGCCCCCTCGGCCCAGTCCCTCCCCTCTCTCTCTCGGTTTGGGCCAGAGCAGGCCGGCCCACCTCCCACCCCGCGCAGGCCGACGCACTCATCTCTCTCTCTCTCTCTCGGCCACTGACAGGGAGGCCCCACGCGTCAGTTTCATCTCTCCCCTTCCTTTCTTCCTCCCTCACCTTTCCTTTTCTCCCGCGCCGGCGAATCTCTCTGCCGATCACGCCTTGGAGCACGGGATTCCCCGCCTTTCCTTCGCTGACACCGCCCTGTGGTTAGTTCAGCCGAGCGCCGCCCACCAGTCCCCTTTCCTTCTCCCCCCCCTCTTCTTTCCTTTCTAGCGCTGCCGCCTTCCATCCCCGCCGAGCTCGAATCCGAGCAAGAAATCCCCCTTCCTTCTCTGCGGATCGCCCCAGGCTATTTAAGCCGAGGCCCCGCACTCCACCGCCCCCACCCGACCCCCTGGAAGCACCCCAGAACCACCCGCCACCGCTGCCGCACGCCTAGCACAGAGGCATCGACGCCGCCTCTGCGCTGCCGACCTTCTCCGCTCCTTTTCGACCGCCCCCGAGCCTCGCATCGCGGTAAGAAGAACCCCCCGAACCCGCCAACCCCCTTAATTCCCTCTGTTTCGCCCGTGCGGCCTTCCTCCGCGTCCACCGGCGGTACAGTGCCGCCCCACCGCGCGGGCACCGCACCCTCGCGCGCAATCGGAAGAACCAACCCCGCAGACGTGTTCGCCGTGTCTCCCTCTCTCTTCCCGTCCCGGTTGCGTAGAGAATCGTGCACCGAGTCTGCAGATTGACTAGCGCCGCTGTAGTCCGGCAATGGCGCCACCGCGCCTCTGTTTCCGGCCGCCGCGCGCCGCCTTCCTCCCCCCCCCCCCCCCCCGATCTAATCTCTGCTGTCCGTTTTGAATCGGATGGATCACGAAGCCCCGTACCCTTTCGGCCGGCACTCTTGCAAAAGAGACCCTGCGGTTTTTAATGCATCAACCCACCATCCCTTGGCGTATTCCGAGTTCACGTCTTCTCTGTTGAAAGGCGTATTTCCTTTTCTGTTTCGTTTTAATTCGAAAATAAAAATAAAACTCTATTTATAGAATTGCCACTCAATTTCCAATGCTTCTAAAATGCTCATTTTAACTCCGATTTCATCCATTCAAATTGCGTTAGATTCGTATCGACGTAATCTACGTGTTAGTTAGCTCGTAGTTCATGTTAGACAACTTTTAAAAACAGTTAATCACTTAATCTCTTTTAATTTCTCGTTTACTTTATGAAACTTGATTAATTCATATCTTCTTCGTTATAGCTCCGTTTTTCGTGTTTCAAGCGTCTATGTGATCGTAGTGAGACGTAGATCCGTTTTATAAACTTTTATTCTTGTTTTTATCATGATTGGTGTACTGTTCTAATCTATAGCATTTGTTTGTTTGCATGTTATGTCTCTGTATGATTGCATGTGATGTGGTGATTGAGTATAGACGGTGAGCAGTACGTGGGTGACCAGGAGGTTTTCTTTGAGCAGGAGCAGCAGGAACCCTTTGAGCAAGGCAAGTATTATATGGGATCTTCCTTGATGTCCTATTCATGAAGCTTTTCAATAAAATCATATGCATGTGTCTAATATTGTTACCATAGGGTTTACCTAGATTTGATTACCTTGAACCTTGAAATCCTATGGGTTACCTTTGCATATGGGTAGTTATTGCTAGTGCTCCTCTTTAACAAAGCATGATCCTTAATCTTGTTTAGTGACTACATGAAATGATAAAGTAAAACTTGACTTTTTAGCAACATAGATTTAGGACCCTATCTATCAGAAAAGCTGGGACATAGAGTACAACCATGAGGGCTATATGACTCTGGCTTTAGTTCAGTAATAGGGTTACTCTCTCGCATGCGGCAGTTCACGAAAGTTTCCATTGACGCGCGGTTGCGGGTTGCGGCTGGAGTGGTTACCGCTGCGCGGTGTGTACCATCCCGGGGCTCCCGTATACCCCTTGCCCGTGGATCCGTACTGTCTGTGGTATGTCAGCGAGCCCCTTTGAAAGACTTCATAGTGTACCCTGCCCGCTCACCTCGGCAGTGTTATGGGAGTCATGATCCCGGGCATTTGGGCAAACACGACTCATGGGTAAAGTGTACAACCTCTGCAGAGTGTTAAAAACTGGTATATCAGCCGTGCTCACGGACACAAGCGGCCCGGAAAACTCACAGAATCTTTGGTTACTTGTTGTTTACCTTTATGAATCGCTTTATCATGATATTATGTTATTTGTTCATTTGTTTATATGATCATGCAATTTAATGTGGGGGCTTAAGCATAACTTTGATCTACCACTTCTAAAGTTTTGTTACAAATTAAAATGCTTATCGCAGTAAACCAGTGTCATACTTTTTGAGCCTCATGAACCCCATATATACTTGTTGAGTACTATAAGTACTTACGCTTGTTTACTTTCTTTTCAATATTTGGATAAAAATCCCGGATGGGTACCAGATTATCAGAGTTATGAGGAGTGTCCAGAGGTCTACTAGGTTTGGGGTCAACCAGTTGACGTCCCTGTGCTATGGAGCTTCGCAAGAGTTATCTTATATTTCCGCTGTTATGTAATAAACATTAATAAATACTTATTCGCTATGTAATAAACACTTGTGATGGTACATTTTTATAATTTATCGGCTTATGTGTGTGACTGATCTCTGGGCACACATAAGGTTATTGCATCCTGTTTTGTCTTTAAAACTGGGTGTGACACATTTGAAGGCCAGCTGTCAAAAGGTAAGCACGTGCTGGGCTCTAACAACCACTTTATGCTAATAAGTTATTGATATATTAATGCTGAAAGAAAATTATCACTGTGTGATCTTAATCTCAACACATGGAATAAGTGAACACGATTCTCTGTAAGCAGAGAAAGAAGTTCCACAGAAGCAGTTAAATCCCCTTTAATCAGGAATGCGTTCTCTTTTCTGGCCGGTCCTTTGTACGTTATTTGAATAAACTCTGTTTTCACTATGACATGTCTTTGACAAACTGTCTGCACTATGTTGCATGCATAGCAGCACAATTGATGGAGAAACAGAACATTTTGGGATGCTCCTAACACTAAGTAGTTTTTTTTCGAACAAAAAACTCGTATGAGAAGAGCTATACAACAGCATCTATCTAGGGGAATTCTAGGCTAACGAAGCCACCACTGCAAACTCTTGCTCCCGGCTTGAATCCAACAACTCACTTCATCCTTGATCTTCACAACTAGCACAACCACAAAAGCACCTTCTTCTGCAAAATTGTTGGTTTCCAAAATTCCTATGAAAATAGGATGATCAATCTCAGACTCTTGAGACATTTGGCATAAAAGTGAAGTTGAGTCCACCATGCTTTCACTGGTGTGTACCTCAAAAAAGGAGGTTCTTGCCGCAAGCCAAGACAAGATGAGATCCCAAATTCATATGCAGTAACAGATAGGCAGACTCATCTCCATGAGGCATGACTGCTCCATGTTAGGTATCACCATAGATTAAAAATAGAGGCATTCATGTTATCAATTACTTAAACCTTGGTGGACATGTTTCGAAATTGTTGTGTTCAAATATTAGCTGCAATCTTAAACTGTGCCTGAATCAGATGAGCCTATAATGGACCTTGTTAGGCCCAACCACTTTGTTCATATACAAGAAGATGAAGCCTTTTATTAGTAAATGCAGGAGCTCTGCTGCTCAATCAAGAAGAAAATAGAGTTTTAGCATTATCCCCTGATGGACTGACTACCAACAGAGTGAGGTAGGTGGGCAGCATTTATATGATTAGTACCATGTAGGTGTGTTTCACACAAAAAAAAAAAGAACAGCAGAAAATCAAAGTCATCTGTGTGGTAGAATAAAACCACATCTCAACTTGAGCTGCAGAGGCCGCTTGCTACCTGCAATGTCTGTATTGACCATATATTCTATTTCCATTCTCGACTTGATCCAATAGAAGTAGACAGAAATAGACATAGGCTTAGGAAGCATTGGGAAGTATCACTGCTTTTGCGTGTAGTTTGTTGAATCGTAGAAGCAGTATCTTCGTTTAGCATTGCCCGTCTGAATTATCCTGGAGCAAACCTCTGAAGGTTAGCAGTCAGAAGGTACGGTCCAACCTCCACTTTACGCTATTACGTTATTGCTACAGATTGTAAGAAAAAGCAACTTACCACTGTGTAATTCTTATTCTCAACAGAAGGAATCAGCAAACACACGTGCTCTCGCTGATCAGCTGAAAAATGGACTTCAGGAGAATCCTCTGCTGTGAGCCTCACAGGATGGGACAGCAGACGATTCCTCTGCCTAGCTTTTAGCTATTTTATTTTCATGGAAGACAGCCTTAAACAATCCGATTTCACTGTGTTTCTAGCATACCAGTCATCGCCAAGACAGTTGATAATTTTCTCAAGTGTAAAATTGGATTACAAGCCAAAAGCATCTTTCTTATTCTATGACCCTAGACTTTAGCAGAGGAATCTGGTCCTATTTTTCTTGAACATTCAACAAAGTATTGTAGTATCACATTCACAACCGGCAATGTCCAATGAGATGGGGGCAGTGAGATCATAAACTGTGCCCTCCACATCTATCGAGAGAATGGGCTACAATTAGAACCCCATGCCTAATCAACATTTATTTTTCTACAAGTCATGCATATTTATCAATCCAATTCACTTTGTCCATTTTGTATTCATCGTCCAACTCAATTTTTTTGAAAATCACTGAAATCTAAAATAAACCAGGAAAAATCACTGAAAACCCCAACAGAACAATAAATATGCCACTGTGCAGAACATGGTACTGCTAGTCTACTACACCGAATCCATGAACGAGAGGATGCATGCTAGGAATAGGATCACATGATGCTACAGACCACTGTCGGGGCATTATAGCAGCTGGTCCAGCAGCCCTTGCAGCGAGCCAATATCAGTTTACAAGACAAAAGGGCACTTTTTTTTGGGCTTTTGAACACTAGAGGATCATTCACAGTATATTCTATGTACAGGAACCTCTTCAACACAGGGATCAAGGATTGGCTAGATGTTTGGCATTTAAGTTGCTGGTAAAAATAAATATTTTCATGTCTTGGGTATATCCTAACTTTTCTTCTGTTACTTGTCCCAATTGCCAAAAACCAAAAGAAATAACAATTTTCTTTAAGCTATCACAGAATGGCAATCTTCCAGGAGAATCTTTGCGCATCAGAAAACGAAATAGTTTCTTTACAGCTCTCCATCCATGTAGTCTTCTTTGTACAACAAGAAACATGATCCCTTTCCTAATTTTGCACAACATAGCAATTAAAACAATCTTTCTGTCGTAAATGTACAAAATATAGTAACTGGCATGGATTACACCTATAAAAAGAGAGTCAGGTTTTGCAGGCTAAAAAGAAAATTTCCCAATGAAAGAAGCCGTTTCTTAAACTTGATTTTTCTCGAAAATGCAGGAGAGCTGCATTCCAACCAATACAGAATATTAATTTGGTAAACATGATAGCCTGCTAGTTTAGTTATAAATGAGCAACAGTTACAAAACAAGAAGATTAAAATGCCAAGGCGAAATAAACAAAAGGAAAAATTGTTCCATAGTAATATGTAGGAAATAATTAAACAACTTCAACATGACATTTCAGAGCTTCTTGGTCTGCTTTCAGTTTTAGTTCAGCATTTTTTTACATGGAGAACTTGAATGGGCATCTGTTGGAGCCTTGGCTTTTTATTTCACAAAAGCGGAATAAACTGCGATGTTCAGTCATCTACATCTCTATTGGACCTGCTCTTATTAGCCCAAAAGTATGGTGCATATAAGGAATGTATCGTCTCAAAGGACATTGCTACAACTTTAGTTCTACACCAAAGGCAAACAATGGTGACTCCCCCACATAAATGCGTGCCATTTTTTCTTTTATTCAACAAGGTGCCATTAATAGAATCTCCTTCGTCTGATCGTTTCGGTGGCTGATAGGCCGATTGATGCTGTTTTTGACTGTTTTGTTGTGAGAGAAAAACATTGTTTCAGTGGCTGATAAGCCAAGTGAGAGATCAGCTTGGGTTCAATTTATTACACGATATATATAAGAAAGCCATGCCTGCAACACAATGAGACCTCAACATCAGCAGCAGCAGTTGAAGCTATGATTTTGCCAGTTGTCTGTTTGACACCAAACTTTATACTTGCATTATGAAACTGGTCTCGATCATAGAACAATCATCGTCAAAGGCTTGTGTAGCATATGGAAGTGTGGCTGCTTCTGTTTGTAGTTGGAAATTTGCAGCCATGGACTATTGTACTGGATATTCAAGAGTTGGTTGTGCAATTGAAGGTCCCTCTTCCACTATTGCTTGTACACAGTGCAGTCACCAAAATTGAAAAATGGGAGCATTCTCAAGATGCGAACGGTATGTGGAGGGCGCTCAAGCCGATAAAATATTCAGCCTGGAGCAGCCTTATCGAGCATGAAGCATGAAGGAAATTAAAAAGATAGATTAGTGGATGTTATGATTAGTTTAGTATTTTTTTCTTGGGCTAAGGAATGGAACAAAACACTATAGATGAACCACATGCATTTGATGTCGACACCTTTATTTTTGTCTACGATGGAATACATGAGGGCTCAACTTACCAATGATGTTTTGATTGATGCTTTGCAAATCAGATGAAAAAAACCCAAAGAACGTTTCTAACATATTCTTGTATTATTTATGATAAAATATTTGTTTTTTATTGCTAGTAATTACATACTACTGTAGTACATTATCGGAATGTGAAAGCATCTTGTAAAATTATTAGCATTGATGCCATTCACTTAATAAAAATCTTTGACAACACAAAACTCAATATGAACTGGTACTTTTGTGTACTATTGCACTCTCTTAATCTCTATATAAGCACTTTGTTGTTGTAATAACCTATTGTTGCAACACCATGTGACCGCCTTTTCACAATGTTTACAGTGCAATAGTTGTGCTAAATGCCTAAGTTAGTAAAAACCAAGTAGTCATTGTGAAACGCATGTTTGGACTCATTATTGCTAATTGTTAGTTGCTAAAATTAGCAGATGAGGGTCCAAGGTCAATTTCACTAAGTTCCACAACTAGTTGAACCACCGAAGCACCTTTCTGCTGAAAAAATATTGCTTTAATTCTTCCGCACTTGGCAATACACCATTGGCCACTGTGCCCATGCGTAATCAACTGATCATGTTCATGGTTGCTTTGAAACAATAAATAAATGGAATGTCTTAGGACTTGCTTGTATCCTTTCATTTGGTGTGAATTGGAAACTACTTCGTAAACTAGGCTATTTTCCTTGGCATCTGATATTTCACCACTTTTGAAATCATAAGTACAAATGTATGTCAAATTTTATAGGGTAATAAATGGTAAGAAACAGATAGTGAGAATCATCATCACTTCCATGGTCTGATCTCCTTCACTCATCTCTTGTGAGCCTGAACACAAAAAGGCTCTTTCTGCGAAACCTGGCTGCTGCTGCCAAGCTCTCACAGGTGGCAAAATTTCAATTAGGATCTGAAATGGAATACGGTTCTTGATTCTTGAAACAAGACTGAATTCCATAGAAACAAACAGGGCATTAAAGATATGCGAGTTGCAGCATCATAGTATAGCAGTTCCACTTTCTATATAGCTAGTAAAACATGTGTAACTCCAATGGGGTCGGTGTCAGGTATCTTGTAGTTCTGTTTTGGGCTCATTGAGCTGGTGTATATATAGGATATGGACAGCTTCAACCACAAGTTATGCACAATGTTTTAGGTTGCACGCCATTTAATTTGGACGGACGAACCCAAAAAATGGCTTTTGTGGCCAAAAGCTTGTCAAACTCTATCAAGAACACATCACTGTGGTGCCAATGCTAGCTCATCCCAACCTGGCACAAATGTACAATTTTCCCTTACTTAATGCAGTGCCTTGGAGAGCAACTGCCTCTACAGACAGTTTCTCTGTTTTACACATCTATATAAGGAAGACAAGATCTGTCAGCAGGGGCATAAATAAGACCACAACACGAGCAAGCAGTTCACGATGTATTACGTTTTACTTGCATTATTAACTTCGTGTGTGAAAGAAGTGATCACAGGCTTGGGAAGCATATGGAAGCATAAATGCTTGTGCGAGTACTTTGCAGTCTCGATCACTGCCTCTTCTTGCAGGACCTTGATGGTTACAACCAAGGCTTCCGAAATGTGAAGCTTCGTATGTTGGGAATTACTACTAAAGCCCCAGTAGTCTACACTTTATGCTATAGCGGTATAGGTCAGGCAGCACCTCAAGCCTCAAGCTTTGAGCCAAATCAAACTGTCTTATTATATGGTTCGCGTTATTTACAGATATGCAAACACCAGGAGCAGAGAACCGTTGTTAATAGAACCACAGCAGGAACAAATGCAGGCACACTTTCTTTGATCAACATCATACAAAGTTAAGCATCAGATGCTGCTAAGTTGTTGAAAAGCATATCAATGGTTTGTGTGGTGTGGCCTCTTTCTCGTCGTACCTATGATGGCACTGAAAGACAGCACACAGTTCCTCTGCCTACCTCTGTGCTAGTTTGTTTCTAATTCCATGGTACACAGGGCCATCAATCATATACTCTAAATTATATATATGTCACTCTACCCTTTTCATTTATATATGACCGCAGACTTTAGTTGAAGAATCCAATCCCATTTGTCTTCAACACTAAACAAATATAGTACTGCTGTAAAGACCTGGTCTATTAAGACAATTAATTTCTCTGTAAAGCATCTGCCTGCAAAGACAGTTAATTTCTCTGTTTTACACCATGTCTATATAAGAAAGACCTGGCATGTTGTCTGCGGCATGAATAAGACCACAACACTAGCAGCAGTTCTAGACGAATTATTTTTTACTTGCTTTATTGACTTGGTGTTACAGAGCAGTGGCCATAGGCTTCGGAAGCATAGGGAAGTGTGGATGGTTATGCGATTAGTTTGTAGTTTTGTTCCCAGAGTATTGTTGCACCCACGTGCAGGATGGCGGCTGCTCGCCAGGCATGAACTAATTCTGTGCTTCTTCTGTTGGAAACTACTGTTGAGCCCCAATCACCATTATGATAAACCTATTGTTGAAGCACATATCAATGATGGAGAGCCACACATCTTGTGTGTGCAAGAATGTCCTCTGTTCTGCTCTGAGCCTCACAGGGAAGCACATGGGTTTAAGCTCTAGTGCTCCACTCAATTGTCTCTATATCATAAAACGTGAAAACAAAAATAATTCTATGCACCTATTTATTGTATCCCTAGGTCCTTATTTAGTTAGAACCCAACTAAGGCCTTGTTTGGATGCGTATGTATTCTCCTCAAACCACATGGATTGGAGTGGATTGAAGTGGAATTTAGTTCAAATACACTCCAACACATGAGGTTTGAGAGAGATACATGTGCATCCAAAAAATGCCTAACTAGGGAGTCAACAAAAATGTGAAGGAAAACAAAAGCAATATTAATATTGCACATAAGCAACTGGTGTTTTAAGTTCTATTAATCAGTGTTGACTATGGCTTTTCCTGAGTGAACGTGTCTTTTATTAATTTAAGAAACCTCATCGGAAAAGTGTAGCACCCAAGCCTAGATATACGGCTCATGGCTTTGATGCAAACAAGCATATGATGACGACTTCACCAAAAACATAGCCCAGAACAACTGCAGTAACTACAAAAAAATTATGCAGCTTATTTGGCCCAAACAATTGCAACATTGTGTGACCCTTAAGCTTGTCCAAGAAGTGTTTCATAATAACGTTTTGTTTTGTAGCTCTTCAGCTTTTTGGAAGCTACATGGTGAAAAACAACCTCCACCTTTTGAGCTTACGTTATGGTTTCAATCTGTCAGTGGCTTATCAGTGTGTTCTTTTTACACAAAAGAGAGAATATGTTGAGTCGATGCTTTGAAATAATTAGGGGAAGAAACACTGAAGGAAGATGCCAGAAACTGTATTCTCATGTACAAATCTGCCTGTTTCCCACTACTTAAAGATAACATCTGTGATCAATGCTTAACAATTATTGCTTGTTCAAAGCATTTTGTCCACCTGTTCTAGTCCTAGCACGGAGTTCAGTAAGCTGCTAAGATCTGCTTTACAAACATGTCATTGAGCACAAAGTTTAGGGACATTGTGGTTCTTCCTCTGTTTCAGCATCATAATATCCTCTGAAGATGGAGTAGAGGATGCACCAAGAACTTCATTGACTGCAGTTGGAAGTTCATGAATAACCTTAGAGTCATAAATAATCCTCTCAAAATGGAGCACAACACTTGTCTCTGTCCTGCACCTCACAGAAAAGTACACTATTTGTCAAGCTTTTTGCCAGCTTATTATGTAACTTTGTAGCTGTAATCATGCGAAATGGTAACTATTGGATTGTTCTATGTTAGTACTTTGGACACATTTGATTTCCTTGGCAACGTTGACAGTGAAGACTGTTATCACTACATGTCAATTGAATGGATGCTTTGAAGCGGTCAGAAGAGGAACACTCTAAGAGATATATGCTGGTTCCAGCATCTAGTCTTGCTGTGTAGCAATGTCATTTTCTATACACTAGCTACTAAAATGTGCATAACTCATATAACGCGTGAGTGCAGGGATCTTGCAGTTTAGTTTTGGGCTCCCTGTGAACTGTTATATATATAGGAGATGGAAAGATTATTAATGCACATGTCCTCTAGTGTTGTTCAGCTTTTTATTAGCCACAATGTTTTAGGTTCTGCGCCATTTAAATTGCCCAAAATAATTTAACTAGAACATCATCATGGTGCCAATGGTAGCTCCCCAGGTGGCTACAAAATTATGGATTTTTTCCCTATATTTAAGGAGTGCTATGCATAGCGTCTCTGTTTACTGATAGTTTTCTCTTCTTTATTTTAGACCATGCATGTACAGTCTATAACAAAGGCCTGACCTATCTGAAACATGAGTAGGTCCACAACAGCAGTCGCAGCAGCTCAAGATAAACTCGTGCCAGTTGTTTGTCTAGCGCCGTACTTTTTACTCGCATTATTAACTTTGTGTGAGAGCTGAGAATGGTCAAAGGATTTGGAAGCACAGGGAAGTACCGATACATGGGCAAGTAGTTTGCAGTTTTGGCCACGGAGTATTATACTTGGTGTCTTCTACTCTTCTTGCATAACCACAATGTCTGTCACTAAGGCAACAAGAATCGGAGGGTTATTCTGGTGTAGGTTATTGCGAGGTCCCAATCAATCTTCTTTAGCGTGATCGCTGTGGGCACCTACAGACCATCATCATCTTCCAAATTTGGTTTCCTTAAAATACTGCAGCCATCCAACTGTAACCATACTGTAGGAAGAACTGTAGCCAATAAAACCATAGCATCAAACACTGCAGAAGCCATATGATTTATGCAATGTTTGTTCGTAGTTTGTCCTACCCTCTACATTTTATCACATAATGGTCAGAGGGTTAGGAAGCATCGGTAAATAGAGCCACTTTTGTAATAATTCGTATTGGTAGCATCATCATTTGGCATTGCAAAGCGGTCATAAGGGCATACATGCTGAGTTCCAACCTCCACTCTATGCTATTACATTACTTTCACAAGCTGTAAGCATCTTATCTTGTAATCTCAAAATAGGCAATCAGCCAACCACACTCTCAATAATGCAAGAATTTAAGAAAAAGCTGTTATGTTCTTGAAAAGAATATCAATTCAATGATGTATTGTACAACCAAATAATTTGAGATTTCAACAACAATTTATATATGATCGAGGCATTTGTCTGTGCGGTCCTCTGCTCTCAGCCTCCCAAGGCTTAGTGCTATTTTGTTTTCATGGGATGATACACAGAAACATCAATCATATCAATTATAGGTCTAATATGAACCAAATAGTAGTGATTTAAATTTTATTGTCGCTTGTTTTGAAATCTTTACTTCCTCGAGATACAGCGTGTTCTGTAGTAACTAGTAGGAGTATTTAACATACAACGTGTTCTGTGGTAACTAGTAGGAGTATTTAAGAAACTGTCTGCAATCCGTGCATAGCATGAAGACTGTTGATTGAAGACAGGAAGAGTGGCGATATATCGACCATCTTTTGTGAGACGATGAAAATACAATAGTCATAATGACCCACGGAATACAAGCGAGAGGGCATATTTCTCCTTTTTAGAATTCAAGGGCCCTTACTTTAGCAGAAGAACCGGTTCATGTTTGTATTGAACACTAGTGTGATAATATATTGGCTATGGACAATGAGATGTGGAAAGTAAGAACATATATTCAGCTTTGCTGTTTACAATCATCGAGGTAATGAACAACAATATATTGGTATTGCCACAGCCTTGCCACATCCCCTCCTGAACATCAGCACCTGCACCCCTCGTAGTTGTTGGTGTAATCCTGCTGATCTGACATGGAGAGTGACGTGGGAAGCAGCGAAGGCGAGAGCGGTAGCGCTTGAATTCAAACACTAGAGCGCAGGAGCGGTTGGAGCCAGGGCTGGTGACCGCGTCCACAGTCACGACGTCGAGAAGCAGTTGCACTGACAATGCTTTGTATCTCGTTTTTCTTGCAATTTGTGTGTGTCACAGTGTGTGTTACCTATTGGTATAAATAGCCAGATGTATGTGGAACGTGTTAGTGCCTAGGTTGTGTTGTAACCACTCTTGTACTCGAACTTGTGTGAAGTGAAAAGGCATACTGTCAACCCTATAGACAGCTGTCAGTTTGTCGTATGTTCTTGTTTTTTCTTGGCGGGATCTTGATTCTAGGCTTAGCCACTATGTGTTCTTGTGCATGATCTATATATGATCGGTGTTCCTGCATTCTTCAACCCATGCCTCCACTATGCAACAATAGTAAAAAAAATGGTTTTTAGAGGCGATATTAAAACCGTCCCTAAAAGTAGATTTTCAAAGACGGTTTTCTTAAGACAACCGCTCTTAAAAATCTATTTTCAGAGTTGGTTGACTTAACTCAGTCGTTTAAAAAAAATCAGATTTTTTAAAAATGATTTAGGGGTCATAAACATAATAAGAAAATAAATGTGACCAAAGGACCTAACTAACCAGTTGCTAAATTTATTTTTCCCATCTCCAGATAGCAGGCAGCAGTTAGGATCCAAACTCACAACCTCTTGGTCGGCACACTTTATTCCCTACTACACAACACACAATGACTTGTGTTTAGTAATATAATGCTATCAATTGTTGTATAACTATGTATGAATCTTGTAATCTATTTGCACTCTTAAATTATCTTACATGGGAAAATTTTCAACTACAAAGTTTTACATCTCGTCGAGCACTACTGACTAACAGATGCTTGTTGTGAAAAACTTTTTTCCCTCCCATGCTATCCTAGTCCTAACACGATGTTCAGCAGAAGCTGCAAAGATCTGCTTGAGAAGTGTTTTCTTCCTCTGTTTCAGCATCATCTTCTCCTCTCAAGAAAGGAGCAGAGCACCAGGGAATTCATTGACTGCAGCTGAAAGTTTGTGAATAATGCTGGAGTTAAGATACAAGCACCTGTCTCTGCTCTGCCCCTCATAGAAAACGGACACCATTCGTTGGGCTTTCGGCCAGCTTACTACATAACTCTAGTCATAATCATGTGGAATGATAACTATAGAATTGTTCTATTTATGTACTTTGGTCGCATTCAATGTTTTTTTTGCAATATATTGACACTGAAGAATTTTCTTCCCACATGTCAATTGGTCATTTAAAATTTGACAATTGTCTCGGATGAATAATAATAAAAAAAAATCTCTACACGATACCTGGCTGTCTTCACGCATATTTTAGCTATATAACAAGTGAAACTGACCGAATAGGCAAATCTCTCAGAGCAAATCTACACGGTCAGTTTCACTTGTTATATAGCTAAAAGAGCAAAGTGCATGGTCGGCCCATAAACTTGCTAGCCTATGTCAAGCCGGTCCATTAACTATCAAAACAACTAATTAGATCCATAATCTTAGTTTCAGTGTCGTTTAGGCCCAAACAGCTGCTAGCCCGTAGACGGCGTCGAAAGCTATTGCAATTAGGCCCCTCCGTCCATTCTACAGGTTTCAAATTGGTACAGTAGGAAAAATCCCCATTCGTTACCATCGAAGTCTGGTCGCTGGTTCGCCGCCACCGTCGCCCCTCACCGGCCACCACGCCCGCCATGGCGCTACAGTCGTGCCCTCCCAGCCCACCACGGCGCTGCCACCCCGTCACCACCGTCGCACCCTCCTGGGCCACCATGCCGCTCCCTCCCCGACCACGAAGCCACTGCCGCAGGCCTCTACCCGCCCACCGCGGCGCTGCGTCGGCCCCTCCCCACCACCCTGCCCAAGGCGTCAGGCCCTCCCACCCACCCGTCGCCCCCTCCCTGTTCACCATCTGCTTGGCAGCCACCCCCACCTGTTTCAATGCCTGCCTCCTCGATGTCATATGCTCTAGTGAGTAGGCGTAAGAGACCTTGTTCTAATAGTGAAGCAAAATGTCCCTGCTTCCTGTACCATGCATTTTGGCTATGGGAGGAGTAGTCAATTTGTTGAATGATGACAGAGTGGAGAAGCAGCATCATCCAGAGATTGTTTAGATGTTTGCAAATGTTAACAAGCATCACATAAGAAATAAAAATATCTAAACCAGCTTTCTTAGCTAAAAGTTCATAGCTACTGCTTCCTAATATTAGCTGCTGCTTCATGTACATCAAGGAAGATTATCTGGTGGTCTTTTTCCTTCACTAGTGCTTGGTCGTGCAACCTTCGTCTTCCTCGTTGCAGCAGCCTTGCCTGCCTTTGTGCATGTCATCAGCGATGTAGGTCTTGGTAGAGGCCGATTAGAGCTTATGAAGACACAATCTGGCAATGGACCTTGAGGCTGAGACAGTGATGTGGATTGAGAGTCCTGTAGGAAAATTTTAGTTAACACATAACTAACACAAAAATTGTTAATATGCATTCAGTTTCTGTATATTACCTCCCCCAACATTTGACTGACTAATGTTGTGCACGCTTGAGTCATGGCTTAAGCCTGAACTTCTTGTCTCAACTCTTGGTTGATTGGGAGATCTTGTTGTGGCTGCTCTTCTAGTGTTGGCTGCTGGTCCATGGTTGCCTCTGCAGCTTTTTTTTCAGCTTCTCGTGCTAATGCAGCACGTGTTGTGGCCACTAATTCTTTTGTTTCCTCTGAAGTGAAACCCATCTTTTTAAGCTTGCAGCCTACAGAATTGTGATTAGCATCTGAACAAAACTTGCAATGGATGATCACACCATGCCTCGACAGCCTCGATCCATTCTTTCCTTGAACTTCTTGTGGTTGTTTCCTCCTAGACTTTGGTGGCCGACCCACTTTTTTCTCATACACTGGTGGTTTTACCTCAGGTCCATTTACCTTTTCCCACTCGGATTTGTCTTTGCAAGGCCATATGTTGAATCCATATGCATTTTTGTAAGCTTTCACATAATAACAATTAGCAAGGACACTTTCAGGCTAGATCCTCTGACTTCTCAAGCATGAGATAGCATGGCAACAAGGAACACCTATCAACTGCCACCTTCTGCAATCACATGTCCTTGCATGGATGTCTACTATGTGTTGGTAATCTTTTATCTGCACTTGGAATACACCTTGTCCTGATGGTGAAGCAAAACACATATTTGCAAACTCTGCATTTTTTGCAAGCTTTTTCCTAATCTTGGCACAGAAAGCACCTTGTATATCTGCTCCTAACTCTTGCTGCTTGTTGTAATGCCTTGTCATGAGTTGGGACTTTATCCTTTCTAGCATGCTAAGTATTGGCAATTCCCTAGCTTCTAGGATGTAGCTATTGAAGACCTCACAATTGTTGTTAAGCAAAACGTCACATTTGGGAAACTCAGAGAAGTAGGCCCTTACACATGTGTTAGGAGGCATTTTCTCTAGCCTTTTGTAGGCATCCTCATTCAAAGATTTCATCTTCTCCATATTTCTGGTCCACTGTTGAACTGAAGAAGACCTTGCACATGCCCACAACTGTTTTTCAAGATTTCTCCTTTATACTTCTCATTGAAGTTAGCATATAAATGTCTGACACAGAACCTATGTTCCGAATCAGGAAACACTTGCTTGACTGCTGGAATTAGACCCTACAAAATCGGTTATCATATTTCTGTTAGTCACCCAAAAATAAAAAACAATGAGAAAATGAGTTTGTTTATTTGTTAGCAATACCTTTTGTTTATCTGTCATTATTGTCCATGGGAATGTGTTGTCAATTTGCAGGTCCGCCTTCAAGGTTTCCAAAAACCATTTACATGTAACAAATGACTCCACCTCAACAACAGCAAAGGCAACAGGGAAAATGCAGTCATTAGGGTCCATACCAACTGCTGTAAGAAGTTGACCACCAAACTTGGTTTTAACATGACACCCATCAAGAAAAATTATAGGCCTACACCCAGCAAGAAAACCCCTCTTGCAAGCATCAAGTGACATGTAGCAACTACTAAATAGACTGCCTTGGAGGTTAAGGTAGAAACAGCTCCCAGGGTTACTCCTCCTCAGTTCAGTTCCATAATCCCACAAATAATTAAATTGCAACACCTCATCTCCATGAATAGCCTTCATGATCAATCTCCTAGATCTAGCAAGTTTGCTCCTTGATGGTGTAAGGTTCCAGTCCTTTTGTATTGTCCTTCCAAAACTTGTAATGCTCATCTTGTCATTTACTCTAAATGAATCAGTGTACTTTGAAGCCAACCAGTTTGCAGTACATCTCTTGAGCACCCACTCCTTTTGGCAATTGTGCGCCACATAATAAGTCTTAACCATAAAAGAGTTGGTCCTTTTATCCAAAGAAGCATATAGGTTCCATGGGCAGCCCTCAGCACAATGAGCCCTTAACCTAGCCTTTTCATTCCTTGGCATCTTAATTTAAACCCTATTCCTAACACTGTACTCAGTGATGTCATCTCTAAGCTTCTGCACATCTGGAAACACTAAGCCAACATGAAAGGTTGGGTTTTGCATATCTTCCTCACCGAAAGATGAAAACCTCAGTCTGACATCACCTTCCCTATCTGATTCCGGAAGGTCCAAATCTTCATCTATATCATCTTCATCACTTCTCGGTATAGGTCTAGATATCTCCAATGTCTTAAGTTTGCTGCCTTTGGCTTTCTTGTGGTCTTTAACCTCCTTCTCATGAGAAGTTACAAGGTCCTCAAATAGATCTGCATCTCCCTCTTCTATCTCATTATCACTGTCGCATAGCACATCATCTTCATTATCAACAGATTGTTCCACCCGAATGTTATCCAAATTTGTGTAGAAAACATGCAAGTTTTCTTTTGGATTTTTGTCCACATACTGCACTTTTCTTGGGCTGATAACCTTTGGAAATTTAGACACTGGATTTCCATCAACATCATCCCAATCAACTTCATCAACCAAGTCCTCTTGATCAAAATATACTACTAGATTTTTGAC
Organism: Microstegium vimineum; assembly: GCA_022036555.1. NCBI lineage: Eukaryota > Viridiplantae > Streptophyta > Magnoliopsida > Poales > Poaceae > Microstegium > Microstegium vimineum. The sequence goes on from CM039132.1 coordinate 9,011,000, forward strand.
ATCCTCTGCACATGTTGCCATTACATTGGTGTCATTATCTGAAAGTATGAGACGGAGCCCATTTGCTAATGTCTTCCCCGGTAGCAGCCAATATATGTTCAACTTGAGATTGCTCTGGTAGCCTAACTGTTCTGCAAAGTCTAGAAACCACAAAGGAGACCATGTATTTGCCTCTACATGATCAAACCAAGACACCCTTTCATCAATGTATGATTTAAGATGTCCTGAACCAATGAAAAAACCACCATGGTGAATCTCGATTGTGAATTCATTTCTACAATCACCTACAAAATGGATAAGAAATCGACCAAATAAGGTGTCCTATTGTGAACAACAAAAATGATGAAACCCTAAACTTTTATTCAAATCCATGACCAGACATGGCAAAGTCTTGCCTTTGTACCTCATGTGCAACATGTTAGCCTACCAAATCCAATAAATAGATGAGAGGATGCACCGATCAAAAACTCACTGTACATAGGGGGCGCCGCCCCTTTCTGCCGCAACGTAGCCACCATCCTTCGATCTTGCAATGGATGACGGCTCCAGTGTGCTTCCTTCCTTCTGATGTTGCTGGCTCCAAGCGTGGCTATCTTCAACTCACCACCGATTCTCCAGTCGTAGCTTGCCTTGATGCCCTCGCCCACTACTACAGAATCTGCAATCAGTGCCGGTTCAAAACCCCCCTACAGTGGCGGTTTTTGAACCGGCACTGGCAATTCGGTAGTGATGAGGCCAAGCCATCACTGCCGGTTATGCCAAACCGGCAGTGATGGCTCAAGCATCACTGCCGGTTCGTATCACCAACCGGTAGTGATGCTTGAGCCATCACTGCCGGTTTGTTTCACCAACCGACAGTGATGCTTGAGCTATCACTGCCGGTTTGTTTCACCAACCGACAGTGATGCTTGAGCCATCACTGTCGGTTTGGCACCCCAACCGGTAGTGATATTATTTTTTAAAATTGCATTTTTTTAATTGTTTTATTTTCATTTGGGGTTTCTGGTTTAGGGTTTATGGTAGAGGTGGTGGGGTGGGAGATCGTGGAGGTGTTTGCTATCGAACCATTTGACATCGATGTGAATTGAAGGTGGTTGTGGACTAGCGACAATACAAACCCATCACACATTTATAATAATTATTACAAAACATCCAAACAAAACTTAAGTATCGAATTAATTGTCGCATTACAATAGCCTTTCGAGGCGGTCTTTTCCATAGTTCTTCTTGAAGTCCTTACTCTTCACAATGGATAGACATCCTTTTCTATACACTATATCGTCCAAAATAAGAGCTGCTATCTCCTCTTGAAATCCTCTTATCTCAAAATCCACCAACCTATTGTGGCCCTGATCTTTGCGTTGTAAATTGATACAAGATGATATTGAGATGCACATACGTAAGACAAAACAATAGAATTAAAATGCGACGCGTACGTACCATGCCATCTCCTATTCCTAGTTTTGCGCCAAAGTAGGAAAGCATTGCCCACATCACATAGAACCCGCATTCGTTGTTCCCCATTGGTTGATCTAGGGCCTTGACCTTCTTCATATACTCCACTCTGAATGGTTCTCTCCATTTCTTTTGCATCTTAGGCTCCACATTTCTCCAATCAGGTAACGCCTTCATTCTATGTGACAATGTAAATGAAGTGTGAAGGCTCAGGACATTATTAATTACAATATCATATGTGGTTGAAAAGTGTGGTGATATTGGGTTCACTTACATATTTAGCACTTTGACTAGGGGTTCGAAAAGTTTAAGTGGCTTCTTTTTTGAGTCCTACACTTCGATATATTTGAATTTTTAAGACTTATATCTACGAGGAGGACGTAATGGTTGCTGCAATCACAAAGTTCATGTTATTGAATGATATATCAAGAAAAAAACACTTAAGTAAGGGTCGAGAACACATACTCGCAATTGTAGGTTAGCAGTGCGTTTGTTTTGCCGACTGAGAACATTCTTTCAAACTCTATCTTCAAACTTGCTAAGACATACGGATCTTGGAGACCGGCTTTGCATGTTGTCTCATTTACATAGATGGGGTCCAAGAAGTCAAAATTTTTCTACAGACCTGCAAAATAAACATGCATGGATATATTCAAATGCAGATCACGTAGTTTATTATAACGTTGTTAGGGTATGGTACTTACATAGTCCATAACATCATAATCTACACATCCAGTGAGCGTCGTTGAAAGAGTTGAAAGAGGTCTTCATAATGAATAGTATGCACAACTTCTTCAGGATGATTAAAAATAAAACATTGAGGGATGCATACTTCAAAGGTTGCATTCTTGTCTTTGCTGTTGTTACTATCTATGATGTAATAATCATGCAACTATCGCATGTTTGTTCGCAAATTTCTATACTCTTCTTGGCTGGCGACCATTGGCTTGCCTAGTTCAAACTTGTATGCAACTTTAGGTTTTTCAAATTTGATTTTTTCAAAATAGAGATTCTCGGCATCCTCCATGCTTATATTCAGGTCCACGGCCAAGTTTTGTATCTCTAGCTGCTGAAAGGTGTGCATTTCTCTAGATCGTTCTTGGTTACCCCAACTTTTGCTTTGCCTTTCAAATTGGCTCTATTTCTCAGTTATGTAAGCCAATCGTTCATACAAGGCAACTTTGGCGGCCTTTTCTACAATCTGAGCTCATAGAATATCGTCCTTAGTCGGCACTGGCTGCCGCCTTTTACTAGTCATCTTGGGATCTTTACCAACTGAAGCTGATGACCTCCTCTGTTGCGAAGTCGAACCTGATCTAGAGCTAGGCCGTCGAGATCCCTGTCCTGAGGACTTTGAAGCTGGTGGAGGAGGAGGAGGAGGAGTCTTCTCCTTTGGCAGTGGAGAAGGAGTCTTCTCCTTTGGCGGTGGAGGAGGTGTCGGTGGATTTTGACGAGGAGAGAAACCTCTTGGCGGAGGCGACCGGGATGATTCACTGTCATCATCATCATCCGAAGATGGCTGGTTATCTAGCTTGATGAAGCGTTTGCGCCAGGCGACATGAGTGTCCAAGTTGTGAACTAGATGCGGCCTATCTTCCTCCACAGCTACTGCGGCCCTTGCCGGGCACTGGACTATTCAAAGCCGGGATTGCATGCGGCCCTTGACTCGAACACATGGTTTGCATAGCACTCTCCACTTGAGCAGCTATCCGTGCTTCCATGCTCTGTTCTCGCATCCTTTGGAACTCCTCTTCTCTTTGCATTCTAGCCCTTGCCCGACTCCTATAGGAAGCGGATTCACCTTCAAATGCTTTCTCCCAAGGAATTATGTAACACCCTAAAATTTGAATTAGAAATTAGATTTAAATTTGAGTTTAATTTGATTTATTTCAAGTAAATTTTGTGAAGCATAGAATTAAATATATAAAACTAAACTTTAATTCCATGCTAGGTCCAACATGTGTGATGCATCTCATGCCCTTGCATTCTTTTTCTTGTGTTGTGTGGCTTTGAAAAATCTTGAAAAGGTTTTCAAAACCTATTTTTGGAAATTAGTTTGCAAAATTCAGAAAAGAAAAAGAAAATAAAAAAAGAAAAGGAAGAACTGTTCCTCTCACCTTTCTGGCCCGAGAAGCCCGCGGCCTGCTCCCCCTTCCTCTCCTCCTCTCTGGGCCGGCCTGCCGCGCCACGGCCCAGTCCGCTGCGGCCTTCCCTCCCTCTCTCCCACTGACGGCCCTGGCCCGCATGTCGGCGCCGCCCGCATCCCTCTCTCTTCCTTTGACTGGGTGACCCCACCAGTCGGCGCCCTTTTCCTTCTCTCTCCCTTTCACTGACAGGTCGGACCCGCCTGTCATCTCCTCCCCTCCCCTTCCCGTGTCCGTGCCGGACTGTGGCCGCGCCGCGACGCCGCGTCCACCGACGCCACAACCGTCTCCTCCGCGGACTCCGCGCCCTTGTAGCCGCGTCGGACTCTCCCTCCGCCTCCCTTAAATAGCCCCGTCCTCTCTCAGCCTCGCCCCATCGACTCGCAAGCCGCAACCACCAGCCGCAGTGCCGCCATCGCCGTCGCAATCCGCCAGCGAGCCGCCGCCGTTCTGCGCCTCGGAACGCCGCAAGCTTGCCATCGAGTTGCGCATCGCGTTCGCGTGAGTGTCAAACACACCCCGCCCTCTTTTTCCCCTTTGTCGTGCTCTGTCCGATCCCGCCGTCGTGCGCCGTGGTCCGCCACCGCGGTGTACCGCCGACGGCCTTCCTCCGTCCCAACCGAGCTTTGCCAGTGCCCTCAAGCTTACGGAGCCGTTTCCCGGCGGGATTAGCCATCCGCGCCCTCTGCTCGCCTCGCATCGCGCCGCCGCAGAAGCTCCGCCGCGTTCCGCCGTTGAGCCACCGCGTTCCGAGCCTCCCCGACCGCGGTAAGCTCTCTCGACTCGCGCATCAACTTCGCGAGGACGCCGAACACGTTATCCCCCTCTTTTCCCCCTTGTTTTCGCTCTGCTTCGTCGGATCACCGTGCACCGGATCTCTGCCGCCGCGGTTCATCGTCGTCAGCCTTCCTCCGTCACAACCAAGTCCTGCCAGTGGCCGGAATAGCTTCGCAATGCCCCTCTCATGCCTCCCGCACCTTCTCCCGGTCGGATTGTGCCGTCTGCGCCCTAACCACCGCACACAGCAAGTCCGCCGCCGCCGTGCTTCGCCGTCGGTGTTCTCTGCTCATCCCCAAGCCTCGCCATAGCCCTAGGTGTGTTCGTTGTCGCCTCCTGATTCTCCCGGTGTGCTCGGTTTCGAACACGGTGCACCAGAGCACCCTAACCGCCCACGCCGACGAGCTCCGCCTCTGCCGACAATGGCGTCCGCCGTGCGCCGCCGTCCCCGGTCGCCGCGCCGCCTGCCTCCTCCCTCTATCTCCTCAGATCTAATCTGATCCATCCATTGTGAATCCTACGGCCCAGAAACAGAGATACCCCTTCGGGTGGTCACTTTGCTAAAGAGCCCCTGCTCTTTCTCCCCCCTAAACCCGCAGTCCAAAGCGCTAGTCAGCTATGCGTTTTCCCCTCGGGAAAACGTATTTCCTTTTCTGGATCTTTTTATTTCGAAAATAAATAAAACCCTAATTTCCTTTTTATTTCTAATCTTCAAATGCTTATATTTTCTTCGTTTCAAATCCAAATCGACCCGTTCGAGTTGCGTTAGATCCGTATTTTTATGCTCTATCCAGTAGTATAGGTTTCACCTATGTTAATTACTTTTGAAAATCAGAGAAAATTACTTTGCTTTTGCTAAACCTATCTCTCTTCAAAATCCCGTTTAATCTCTAACTTCTTCGTTTTAGATCCGATTAGCGTGATTCTCGCGTCTGCATGATCGTAGCAAGACGTAGATTTCTTTTAAATCTTTTTCATTGATTGGTGTATTGTTCTAAAGTAGATGTATTGTATGATTTGTATGATTGTTCAGATGCTTGTGTGGTGATCTTGTCCAATCGGTGAGATTTACGTGGAGATCAAGAAGAAGTCATCAGAAGATCGTGAATCAAGTGAAGAAAGGATCTAAGAGTTTAAGGCAAGTTTAACATGGGATCATCCTTGTTACCTATTCACCATAATTCAATCTAGTCATTATTGCATGTGTCTAATTTGATTCCTATTAGATCTATACCATAGCTTTGTTATCCTTTACCTTGTCACCATGGGTTTATATGCATATGGGTAGCTTTGCTATGCTATACTTTAATGGATTTTGAGATGAATCTTGACTAATGATATATGCAACAATGAGATAAAATTGGCTTTTGTAGCAACATGGAATAGGACCCCACTGTAGGGCAAAAGCTGGGATTTCTAATACAACCACGAGTGCTACAATCGCTCTGGCTTTAGTCAAGTATAAAGATTCGTACTAGCATGTTGGCAGTTCGTGAAAGGCACCATTGCCGAGCTGGTTGCAGGGCATGGTCCAGGGTGGTTACCGTTTGGAAAGGTACCATCGAGTGGAGGCTTTGTATACCCCTTGCCCGTGGGTCCGTAGGGTCTGGCAACATGTTGGGAAGACTTTTGAAAGACTTCATAGTGTTCCCTGCCCACTCACCTTGGAAGTGTTATGGGAGTAATTAACCCGGGCATATGGGTAACATGGCATGTGGGTAAAGTGTATAACCTCTGCAGAGTGTAAATCTATCATGATAGCCGTGCTCACGGTTACGAGCGGCCTGGAAAACTCACAGTGTTAGTAACCCCTATTGTTGAACAACTTATGATGGTAAGTTCGGAGATATGAGATATGAGAATGTTTCATTAATGATCATGTGGTTACCAATTGGGTTAAGCATAACTAAAGCTAAGTGTTGGTAAAACTTGACCAAGTTAAAAGCAACCGCAGTAAGCCAGTGTCAACCTTTTGAGCTTCATAACCCTGTGTTAATCTTGCTGAGTACTTTAAGTGCTCACCCTTGCCTTATCAACCATATCAGATTGCCAAGAGCAACAGTTAAAGGAGTTAGGCTTGTGCTCAACCAGTCAGTTGTCCCTGTGAAGTTGGAGTCTTCGCCTGAAGATCGGAGTCGTCTTTCCGCTGTTCGCTGTGTTGAGGTTATCCTTCGACCTTATATGTTATGTATTTAAGTATTGTCTTTTGATACTTCCTTAATTTGTGGTTATATGTGAGATTTGACTTCCTGGGCTCACATATGGTGTAAATCTGGTTTTGTTCTTAAAACCGAGTGTGACAAATTACCCCGGCTCCCCTAGTACGACCGGGGTGCTCCTTGTTTCCAAGTGCTTGCGTGAGCACGTCATTTTCTCTATCAGTCTTGCGGGCCCCTCTATGCACTTCCTCAATGATCGTGGAAATCTTCTGGAGGAGCTCGGTGACAGGTTCAGCCCTGGCGGAAAGGCTCGCGTCAGGATTGTATTGTGCCCCCCTTGCGAGTATGTAGTTCACTGATCTGGGCTGCCAATCGCTTGTCTGAGGCGTAACACCGCTCTGCTCTAGTGCTTCGACTTGGGCATCCCATTCTAGAATCTTCCTTATGTACCCACGCGATCCTAGGTGGTGAGGATTATTTGACCTAAGGGAGTTTGCTTTGTTTCTTTCGCTTGATGCCTTGGCCTCTTCGGATAGCTTGTAAGCCTTGAACTCCTCCCAGAAGTCCCTCTGCTTGCTGAGTTCACCTCCTGCAAAATCTGGTTCTTTTTCCTCCTTGATTAGCTTGTGCAACTTTCCCTTGAAATTCTTGAAGGAGTGACCCATGATTTCCTTGGCCCTCTTCTTTACTGTCTCTTCATCACAATCATTAGGGAAAGTGAAATACCCTCTGAGCTTGTTCCAAACTAGTTCCTTCTCAACTTCTGGAACCCTCCATGGGTCTTGCTCACTTCCATTCCACCTCCTGTATTTGATCGGGATGAAGTCCCTTACAAGTGCCCCGATGGTACTCTTGTATGGGCCCAATGCTTTAAGTGGCTCCACCGGCTCCCCTAGTTGATCGAACTGAGACATGTGCCAGTGTCTAGTTGTTTGAGGGAGCCTTGTTGCACCACGCTTAGTCCTTCTAGAACTCTCACCAGTACTTGGACCTTTCCGGCGGAACCTGCTTCAAAATTTATAAATAAGTCCCCATCAAACTTTTCTAGCTATATCTACCTTGTTTTTAGGTATGACCTAAGTTATTACCTCGTCTCCTTGGCCCTCTTCTAGGTTTAGCATATGGCTAGGGCTCCAAGGTCTTTGATCCCCTTGCTGGTTGTCATCGGATCCTTGGTCACGTTCAACACCGCCACCACTAGTTCCTTGGTCATCGGCTTCGGTCACAGGGGCGACGAGTGGTGAATCGGCGCTTAATTGTCATGTTTCTGGACAATAATTTCGATTATTGGTATTAACTCATAGGTAGATAACATATATACAAGCATATGATGATGACATATATACAAGCATAAGTGTAGCATAAGATGATGCCATATATACAAGCATAAGATATATGACATTTATACATCTATATCTCTTTCTCTATCTTTCTCTCTATCTTTATATCTCTCTATATCTATCTCTATCTATCTATCTTTATCTCTATCTTTGACATGTATATATGATATGACATTTATACATCTATATCTCTTTAATCATAAGAAAATTTGCTCAAAGTATCTCGATATCTCTTTAATCATGCATCTCTCTATCCATAAAAAATTGAATCATGATATATATACAAGGATACAAGGATGACATACAAGTCTATCTATATATCTCTCTTTCTCTATATCTATCTATTTCTAATCTCTACCTATCTCTTTCTCTATCTCTCTCTCTCTTTCTCTATCTCGCTATCTATCTAAGCTATCTCTCTAATCTATCTAATCTATCTATCTCTCTAATCTATCTAATCTATCTCTCTAATTTATCTCTCTCTCTATCTCCTTCTCCCTCCTTCCTCACCCTACTTCTTCCTCCATCTTCCTCCTTCTTCCCTCTCCCTCCCTTCTTCCTCCATCTCCCTCCTTCCTCCCTCTCCCTCCTTCCCTCTCCCTCCTTCTTCCTCCCTCTCCCTCCTTCTCCTTTGAAGCTAGCAGTCCACTGCGGCATTCCCTCGAACACCTTGGTTGCATGGAGGTTAGAGCTCACCGTCGGTTGTGGGGGGCCGGATTCCGAGCTCCTAGGTGGCGGCGAGGTAGCTGGCGAGGTCGCTGGCCGTCGCGGTGGAGGTCCTGGGTGCCGTCGCGGGCAAGGTCGCTGGCTGGCGTCGAGCAGAGCGGGCGGCGGCGGCGTGCAACGACGGCGGCATGCAGTGGCGGGAGCTCCTCATGGCGTCGAGGGCGTCGAGGTCGAGGGGGCGGTGGCGTGCAGTGGCGAGCTCAGGCGGCGTCGAGCCAGAGTGGCAGCGTCGAGCAGAAATAGCTAAGTTTGGAACGGGCGCGAGTCTGAAAATTTCAGACCGCGCCCTTTCCTTATATACGCGGGCACATCACTGCCGGTTCTTGTTACAAACCGGCAGTGATGTACCCTATCACTGCCGGTTTGTAACAAGAACCAGCAGTGATGTGGAGGCATCAGTGCCGGTTAGTTTAAACTGGCAGTGATTAGAGGACATCACTGCCAGTTGGAAGATAGAACCGGCAGTGATTTGTAATTTTTTTTAAAATATGCCCACTGCTTTAGAATTCAAATTACTCCTGATTTTTTACTAGAACTTGAAAAACTCCAAACATAGAAGTTGCATAATTTTTAATTCTCTACAACTTTTGCTGAAGGAGCATATTCAAATTATGTTTAGTTTTTGAATTCCATTTTGAATTTGAATAAGGGTTTAAAATTCAATTACCCCCTTTGTAATTACTCCAAAAATTTGAATAGAAGTTGAAAATCTTCCAACATAGCTTTTGCTCGTTTTGAGGAGATCTATCTTATTTCTTATACACTCAAGGTCTAATTCTTTATAGTTTTGGAATCCCTTTGACATGGCATACATCAATCAACAACGTGGTACAACTCAACAATCTCTAGAACTCCATATGATCTCAAATTACTAAAACAACATTTCATTAAGGATTACATAGTTTATGATACTCTAACAATTCACGGTGCAGGCATGATGATGGCCTCATCATGATCACTCTGGAGGTAAGCAGGTTCGTCACCCTCTTCAAGGACATGTAGGGTAACGTCCGCCCCAAAAGGAGCCATTTCTTCATAACCATTGTACTCTTCTTCGTCTATCACTCCGTCGACACCTACAATCTTCCTTTTGCCTTGCAATACTACATGTCGTCTTCCATTTGTATTGTTATCCCTTGCATAGAAGATTTGCAAAACATCCTTTGCAAGGACGAAGGGGTCATCTCTGTATGCGGTCTTGTAAAGATCAACGGTAGTGAACCCATCCTTGTCGGTGTTGATTTCATTCAGCCGAACCCACAGACAATGGAAAAGAGCAACTTTCAACTGATGTCCATAGTCTAGCTCCCATATCTCATCTATGAAACCATAATATGTTGCCACCACCGTGTCGTACTCATCGTGGGCGTCGAAACGAACACCACTGTTTTGGTTCATGCTCTTTCCGTCCTGTTTTTTTGTGTAAAATGTAAAACCATTTATTTGATATCCTTGGTACTTCATTAGCGTAGTCGAAGGTCCGGGGGCTAAGAGATCTAGCTGACATCACATCACCTTTCCTAGCCTTTGGCGTCGAAACCAGTCACCGAATTCCTCCTTATGTTTTTCTCAAGCCAAGCCTGTGACCTCCCTATGTGCTTACTTTGCAGAAACTGTTTGTGCTCATCAATGTATGCCATCACACCGTCGGCCTGCTGGAGAACAGCGAAGTGTGCTTGTCTGAAGGAGACGACTTCGTCTATTTTGACAACTTTCTCACCTATTGTTCCTTTGCCCCCTAGTCTTCCATCGTGATGAGATACTGGAACTCCATCCTATTTGATGTCTAGATAATATGTGGATAACTCAATAGCCTCCTCTGTTGACCATCCTTCTACCATGCTCCCTTCTGGTCTGAATTTATTCCTAACATACCGCCTAAAAACTTTCATCAGCCTCTCGAAAGGAAACATCTGGTGTATTGAACTGAAATGTCAAGTGTAGGTACATTGGGCCAAGGGCTTTTATTTGATCCACAAGATGAACAAGTAGATGCACTGAAATGTCAAAGTAAGTCGGTGGGAAATGCATCTCAAGCCTGCATATAATCTCGGCTATCTCCTGCTTCAGGTGGTCTAGCCTGCCCACTTAAATGACCTTTTCAGAGATTGCGTTGAAGAACGAACACAACTTTATGATTGGAGCACGGACCTTGTCAGGGAGGATACCTCACAGGGCAACTGGGAGCAGCTGAGTCATTATGACATGATAGTCATGGGCCTTCATCGAACCATAGTTAAACTTAAGTTCTCTCACGTTAACTAGCCTCTTTGGGTTCCCACAGTAGCCACTCGGTACTTTGAGATCATTGAAGAGAGAAATAAGCATTTCTTTTTCCTCCTTTTTCAGTGTCCATGATGCGACCGGAAGTTTCAAGTGGCCATTCTCAAGAGTTACTGGGTGTAACTCCTTCCTGAGGCCCAGGTGTTGCATGTCCAAGCGTGTCGCGAGAGAATCCGTGCTTGTTCCCCCGGTGTTCATCAATGTGTTAAGTGTGTTACCGCACACGTTTTTAGTTATGTGCATTGGATCAAGACAGTGACGTACACTCAAAAGTGGCCAATAAGGTAGTTTCCAGAAGATTGATTTTTTCTTCCAGATACTATCGGTTGGCGCTGCTACTGCCCCGTCCCCCTTCCCAAGGACAACATTTGTGAATTTGCTTAATTGTTGAAGCATCTGTTTCCCGTCTCGATACTTTGGAGGTCCACGTTTCTCAGTAGTCCCATGTAGGAACCTACGGTGTCCCATGTAGACCATCTTCCTGTTTTCTGGTAGATGTGTAGCATCAGTCTCGTCCAAGCATTCGACACACCCAGTGTATCCTTTTGTCTTCTCTCCAGACAAGGAACCTCGCCCTGGTAGATCGGTGATTGTAATGATAAGTACAGCATTTACCGTGACATGTTCTTTCTTGTACTCATCCCAAACATCCTTCACACCCGTCTCCCACATCTGTAGTAGTTTATCGATCATTGGTTCTAGAAGCACATCAATATCATTACCAGGTTGTTTTGGTCCTTGGATTAGTAATGGCATCTGGACGTATGACCATTTCATACAAAGCCAGGGTGGAAGGTTGTATATACATAGCGTCACTGGCCAAGTGCTATGATTGGTTCTAACCTGGTCAAACGGGTTCATCCCATTCGTGCTCAAAGCTATCCATAGATGCCTTACCTCTCCACCGATGTTCTTATAGAACATAGTGTTTATAGTCCTCCAGTCCGAACCATCGGCGGGGTGCCTCATCATTGAATCTTTCTTTCGCTCTTCGCCGTGCCAACGCAACAGCTTGGCCGACTTTTCATTTGCAAACAACCTATGCACTCGTGGAGCTATAGGAAAATACCACACGGACTTTACGAGCCCTCCTCTGGTCTTGCTTCCATCATTTGATGGCCCTTGCTTGTATCGGGGAGTTTTACACTTGGGACATGCATCCAAGTCTTTGTATTTCTCTCCACGGTACAATATGTAGTCGTTGAAACACGCGTGGATTTGAACTCCAGAGGACCTCGAGGCCAATTGGGTAAATCATTTGCTTCGCAAGGTAAGTCTTTTCTGCTAACTCGGTATCCTTCGGGAACAATTTATGTAGTATACCTAACAAGTTATCGAGGCCTTTATCACTTAACCCATTCGTTGATTTGAACTCCAATAGCATGATGTTGGCTTCCAGTTTGCTTATTGGGCAGCCCGGATACAATGGTGTTTTTGCATCCTTTCTCATCATCTCCAGTTTTTTCAACTATGAAGCACTAAGGAATCCCCCATGCACATCATGTAGAAGCTGTGAAATGCCATCATTTTCCTCTGTGTCGTCAGCTAATGTATTCACAAACACGTCATCATTGGTAGGCACATCTTCTGTGTAATCATGAACAGGCAATAATGCTACACTAGGCATGAGCACATCATCATTAACATTTTGACCAACCTCCCCATGCAAAGTCCAAATCGTGTAGTTTCTCATGAACCCCCTTGTGATCAAGTGCAAACGTATATGCTCCACGTCGCCCATTTTCTCGTATTCTTGCAGTCTTTGCATGGACAGAATACAAGATGTGAGTCCCCAGCATTAGCTCTAGCTCGCTTGATGAAATCTTCGATGCCCGTCAAGTACCGTGGGTCTGTATGTGACAGATCGTACATCCACCCTCGAGCCATGTTTGCACTGATAAAATAAAATGGGCAGAGCAGAGGAAACATAGGAACATATTAATAGGAGCATTTTTGAACAATATTCTTCGATATAATTTGAATTTGGTCGCGCTATAAAAAGTGAGACAATAAATAGATAACAATTGATGCATGGAGTATTAAATGTATGCATGGAGTATTAAATGTAAGTAATAAATACCGAATCCATTACACATCCCATCAAAACTTTAAATGCATGCATGGAGTATTAAATGTAAGTAATAAATATAACTAATTACAATTTTTATCCATAATTTTGAGACGAATCTTTCGAACCTAGCTATTCAATGATTGGACAATAATTACCCAATAAAAACAAAGTGCAACAATTTTTCTAAGTAATTCAGGATCTAAAAGCTACAAAAAATGGACACAAATTGCAACAACCCTCTTCTTGATCATGAAAAATAGCATAGCTCTAAACTATGGATTTACAAATAAAAACAATGTAAACTAACAATTCTAAAGAAATATGTTTGTTACTAACCAAGAGCAAGAAGATATGAGGATCCAAGAGTGAAGAGGAGCCAACAATGGAGTTCAAGAAATCCACCAGCCGCAACAATGGAGAGAGGGAGCTCCTCACGCACTGTTCTGTACTGTTGGGGCAGAGGTGGGAGAGGAGATTGTGTGCTTTATACTGTACACAACATCACTGTCGGTTCTAGCCACGAACCGGCAGTGAAATTCCTCATCACTGCCGGTTGGTGGCTTGAACCGGCAGTGATAGGTCCGAGAAGCATCACTGCCGGTTCAAGCCACGAACCGGCAGTGATGATAAGTTTCACTGCCGGTTCAGCCACTACCTCCAATAATTGGGGGCCTGTCAGAGCATGAACCAGCAGTGATGAAGCATCACTGTCGGCCCAAACAAAACCGGTAGTGATGGGCCGGCAGTGAATGCCTATTCGTAGTAGTGGCCGTCCTCCATCGAGTAGCACGAAGACACATGAACGTAGATAATTTGGGGGCTGGGCTAATTTGTTTGGTGTACGGGAGGGCCTAATTGCAATAGCTTTCGACGCCGTCTGCGGGCTAGCAGCTATTTGGGTCTAAACGACACTAAAACTAAGATTATGGATCTAATTAGTTGTTTTGATAGTTAATGGACCGGCTTGACACAGGCTAGCAAGTTTAGGAGCCGGCCATGCACTTTGCTCTAGCTAAAATATGCGTGAAGACAGCCAGGTATCGTGTAGTTTAGCTTTGGGCTCCTTGAACTGGTGTGTATATAGGACATGCAAAGCTTCATCCACAAGACCTCTAGTGCTGGTAAGTGCTGGTGATGCTAGCCATAATGTTTTAGGTTCCGTACTGTTTAATTTGGATACACCCAGAATGGTCCTTATAGGCCCAAACGTTTGCCACGTGTACGGAAAGAAGGTCCTAATTAAAGGCTATTGCCAGAATGTCACCGTGGCACCAATGGTGGGCTCCCCGGCGGCCTGGCCACGTGGACACATAAATGTGCAATTTTCCCCTTTATTTAAGGGAGTGCCATCCATAGCATCTCCTTCTACAGATGATTTCACAGTTTTACACCAGGTATACAAGAAACACCTGAGACCTGACCTATCTGTGGCATGAATAAGACCACACAGCAGTAGGAGTTCATCAAGCTAAATTGTGATGGTTGTTAGTATGGAGCCACTTTTTAGTTGCATTGGTAACTTGGTATTAGAGAGCAGTGGTCAAAGGCTTGGGAAGCATAGGGAAGTGTGGATGCTTGTGCCAGTAGTTTCCAGTTTCGTCATTCCAGAGATAGGCTCGGTGTCTTCTACTCCTATTGCGTAACCGTAATGGCGGCCAGCAAGGCAGCAGGATCTCAAGCGTCTTCTGGTGGAAGCTATTGCCAAGGCCCAGTTTTCACCTTCTGTAGTAGCGCTGTTGGTTGAGCAAACCAAGTGTTGCTTGAAACAGAATCGTCTTCCACGGTTGGTTCTACTTTACAATCTACAGAAGTGGAAGCCGTTTTCAACTATAGGAGCAGAGAACAGCTGCCAACAAAACCATAGCTGCAACCACTGCAAAAGACACTTGATTTTTGCAATGTTTGTCTGTTGTCTGTAGTTTAGTTTGTACCCCCACATTGTATTCCAACATCGTTTGGCCTTGCAAGGCCACCGCCAAAAATGTATACACACTGAGTTATGCTACTACGTTACGTTTACAAGCTGTAAGCAACTTAGCTCTTAATAATCACAAAGGAGGCAATCAGCTAACCACACACTCTCTGGGATCAGTGGAGAAACAAGTTAAGGCAATGCTGTTATGTTCTTGAAAAGCATATCAATGATATGCAGAACAGCCAGGTGCTTTTGGAATCCAACAGCTATATATATGCTCACACTATTACAGAACCGGCTATCAGTGGCGGTTCAAAACCCCAGTTCAGTGACGGATTATGAACCGCCACAGCCAAATGGACAGTGATGAGGTGATGACATCACTACCGGTTATGCCAAACCGGCAGTGATGGCTCAAGCATCACTGCCGGTTCGTGTGCCCAATCGACAGTGAAGGTAGCTATATCACTGTCAGTTTTATTTGAACCGGCAGTGATATTATTTTTACAATTTGCGTTTTATTAATTGTCTTTTTTTCATTTGGGGTTTAGGGTAGAGGTGGTGAGTTTAGGGTTTAGGTTTTAGAGGTGATGGGGTGGGAGGTTGGGGAGGTGGAGGTGGTTGCTATCGAACCATTTGATATCGATGTGAAGGACTAGTGACAATACAAACCCATCACACATTTATAATAATTACAAAACATCCAAACAAAACTTAAAGTGTTGAATTAATTGTTGCATTGCAATAGCCTTTCAAGGCGGTCTTTTCCGTAGTTCGCCTTGAAGTTCTTACTCTTCACTATGGCTAAAGATCCTTCCCTGAGCACTATCTCGTCCAGAATAAGAGCCATTATCTTCTCTTCAAATCCTTTTATCTCAAAATCTAGCAACCTGTTGTGGTTCTGTTGTTTGCGTTATAAATTGATACAAGAGGATATTGAGATGCACATACGTAAGACAAAACAATAGAATTAAAATGAGACGCCTACGTACCATACCATCTCCTTGTTGACACAAAAAAGCGTCAGGATCTGCGAACACCTCGGGCTTATACCCGAATTCGATCTCCGAGGGTGTGCCAGTCGATTTGACCAGTTAATCGACAAGGACGATAACTAGAACAAGATCTGAACAAGACAACGGCGATGCGCTCAGATGTCAAGGCTCAAACCTGATCAGGATAACTAGAGTAGAGCTGAACGAGACGACAGCGATGCGCCCGGACGTCAAGGCTCAGATTGCTCAAACGCGAAACTTGCATGGGTTGACGGAGGTCGATGAGATGCAGCCCGTCGAAATTTGAAGAACTCGTAGATAACTAAACCTAATGCGGTAAAGGTAAATTACTGGTAAAGTAGATAAAAAGAGTAATTGATTCATTTGATATGCTTGGATATATGATTGTCACGACCCCTAGGTACATATTTATACTCCGACAATAGGAGTTGTAGACAGACACGACTCGTACCTTTCCTAAACAAAACAAACTCCTATTTTAAAGGAAATAACTGACTCGCGCAGGAGTCGGACCCAAATAACAATAATATTTTCCTAAACAAACACCTCTATTTTTAAGGAAACAAACGACTCGTGCAAGAGTCAGACTCAAACATTTATAACAATACTGGTATAAGATCACCAGTTTCCTTATGTCTTTTCTCCGATGAAACTTTCCATCGACATACCATTCCGATCTGCAACTTCCTTTTAGCGCCATCGGCAACTGTATGCTCACGTTAGTCATGTCATCCTGCTTCCATCGGCAGCATCTACCATTCATTGGCAGCTTTCCGTCTTCATTGGCAATATTCTCTATCAGCAACAGGCTTTGGCTCTCATCGGCAACGTTTCCTTGCCCTCATCGGCAACATCTTGCCTCCATCAGCAACATTGCTGTTTTCATCACATCGGTAATGAGCTTTGGTTCTTATCGGCAATGTTCTTTCTGTCGGCAACATTCATGTCTCTATCGGCAACATCCTCTTGCCTTCATCAACAGTATCTTCCTGCCTCAATCGGCAACAAGTCCCTGTCTGCATCAGCAACACTCTTGCTTTTATCGGCAATCTGACCGATAATATTCCGATGCCGATAAGGAACAGCAACTAGCGTTTTGCCGATCAGCACAATCCTCAGATCATATTGACACGTGTCAAAAAACGGTGTCAACACTCCTATTCCTAGTTTTGCGCCAAAGTAGGCTAGCATTTCCCACATCACATAGAACCCGCATTCGTTGTTCCTCATTGGTTGATCTAGGGTCTTCACCCCCTTTATATACTGCACTTTGAATGGGGCTCTCCATTTCTTTTGCATCCTAGGCTCCACATTTCTCCAATCAGGTAACGCTTTCATTCTACGTGACAATGTAAATGAAGTGTGAAGGATGAGGACATTAGTTACAATATCATATGTGATTGAAAAATATTGTGATATTGGGTTCACTTACTTATTTAGCACTGTGACTAGGGGTTCGATAAGAGAAAGTGTCTTCTTCCTTGAGTCCCACACCTCGATAGTTAAATGTCTAAGACCTATATCTACGAGGACGTAATGGTTGCTTCAATCACAACGTTCATGTTATTGAATGACATATCAAGAAAAAAACATTTAAGTAAGGGTCGAGAACACATACTCGCAGTTGTAGGTCGAGAACCAATCGCTTGTCTGAGGCGTAACGCCGCTCCGCTCTAGTTGCCTAACTCGACTTTCCCATTCCAGAACCTTCCTAACATACCCACGCGATCCTAGGCGATGAGGATTATTTGCCTTAAGCGAGTTTGATTTATTTATTTTGCTTGATGTCTTGGCCTCTTCGGATAGCTTGTAAGCCTTGAACTCCTCCCAGAAGTCCCTCTGCTTGCTGAGTTCACCTCCCGTAAAATTTGGTTCTTTCTCCTCCTTGATTAGCTTGTGCAACTTTCCCTTGAAAGTCTTGAAGGAGTGACCCATGATTTCCTTGGCCTTCTTCATCATTGTCGCCTCATCATAGTCATTAGGGAAAGTGAAATACCCTCTGATCTTGTTCCAAACTAGCTCCTTCTCACTTTCTGGAACCCTCCACGGGTCATCCTCATAGACAATCCACTTCCTGTATTTGATCGGGATGAAGTCTCTTATGAGTGCCTCGATGATGCTCTTGTATGGGCCCAATGGTGTAAGAGGCTCCACCGGCTCTCCTACTTGGTCGAACTGGGAGATGTGCCAATGTATTCTTGTCTAAGGAAGCTTTGTTGCACCACGCTTAGTCCTGCTGGTACCCTCACCACTTGGATCTTCCGGCGGAACCTGCTTCAAAATTCATAAATAAGTCCCCATCAAACTTATCTGGCTAGCTCTACCGTGTTCTTAGGTATGACCTAAGGTATTACCTCGTCTCCTTGCTCTAGATCCATACAATGGATAGGGCTCCAAATTGGATCTCCTTGCTGGTTGTCATCGTCTCCTTGATCACTGCCACCACCACCACTAGTTGGGTCCTGTGGCGCTTCTGTCGCAGTGCAACGGGTGGTGAAGTGGCGGTGAATTGTCATGTTTCTAGACATGCATTTCGATTATTGGTATTAGCTCATACAGGTAGCTAGATAGATAGACTCAAGCATTTCATTTATCTATACATAAGTCATGCTATACAAGTATATATATATATATAAGTCATTTAGTTATACATAAGTCATGCTATACATAAGTATATATACAAGTCATGCTATACAAGTATATATATAAGTCATTTAGCTATACATAAGTCATGTTGTACATAAGTATATATACAAGTCATGCTATACAAGTATATATATAAGTCATTTAGCTATACATAAGTATATATACAAGTCATGCTATACAAGTATATATAAGTCATTTAGCTATACATAAGTCATCCTATACATGCATTTCATTTAGCTATACATAAGTCATGCTATACAAGTATATCCACAAAACTTGAATCATGAAATATATATACACATCTCTATCTAATAAGTCATGCTATAACATCTCTCTCTCTATCTATCTCTATCTATCTCTATATCTATCTATAAGTCATGCTATAACATATCTCCCTCTCTCTATCTATCTTCCTCTCTATCAAGACAATCTCTCTATCTCCCTCTCTCTATCTATCTCACTACCTCCCTCTCTCTATCTAGCATGAAGAGTGATTGCTATAGTTTTCTCCCTCTCCCTCCTTCGTCTCCTCTATCTCCATGTCCAGCAAGACACTCCCACCTAGGCATTTCGTCGAACACCTCTAGTGCATGCAAATGGAGCTCACCACGTGGAGAGGATTTGGCCGGATTCTGCACTCCTGCAGCATCGTGGACGTAGGTCCTGCCCGCGTGGAGCTTGAATAGGTTGTGGCTGCCAGCGAAGTCGTGGTGAGGCGGGTTGTTGCGGCCGGCGACATCGTGGGCGGCGAGTGCCGAAGCAGTACCGTCGTGGCGTAGCGTGGTCCGGCGTGGAGCGGCGGCATCGGCGGCGTGGAGTGGCATCGTCTGGCCGAGGAGTCGAGCGGCGTCGGCGGCGGCGTCAGGTGCGCATGGGTTGATGGCGTCGAGTGCATGGACAGCTATCTTGTGCAACTGGCGCGAGTATGAAATTTTCGGACCGCGCCCTTTCCTTATATAGTCGGCCTCATCACTACCGGTTCTTCTTACAAACTGGCAGTGATGTACTCTATCACTGCCGGTTTGTAAATAGAACCGACAGTGATGAGGGCACATCACTGCCGTTTTTTTGAACCGGTGGTGATAGTGGGGGCATCACTGCTGGCTGGTTAGCAGAACCGGCAGTGATAGTTGGGCATCACTGCTGGTTTCTTACAAACCGACAGTGATATTGGAATTTTTACATATTTTCCCTTTGTCTTAGAATAAAATTACTCCTGATTTTTTATTAAAAATTGAAAAATTCCAAACATAGAAGTTGCATAATTTTTCATTCTCTACAACTTTTGCTAAAGGGGCATATTCAAATTGCGAACACATGGTTGACAAGTACCCATGTATGTTCAGTTTTGTGATGACTGATCATTCAACACATGAGTGTTTCAGTTTGAGTGGCTTTACCTAACTTCTTGCAAAAGCAAAAGTGTGCCTGTCTATCGGCTTGTGGTGTGTAGGTACTATGCCTAGTGATAGTGGTCAATGGCATGGAGAAGGTCGAGTAGAGGCTTGCCGTGCCGATGGACTGAGAGCGGTGAAGGGTAGAAGCGAGGATCGGACTGAGAGACCATGGGCGCCGGTGGACTAGCTGTGGTGGCTAGTGCTTGGCACCGGCGAGTGTGACAAGACATGGAGTTAGACCAAGTCGACCAAGTCAATACAGCGGGTCGAGCGGAGGCTCATGGGACTCGGAATCCGACCAGGCGAGAACAAGGTGGCTCGAGGCGAGCAGTTTGGTGGTTTGGGCCTCAAAACCATCAGAGGACGGTTTCCGAGTTTGGGCCTCAAAACTCAGGGTTCGGTAGTTGAGCCAAAAGCTACCGGTGGCGGGTTTCACATGTTTGGGCCTCAAAACCCGGGCGGAGCTTCCGAGGAAGCAGGGATGGCACATGGCGGAATCCTGGAGGTTGTGTCGAGGCGATGACAACTCCCGGCAGGAAGCGGGGCCGTCCATTCAAACGAGTGGCTGAGAGTTACCGACTTGGATTACAATGTCTTAGGGCTAGGTAATTCGGTCTTTTATCTAGGGTGTCTTTGGGAAATAGCCAAAGCCCTTAAGTAGGGGATGAAGGGGTATCCCTCATCCCACCTCTTGAACACTTAATCCATCCTCTCTCTCTTTAGCCTCTTTCTAGTTCATGAGGTCCCTAGGTTGATCTCGTCAACCTTTGTAAGAACTCGCAATTTTTGGTGCGAATCGGAGGTCTTACCCTCCGTAGGCCATGGCGCCTTTGATTTCTTGATCGTGTCCCCGTTTTTGCTTGTGTTCTTCGCGTTTTGCTTTTGCCCCTCCTTTGATCCCGAGATGAGATCTTTTTGTAGGGAGTAGTTCTTGCAAAACCATTTGGACCAAGTTATTCGTAATAGAGAGGAGAATCTTTGCGGCAAAGGATGCTTACTCAAACCTCTCGAGTACGCAGATTGGGTGATTTCTTTGCGGTGTTCTTTGTTCTTGAGATTTCCCTCGAATTTCTTCTCTTCCCGTTGATCTAAACCAAATTGAGCAATGATTTCTTTAGGATAACTCCCCAACTGCACTAAGATCATGCCTACAAAGTTTGGTTGCAGTTGGTGATCATTTGGTTAAGTTTTGGGAAGATTTGGCGGAGAGAAAATCGCTTTTCACGTTTACTACGCTCTGCTAGGGGGCGCCGGACGCTCTGTCGAGAGGCGCCGGACGCTATGTCGTGCTGACGCTAGCGTCTGTCAACCACGCAATAGACGCATCCGTCAGTTTTTGCGTTTGACATGCTCTCTGTTCATTTTGTGTCGGACGCTCCACAGCGTCCGTCGGATCCGCGTCAGACACGTCCGTCGGCTTTGAGAGTTGCAGAGCTCTCTGTTCGTTTGCATCAGACGATCGCCAGCATCTGTGGCCTGTCCACCAGATGCGTCCGTCGCCTGGAGGACCTCTCTGTTCGGCTCTGTGTTGGTGCCAGACACTAGCGCAGCATCCGACTCCTAGCGTCCGACGCCTAGCGTTCGTCGGACCTCAACGGCGCGTCCGTCGCTTGTTCTATTTGCTGTTTTCACCTGCTTGCTTCGTGGTTTGTTTCTCCGGGTTCGTAGCTAGCTCCGTTGTGTTCCTAGGACATCTCCTAGAACATCCACCCACTTGTGGGTCGTGAGCCTAGTTCGTGGTTTGGGTTGTGTTTTGGACAAGGGTCAAGATCTTCCGAAAGGAATTTTTATTTGGCTCCCATTCACCCCCCCCCCTTGGTCACCGTTTCCGGTCCTTCAATTGGTATCATATCCGGTTAAGGATCAATCCACCTTACACGGTTCTTGATCCGCGAAGGTGACATGGAGCGAGGTGTTGGCAAACCTCCGTTTTTTGATGGAACGAACTTCTCCTATTGGAATGTGCGCATGTTCGCCTATCTACAAGGAGTTGATTCGAACATATGTGAGATTTGTGAGAATGAGGGCTATCGTGTTCTTGCGGCTCGTGTTGACCAACTCCAAACCACTCAACACAACACAAACAGTAGAGCACGTAGCATCCTCTTCTCGAGTTTGTCACTTCCTGAGTTTGAGCGAGTCTCGAACCTCACTACGGTGCGAGAGATCTGGCAAACACTTGTGAGATATCATGAGGGCAACCCTCAGATCAAGTCCAGACTCTTCGACACATACCATAGAGAGTACGAGAACTTTGTTCAGTTGGCCGGCGAATCTGTTGACAGTATGTTCACTCGCTTCCAATCTATCGTCAACAAGATGCGAGCTAATCGAGCCAACTTGCCCTATGATGATCATGAGATGGATATCAAGCTTTTGCATGCTCTTGATCGGAGGGTGTGGGAGATGAAGGTGGATGCCATCCAGGAGTCACTGGGCTATGATGCCCTGACCGTGGACGAGCTGTTCAGTAAGCTCAAGTCCTCGAAGATTGACAACCAGACCCGGGTCAAGCTTGAAAACCCGTCGAACCCGTCTAAACCTTCACACTCTTCGTTCGCTTTGTATTTGATCTCTGTGACAGAGGAACAAGTGGAGGTTCTTGGAGATGATGAGTTGGCCTTGGTCATCACTAGGTTCTCGCGGTTTCACAACAACCGTTTGAACTGACGACGTGGTGGCACGGCCAAGGGGTGCTACCATTGCGATGATGAGGATCACTTCATCGCAAATTGCCCCAAGAAATTTGCGGGTGACTTCACCAAGTGCAAGGACAAGCGCGAGCACCACATTGAGGACAAACACAAAGCCAAGGGAGGCTACAACCGAAGGTCCTCAAAGAAGGTGATCGACAAGGTGAAGGCCAAGCACCGAGCCTTCCTCGCCTCCCTCAACGACATCAATGCCTCCTCCGACGGAGGTTCTTCCTCGAGCGACGATGAGTCGAAGGGAAAGGTTGAGGACAAGCTGAATAGCCTCTGCTTCTACACCGACGCCAAGCACGGTGGCTTTTGCACCATGGCGATTGAAGAAGGCAAAGTCGGCAAGCTCAAGGATGATTCCGACTACGACTCCGACACTCCCGGGGTATCATTCACCGTCGAGTCCTTCTCTCTCGAGATTGAGTCTTTGAACGACACCTTCCTTAGTCAGGATGCTTTGCTAGAGTTTGCTAGATTGAGTACCTTAGCGCCCTTCATGAGCTAGAGTTTGCTAGAGCAGAGGTGATGGTTACCGAGGAGGTAGAGTGTGATACTTGTGTCATTCACATGTCTAATCTTGTTATTCTCTAGGACAAGTATAACACTCTACTTGAGGAGATTAGTGAGCTGAAGGCTAGGCCTAGCTTACTTAGTGCGTGCAAGTCTTTCTTAGGCTTGCTTTCTGAGCTGGCACAGAAGGATGCTAGGATCACTGTGTTAGAGAAGGTCAGCTCAAATAGCACTAGAGAGTCGGATCGCTTTGAGGTTTTGGAGCTTGATATCGCGTCGTGTAGACACGACAAGATGCGTACCGAGGAGTAAAACACATACCTTCAGTCCATCTTGAGTTGGGTGTCTTACCGAGAGCCGCAGTTGGGGATGTTGCTTAGCCAATGCAAGCCGGCTAGCAGCACGGGAGTAGGCTTTGCTATAGGTGGGATTAGTGAGTGTAGTGGTTTGAGCATGAGAGAGAAACTCACCACAACTCCCAAGTTTACCAAGATCACTCCACCTAAGCCTACCAACCCCTCTGAGTTTCCTATGAGGGATGGTGTGTTTGAAGAGCCACCCAAAACCACTCCACAGAAGCAAGTGTGGATTCCCAAACCAAATCATCTTAGGAACCCACTTGACACTTTGCCCGACATCTCTAGTGATCCCCTTCCTAAGAAATCTAGAGCCACCCAACCCAACAAGAGAGTTCCTACCAAGAGTGTGGTGAGGTACCATTGTGAGTATTGTGAGCGAGATGGGCACTTGGCTGAGTTTTGATTTAGGAGGAAGAGAGACATTCGGAGGCACTTTGAGTTGAACAACCATGACATCTTCCACCCACCAATTCGAGTGCGTGAACCGGAAGTTCGGAGGCGCACTACTAGGCCTAGAGGTGCAATGCCTCAAGGTGCATGGCCTCAGGAGGCGAGACCACGTGGTGGTCGTGCCCGGCGGGGTACCGGTCGTGACCCATACGACTACGGGCCTCGTGGCGGTGGCTTTACTCCACCCTTCGCTAGCGGACCACGTTTTCCCTATCGTGTGATCGCTATCCTCCCATGGGATAGGAGATGTTTGGTTTTTCTCCTAACCCATTCTTTGGGCAAATGGATCAACACTGGTATCCTTCACATTTTACTAACCCTAGTGTTGCACCGTTTGTTCACCCTATGTCTTTCTATTGAGGTAGGAATAAGGACTGGAGGAGACTTGGCTTGTGGATTCCGTATGTTCACGTCATATGACCGGAAGTGCCAAGTGGTTCTCCAGCCTCGATCCCGTGTGCCACACCGAGTACATTACATTCGGGGACAAGAGTAAAGGTAAGGTTGTGTCCCGAGGGTCCATCTGTGTCAATTCATCTTTTGTTCTCAAGGATGTTGATTTGGTTGCGAATTTGCATTTTAGCCTTCTCTCGGTTTCGCAACTCCTTGATGACGGTTTTGAAGTGAGTTTTAAGCCTAATCTTTCTCGGATTTTGGACTCTCGGGGTGAGCTTGTCTGCCATATTTTACCCTTCGGGAAGGTTTTTCGTGCGGATTTTTCTATCTCTTCTAGACCTTCTCGATGTCTTCTTGCCGGTTCTTCTTCCGAGCTTTGGAAGTGACATATGAGATTGGGATATCTTAGCTTCGACTTGCTTGCAAGGCTTAGCTCGATGAACCTTATCCAAGGATTGCCAAAGCTAAAGTTCGAGAAGGATTTAGTTTGCCATCCTTGCAGACATGGCAAGATGGTTGCCGCTTCCCATCCTCCTGTGACTCAGATTATGACCAAACAACCCGGCGATCTCTTACACATGGACATAGTTGGTCCAGCTCGGGTTAGGTCGGAAGGAGGGAAGTGGTATGTGGTTGTAGTCGTTGAAGACTACTCGAGATACTCTTGGGTGTTCTTTTTGGAGAGTAAGGATGAGGTTTTCCCCTTGTTCGAGATCTGATTTTGAGATTGCAAAATGAGCTACCTAAGCATGCCATGAGAGCAATACACAGTGAAAATGGCACAGAATTCAAGAATGCTCACTTTGCAACTCTTTGCTCTTCTTTGGGTCTCGACCACCAGTTTTCCTCTCCTCGCGCTCCCCTGTAGAACGGTGTTGTTGAGCGCAAGAATCGGACCCTTGTTGAGATGGCCAGGACGATGCTCAATGAGCATAGGACTCCTAAGCGGTATTGGGCCGAAGCGATCAGTTCTGCTTGCTATGTTTCCCATTGCATTTTTCTCCGAGCTTTCAAGAAAAAAGACCTGTTATGAGTTGCGATTTGGGAGACCACCCAAGGTAAGTCACCTACGGGTGTTTGGGTGCAGACGCTTCATCCTTAAAAAGGGCGGTAAGTTGGATAAATTTGAGTCTCGGTCTTCTGACGGTATCTTTCTCGGTTATTCTACTCACTCTCGTGCTTATCGTGCTCTTAACCTTGAAACTAACCGAGTGATGGAGACCTATGAGATTACTTTCGATGAAACTATGCCTTGTAGTTCCACTACTTTTGAGCTTGCAGGTGAGGATGAGTTGCACTCCAGCATCTTTGTGGAGGAGGAGCAGGACGATGCCGATTGGGGTGATCCCGAGCCGACTCCACCGGCTGCCCCCGTCGACCCTGTGACGTCCACTTCGGCTCACGGCCCCGACCCGTCTACTTCCTCTACATGGGGGTCGTTCAAGCAGCTTCCTCAGTCGGTGCCCGTTGCACCGGAGGGAGCTCCAGCTACTGTCGAGGGGGATGCCACTTCGTCCAGGCAGGCTCCCCGCTACATCCAGCAGCAGCACCCGCCAGAGAACATCATCGCCGACATCGACCGACGAGTCACGCGGTCTAGGTCCTATTTCTCTCACTTTGCTCATTCGGCTTTTGTTGCTTCTTTTGAGCCCCGAGATGTTGGACACGCTTTGATGGATCCGGATTGGGTCAATGCCATGCATGAGGAGTTAGAAAATTTTGAGCGAAATGGCGTTTGGGTCTTAGTGCCACCACCACCTAGCTGTTGTGATAGAACCTTTTAAGAACAGGGCCCACTTGCCAGGATTAAAGTCCATACAACTTAATCCAAGACACATGGTCCAAGTCTCAATTAGCCCGTCATGTGTCACCACTTTGCAGCGGGTCATTCACCTATTTCCGAACAGGATCACCTTATTTCAAGCATTCTAGAAGTAATACAATAATTTAATTTACATCAAAGTAGCGGAAATTTGGAGTTATATTACAACCATAAGTTTTGAAACATAACATAGTGTCATACAACCTTATTACATCAAACTAGTGATAGAGCGAAAAACAAACAACCGAGGTACTCTTGCCCAAGAGTCAAGCAAAGACAATTATTCTTCATCGTCATCAACTGACACGACGGTCATGCAACACGAAGCTATATAGACCGGATTGGAACCCTCATCTGCAACAGGGGTTAACAAACCCTGTGTACGAGAGTACTCAACAAGACTTATCCGACAAATGAAAATATTTGGTGGACAAAAGATATGCAAGTCATAGGATTCAAGGTGTGGTTTACAAGAATCAAGAATTTTGCATAAATGAGCATTTATAAAAAGAATTGAAATTCATTTAAGTTGTTCATAAAATTACTCAAGTATCGATCTAGATTTATGATCGATAACAAGGTAATAAACCATCCATGAAAGGGAAACATCAAGTATCCGGTTTAAGTATAATACTACGAAGAAGAAGATAGGGTTATGTTTCCATTTCCAAGGAACACGACGATTCGAACCGGTTAAACCTAGCTGGGACTTCCCTAACACACACCATATGCAGCACTAAAGCACGCATATGACTACCTTTCCCTGGATCCTCCATCCGAGAATGGGGGCCCGCCACCCGAGAGCACAGTACGCCTCCATCCAGTTCCTCGAACTTGGAGGGTACACACTACTCTCGCCATCTCTCCACTACTAGTGCGGGTTAATCGTCCTTTAGACTGGATTAGACAGAGTCTGGCTTCCCGAAGTATGTGATAAGTACTCGAAAGTCACAACCCTAGTCATGCATCACCGGACGGTTCCTAAGCGACACAAGCGGAGAGAACCCGCTCACCCGACATCCATATCCAGTGGCTCCCAAACACCGTGTCCTCCTGGTCTCATTTTATTACTTCCAACAACAGGCCTTTCTCGAAAGATCATAACCATTTGCCGAAGCAATACGTTATGTGTTGGTGATAGGAAATCACCCACTAGAAAAGATGTAAGCATACTAAGCATTTTGGCAAAAGTTTGTATCTTTAAACAAGCCTCAAGATAAAGGTACAATAATACAAGGATAAGGCTATGCATCAATTAGGAATTTAATAAAGTAAGACAATGCAATATAATAACCATAAGTGTACTTAAAGTAATTATTTAAATACAATGAAAGTTTAAATGCACCGGGGCTTGCCTTGATTGGAGGGGTAAACAAATTCGGGCTCAGATTCAGACACAAAGAAAATCCCTTCACTAGAGGGATCTACCACACCAACCAACGAGAAATCTACACGATAAAATGACATGCTTAAATGATGCTTGAAATTATAGACATGATGCTAAACAACACACAAGCATACAATTTAAAGGTGACTAAAACACATTAACCATCTTGAGCAACTTTCCTTCATGAAAGAAGTTAAACTAGAATTCAAAGTAACTAATTAAACCTTTTATTAATTAACTAGTTTGTTTAATAATTACATCCAAAAGAACTGAGCAAATAATACATCAAAATACATGTCCATATTGTGTTTGCCACTGGACAATGACCATTTGCATCAAACAACCCAAATTCACACAAATCCTAAAGTGATTAGGGTTTCTAATCTTTTTATAATTAAATAAAGAAATAGCCATGTATAACAGTTCATCAAAAAATTCCCAACCTTTTTGTACAGCAAGATATAAGTGTATAAAGGTTACACAAAAAATTTCATAATTTTTAGAATAACATACAGAGCATGAAAAATCAAGGAAAATGCATTTATCAATTACTTTAGTCATTTTTACAGAAATAAAAAAGTATTAAACATGTACATGTTATATTTTTCTTAAATACTAAACATCATAGAGAGCATACACAATTTTTCTAGAATTTTTTATGAACAGAAATAATCATACAATATTAACAAAAAGCAGTACTGTGCAAAACAGGAAAAATAGGAAAACCCTTCGCTGCTCTCACTGAAACTTGGGCCCCGCGCGTCAGTGAGCCAAAAACAGAGCAGCGGCACCGACGACCATAAAACATGGCAGCGCGTCGCCGTCGGTGAAACAACCGAACAACCTACACTTGCGCTGCAATGTGTGTCTGCCTGATAGGTCTTTCATTCTATGGAGGCATTCGTGGGAGTTTTGGGCAAAGAAAAAATATCTATTCAGCCTCGTCGACTTGCTAGCCGTCTCAACATTGGGACCTCCCACTAGTACAACAACGATTTCTCTTTGTGGTGCCCATTTTTTTCATGGGCAGTTCCTAACGAGTAGGAACCACTAGGGTAAACTATTTGGGCCTAGGCTAAGAACTGTCTTGTAAACTAATTTACACTAGCGGTTTCAATATGAAAACACTAGTACAATAGGACTTGGGGCAAGATCTTATCAAGTATGGATTCATGTCAAACTATACCTGTTGGATCTACCATGGTGAAACCGATCGTATTAGAGAGGAGGGGGTGAGACCACATCTCGAGGCTTTAGATGGAGATGCCGGGGTAGTAGACTGGATGGATGACTTTCAGGAGGCATGGTTCGGTGAAGGATTTGAGGACGAGCCAGAGGAATCCGCAAAGGCGTACTACGTTACACTAGTACAAAATTGATTTTGCGAGACACCACAAAAAACTTAACGGAGGCGGGCATAAAATTCAACCGTCTCCAAAAACCTGGGCTATTAACCGAGGCGGGCATTTTTATTTACCGAGGCGGTCACATTTGTCTGCCTCATAAAATCGATTTATGGAGGCGGTTATTTATAACAGGCCTACCTCCAAAAATACCCCTATTTACAGAGCCGGACATGTAACAAAGGCTCGTCTCGGTTAATATGGCCGAGGCCCAAATGAGCCTAGCCAGCCTGTTAGCCTTGTCATGTATATAAGCAGGAGTTAGGGTTTCAACCCCATCCCATCCCACCCCTTCCGTCCCCTTCCCCAGCCGACCCTCTCCCTGGCGGCGCCCAACCCGGCCCCTACGCGAGCGCCCCCTCTCCTCCCTCCCTCCCTCCCCTCATCCCTTCTCTCCCAGGCGGCGACCCTACCCTGGCGCGGTTGTGGGCGCGGCCCGGTGCCTCCCTTCCCCCTCGTCACCCTCCTCTCCCTGGCTCCCTTCCCTCCTCCCTTCCCCTCTCCCCGACGGTTGGATGGACCGGACGCGGCCCGGTGGCGCGGGCGGCGCTCGGTGGCGCGGCCGCCATGTCGCGCCCCCTCGCCGCTCGGCGGCGTGTCCCGACAGCGGATCCCAGATCCCGGATGCCGGATCCGGCGGCGGCGGCAGCTGTTGATCCAGTGGATGGGCTCACCGGGCCTGTTGTTGGGCTCGGTGGGCTTATCCATGGGTTTGCTTTTTTTGTTTTTTTATTTCCATTAAAGGACACTACTACAGAATCAACAATCACTGCCGGCCTATCACTGTCGGTTTTGTTTGGGCCGGCAGTGATGCCCCTTCACTGCCGGTTCTTCCTTTGACAGGCCCCCAATTATTGGGGGCAGAGGCTCAACCGGCAGTGAAACACCACATCACTGCCGGTTCGTGGCTTGAACCGGAAGTGATGCCTCTCGGCCCTATCACTGTCGGTTCAAGCCACCAACCAGCAGTGATGTGGTGTTTCACTGTCGGTTCGTGGCTCCAACCGGTAGTGAAGTTGTGTACACTATTAAACTTCGATCTCCTCTCCCTCCTCTGCTCCAACGGTGCAGAACACCGCGTGAGGAGCTCCATCTCTCCATTGTTGCGGCTGGTGGATTTCTTGATCTCCATTGTTGGCTCCTCTTCACTCTTGGATCCTCATATCTTCTTGCTCTTGGTTAGTAACAAGCATAATTCTTTAGAATTGTTGGTTTACATTGTGTCAATTTGTGTTAGAGCTATGCTAGTTTTCATGATCAAGAATAGGGATATTGCAATTTGTGTCAATTTTTTGTAGCTTTTAGATCGAAAATTATTTAGAAAAATTGTAGCACATTGTTTTTATTGGGTAATTATTGTATAATCATTGAGTAGCTAGGTTCGAAAGATTCGTCTCGAAAATTATGGATAAAAATTGTAATTAGTTATATTTATTATTTACATTTAATACTCAATACATGCATGAAAGATATGATGGGATGTGGAATAGATTCGGTATTTATTACTTAGATTTAATACTCCATGCATGTATTTAATACTTACATTTAATACTCCATGCTTCCATTGTTATCTATTTGTTCTCTTTATTTTTATAGCGCGACCAAATTCAAATTATATCGAAGAATATTGTTCAAAAATGCTTCTATTAATATGTTCCTATCTTTCCTCTCCTCTGCCCATCTTATTTTATCAGTGCAAACATGGATCGAGGGTGGATGTACGATCTGTCACATACAGACCCACGGTACTTGACGGGCATCGACGATTTCATCAAGCGAGCTAGAGTCAATGCTGGGGACTCACATCTTGTATTCTGTCCATGCAAAGACTACAAGAATACGAGAAAATGGGGCGACGTGGAGCATATACGTTTGCACTTGATCACAAGGGGGTTCATGAGAAACTACACGATTTGGACTTTGCATGGGGAGGTTGGTCAAAATGTTAATGATGATGTGCTCATGCCTAGTGTAGCATTATTGCCTGTTCATGATTACACAGAAGATGTGTCTACCAATGATGATGTGTTTGTGAATACATTAGCTGACGACACTGAGGAAAATGATGGTATTTCACAGCTTCTACATGATGTGCATGGGGGATTCCTTAGTGCTTTACAGTTGAAAAAACTGGAGATGATGAGAAAGGATGCAAAAACACCATTGTTTCCGGGCTGCCCAATAAGCAAACTGGAAGCCAACATCATGCTATTGGAGTTCAAATCAACGAATGGGTTGAGTGATAAAGGCTTCGATAACTTGTTAGTTATACTACATAAACTGTTCCCGGAGGCCGAGTTAGCAGAAAAGACTTACCTTGCGAAGCAAATGATTTGCCCAATTGGCCTCGAGGTTGAGAAAATCCACGCGTGTTCCAACGACTGCATATTGTACCGTGGAGAGAAATACAAAAACTTGGATGCGTGTCCCAAGTGTAAAACTCCCCGATACAAGCAAGGCCATCAAATGATGGAAGCAAGACCAGAGGAGGGCCTGTAAATTCCGTGTGGTATTTTCCTATAGCTCCACGAGTGCATAGGTTGTTTGCAAATGAGAAGTCAGCCAAGCTGTTGCGTTGGCACGACGAAGAGCGAAAGAAAGATTCAATGATGAGACACCCCGCCGATGGGTCAGACTGGAGGACTATCAACACTATGTTCTATAAGAACATCAGTGGAGAGGTAAGACATCTGTGGTTTGCTTTGAGCACGGATGGGATGAACCCGTTTGACCAGGTGAGAACCAATCATAGCACTTGGCCAGTGACGCTATGTATATACAACCTTCCACCCTGGCTTTGTATGAAACGGTCATACGTCCACATGCCATTACTAATCCAAGGACCAAAACAACCTGGTAATGATATTGATGTGCTTCTAGAACTAGTGATCGATGAACTACTACAGATGTGGGAGACGGGTGTGAAGGATGTTTGGGATGAGTAGAAGAAAGAACATGTCACGGTAAAGGTTGTACTTATCGCTACAATCACCGACCTACCAGGGCGAGGTTCCTTGTCTAGAGAGAAGACAAAAGGATACACTAGGTGTGTCGAGTGCTTGGATGAGACTGATGCTACACATCTACCAGAAAATAGGAAGATGGTCTACATGGGACACCGTAGGTTCCTACGTCGTGATCATCCTTACCGTAGGAATACAAAAGATTTTAATGGGACTACTGAGAAACGTGGACCTCCAAGGTATCGAGACGGGAAACAGATGCTTCAACAATTAAGCAAACTCACAAATGTTGTCCTTGGGAAGGGGGACGGGGCAGTAGCAGCGCCAACCGATAGTATCTGGAAGAAAAAGTCAATCTTCTCGAAACTACCTTATTGGCCACTTTTGAGTGTACGTCACTGTCTTGATCCAATGCACATAACTAAAAACGTGTGCGGTAACACACTCAACACGTTGATGAACACCGGGGGAACAAGCAAGTATTCTCTCGCGACACGCTTGGACATGCAACACCTGGGCCTCAGGAAGGAGTTACACCCAGTAACTCTTGAGAATGGCCACTTGAAACTTCCGGTGGCATCATGGACACTAAAAAAGGAGGAAAAAGAAATGCTTATTTCTTTCTTCAATGATCTCAAAGTACCGAGTGGCTACTGTGGGAACTTGAAGAGGCTAGTTAACATGAGAGAACTTAAGTTTAACTATGGTTCTATGAAGGCCCATGACTGTCATGTCATAATGACTCAGCTGCTCCCAGTTGCCCTACGAGGTATCCTCCCTGACAAGGTCCGTGCTCCAATCATAAATTTGTGTTCGTTCTTCAACGCGATCTCTGAAAAGGTCATTGAAGTGGGCAGGTTAGACCACCTGAAGCAGGAGATAGCCGAGATTATATGCAGGCTTGAGATGCATTTCCCACCGACTTACTTCGACATTTCAGTGCACCTACTTGTTCATCTTGTGGATCAAATAAAATCCCTTGGCCCAATGTACCTACACCAGATGTTTCCTTTCGAGAGGCTGATGAAAGTTTTTAGGTGGTATGTTAGGAATAAATTCAAACCAGAAGGGAGCAGGGTAGAAGGATGGTCAACAGAGGAGGCTATTGAGTTATCCACATATTATCTGGACATCAAACAGGTTGGAGTTCCAGTATCTCATCACGATGGAAGACTAGGGGGCAAAGGAACAATAGGTGAGAAAGTTGTCAAAATAGACGAAGTCGTCTCCTTCAGACAAGCACACTTCGTTGTTCTCTAGCAGGCCGACGGTGTGATGGCATACATTGATGAACACAAACAGTTTCTGCAAAGTAAGCACATAGGGAGGTCACAGGCTTGGCTTGAGAAAAACATAAGGAGGAATTCGGTGACTGGTTTCGATTCCAAAGGCTAGGAAAGGTGATGTGATGTCAGCTAGATCTCTTAGCCCCTGGACCTTCGACTACGCTAATGAAGTACCAAGGATATCAAATAAATGGTTTTGCATTTTACACAAAAAAACAGGACAGAAAGAGCATGAACCAAAACAGTGGTGTTTGTTTCGACGCCCACGATGAGTACGGCACGGTGGTGGCAACATATTATGGTTTCATAGACGAGATATGGGAGCTAGACTATGGACATCAGTTGAAAGTTGCTCTTTTCCATTGTCTGTGGGTTCGGCTGAATGAAGTCAACACCGACAAGGATGGGTTCACTACCGTTGATCTTTACAAGACCGCATACAGAGATGACCCCTTCGTCCTTGCAAAGGATGTTTTGCAAATCTTCTATGCAAGGGATAACAATACAAATGGAGGACGACATGTAGTATTGCAAGGAAAAAGGAAGATTGTAGGTGTCGATGGAGTGATAGACGAAGAAGAGTACAAAGGTTATGAAGAAATGGCTCCTTTTGGGGCGGACGTTACCCTACATGTCCTTGAAGAGGGTGACGAACCTGCTTACCTCCAGAGTGATCATGATGAGGCCATCATCATGCCTGCACCGTGAATTGTTAGAGTATCATAAACTATGTAATCCTTAATGAAATGTTGTTTTAGTAATTTGAGATCATATGGAGTTCTAGAGATTGTTGAGTTGTACCACGTTGTTGATTGATGTATGCCATGTCAAAGGGATTCCAAAACTATAAAGAATTAGACCTTGAGTGTATAAGAAATAAGGTAGATCTCCTCAAAACGAGCAAAAGCTATGTTGGAAGATTTTCAACTTCTATTCAAATTTTTGGAGTAATTACAAAGGGGGTATTTGAATTTTAAACCCTTATTCAAATTCAAAATGGAATTTAAAAACTATAAAGAATTAGACCTTGAGTGTAGAAGCAATAATGTAGAGCTCCTCAAAACTAGCAAAAGCTATGTTGGAAGATTTTCAACTTCTATTCAAATTTTTGGAGTAATTACAAAGGGGGTAATTGAATTTTAAACCCTTATTCAAATTCAAAATGGAATTAAAAAACTATAAAGAATTTGAATATGCTCCTTCAGCAAAAGTTGTAGAGAATTAAAAATTATGCAACTTCTATGTTTATAGTTTTTCAAGTTTTAGTCAAAAATCAGGAGTAATTTGAATTCTAAGACAAAGGGAAAAATTTTTAAAAAATAAAAATCACTGTCGGTTTGTAATGAACCGGCAGTGATGTCCCCTATCACTGTCGGTTCTTATTACAAACCGGTAGTGATAGCATCACTGCCGGTTCCAAACAACCGGCACTGATGTGCCCTCATCACTGCCGGTTCCTGTTACAAACCGGCAGTGATATAGTACATCACTGCCGGTTTGTAACAAGAAAAGGCAGTGATCTGACCGAGTATATAGGGAAAGGGCGCGGTCTGAAATTTTTAGACTCGCGCCCTTCCACACTTAGCCATTTCAGACTCTAGCCCGAGGAGCACTTGCCGCCTCCGCAGGAGTACACGCCGCCGTAGGAGCACTTGCCGCCGGCAGGAGCACACGACGCCGCCGCAGGAGCACACGCTCACGCCACCGCTCCAGCCCGCCATTGGATGCCGCCGGTGCACGCAGGAGCCGGTGTTCGCCGCCGCCGGTGCACGCCGCCGCCATGAAGGACACCCGAGCACGCCAACGCTCGAAGCCAGTGCAGGAGCTCAGAATCCCCGCCCTGCAGGAGCTCGGAAACCGGCCCAAACCTCCACGCGGTGAGCTCCATGTCCACGAACCGAAAGTGTTCGATGAAATGTCTACATGGGATTCAGAGTGCTTTTGCTTGCTTTCATGGAGATAGGGAGGAAGGAGGGAGACTAGCTTGGAGTCTTGCTGGTCATGGAGATAGGGAGGAAGGAGGGGGATAGAGATAGAGAAAGATAGAGAGAGAGAACCACAAAGAAGGAGAAGGAGAAGGAAAGGATGATTAGAGATGTAGATAGAGATTAGAGATATAGATAGAGATACATGGCTTTAGATAGATGACTAATCTATATACTTGTCTATATACTTATCTAGATTTTGTGGAGGCACATTTTGTGGACATGTTGTATCATCCTTGTATAATTCTTGTTATGAGAGAGATAGACATGTAGAGAGATAGAGATATAGAGAGATAGATGTATAGCATGACTTATAGATAGATGGCAAAATTTTATATCATATATACATGGCTTTATATTGTGACTTGTACCTATGGCTTTATAGATAGAGAGATAGAGAGATAGCATGACTTAGAGATATAGATTAGTGGAATATTTTGGAAGATTTTGGCTATGGCTTTATATTGTGACTAATCTCTATATACTTGTCTATGGCTTTATATTGTGACTAATCTCTATATACTTGTCTATTTTGGAAGATTTTCAACTTCTATTCAAATTTTTAGATAGATATAGAGAGATAGAGAGAGATAGAGAGATATAGAGATATAGAGAGATAGAGAGATAGATAGAGAGATATAGAGAGATATAGAGAGATAGAGAGATAGAGATTAGAGAGATAGAGAGATAGAGAGAGATAGAGAGATATAGAGAGATAGAGAGATAGAGAGATATAGAGTCTATCTATCTACCTATGAGCTAATACCAATAATCGAAATTCATGTCCAGAAACATGACAATTAAGCACCGATTCACCACCCGTCGCCCTGCGACCGAAGCCGATGACCAAGGAACTAGTGGTGGCGGTGCTGAGCGTGACCAAGGAGCCGATGACAACCAGTAAGGGGATCAAAGACCTTGGAGCCCTAGCCATATGCTAAACCTAGAAGAGGGCCAAGGAGACGAGGTAATAACTTAGGTCATACCTAAAACACGGTAGATATAGCCATAAAAGTTTGATGGGGACTTATTTATAAATTTTGAAGCAGGTTCCGCCGGAAGGTCCAAGTACTGGTGAGAGTTCCAGAAGGACTAAGCGTGGTGCAACAAAGCTCCCTCAGACAACTAGACACTGGCACATCTCTCAATTCGATCAACTAGGGGAGCCGGTGGAGCCACTTCAAGCATTGGGCCCATACAAGAGTACCATCGGGGCACTTGTAAGGGACTTCATCCCGATCAAATACAGGAAGTGGAATGGAAGTGAGCAAGACCCGTGGAGGGTTCCAGAAGTTGAGAAGGAACTAGTTTGGAACAAGCTCAGAGGGTATTTCACTTTCCCTAATTATTGTGATGAAGCGACAGTCAAGAAGAAGGCCAAGGAAATCATGGGTCACTCCTTCAAGAATTTCAAGGGAAAGTTGCACAAGCTCATCAAGGAGGAAAAAGAACCGAATTTTGCGGGAGGTGAATTCAGCAAGCAGAGGGACTTTTGGGAGGAGTTCAAGGCTTACAAGCTATCCGATGAGGCCAAGGCATCAAGCGAAAGAAACAAAGCAAACTCGCTTAGGTCAAATAATCCTCACCACCTAGGATCGCGTGGGTACGTAAGGAAGATTCCGGATTGGGATGCCCAAGTCAAAGCACTAGAGCAGAGCGGCGTTACGCCTCAGACAAGCGATTGGCAGCCCAGATCAGTGAACTACCTACTCGCAAGGGCGGCACAATACAATCCTGACGGGAGCCTTTCCGCCAGGACTAAACCCGTCACCAATCTCCTCCAAAAGATTTCCACGATCACTGAGGAAGTGCATAGAGGGGCCCGCAGGTTGGATAGAGAAAATGATGTGCTCACGCAAGCACTTGGAAACAAGGAGCACCCCGGTCGCACTAGAGGAGCCAGGGTAATTCCTTCGGAGAAAGAATTTGAAAGTGAATCCGCTTCCTATAGGGGTCGGGCAAGGGCTAGAACGCAAAGAGAAGAGGGGTTCCAAAGGATGTGACAGGAGCTAGAACAGAGCATTGAAGCACGGATAGCTGCTTAGGTGGCGAGCACTATGCAATCCATGTGTTCGAGTCAAGGGCCGCATGCAGTCCCGGTTTTGAATAGCCCAGTGCCCGGCAAGGGCCGCAGTAGCTGTGGCTCAATCCCTATGCCTGATGAAGAAGAGGTCAATGCTCCTCATCCGGTGGACGACATCACAGAACCTGTGAATGTCAGGTTGTACATCCGCCAGCAGTGGACCAAAGACAAGGTGGCGGTCGGACAAGCATTTCCTATAGGAGAGAACGGCATTCATGGCAAGCCAGTGCCACTCGGGTATGCCAGGGTCACCATTGATAAGATATTGGACAAGAAGTACAATAAGATACATATTGATTTCCCAGTGGAGGAAGATAGGCCGCGTCTAGTTCACAACTTGGGCACTCATGTCGCCTGCCGCAAACGCTTCATCAAGCTAGACGACCAGACATCTTCGGATGACGATGATGACAGTGAATCATCCCGGTCGCCTCCGCCAAGAGGTTTCTCTCCTCGTCAAGATCCACCGACACCTCCTCCACCGCCAAAGGAGAAGACTCCTTCTCCACCGCCAAAGGAGAAGA
Source organism: Microstegium vimineum (assembly GCA_022036555.1). Lineage (NCBI taxonomy): Eukaryota > Viridiplantae > Streptophyta > Magnoliopsida > Poales > Poaceae > Microstegium > Microstegium vimineum. The sequence goes on from CM039132.1 coordinate 9,048,799, forward strand.
CTCCTCCTCCTCCTCCACCAGCTTCAAAGTCCCCGGGACTGGGATCTCGACGGCCTACCTATAGACCAGGTTCGACTTCGCAACAGAGGAGGTCATCAGCTTCAGTTGGTAAAGATCCCAGGATGACTAGTAAAAGGCCTCTGCCAGTGCCGACTAAGGACGATATTCTACGAACTCAGATTGCAGAAAAGGCCGCCAAACTTGCCTTGTATAAACGATTGGCTTATATACCTGAGAAACAGAGCCAATTTGAAAGGCAAAGCAAAAATCCGAGTAACCAAGAAAGAGATAGAGAATTACACACCTTTCAACCTTTCAGCTGCTAGAGATACAAAACTTGGCCGCAGTGATGGATATAAGCATGGAGGATACCGAGAATATCTATTTTGATAAAACCGAATTTGAAAAGGCCGAAGTTGCATACAAGTTTGAACTAGGCAATCCTATGGTCGCCAGCCAAGAAGAGTATAGAAATTTGCCAACAAACATGCGACAGTTGCATGATTACTACATCATAGATAGTAACAACAGCAAAGACAAGAATGCAAACTTTCAAGTATGCATCCCTCCATGTTTTATTTTTAATCATCCTGAAGAGGTTGTGCATACTATTTATTATGAAGACCTCTTTCAACTCTTTCAACGACGCTCGCTGGATGCGCAGGTTATGATGTTATGGACTATGTAAGTACCATACCCTAACAACGTTATAATAAACTACGTGATTTGCATTTGAATATATCCATGCATGTTTATTTTGCAGGTCTGTAGCAAAATTTTGCCTTCAAAAACGAATAAGAAATTTTGACTTCTTGGACCCCATCTATGTAAATGAGACAACATGCCAAACCGATCTCCAAGATCCGTATGTCTCAGCGAGTTTGAAGATAGAGTTTGAAAGAATGTTCTCAGTCGGCAAAACAAACACACTGCTAACCTACAATTGCGAGTATGTGTTCTCGACCCTTACTTAAGTGTTTTTTTCTTGATATATCATTCAATAACATGAACCTTGTAATTGCAGCAACCATTACGTCCTCGTAGATATAAGTCTTAAAAATTCAACTATCGAGGTGTGGGACTCAAAAAAGAAGCCACTTAAACTTATCGAACCCCTAGTCAAAGTGCTAAATATGTAAGTGAACCCAATATCACCACACTTTTCAATCACATATGATATTGTAATTAATAATGTCCTTAGCCTTCACACTTCATTTACATTGTCACATAGAATGAAGGCGTTACCTGATTGGAGAAATGTGGAGCCTAAGATGCAAAAGAAATGGAGAGAACCATTCAGAGCAGAGTAATGAAGAAGGTCAAGACCCTAGATCAACCAATGGGGAACAACGAGTGCGGGTTCTATGTGATGTGGGCAATGCTTGCCTACTTTGGCGCAAAACTAGGAATAGGAGATGACATGGTACGTACGCGTCGCATTTTAATTCTATTGTTTTATCTTACGTATGTGCATCTCAATATCATCTTGTATCAATTTACAGCGCAAAGAACAGGGCCACAATAGGTTGCTGGATTTTGAGATAAGAGGATTTCAAGAGGAGATAGCAGCTCTTATTCTGAACGATATAGTGTATAGAAAAGGATGTCTATCCATTGTGAAGAGTAAGAACTTCAAGAAGAACTATGGAAAAGACGGCCTCGAAAGGCTATTGTAATGCGACAATTAATTCGATACTTTAAGTTTTGTTTGGATGTTTTGTAATAATTATTATAAATGTGTGATGGGTTTGTATTGTCGCTAGTCCACAACCACCTTCAATTCACATCGATATCAAATGGTTCGATAGCAAACACCTCCACGATCTCCCACCCCACCACCTCTACCATAAACCCTAAACCAGAAACCCCAAATGAAAATAAAACAATTAAAAAAATGCAATTTTAAAAAATAGTATCACTGCCGATTGGGGTGCCAAACCGGCAGTGATGGCTCAAGCATCACTGCCAGTTGGTGTTACAAACCGGCAGTGATGGCTCAAGCATCACTGCCGGTTGGTAACACGAACCGGCAGTGATGCTTGAGCCATCACTGCCGGTTTGGCATAACCGGCCGTGATGGCTTGGGCTCATCACTGCCGATTCGCCAGTGCCGGTTCAAAATCCGCCACTGTAGGGGGGTTTTGAACCGACATTGATTGTCGTTTCTGTAGTAGTGGGAGGCGGGCGTTGTGACCACCTCGGTTAATCGTGCGATTAACCGAGGCCTTTCATTGGAGGCGATCGTGTTTGCTCGCCTCCATTAAGCAAAAACGACAGCCTCCAATAAGATTTATGTACTAGTGAGATGTTTTCTTCGGCAACGAACAGACAAGGGTTTCATAACTGGATGTCATGGGACGCCTGATGGTGTTCAAGTTGTTGTGTAGCATGAGTCGAGACAACTTCGATGCTATGTTGGCAATTGTTGGATCCATGCTTCCGGACGGTCACATTCTGCCGAAGAACTTTTAGGAGTCATAGAAACTTCTTCGTGCACTAGATGTCATATGAGCAAATCCATGCTTGTCCGAAGGGGTACGTCCTATTTAGGAAAGAGCACGAGAAAGCAACACACTATCCAAAGTGCAAATTCTCTAGGTATCTGGTCGACCTTAGTGATGGCAAGAAGTCACAGCTTTATATACACGCAAAGGTCCTTTGGTATCTTCCTTTCATACTGAGGATCCAACGGCTATACATGACAGAGGAGTCCGCGAAATAGATGACATGGGACAAATATGACAAAAGATACAACCCGAACAAGATGGTACACCCATCGGATGGCGATGCATGGAAACATTTCGATGACATGCATCCTGGTAAAGCTGAGGAGGCTCGAAATGTACGTGTCACGCATGCAACAGATGGGTTCAATCCCTATGGATTCCTGGCGGCCCCGTATAGTTGTTGTCCCATGTTCGTGATCCCCCTCAATCTCCCCCCGACATCATGTTTCAACCCAAGAATGTATTCATGTCACTGATAATTCCTGGACACCGGGGGAATAAGATGTGTGTGTTTATGGATCCACTCATTAATGAATTGATGCTTGCTTGGGAAAATGGGGTACTGACATACGACTGAGCTACAAAGAAGAACTTCATAATGTATGTATGGTACCAGTACTTCCTACATGACTTCCGGTCGTGTTATGCAAGGCAGCTATAAAGCTCCATCATCTGAAGAAGGGTGGCAAGTTTTCTTCATTTAACCTACATCGTCAATTTCTTTGTCGAGTATCAGCCGCTAGGTACTCGGCAAACCTTTTTACAACAAAAAATAAAAATAAAGATCTTTGCCGAGTATTAGCCGCCACGCACTCGGCAAAATTTTTTACAAAAATAAATAAAAAATAAATTCTTTGTCGAGTGTCAGACACGTCAGCACATGAGATCGATTTGCCGACTGTGTCAGCCGCCAGGCACTCGGCAAACTTTTTTACAAAAATAAAGAAAAAATAAATTCTTTGCCGAGTGTCAGCCACGTCAGCACTCGACAAAGATGCCGTCAAAGTTGACGTGCGAATTTATTTTGTCGAGTGCTTATCCAGGTACTCGACAAATAATTTAACACTCAGCAAATTATTTGTCGAGTGCCTAAAATCTGACATTCGACAAAGAATTGTATGTCGACTTGGTCTTTGCCGAGTATGATTTGCCGAGTGCGGCACTCGGCAAACCGTTTGCCGAGTGTAAAGGCCTGTTTGCCGAGTGCTCTCGGCAAATCAGCAGAATCCTATAGTGGTTGGTATCCAGGCCCAGAATTCAGCATTTGCATATTGGATACCCCGAGTTCTGTAATTTTGGTAGTAATGATATTGGCAAGTGGAAACGAGCTGCAATACCACATAGCAATCGATCCGCGCGCCCTGCTCGACTCCATCCTCGATACCGAGCCCCCACGCCCCTCCCCCTTTGTATTCACCTGAATTGCAGCCTTTCTTCCCTACGTGTAATGCTTTGTCTGTGGTCGTGAAAAAATAGGATTCACCGCTTGCCTCATACGCCAGCTCCTCCAACCCTTGCTGGAGAGCTTTTTCCCACGCACGCTAGCTCCTCCGTCCCCTCGTTCCCTCGTGCACCAGCACCAGCTCCTCCGCCCTTGCTTGAGAGCTCCTCCCCCTAGCGCACCAGCCCCCTCGTTGAAGAGCTGCTTCCAGTCCACTCCACCCCCTCGCCAGCTCCTACCCCTCGCGGACCAGACCCTCTACCTCCCTTGCTGAAGAACTCCTTACCCTCAACGGAAACCTTGTCTTCTCCCGCTCCGGCAAGGTGGTGACAAGGACAATGCCGACCTCCTCATGGTCATGGATGACATCCCCATTCAGCCGATAGTAGATGTCATGCCTAGAAGAGTGGCTTTGAAACAATGGTTGATATCGTTCCTACAACAAATATGACCGATATATACATTGTCCTTAGATAGTTGATGATGAGCTGAACATTCACTCACGGTGCACTACCGTCAGGGAAAATAAAAATATTTTCATCAAAATGTAGGTATCATCATAAAAAATAAAATATCGTCATGAAATTTCTTACGGTGCACTTACCGTCAGGGAAAATTAAAATACCGTCAGGGTGACGGGAAAATTAAAATACCGTCAGAGCTAGCTCGACAGGGTAATTTTAGTTTTGCCTGACGTTGGTCAGAGAATTTCAAGTTTTCAGTAGTGATTGTTGGTATTTAGTGCTTTTATTTATGTTTTTAGGTTCATGCATAATGAACTTATTTATGTTGCCAAGAAGCATAATGGACTTCATGACTAAGTTCCTAACGTCAAGTTGACAAAGGAAAATATTTGGCACATCAAGAATCACGGTCGAACAAAAGAATATAATATTTTGGCACACGCCAATAAAAAAACAAGTCGTGGGCTAATGTTGATGCGGTAGATTGTAGTGTCAGTTTTTTCTTGGAGGAATAAAAAAAAACCCGTGCTTGCCAACAGGCGCGATGGGGGATTAGCACATGATTTCGTCTCTCATATATAATTCATCACGCGTTAATTGAGGTACAAACACATCTTAACTTATCCTTGGCAGACGGGTGGCAGCTCTGATGCCAGCGCGAGATTCCCAAAGTCCTGGTCTGGCTCTTCGAAACAGACAAAGCAATAAACTGGTGTGACGCCGACGCCGAGCCGTTTGTGTGTCTCACTAACCGTCTCACTAACCGTTTCGCCGTCGGAAACCCCTCACCGGCGGCCCCAAACTGAACGGTTTGAATTTTGAATTCAAACAGCGTAGTTCAAACGATTTGGGACCGGTAACCGATCGGTTAGGGCCGGTTACCGTCCGGTTTGGGCGGTTACCGACCGGTTTGGGCGGTTCCGCCCCAAACCAAATTTCAAATTTGAAAAAAAAAATCGAAAATGCTGAAAAAATTCCTAAAAATAGTTCATGATTTATAGAGTCGAATGGTGCAAAATTTTTTCAAATTGAAGTTCGTTTGCTATTTATTTTGACGCGTACAGCTTTGAAAAAAAATAAAAAAGATCCTTTTTCTTTTTTTCAAACTTGTACACGTCAAAATAAATAGCAAACGAACTCCAATTTGAAAAATTTGTACACCATTCGACTATAAATCATGAACTATTTTTAGAAATTTTTTCAACATTTTCGATTTTTTTTTCAAATTTGAAATTTGAATTCAAACCGGTACCGAAACCGAACCGGTCCCGAGCGGTTTGCCGGTAACCGTTCGGTTTGGAAAACCCTGGTCTCTATATCCCTTCGTCGCAATGGACGATGCTGTGGACTTGCATTGCGTCTCTGCTCTATCGTCCTCGTCGTCCTGTGCGTCATCTGATGAAAATTCCACGATCCCTGCCGAATACCTCGTGGTTGAAGAATTATTTATCAACACTGATGTCTGATGGCAACATAACTAATCAACCCGAATGTTAGCAATAATAATAATAATAATTAACAGGACAGATAGCAGCCTTACAATATTGAGTTGAGCACGTCGGATGGCTCAAAATATGGAACAACTTCGTTGTAAACACTAAGTACACAAGAGTACTATATAGGCGATTCTAAAACCCATTTTCACTGCCGTTTTTAAAAACCATCAGCACTGGGTGCCAGGCACATTACAGGCGGTTCCTTATGAACCGCAAGTGGAAATTGATTTTGCACTGACAGTTTTGTTAAGAAACCGCCTATAGAAATGGTTATCTAGAAATCAAGTTTTTAAAATAGGAAAAAACCATTAATAGTGAGACAAACCCACTAGTAATCTGCTTGGCCGCAGGTCTCCGTTGCATGTCGCATGCTACGCGCGGTCGTGGAGATCCAAACCTGCAACCTCACCCTGGCGCTTACCCTCCTCTAACACTCCACCCATAACTCATTGTCACTAGATTCCGTTTTAGTTCCCCACGTATTATACTAAACCGAGCGTAAATTGATTGGTTAAGCCACTAAACAAATTCAAATGAAAAAGTTGCCAACTACAAAGTTTCGTAACTTTTAAAGATCTACAACTTTTATCTAGGAAGTTTTTCCATCCGAGGTCGTTTACAAAAAATTGAATTTCAAATTTGACAAATTCGAACGTTATTTTCAATAACAAGATGATTTCGAATGAAAAAGTTATCAGCTACAAAGTTTTATAACTTTTTGAGATCTACAACTTTCATTTTGGTCGTTTCCCTATCCGAGGTTGTTTAAAAAACTCAAAAAAATTAGGGTCCAAGTACTTATAGTGATTGAATTCTTAAAAAACGCCTATAGAAATGAAGTATTTCTATAGGCGGTTCTCTTAAGGAAACCGTCTGTAAAAAAGATAGATTTCTAAGGCGAAATCTTAAGAAAACACGGGTAGAAATCGATTTCTAGTGGCGGTTCAGAACCGTTTGATTTCTACTGACGCACGAAAAGCGAAACCACATGTACAAATTATTCCACACCGCCGACGTAGAGCTTTTTTGTACTATGAAAAATAAATTGTTGGAACAATCATTTTAGTTCCTATTGCCAAGAAGTATTTAGTATTCTAAAAGGTTAGTTTTCAGATTAATTTTATTCAAATATTTACATACAATAATTTTATTTAAATCTAAATCCCTTAGCTGCCACCTAAATTGAAAACCTGATTAATTCTCACGTATGCCATTGGCGTTAAACTATAATTCCTATTATTCTAAGTATATTTCTTAAGTACATATGAGTGTCCATAAGTTAATGGCGTTTAGTTCCTACTAGTGTAAATGCACGTGCGGCACGCACGTGTCTTAAAATGTATTTTCTTTCATAGACGTGTTGAGTTCATGACTAATACATATTTAGAAAGACAAAAACAAATATTTACTCAAAACTACAAATTCAACCCCTAAAGTTAGTCGATGAAAAAAGGTATCTTTAATTATATCATTATTAGATTAAAATTTAAAGTTTAAATAATTTTGAATGTATCAGTACTGGGTTCATGGAATGTTAATATACACACAGCTAGCACCGGCATGCTATCATATAAATCTTTATAAATGAGAATAACGGTGTGGGCAAATAAAGACGGCTTTCCACCAAAACTTTTAAAGCATGATGATTCACTATGAAACATTTGGCTGGATTATTGTGAAGTAGTATATGGATGAGAGATGTCAATCACCTGAAACCTGGTTGTAAGCATGAAGCCTGAAATAAACTCGGTGATCAAAGAATCTGAATTCTCATCTTCTACAGCATTCACTGAAGGTTCACGCTTCTTGAAATGAAGTTGTAAGTTTAGAATTGCCATCAAATATATAAGCACAAAAACACAACATCGATCAAAAATGAGAAATTTGGCACAATGTCCGCTTACCATTTATATGGAGTTGTGTAAGAAGGTAAATATTTCTCTTTTAAACATTATAAGATGAATATAAATGAATGAAACAAAAATTAAAGAAGAAACAAGGAAAAGTCAATCAATTAGTAGATCAAACCATGAGTTCGGCCCATTCATCCCATCAGAATTACGCCATAATTTCTTTTTTTTTCCAGAAGACTACCACGAACTGCACGAGAAATCATTAATAAATGTGATATGAAAGTCATACTTACATTGTTTCCATGAACACTCTATCTCAATACTGCAGAAAACAACAATGATAATGTAGTTCACTTCAGTTACTGAAAGTTTTACCCACAATACATAAATTTGCACCTTACTAATTAGCAGTCAAAATACCAATTTCCCTTCCCCCATTGGGCCCCTCGCCGTTGTGCATCTCCCCCTCCTGCTCTGTTTGCGGGATGATGTTCATGATGAGGACAGAGATGAGGAATAGCAAGCCGACCAGGGAGAACGAGTGGGATCATCGCCATGGCCCACTTGATGCCGCTGCTTGCTATCTGGTGACGTGATCCAACAAGGCTCAGCAATGGCAACACCAGTTAGATGTGCGAGTGGTTCGGGTCGCGGCCGAGGCAGGAGGCCGCCGCGGTGACGGCCGGACGAACCATCAGCGATTGCTCTGCGGCTGCGCCGCAGTAGAGGAGCGCAGTGAGCGTGGACCACGCGTCTAGTCCTTTACGATCGACGGACACGACAACGACAGCGAGGGCAAGGCGGCGTGGGCAGTGTGGCGCGGACGGCGCGAAGGCGGCTCCTGTACCAGCGGTGCTCAGTCCTCTTCCCTGGACAACAGCAATGATTACCTTGCCACCGCAACAGAGCGAGCAAGCGCGGCAGTTGTCGCAGGGAGCGAGGAGCGAAACAACGTGGCGCGGCGGTTGTCGGTATCACGAGGCATGGCTTTTCGCGGAGTCGTCAATGCGGGTACCTGCGGGCGGGTAAGGAAATTCCCCGGTGGAAAAACTACAGGCACGGAGCGTTCGTTTCTCCACGAAAACATGTGTTCCATATGTCAGGTGTCAGGAAATGCTCTGGGTCCACAATTGACAGTTAAATCAGATCCATGAGAGGCAGCATACACCACCTCGTCAGCAACCCATTGCCGTACCGTGCCATGCGCGACCTCGCGGACAAGCACGGGCCGCTCATGATGCTTTGGCTGGGCGAGGTGCCGACGGTGGTGGTGTCGTCGCCCGACGCTGCGCAGGCGATCACCAAGACGAAGGACATCACGTTCGCTGACCGCCACATGAACAGCACCGTCAGCACATTGAACTTCAACGGTATCGGCCTAGCGTTCGGGAGCTACGGCGAGCGGTGGCGCCAGCTCCGCAAGCTCGCCGTGCTAGAGCTGCTGACCGCCGCCCGCGTGCAGTCGTTCCAGCGCATCCGCGAGGAGGAGGTGGCGCGGTTCATGCAGAGCCTCTCCGCGTCGGCTACCGCCGGCGCCGCTGCCGTCAACCTGTCCAAGATGATCTCCAGCTTCGTCAACGACACCTTCATCAGGGAGTCCATCGGCAGCCGGTGCAAGTACCAGGACGAGTACCTGGATGCCTTGGGCACTTCGGCCTGGCTAACATCTTCCCGTCGTTTAGGCTGCTGCAGAATCTTAGCACGGCGCCACGCAGGGCGATGGTGTGCCGCGACCGGACGGCGCGCATCGTTGGCGAGATCATCCGCGAGACGAAGGAAGCCATGGATGACCGGGGTGATGATAGGACTTCAAACGAGAGCTTGATCTCTGTCCTGCTCAGTCTTCAGAAAGATGCCAGCTTGCCTATCGAGCTCACCGACGACATCGTCATGGCGCTCTTGTTTGTAAGTCCTGCACGTTCCCAATTGCTTGAGCTCTGCACATATATATATATATATATATATATATATATATATATATATGTATGTATGTCGATTGCTATGTTCATTTGCTCTGCTGCTAGGACTTGTTTGGCGCGGGCAGCGACACCTCATCGACGTCGCTGATCTGGTGCATGACAGAGCTGATCCGGAACCCGGCTACAATGGCCAGAGCACAGTCCGAGGTCCGGGAGGCCTTCAAAGGGAAGACCACCGTCATCACCGAGGACGATCTCGCCGCCATGGCAGCAAACCTTAGCTACCTCAAGTGTGTGATGAAGGAAGCTCTGAGGCTGCACTGCCCCGTGCCTCTCCTGATCCGCAAATGCCGAGAGACATGTCAGGTCATGGGCTACGACATTCCCAAGGGCACATGCGTCTTTGTCAACGTTTGGGCCATCTGCAGGGACACCAAGTACTGGGAAGATGCTGAGGAGTTCAGGCCAGAGCGGTTCGAGAACAGTAGCCTGGACTACAGAGGGACAGACTATGAGTTTCTCCCATTCGGGTCTGGCCGCCGAATGTGTCCTGGAGTGAATCTTGGAGTTGCCAACATGGAGCTCGCACTGGCCAGCCTTCTGTACCACTTTGATTGGAAGCTACCGGGTGGAATGGAGCCTAAGGATATCGACGTTCGGGAGGCTGCAGGACTGATCGGAAAGAACAAAACAGGCCTGCTTTTGCACCCTATCAGCCGTTTATATGCTCCTGTTAATGGCTAATGGACGCTAATGTAATATACGGTGCACAAACCAGTATGTATGCATGGACTATTAGTATCTATATCCTCTCTCTATGTGACAAAAAAGGCAATCATTGATATCATCACTTCTATGTGACTCAAATAATACCGTTTTATTTTGAACTGCAATTATTAGACTTGTAGGTGCACCTGATTGTGTTGATTATGATATATCTAAATGATCTACTACTACCGTTATGTCACCATGTGAGACAATAGCGACTAAGGGTCCGACTGGTTGGTTGCATGGATGTGTAACCTCAATTCATTTGGCTAGAAATTCAAGACTGTAAAACACGAGGAAGTAGAGATATTGTCGTGTTGTTCTTTTGCTTTTCAATTTCGAAATAGATCCTAAACTGAAAGGTGTATTATTTGACATTAACGACATGTTTGGTAAAGCGCTACAAGCTCCAAATTCATCAAAAGTAAATCCGGATCCAAAAAAGTGAATCTCATCGATCGAAATAGTGGATCTGCCACCATATTCACCAAATTGATAAAGCACCTCAAGGGGTGTATCACCAAATCCAAGTTTGGTAGAAAGAAAAATTACCCACCTTGTCATTGATTACACAGAAAAAACGGTAGGTTATTTTCTTTCATGTCTTCTTCCCTGACGATACTCCTCATGGTCCCGTCCTCGATCGTGTCTCATGCCTGCGGCCACAACCATCCGCGCGTCAACCCTAGCCAGGCTGCGCTTGGCCTGCCCCAACAGGCCCTGCACCCGCCCCATTGGGCCATGTGAATTTTACCTGTATGTGATGAGCGTGATCCCAGGTGGGCAGTGATATAGAAAGAAAATATAGAGTTGTACTGGATACTTGGTTGCAACTCAGATCATTGAATATATTTTTATAATAAATTTATTGAGATATACAAATATTGCTAATATTTTTCTATGTAACTAGTTAAATTAACAAAAGTTTAACAACACGAGTCTTATAGTGACTGTTTTATGAAAGGAATGAGTAACTATTAGCTGCCTAATGTAAACATAACCTAAACGTAAAGTACTATATATGTCATTTTTTATTAGCTGCCTAATGTAAACATAACCTAAACGTAAAGTACTATGTCATTTTTTATTGGAGGCGCCAACGTAAAGTACTATTTATACCTACTTTATAATAAATTATCAAAGGTGAATAATAAATAGCTGCTAATTTGGTTTCACTGGAGTGTTATGACACTGCACAACTCAATGCATCTTGCCAATAACTTTGTCCCTGACAACAACACACCGTCGCTGTTTCGCCCTAGCTAGCTAGTCTGACACTAATCTCTCACTGGATCTTGTTTTTTCTTGAATACGTAAAAAAATTACGTATTTGTATATTGTATTTAAGAAGAAGAGTTTAACCTATCCCCCCACTCGCTCGATCTTCATCACGGACCAAGAAGTCCGCATTCGACGGGTCAAACGAATTTAGCACCTATCGAGTTGGGCCATCGTTTTTTTACCGTACACGAGATTTGTAGACGAAGTACACACACGAATTTTTTTTTATTTTTAACTATTTTTGTTAAGTAAATTTAATATTAACATGTTTTTTTCTATTTTTCATCTAACCCCTTTGGCCGCGCCATGGATGCATGGCGCGGCGAAATCACGCTGCCGCGCCATGCATGGTGGCGAGGCAGAGTTGCTTAGACAGCATGCCCCGGCGCGAGCATGCTGACTCACCGCGCTGACATGACCGAGTCTGTCGTGCCGCCATGCATGGCGCGGGAGTGACGTGCCACGGATCTTGGCGCGGCAAGGTTATATACAGGCCCACCGCCCGGCCCTCTTCTAGATGGTGGCTCACTCTCCTCCTCTCTCTCGGGTTTTTTTCCTCTTTGCCTAATTTGTCGAATCACTTAATTAAACCGTAAATTTTTTGATTAGATCCATTCAACTTCAAGAGCAAGGTATCTTATCTCTCCTCTATTGTTTTTTCACATTGATTTGTTATATATAATTTGCATTTTGTTAACCTATCAATGTTAATAGTTATGGTTTGAATAATTTTTGAATTGTTGTATAGGATGCCACAACGTGGTAGAGCTATTAAACCTAGGTAATCTCACTATATTTGTTGTATTTCTTTCGATTGATTTATTTTTAACGACTAGTGTATTGTCCATTCATGAGGTAATTATACCTAAATTGATTAAATTGTAGGAAGGGTCCGTTGACTGGAAATGCATTCGACCCCAAGCCTTTGCCTACTAGTGTTCCGGTTCCCATGTGCTTTTCCGGTGATCCTTGCAAGGTTGAGATTTCCGAGGACGAACAAACCTATAGGTAGCGGTATTGGATGTGTACTAATTTTGCCTTTCCGCCTACGCTTAACAGCGCCGTACTAACTTAATGGTGAGAATTTGATCTTATATAGCCATCAACTTTTATCATATGAAATATTGCTTTAATTTCTATGTACCCTAACGTTTGTATGTATTGCAGACCCCTCCACCGCTATGTGACTTTGAGCAGTGGATCGACACTGAGATCAAGGAGTCCGTTAAACATCTTCTGCAAGGTATGAAGGAATGGGACACGGAGCGTTGAGTGGCCTATGAGAAGATACTGAAAGAGGAGGCAGCTGAGAAGGAGCACAAGAAAGAGGAGGAAGAAAGAAGCGGTGCAGCCTATAGGGAGGAGAGAGATAAGAAGCTTGAGCGCGCCCGCCGCGCGAAAGCAGTTATGGAGGATAATCCTGATGCTCTGAGGAAAGGAAAGTGGCCCCGTTGCACTCAGTAGTTGTATGTTTGTGGAATGAACTATGTCGTCCATTGTGACTGTTTTAATCACTCTGAACTTTTAATTATGTTGTAACCTAATTTGGTATCTTCCTTATCATCACGTACTATTCTATTTAGATAAATGCTCTTTTTTAACGAAGTAGTGCATTACAAATTTCAACTCACACAGTACAATGAACTGGCATGTGAGAATATGTACTAAACAGGAGTACATATTTCTTTTGCTAAACCTAACACGCCTTAGATAAACTAAACCGTAAAAATGAGAAAACATTCAAATGGCATGTGAGAACAAGTAACAAATAGGGTTACAAATGTTCTAAACTAATCCTAACATGCCTTAGGTAAATGAAATAGCAATGACATAGTCCAACATAGTCAAGTTCTAGTAGTGTTCCCACATAGCAAACTGTGTTGCACCTTCTCCACAATAACCACCTAGTGTTTGTGGAGGTGGTGGCGGTGGTGGTGGCGGTGACGGTGGTCCCTTCTTGTAACAAAGGCATGTACAACCTGGATCGGTGCACAGTGTCTCCTGTGAACTCGGATTGTTGTTGCCGTCATCTTTGTCTTTGGCTTCGTAGTGGCGAAGGTCCCTTTCTAGATCTTGGATGCGATGCTCTAGGTAGTACATGTATTGTGAATGGGGAGAGATAGGTGGAGGATCCACCCACCTAACGAACCCACAGTTTTCTTCGGACACAGAAGTCTGTAATAAAAGTGTCGTGTTAGTTGTGAAGCCACTCAAAATAAAACCAATGAATAGCAATAGCAGTTACCAATGCTCGTGGGCATTTGAAGAAACGCCGACCTCCGTCAATACCTTCTAGAAACATCTGCACTAAACAATCCTCACCATGCATGCATCTTGGCCAGTCTTTTGTGTGGTTATCGTAGGTTCTAAGACAATTATCTCCACGAAAATCATTCTTGCTCTCCTCTGGAAAAAGATAATCTGGTTCTAGAAAATAATCGGGACCAATTGTCCCCTCCCACACAACTGGGGCTCCCTTCCCTCTACCTGAAGCCTTCGCACAAGAGCTTACTCTTTTGGGTTTTGCTCACCAACGCATACATGAACGGGTATATATAGGTGGAAAGAGGTCTAGTAACTTTTGCATTATTACACAATTGCTCTCAGAATTTTACATTTCACTCCAAAGCCTATAAGTGCTGTGAAAAGCCTACCAAATACTGAAAAAGCCTATAACTGCTCTGAAAAGGCTACCAAAAAACTGAAAAGTCTACGAAACACTGAAAAGCCTACCCGCTCTGAAAAGTCTATGACAATGAAAAGTCTACGTGAAACTGAAAAGTCTACGATTAACTGAAAAGCCTACGCTCTGAAAAGTGTACGAGACATTGAAAAGTCTAGCCCCTCACTAAAAAGTCTACACGTTTTCTGAAAAGTCTACGTATTTTCTGAAAAGGCACCGCGGATAATTGCAGGATTCAAAATAAATTGAAAATAAAACAAACGCGCTGTAAATGTGCTTATCAGAATGGGTAAACAAGTTTCTGGGCTCCCAGGCTTGCCGCGCCAGGGGCCACGACGCGACAAGCCTAGGAGCCCAGAAACCTGTTTTCGAGTCTGATAAGCAGATTTACAGCAGTTTTTTCCATGCAACTAGTTGCATATCACTGAATACATGTTATGATGTGTCCGAACTTCATCAACGTTTTAGTCCCCCAATACTTCATCACATAACTATCACTGAATAAATCCAGGAAGCTAACTCATTGATTCGAATAACGATACATAAATGTTCACAACTCCTTGTTTCGACTAAGAGCAACATAACGACAGAAGTGCATAAGTTATGAATTACACAATACATGAGTCTAACATAACGACATAAGTGCTACATCTCCTAAGTCCAAGCCAATGCCTCATACTCTATGCTCATGGAGTGTACGGATCCCTGCGCCGCCTCCATCTCCCAGGGTTTGTGTCCAGTATGTTGCCACTATATCCAACGTCGGAGCGGTCTCGCCTATAATTGTGCTGCTGACGGCTTGGTCCCTGCAATTTAAAGCACAATTAGTGAATTATTATATATTTTCTTTACAACACGACTATCTATGGACTTATTTGAAAACTTGAATTACCTGTGAGTCCATTTGGGTACCAAGCGGGGCACCACCTAGCTGGGACATTGGGACCTCCTCCTGCTCTAGCCAAGGAGCCCATCCGTGCTCATAGACGCGGTACCCCGATGCATCGTCGAGTTGGGTGTGCGAGGACCCCCTGGGGGTATCCTGGGACCACTACTGCTGGTGTGAGTACCCCGCGTGGGTGTCTTGGGCCCACTACTGCTGGTGAGACGACCCCGCGTGGGTGTCCTAGGCCCACTGCTGCTGGTGCGAGGACACAGCGGGGGTGTCTTGGGAGAACTGGTGCTGCGTACCACTCTAGTACCACTGCTGCTGCTGTAGGAACCTACTGTGTCGTCCTGGCCCCACTCGTGCTGCTGACTGTGGGTTCCTCCTAGCCAGTCCTTGTCTTCCTCGTCATCAGCAGTTGTAGGGCCCTTGCCCGCACTGTCGTGGACTGATGTGCGCACCTCGGATGTGGCACCAGTCACTGGTTGAGAAGAGGTAGCTGGTGTCCTATGTGACGGAGCCGAGTAGTCTGGTACCTCCCATGGGGTGTGCATACAACTTAGCTTCTGAGCTAGCTTCCTACAACTCTTCTTACCTTATGAAAAGATATAGAATGCTTAGAGTTAGATGAAGTTGTAGAGTGTTAGCCATTATTTGTAGTTCGAACAAAGAAAACGTGAACCTCCACAAATGCTTCGAGCATGCCTGGGCCTCGCCCTCTCGCCTCGTGTAGAGTATATGCTGCTTCATTGGACATCCGGCCAGCTGTTTCGCCTGCACAAGAAAGTGTAAAGTGGCACTAGTATCGTAACGTTATCTTGAAACTTTATGAATGCATATGAGACATATTGGATTCACTATCTTACTATGTGTCGCTGTAGAGGGGCCCTCTGCACCTGCGTCTCCTCCCTGGTGTACTGGTCGTACACATCCTCAAACATGGTGCCGTCGTCCTCGTCATTACTAGTGTCATCCGCGTACGGTGGCCTGATGTGTGTACGCGTGGACCTATGAAGCCACTCAAAATACTCCTCGAAAGTGTGCTGGTCATGAGCTTCACCATCATCGAAGGGAACAAGTGTCCTGTTCGTCCACAGCTGAATGTAGGCAGCGTGCTTCACACGCCAGTCCTTAGTACTGTACCTCTTCTGGCAGTTGTACCTGCAAATATTAGTTTGATGTAAGTACAAATTATTGCATAGTAGGGACAATTGCAAATGATAGTAATCGAATGTACCCATGCAGCTGTTGATTAGTAGAGTACAACGGAGGCGGTAAACCGGTCTTCTTATAGGCAGATGCATCTCGATAATGTGGAAGAAAATCAAAGGGCAATCCATGCGGTACTCTTCCTGCTCATCTACACAACCCTCACTGATACTGAACTAACTCATTTCCTTCCCAAGATCTCCAATGCACCTGAAATATAAGTGTAGTTAGCTAGTGGTTGTGTAAACCTCAGACAAAAATGCAAGTTGCATTTCGATCATACAAATCTGGTGTTGTGCTAGGACATCTAGCAAGTCTGTGTACTCCCTGTACCTGCGATAAAATTTCCCTGTAACTACCTCCGCATCCTTCCAAATGTATAGAGCAGTAGGCCTAGTGTCTTGTCCTGGCCAGCCCTGCATCCAACGGTTTGAAAAATAAATTAGTTCTTTATTATGTCAATGGAATGGAAACTTGTAACTGAAAACTTTACTTACAGGAAGTCCGTGATTCACTGGTCTACCGACGGGCAACCTCTCCCAACACCAGATCTGTAGGAAGTAAGAGCAACCGCCAAGGTTTGAATTTTTGTCGGTGCGCTGACAGGCCTCACAAAGCTGGCAAAATGTCCAGGCAAGAACCCGCGTTGCCCCAGCTGTACAAGGCAATGTTCTCCCACAGCTGTGACAGTATGTCCAGGAAAATCCAAGAGATGGTGTTTCCCATCGCGTCTGGGAACAAGAACGCCCCAAGAAAGTGCCAAAGCCATACTCTACCAAACATATCAAAGTTTGTCGTAAGCACCTGCTGCCCTCTAGATCGTCTAGGTCTATGTTTGGTAGCCTTGTGACCAGGCTCTTTGCAAACGGAGCAAAGATTGTGACTACGAGTCTCGTTAAAGTCGCCACCTCCATACGTATCATCCCCGTATCCTCTCATATCGTCCATGTCACCCTTCAGTCGCTTCTTCTTCCTCCTACCCTTCCCTATCTTCTTCAGCTCTAGATGAGGAGCGTAATCAGGACCATGATAAGGTGGCCACTGTGTCGGGTCTAAGTAAGGCTCGTAGCTACTCTCCTAGATACGAAGGGTATTCGCCCGCAGATACAAGGGTGACATGTACGGTAGGTGCTCGTAATCATATCCACGGACCTGGCAAGCGGTGATCATATGATAGCAAGGGGCATGCATTATCTAAGGGACGTTGCAGGTGCACTCAACTTTCTAAAGATCGACTCGATAGTTACGTCCACCATATTGTTCACCGCCCACTGTTGTGACACCCTTTGATCGTACACTGTAGATATTACATTCATGTCCATATACCATTGTCGTACTTTCCTTGGCCCATTTCTTTGCTTCCTCTAAATGTTCGGTGGCTACCTTTCCCCACATACCAAGCTCTGCTTCATTCCTCTGTGCAATCTGCCACCTCAGCACAGAGTATTCGTTGCACTTGAGACAAGAGTGCTCAACAATGCCTGATACAGGCAATGACCGAACTCCCCTGAATACATTGTTGAATGACTCTGATGCGTTTGTGGTCATAATGCCATACCTGAACCCCCCCCCACCCTCATCATATGCTAACGCCCACTTTGCCTTATCTTTCATATGTGACTCTAGCCATGCCTTACCAGCTTCATTTGTCATTTTGTCTAATTCTCTCTTTGTCTCTTTGAATCTGTACTGTGTGCGTGCACAACATAGTGTCTTTACCTTAGCAAAAACCTCCTTGTCCCTCTGTCGGTGCCAGTAATTAGCTACAAAATGACGCATGCACCATCTATACACTATGGGAGGGAAGCCATCGATATGTTCAGTTGCTGCATTAAGGATCCCTGCATGACGATCGAAAACCACACATACAACATGTTGTGTACCTAGAACATGAAGTCGAAGTAGTCGCATAAACCATGACCGTGATTCATTGTCCTCTCCCTCCACCAAAGCAAAAGCGATGGTACTATCTGGTTCTCACGATCAACACCAGCAGCCATCATTAGTGTGCCCTTGTACTTTCCGGTCAGAAAAGTGTCACCAATAACTACCACTGGCCGACAAAACTGCCATGCATGCTGCGTCTGTGCAAAGAACCAAAAAACACGAAGGAGTACATGCTTTCCCGAGTTACGTAAACACATATCTCTCGTGTGTATAAACCATCTCATTCCCGGGTTATAGTGACTCATTGCACATAATATTCTAGGTACTCAATTTTATGCTTCGTGCCAACTTCCCCATCGAAGAGCAAGACCAATTTGCTTAGCACGCCAAACCATACCATACTTGACATTATAATGAACAAATCCGAATATGGATTTCTGTAAAGAAGACACTGAAATGTCATTGTTATCATCAACAAGCGTCAATATACGACGGGCAAGGTATTGTGTAGTGAGTTGCTGATGATTTTGATTGTTTCTATTATCAACACAAGTGTGGGGTTGAACAATTTTAGTTATCTTCCACTTGCCATCACTTGGTCTTCGCCTTGCATTTAACTTCCATAGACAACCAAGCTTGCATATGACATGGTACCTCAACTCCTGGTCCGAATGAGTCACAGTGTACGGCCTATGGTGGTGCACAGCATAATCCTCAAGTAACAACTTCATCTCTACCATTGTGTTAAATGTCATCCCCTTGCTAAGTATTGCCTCCTCCGGGTTATATACAGATCTCAAACACATCAAAAGCCCCGTGTCACACACAACCATATGAGTATTGCTCACATCCCTATAGTTTGGAACACCAGTAAAAGGAATGTTCATGGCCCTCAGTTGTTGTAGCTCCGGCTCTGTGTATGGTGGAGGTGCAACGTACTGTCGTGTTTCGCTAATTCTTCCCCATGGATCATAGGAGCTACCACCATCTAGTGCCTCCATGGCTAAGCTTCCCTGGGCTGGCGCCGCATGAAGAACCTCAGTTGGTACAGAGAATGACATGACATAAACCGGTGTTGGCATGACATGAACAGGTGCATTCATGGCTTGAACCGGTGGTGGAATAACATCTATATCGTCCTCTCCGTCATCAGAATCTTCTGAAGCAGTGCTAACTGCATCACCAATCCGTTCATCCTCATTCTGCTCCTCTTCTTCTTCATCAAACTCGTTGCCATCAAATTCATTGTTCATGTGTCCTAGTGGATACTCCTGTGTCACCTGACCATCCAAGTCCATGTCATCAAATTCATTGTTCATGTTCCCCATCCACCCACAACTCTTCATCTTCATCATCGTGCCCCACACCGACATTGGAAGGGCCTTCATGAAAACTATGCTTCATGTACCCGTTCTTGACCACAACCTCAGCCATGGGCGCATTCGAACCTTCAAGCACCCGATTGTAACGGGACTAGTCAATAGAGTCACGCAAAGGCATAACGACATAGCGTGCCCTGGATTTTCCGATTTCACACCTCCCCTTTAGTGTGAAATCACCACTAAACTTAATTTGCATTCAAACGATCACAAAGGTCGTCGAAGCTAGGAGGTTCACCAAACCATTCAAATTCTTCTTCCATATCTTCGAACATGCCATCTTCTCTCCTAACACTTCCTCCATAACAAACCCGCACACAACAATCCATCTACAAAAAGATTTCACTAAACTTCATCAAATCAGTTCCAATCCTAACTAAATATACAGGTTCTCCAATCCTAACTACATATATATCAATTACAACCATAAACAACTAAACTAAACAACTACATAAAACCCTAAACCCTAACAACTAAAATACTAACAAAATAAACTCTAACTAAATATCACAAATACTACCTACCTAATGTCTACATCCTAACTATTAAACCTAATTATGAAATACTAACTACTACACTTAAACTACTAGTAAGAGGAAAAAAATACCTTAACAACCGGCGCGGGGCGGTGCCCGCCGGAGAGACGGCAGGGTCGGGCGGCGCCCACCGCCGCTGGTGAGCCCGGGTCGCCGGCGGCGCCCGATGACGCGGGGAGCAGCTGGGCTGGGCCCTCCCAGCTCGGTGCATGCAGGGGCCTGGCTGAGGCGCGCGGTAGAGGGCGGGCACGGCGCGGACGAGTGGGAGGGCGGGGCTGGGGCCGCGTCCTACGGGCCGGCGACGGACGGGCGGGCGGCGTCGGGCAGGAGAGAGCAAGTGAGGGAGAGACAGAGACTGGGTCGGGCGGGCAGGGAGAGTCCCGCGCGTTGAACCGGTATACGGTCTGCCGCGCCAAGATGCATGGCGCGGCAGCCTTAGCCACGTCAGCGTAGTGAGTCAGCATGGCCACGCAAGGCCATACTGACTCAGCACCTCTGCCGCGCCGCCATGGATGGCGAGGCAGCATGATTTCGCCGCGACATGCTTTCTAGTGCGGCCAGAGGGGTTAGATACAAAAATAAAAAAAATGTTAATATTAAATTTACTTAATAAAAATGGTTAAAAATAAAAAAAATATCCCACACACACACACACACACACACACCACACATATATATATATATATATATATATATATATATATATATATATACGTCACCTATCGTTTTGCATCCAAGTTAGTTACATAATCTAGGGTTATGAAAAAATAAGCCATGCATGGCTGCCCGCAAAAATTCGGAACTTAACGATACTGGACTGCTAATTCTTAGACACTCACCAGGAAACGTGCTAGAAGGCCCAATCTAAAACTACAAGGCCCAGAATGGGGATAGTAAAGTAAAGCAAGCCCAGCTAGCTGCGTCCGGTGAGCACGACAATGCCATTGTACTGCCTCCATTTCAAGAATCTATCATATCAATATCAACTAAGTATCATTACTTTATTTAATTAATTAGGTTTTTATAGTACGTCTATTTGATATCATAAATCTTATAACTGTTAGTCAAACATGAATGTCTTTTAATTTGAGATGGAGAGAATAACAGACAATAGTATTTTACTAAAAAAACAGAGAATAGTATTTGATTCTTAAAAAAAAGAGAATAGTACTACTTTAATATAAGAGAGAAATTAAAGGGGAGGAAAGATAGAACTTGTGCTTATGCCAAAAAAAAAAGTCATGGGATAATGTTGATGCGGGTAGATTGTAGTGTCAGTTTTTTTTTTTGGAACAAAAAGAAAACCCGTGGTTTTGGTACAGGCCCCATGGGGGCTATAGCTAGCGGATGATGCCGTCGCTGATATATAATTCATCACGCGTTAATTGACGAACAAGCAAATCTTTACTTATTCTTGGCAGACCGGGGCAGCTCTGATGCCAGCATGAGATTCCCACAGACCTGATCTGGCTCTTCGAAACAGACAAAGCAACCTGATGTGATGCCGGAGGTCGAGTGGTTTGTGTGTCCCTATATCCATCCCTCGCAATCGACGAAGATGTCAACTTGCATTGCCTCTGCTCTCTCGTCCTCCAGTGCGTCGTCTTATGAAAATTCCACGGTCCCTGCAGAATACCTCGTGGATGGATATGGTTGTTATGAATACCTCGTGGATGAAGAATTATTAATCAGCACTGATGTCTGATGGCAACATATAACTAAGCTAATCAACCGGACAGCTAGCAGCCTTACAATATTGGGTTGGAGCACGCCGGATGGCTTAAAATATGGAACAACTTCGTTGTAAAAAGAAATTGTTAGAACAGTAATTTTGGTTCCTATTGCCAAGGAAGGATTAAATGTTCTGAAAAAGGTTGGTTTTCAGATTAATTTCATTGAAATACTTACATACAGTCACTAGTAGAAAAACGTTTTTAGAGGCGGTGGTAGAGGCATTAGTACAGACGGCAAAACCCACCGCCTGTACTGGGGTCAGTACTAATCGGCCCACAGTACAGGCGGCGGGCTGTGAGCCGCCTGTGAAAACAAGGCGGTTCCCTGTATTAATCCGCGTTTTTAAAATCGAAAAAAAAATTAAATCCTGGGACAAGTCGCGCATTTTTTCGTGTAAAATTCAAGAACGCGCTCCGCCAGGGGTTCGACCTGAGACCTCAGTCTCGCACGGTACCTCCTCTACCACTCCACCTATGACTCACTTGTGTCTAGATTGGTTAGTACTTCTTCATATTCTATACTAAACCGAGTGTAAATTGATTGTTTGAGCTACTAAATGAATTCAAATGAAAAAGTTGTGAACTACAAAGTTTCATAACGTTTTGAAACCTACAACTTTCATGTAGCAAGTTTTTTCATCCGAGGTCGTTTACAAAAATTTAAATTTCAAATTTGACACATTCAAACATAATTTTCGATGACAAGATGATTTCAAATGAAAAAGTTGTGAACTACAAAGTTTCATAACTTTTCGAGATCTACAACTTTCATGTATAAAGTTTTTCCATCAGAGATCGTTTACAAAAATCAAAAAAATTAACTCTACAGGTATTTACACATGCGGTTCATAATGTCAGCCGCCTGTGTAAATGGTATTTACACAGGCGGCTGACATTATGAACCGCCTGTGTAAATACCCTATTTGCACAGGCGGTTTATAATGTCAGCCGCCTGCGTAAATGGTTTTACACAGGCGGTTCTCTTGCTGGGCCCACCCTATTTTTTGTACTGGCGTCATGAAATTGTGAACCGGCTGTAAAAAAAAACGACGTGGCAGCAAAAATGATTTTTCTACTAGTGAGTTGGCATAAATCTAAATACCTTAGCTGCCACCTAAATTGAAAACCTGATTAATTCTCATGTATGCCATTGGCGTTAAACTATAATTGCTTAGGTACACATGAGTGTCCATAAGTTAATGGCGTTAGTTCCTACTAGTCATCTCCAAATCGTAGAGATGTTTAACAATGAGTAAATGAGCACCATGATGAGTAAAAAGGTTGCAGAGATGGATCTTTGATCCAGGAACTGAGTGGTGTGGCTGATGGGTTGTTGGCTGTGTGTAGTATTTACTTTCTTTAGAACCGCCGGCCTCAACCCGGCCTCCCCTGGCCACGTCGCTCAGATTTTTTTTTCTCGTTGGATTGGAGATCGACGATCTAGATGTGTCCTCACATGCCAAATATATACCGGCTCAAACCCTAGTGCCCGTATCTGGCTCTCCCACTCCCTCTCCCTCCTCCCTCGGCGGCGGCTCTCTCTCTCCCTCCCGTCTCCCTCCCTGTAGTGGCGCAGGCACGGCGGCGTGGGCCTGGCACGCCCACGGCCGGCTCCTTCCCCTCTCCCTGGCGGTGATGCGGCGGCCGCCTCCACTGTCGGCCCGGGCATGGGTGACCCCGACGCGAGTGGCGGTGCGAGGCGCCCGGCGCCTCTCTCTCCCTCCTCTTTCGGCGGCCTCCAACGAGCAAGGCCCGAGCCCCGGCTAGGGCGGCCCGGCGCGGCGGCGTGAGGGCCCAGGGGTCCTGCCGCTGGTAGCGCGGCGCGGCTCCCCCGACGCGAGTGGCGGCGCGAGGTGCCCCGGCACTTCTCTCTCTCCTCTCTCAGCGGCGGCAATGGCTGGCCTCACGCGAGAGTGCGGCAGCCTCCGGCGAGCGAGGCACCCGAGCGTCAGGCACGACAGCCCCGGGATCTCGGCGTGGGTTCCCTCGGTGGAGAGGGCGGCCGTCTGGCGGCTCCGGCGGCCTGCTTGCTCCAATGATTCTTCGAGCAAATCCTTGGCTCGTGTGGCCGGATCCGTTCGCCGTCCACCGGATCTATGCTGGACAGCCAGTGAGCCTCATTTCCCCTTTCGTCCTCCCTGTCCCTGATGTGTATGTGCTTAGGTCCGAGCTGAGGGTAGCACGAACGGGTGCTAGAGACAGTGATCTGTGTTGGTCATGGATTTTTTTTTAGTTTCTTTTCTTGGTCTATTAAGGGGGAGCCTTCCCGCGCTGCTGCTGAATGAGATTCGTTAGAGAAAATAGCTGCTCAAAGAGATTGATGGCACCTTATTTTGTTACGATTTGTTTAGATTTCAGATTGTAACGATTTACCCACTTTTGGGTTCTTCTGTTTTTGACTTGATCCTGAATGTTCAGGGCAATGAGCCGATATGGTACTCATGCTGTTAGAAAATGGTTGCAGAGCTTAAACTGGTAGTCATCAAGCAATGGGAGGTAGACTACAGTCAATCATTCTCTACATTAATTTGTTTTTTTCTATAGAGAATGCTACATGCTCTCTTTTATTTGTTTGTGACATGATCCTGAATGTTCAGGGCAATGAGCCGATAACTCATGCATGTTAGAAAATGGTTGCAGAGCTCAAACTGGTAGCATTGAAGCAATGGGAGGTAGACTACAGTCAACCATCTCTACATTACCTGTTGTTAAGATCAACCTTTCATCTTTGGCAAAAAATATTATTGAAGAAAAGGCATTGCCTGAAAATTCTCATGGCATTGCCATTTAATGTTTCGTGACACGTGAAATTAGCTTTAGAGATAGCTAATAATTTTATTAAATTGGAAGGATGCTATTAGATAGCATGAATGTATCTATCTAAAAAAGACAAAGATTAAAGGTATCTTACAGTTTGGAATGGAGAGAGTAGCTTACAAGGTGGATAGGTTGATGTGTGTGCAACCATGCTACTGATAGGTATCTTTTGAATCCAAGTAATGCTTTCTAGATTTTTTATGGTCATAGAAAGTTTCATGTGGTCTCATCTGACTTAGAGAAGCCATTTTAGATTGTGTAATGCAGGGTCTGTGGCTACCAGTAGTATATGGTTTTATCCACTGTTGGGTTTTCTAAGTATGGATTTGTTTTGTGTTTTTGCGCTTTTCAGGTTTAGGGGATAGGACTGTAAGGGAATCGGAGGTTGCTGAAATTGAAAAGGCTAAAGCATTGGAGTGCCAGCCTTACTGTGGTATGTATTCTTTCACGTGTCCATGTTTTTGCTGAATTATTCATCTACGTGTGTGTACATTTCCAAATGATTGATCTGATCTATGCTTTTGTTCTTTGTCATTGTATATTTTGAAGGTGTTGTTCAGCCAATAGGGTTCTTGTCCTGCTGAGATTCAGAAGAAAGACTAAGGTTCAGAGGTGCTAGGCTTGTCGTGGTATGTATTCATTTGCATAGCCATGTTTTTTTATGAATGTTTATGTTTATGTGTGCAATCTATACTGTTAAAATGAATGCCACGCTGACCTGTTTACGTGTGACATCTATACTGTTAAAATGAATGTGACTGACCCGGTAACTGATTTTCATTTGTTTTATTTCTTTGGCGTGGTTTCACATCTTTTTGTGTTGCTGTTATTGTTCATCCTTTAAAATTGTGGTTGCAAAAAATAGCTTTGCTTTATATGTTATATTATCAAACCCCATGATGCCATAATCCCTTTTCAAATTTCAATCAGCATGGATGGTGATCGCAATCTTTTAGAGGTAGAAGAACAGTCATACAATTTCTCTATTACCAAATACAAGATTGGCAATACTCGGCAAGCAGCTAGCCATGACGATTTTGTAGCATTTATGTCTAGGCAAATGGCATGGCAAGCGGCCTGATTTTTGCAACCTACTGGGGCAATAGGTAGCTGACTTGCCGGTGCCGAGCGAGCGGCCCTGTCTGCAGTAGCCTTCAGAGCAGCAAAGGTGGGGCTTGCTAGCAAGGCGATCTATTACATGGACCCACTTCAATATTAGGATATTTGATTTATTTCTTTTTAATTTTTTTTAACTATATCTATGCATTGGCTTCCTTCTTTTATTCCTATTTAGAGCTTTCACAATGGGTATAATTTTGCTATTTTGTATTATGACTTTTAAGTTTGCCATTTTTTCCATAGTGAAATTAGGTTCAGAAATATCTAATACTCTTATTCAATATTGAAATGATGTTGCATAGCATGAAGCTATGATTTAAAAAAAGCTAAAATGTCTTACAATTTGAAATGAAGAGAGCTTACAAGGTGGATAGACTGATGTGTGTAGAACCATGCTACTGATAGGTATCTATTGAATCAAAGTAGTGCATTCTAGACTTTTTTATGGTCATAGAAGTTTCCTGGCATCTCATCTATAACTGAGAGCAGGTATTTTAGGGTGGCTATTGGTAGGATTGAGGTATGTGGCTGTCATAGCTTACAAAGTCGCATTTCATCTAAAGGTTGCCTGGATCATTCTCTCATTCTCAGACATCTGAGTAGGCAACCATATTTACAGTTACCAATGATGGTTCAGCAGTTCTACTCTGTTTACCGGACTGAGTCTTTGTGCGTCTCGCACAGAGACTATTAGTCATATATGAATGGCCAATTTATTTTTCTGCCTAATCAAAAGTCTGGCCCTAAGATGTTAGTGTCCCAATTAAAAGAGAAAGAAGGATCTCATATATTAGTTTGTGTTTGAGAAAATTCACGGTCTATAGTTCTTAAACTTACGAACTTAAATTATTCTTTCTTGGAAGCAAAATCCTTACTGCTTCTATAACGCAGTCTTTTTTATATCCTTTTTAACTTCTTGTTCTGCCGCATAGAGTGTGAACTATGATATTGGTTTTGTAAACTTTTTCGTCTTAAGATGGATGAAAAAATAAAGAAGTTTTTCAGTTACAAGATATTTCTTTGTGCTTTTACATTTTTTCCTTTTATTTTCTTCAATTGAATTTTGTTCTCACCACATTTCCTATATCAGTACATATGGCTCACATTTTTTGTAAATTTGATATATGTTGATAGTTGTTAATGGAGGACCTCACGTGCATCTACAATGGTCCCACTTCTTTGCTTTGTTAATTTTTACCATAACAGATAACCAAATTACTATAATCCTAATTTTATTGTTTGTTATAAGCTAGCTAATTTAGTGTAGAGAATTGCCAAATACCAATTATGGAAAACTTCTAATATGTGTACATACCCCTGTTTTAGTTAGACTGTAAGGGAACTGTGTTGGAACTAAGTTTTGCATATATTTTACGTTCTGAATGATATCATCCTCATGGCTCATTGGCCTAAGCCTAACTATAGTTCTTAGATCTTAATGCATTATGATCTTAGGTTGAGTCCATGCTAGATATTGAGGTTATACATTGCATTTATTGTACGTTCTTTGAGCACTGAAACTTTATTGCCTCTTCTTTAGCCTCTGATACTAATGTGGGCTATGGATTGGCTTTATTTTGTTTTCTGGCCCTCCGGGGGACGTTGTCTTCCGGAAGTCGCCGCCGGCGATGAAGGAGGAGCAGGGCGACTCCCAGGCGAGGCGCCTCCAAGCCGAGCAGGTCAAGAAGACCAAGGACAAGGCGAAGAAGAACAAGGGCAAGAGGGCCCGAGAGAAGCAGGAGCGGGAGCAACGCCGGGCCCGACAGAGGCGGGCCGGCCTTTCCGAGGAGTCGCCCTCGGAGGAGGACGAGGAAGAGGAGAGTAGCGACGGGGAGACCGAGCCGCAAGGAGGGCTCGAGGAGGAACAAGCGGTGCCCGAGCAACAGAGGGCAGCCACTGGAACCGGTGGAGGAGAGGGGTCGATGTCGAGGTCGGCCCCTACTGGCAAGGTTGAGCCGTGGGGGGAACGCCCCGTGGCTCCTCAAGGCGAAGTGCCGCGGCAGACGCGCGGGCGATCGTCACGGTCCCCGTCGGGGGGTCGATCGAGCACGCCTCCAGCGCCTACCCGGTCGAGCGCACGGGTGCCGGGCCCGTCGACGCAGGAGGAAGCCAGCAGGGGGACGACGGGATCGTCGTCGGCCCCTGCCCAGGAGACAGCGCCGAGGACGGCCTCGACCCCCGACGCGGACCGCGGGAGGAGTGGCTCCCGGCGCGTTCCGTTCAAGCCCCCAAGCGGTTCGATGTCCGTTGGCCGGAACCCCATGACCCCGAAGGGGTAAGCTGCTTTTCTGCCGATCGAGTGGCTCGAGTGGGTCAAGTGTTTTTTTCGTTGGTTATGACCCGTTCTTACCGTTACGCATGGGTCTCTTTTTTCAGGTCGAAGCGCTCGACCGAGGACGCGTCCCTCGCCCCGGCCAAGAGGCTGAGGACGGAGGCCGCGGTCGAGGCGATTGTAGAGGCCGGTCCTGCTGCCCCGTCCCCTTCGACCCCCACCCCTGAGGCGGCGTGGGCGGCCAGGGCCCAGGAGGCGATGGGGTGAGGGGTGGCGCGGGCCGCCCCGGAGCTGGCCCAAGCGGGGCAAGAGACGGGTCCGCCCGCCGCGCTGGCGAGGTCCGCCGAAGTGGCGGGTGAAGCCGTGGCAGCCCACCTGTCGGAGGGAGGTGCACCCAGAGCCTCGGAAGGCGCGGGGCCGGCGTCGACGGCGGTCGTGACCGAGGGGGTCGAGCCCCAAGCTGCCGCGGAAGTGGAGGTGGTGGACGTGGCCTCCGCGGACGAGGTGGAGACCCTGGCTCGCCCGACGCTGGGGCGGTGGCCCGAGAGCCTCTCATCGTGAGAGGTGCGCTAGCAGCGTGAGCATGGGGGTACTGCTGTTGCCGCACCGGAGGCGACGTCGCCGGTGGAGGAGCCCACCGCTGAGGAGGTGCCCGAGATGGTGGCCGAGCTGGTGGGCCCGGGGGAGATGGCCGCTGTGGCAGCCCCTCGGTCGGAACCGGAGGGGGCCGCCAGCTCGGTCCACGGGCGCGATGCACCGGGCGCGACGACGTCCGGGGTGGCTGCTCAGCCTCGTCTCGAGGTTGGGCAATCGTCGTCTCGAGGTAATCCGTCACTTAACTTGGTTGACCCGCAGTGAGCCTGCGGGATTAGGTACTAATCATTTTGTCTTTTTCACCGCGCAGGGTTGTTCTCCTGGCCGGGACTTCCCCTGCCCAGGGGCGATGGCTCGGAGGGACCGGCGACGTCCTCGCAGGGTGGCCCCGAGGTCGGTAGAGCCCAGCTCGAGGGGGCTTCTCCCTTCCTTGCTTGGATGGAGAGGGTGGCACGCCACGGGGGTGGGCCTGAGATGCGTCGGGGCGTCATGCGGGAAGTCCAAGAGAGGATCGACCACTGCAGCGGGTTCTGGGGACAGGTGCCCCTCGAGCTGGCCGACCCTCGAGACCCCGGGCGCACCTTCCTCAAGCTCGACGACCAGGCCGAGCTCGGGGAGTGGGAGGACCTGGAGGAGTTCCGGGCGTGGCTCGAGGACGCGGTGCGCCTAGCCGCGGAGGTCGCTGCTGTGGACCTGCATCGGGGGATGGAGGTGAGTTTCATTCTTCCTTTGATTTTGCTTGGATTGCCTGACTGTTCTTTTCTAATGATCTTCCTTTTCATCCTTGTCAGATGCTGAGGGCAAGGTCGTACGACAAGTCCCAGTTCATCCTCCAGACGTAGGAGCAGCTTGCTGCCCTCCGTGCTTTGCTGGAGAAGGCGGAGGCCGAGGCCGCCTAGGTGAAAGCCGAGGCGACAGCCGCGCAAGAGGAGGCTTCCCGGGCGCGGTCGAGGGCCGAGGCCGAGGTTGCCCATGCAAGGGCCGGGGTGGCCGCTGTGCAGGAGGCTGCTCGGGCCGCCCAGGAAACGGCGCAGTCGAGAATCGACGTCGCCCTCTAGGCGGTCATCGGGGTCGGGCAGCAGCGGGATGCTGCCCAGGAGGCCGAGTGCCAGGCGGAGGAGGAGGCCGCCCGGCTGAAGGAGGAGCTGGCCCGGGCAGCGGAGAACATCCGGGGGCTCCAGGGGGACGTCGACGGCGTCTCCCACGAACGAGACGCGCTGGTCGTTGCGGAGGAGAAGGCTCGGACCTGGATGGCCTCTCTGGGAGTGGTGGCGGCTAACCAGAAAAGTGCCCTTGATGACGCTGGCAAGGTCATCGAGGGCCTCCAGGCTAAATTTGGCGACTAGACCGCAGAGCTTATTGACGTCCACCGCCGACTCGAGGGGGCCGAGCAGGGCTACACCACCCTGGAGGCGCATGCCGAAGGTAAGTTTTTTGAAATTGTTGCTGAGTCCGCCCGGTCTCGACCCTTTTCCTGCTCTTTTGGTTTTGACCGAGTTATGTGCTCGTTTTGGCAGAGCTCGCAGCAAAAAAGCCCGAGCCCACGAGGACCTAACCAGCCTTCAGGGCCTCCTTGGGGCAGAGGCGGGCCTTAACGAGAGGCTCGAGGGCGCTATCTCCTCCTTCTGCGACGACCTCAGGGTCGAGCCAGAGCCGGCGGTCGAGGGCGATGCTCGAGGGGACTCCCTGCTGCGCCGCTTCTACTCCATGATGCAGGAGGTGACAGAGCAAGTCCGTGCTGCCCTACACGTGGTCGTGAAGCGGGCGCTCGCGGTCGTCCGCTCGGGCTATGTCTACAACCTCAGCGTCGTCGCCAGCGGGTTCGTCACCGACCCGAGGCTGACCGATGAAGAGAACGAGGCGAGGTGCCATGGGCTGATTGAGGCCGCGGAGGTGCCCGGAGGCGAGCTGGCGAAGCTCTTCGAGCCTGAAGTGCTCCCTTCGGCGGACTGAGATGGCGCCGAGTAGCCCTAGGCCTGCGAGCCAAATCTGGACAAGAAGGTCCATGTAATAGTTAGGCTTTTGTAATGACACAATGCCGAGCCCCCGAGGGCTTCTTATATCTAATGCATTTTGTTCGAGATGCGCCTTGTTATTTTTATTTCTCGAGTTGTCTCTGTCTTTCTTTGCCTGACTTGTTGCTTATGGACTAAGTGTTCGGCGCATGCTCGTATCCCTGGAAGGGGGGGAACGAGTGGGGATACCGTAGCCCTGAGGCGTAGGAGAGTCCCCGGCTCGATGGCCCTCGACCCTTAGGGAGTTCGAGGCGTTTTTTACTTAGCCGTGAAGCGTACTCGAGGCGAAGATCGAGAGGGAAAGCCAAGTTTCGAAAAAACGCTCAGGTTTTAGAGGACTCAGGAGGGGGTCCCCCCCTGTCAGCCCCCGAGGGAGGCTTGACTTTGCCGGAGCAGAGTCGAGGCTACCTTAGAGTTATGAACGAACGTAGAATGTATTTCGAGAACATTTTATTCATTCATGATGCGATAAGTGTACATAATGCGGGGAATGTACAAGGCGTCGAGGCCTTAGGGATAGAAACGACGTAGCTGTTCCGTGTTCCGCGCGTCGATGCAGAAGAACGTGTCAACGGCTTCCTCGCCGTCTGCGTAGTTGATGACGATGTCCATGAGTTCGCTGACGGTCTTGGGGGTGTTACGTCCCAGCTCCCACACCAACTCCTTGCAGGTCGTCCCGGCGATGAACGCTGTGATAACGTCGTGGTCGGAGATGTGGGTTAGCGCGGTACGCTGCCTCGAAAACCAACGGTGAAGGCGCGGAGGGTTTCCCCTGGCTTCTGCTTGCAGCTGCGGAGATCCCAGGAGTTCCCTGGCCGCTCGTAGGTGCCTTTGAAGTTTCCCTCGAAGATCCTGACCAGGTCGGGCCAGTCTTGGATCAAGTCCGGGGGTAGCTCCTCGAGCCATCTACGAGCGATGTCGGAGAGGAAGAGTGGGAGTTGCCGAATGATGACGTGGTCATTGTCGGCTCCTCCTAGCTGACACGCCAGCCTGAAATCAGCAAGCCAGAGCTCCGGCTTGGTTTCGCCGTTGTACTTGACCAGGCTGGTGGGTGGACGGAAGCGGACAGGCAAGGTGGTTCGCCGGATGGTTCTGCCGAAGACTCGGGGCCCTGGTGGCTCCGGAGATCGACGTCGATCCTCGTCGTTGTCGTAGTGGCCACCTTGATGGGCATCGTAACCTCGAGCCTTAGTGTCACCATATCGGTGTCGTTTGTTGTCGTCGATGTCGTATTGCGCATCATGCGGTCGTCGATCGTCGACGATGCGTTCTCGAACTGGTAGTCGCTCTACTCCGCCTTGGGGCGCTTTGTCTTGATGGGCAGATATCTCTCGATCTTGTCGAGGGGGCACACCCCGCTGCTCGGAAGCAGCTCCTCTGCGCCTCGAGGCCGAGCTCTCCGCCTCTTGGACGGCTTCGGTTTGGAGAAGCCCCTGGATCTTGTCTCTGACGTGCTGCTCCTGGGGTGTCGGTGGTGCTGACATGTCATGAAGTGGCATTGCAGCTGCTACGACATTTTGACTAGCGCGGTTCTAGTAGTGGGGTTCGTTCGCTCCTTCCTCGACTATCTGCTGATGGACTTCCCCAGGCTGGCCGCGGGCTCCTTCACCCGGTGACCATTCGTGGTCTCGCTCGAGGACTCGCTCGAGCTGTAGGCGTTCCTCCTCGAGCTTGGCGAGCAGCTCTCGGACTTGCGCGATCTGGACATCCTGAGGTGGATCGACTTTGCCAGGACTCGGGGGGTCGGCGTTTCGCGCTGGTGTAGTGTTGCCCCCTCCTCCTTCATCTGTGGCCGCGACGTCGTTGACGTCGTCCTGGGGGTCAGTCTGACGGTCGAGGTGGAAGCTTTCACGGGTATGCGGCGGCGGAGTGACCGAGTATGTCGGAGAGGCCACGGGGACACTCCGAGATGACGGAATGGCAGGGCCAAAGCCAAGCTCGGAGGGGTACCCGCCCCTGTCCAGCAAGCATGGGTCAAACAGGCCCCCGAAGGGAGGGACTGTGTCGTCAGCTGAGGCCGGGGGGTACAGGGGGGGGGTACAAGCTGGTTTACACGGGGTTGCCCAGAATGAGCTGAGGCCTAAGGCTAGCAGGGCTATCCTAGACGGTCGGTTAGTTGCTCGAAGGGTCGACCAAGCGACGGGGTGTGTGGAGTGTGAGGATAAGAGCCGATGTCTGAATGCGAAGTGTCCGAGCGAATGTGGGTTTTTTGCGAGAGTCGCCCAAAAAAAGGGGCCCTTCTTCTATCTCGGCATCCCCTTTTATAGACCAAGGGGAGGCCCGAGGGTACAGGGTCCTAAACTGTTGCAGCATGGGAGGCGTGTCCGCGGAATAGTGTTGGTGAAGGGACGTCGATCACTGTGGCGGCGTGGCCTTCCCGTCCTTCCGGTGCTCCGAGGCATGGTGACAGTAGACTAGACGTTGCTGCACGTCGCGGCACAGTAGGGTCGACCTTCCGCAGACGGGCGCGAGTTCCATAGTTGAAGCGGGACGGGGCGGATGGGACGGGCCCCATACCGGAGTGGTTGGAGGTAGGGGTCGAGCCCCCGGTCGAGGGGAGGGGTCGAGACCTGGGTGGCCTTGTCGTATCCCTGAAGACGTCGTCGAGGGCCGTCCTGTTCACGTCTTGAGGGGTGCCTCTGAAGTCCGTACCCGCGACGTGGTTACAGCGACAGCACAGTTGACGGAGATCCGGGACATGGCGGTGAGCTGATGGATTTGACTGCGGTTGTGGGTGCCCATGGCGTTAGGCGGGTTCCCTTTAACCCATACCGGTGGCAGGTGAGCCGATCGAGCTTCCCGTCCAGGGGGTCGTTCGTTCGACCCCTTTCCGTCAGTTAGAGTAGAGGTGGAGGCGGAGGGGTCATTCGTTCGACCCCTGGTCCGTCATTCGGCGTCGAGGTAGAGGCAGAGGGGTCGTTCGTTCGACCCCTGGTCCGTCATTCGACGTCGAGGTAGAGGGGGAGGGGTCGTTCGTTCGACCCCTGGTCCGTCATCTTTCCAGAAGCAGGCCGACCCATGACTGGTCGCTATCGCCGGTGCAGGGGGCCTTCGTGTGATGGGCCCTTCTTTGCTGACTTGTGCGGTTGATTGGTTCCTGTCTTAAAAATGGTTGCTATGTTAAGCGTTAAATTATCGAAGGATTTAGGGTACCGCTTACCTTTGTACCCGACATTATTATTATGATTATCTCTCTATTTTTATTTTTTTTTCTTTTTTTCCCTTTCTTTTTCCCTCAACTCCTCTATATTTCTATGGATACTCTGGCTGTAGGGGGGATGGAGCCCCACCAGCCCCCTGTAGATCTACCCCTGGCCGCCAACGGACAAACATCTTTGTCGCATCCGGCCCGTTTGAACCGTAGTGGCCCATGTGTGTTAATGAGATATTGTAGAGGGTTTAGTCCCACCTTGGTTGTTTAGGGTGGGATAGACCAACATATAAGGCTTCTAGAGTCCATTCCACCATCCCCGGGTTAATCCTTTTAAGCGAAGAGAGGACGAAAGGTTAAGTGGGATGGTGGATGGTGGTGGGTGTGGTTCGCTCCGCGTGCAGAGTGGATTTGAGCCGTTTGGACTCTGGGGCGTTACAATCTTGTCGCCTGGAGGGGAAGGAGAGGACTTGCAGCAGATGTGCGGTAGTATGCCATTGCCAGAGGAATATGCAAGCGAAAGGGAGAAGGAGCGTTCTTTGCATAGAGGTGAGGATCGAGAAGCTTCTACAATGAATACAAAACAGATGAATAGGAAAAAACCATAGGAATGTGATCAAGAATTCCAGAGAAACTTGAAATATGCATAAAATAAAATAAACATTTTTTAGATTAAGCTAAAATAAACATACTAGTCCTTAATAATTCTGATTAATTAACTAAATCTTTTTAGCACATTTGGGCATGAAATTTTAATTGGCCTGTTCACAGCTACCTTTATATATTTTATTGTATTTTTTATTTGGATCTACTACGTCTTTCTCTCTTTGTGACCGATTGCACGGCAATGTCTCTCTATCTCCCGCCCTCATCATCTCTCTCTTCACCTTCACCGTGTGCTTGTCTCGGCTATCAGAGAAAACTTTGGATTTCTGTAGATGTTTTTGGGGAAAATTTGCTACATGACACACAAAGTGTCCACACTTTGCTAGCGGACATATAAAATATAGTAATTTGCTGGTGGACACCGTTGTTATTATCAATTTTGGTACTAGACACTATGATGAATAAAATATCAATTTCTAGTTTAAAAGGAGAGAGAACAACGGGAAATATCTAATTTGCCCCTTTCTTTTTCCCCTGTCCCTTTCTTTTATTTTTGGCGACCATGGCCGCGAGCTAAGAGCTCGCCGGCCCTGCTCCCCTGAGTGCTCCCTAGGTCTATCGAGGCGCGTGTCCCACTAGTACATAGATCTTAATGGAGGCGGGCTATTTTTTCTTAATAGAGACGGGCAAGAGAGACCGCCACCTACGCAAGGCCTCGGTTAATGGACAAATAGCATAGGCGGTCGTCATGCCCGCCTCCGTTATTTCATTAATGGAGGCAGGCATCATAACTTGCCCACATGCGTTAATCGATTTAAAAAATAAAAAAGGCAGAGCTAGCCCAATCGAGCCCGCTATTGAGCCCAATTGAGCTCGCCGCCGTGCTCCGCGTCCACGCTGCCGCCAGCTCGCCACCGCATGCGTTGTCGCCGCTGTGGGTTGAATCCGCAGCTTCGATGGTTGAATCCGGGCACCATCGCCATTGCACACCAGATCCGAGCCTCTTGGCCACATCCTTCGTAGAGCTGGGCACCGTTGATGCTGCTTGCTCGCTACCGCCAGATCCACCTTCGGTGGGGCTTGAGTAGCACCCGCTATAGCGGCTAGACCATCGTTCGCCCTGAGAGAAAGAGATAGTGAGTGAGAGGATCTAGGAGAGATGGAGAAAGGGAGGACCACCGTTACCTTAAAAGAGATGGTGCTCGCTAGATCTCGCCACCGTCGCCCAGAAGCCACCAGATCCGCACGGGGTGTGGCCGCGACAACGCCGATAGGACGAGTGGTGGCCGCCCGAGCGCTGTCGCCGCTAGTGCGGACCGCCCCGCGCGTTGTCGCCACGGATGGTGGAGGCCTCCATGCTGACGCCACATCCTATTGAGGGGGCGCATCTCCATGGGGAGAGAGTGGACGAAGGGAGAGAGAGAGAGAGATGAGAGCCACCGGCGCTGTCTTCTGAGAGAAGAGGGAGAGTGGTTGGGTGATGAGAGACTCTCAAACCCTAAGTGACCTTTATATACATGGAACCTAGCTAACAGAGGCGAACCTTACACTGTTCCCGCCTCCGTTAACTATTAACGAAGGAGGGCATCTTAATACGACCGCCTCCGTTAACGGAGGCAGACACCTTAATAAGACCGCCCCTAATAATCTATTAACGGAGGCGAACACCTTAACACGATTACCTCCGTTAACGGAGGCATACACCTTAATGCGATCGTCTCCGTTAATCCATTAATGAAGGCGGTTGTTATTAGACAAACAACCGCCTCGATTAATAGATGATTAATGGAGGCGGTCAATTTAAGGTAACCGCCTCCATTGAAGTTTAATCGAGGCGGGCCTTTGAGAGGGCAACCTGACTCGGAACAACGAAGACGACCAGGAGGTGTGCTCGCCTTCAATCACACTACTACACAAATGATTTTGTAAGACGATGTCCTTTTATTAATAGGGTCGGGCACAAAATTCAACCGTCTCCTAAAATCCTGATGGATTTACGGAGGCGGACATTTTGATTTACAGAGGCGGTAACTTTTGGAGGTGGTTGGCTCCAAAAGTGAAAGGGGAAGAAGAAAGGGGCAAACCAGACATTTCTCTGCTGTTCTCTCTCCTTCTAAACTAGAAATTAATATTTTATCTGACAGTGTCTAGTAGCAAATTTGACAACAACGACAATGTCCACCAACAAATTAGTACATTTTACATGTCCGCTAGCAAAGTGCGGTCACTTCGTGTGTCCTGTAGCAAATTTGCCCATGTTTTTATTCTTGAGTTTTTGTGCAAAACTTTCCTTCAAAATGGGAAGCTCTTTTCCTTTAATCCAAACATCTCATAACATCAGCAAAATGCAGGTAGAGCAATTCTTTGAAATTCACGTGAAAAAACTCTAATTCAAATGGGGCCTAAGGGTGTGGTTAAATTGGGACGAGGGGGAGAATCACAAACTATTTCAGTATATAATAATTAGATAGTACATACTGCAAAAATCACAAACATATATAATAATTAGATAGTACATACTGCAAACGTAAATGACATGATATTAGTACTCTGGAGCCAACATAAGCTAACTTAGACCACCGGCCTCCTCCTCTTCACACCGTCACCTGCCTGGTGCACAGGCATCCCTAGCGGCAGATACAACTTAGAAAATGTCTCAATCATTGCAAATGTATTGCATGAAACAAATTAGATATAAATGCAAACACAACGAGTCCATGTAGGTTGTCCTTTTGTAACACTCTGGCAAGCCAGCAACGTACACGGTTAGCGGGAACAAGGTAAATGGGAGGCCGACCAAAGCCACCTTCGCCCTGGTGTTGAAGTCCTTGGAGAAATGTTGTCGGTTAGAGCCCATGCCACAAAGTAGGTGGCACAGTATATGTTTATGGTCAAGATCCCCATAAATGCTATAGGGGCCACACTATCTAGTAAGTTGGCAAGAGCCTATGACAAGTACAGTAGCCGTCATGATTATTCTGTTTTCCAACTAGTACAATACTACTTGTTTGCTAAACAACACCACAACAACACCACCCCAGAGACCTTATGAGAGGGGAAACATATTATGATCACTTTTGCCTAACTTTTGGAGATATATTATTTATATTCATTCTATAATTTTATCGAGTTTTATCATTTTGGTGTATGTTACTATTTTTTTCTTTTATATGATGAGGTGAGTTTTTATTTTTATTAAAATTAAATTAAAATATTTTAGTCACTTTAATTAGCATATAAATTACCCATCCAATATAAATCTTGAAGCTAAAGCTATGCCAAATAAGCCCTACACTGAATAGAAGCTTGTTGGGTGTGACCCAAACAAGAGAGAGGGAGTGCTAGAGTTCCGTTGTGAGAGATTGGGAAACCCAATAATCTTTGTCCCATGGCCTATATTTATAAGAGAAGTAGGAGAAGATAATCTTTTCAATTAACACTATGCATTACAAATTACATGTAGGTTCCTAACCCTTACAAGCAGGACCATTTTAGAAGAAGGGGTAGGAGGACTAGCTAGGCCATCATGTCTTAGTGTTTTGCCCACTTGTGGTATGGCTCACACCCAACAAAGCTAATGGGCTTTATCTCGTGTCAATGAATGCAGCCACATATGGCCGGTGGATGTATGACGTATATGTTGGCACTCATAATTGGTGAATCTAGGTGCTTTGAGAAAACCGGCCTAGCCAAATTCCTAAAACTAGATCCACACCCTAGACTGATTTAGACAACCTGAACCAAGATTGGAGTTATATTTTGACATGAAATTTGTAAGAGTTTTGACTCCTTACGGGATAAGTCACCCCACTCTTATATAAATTTAAAGGTTCATGGTTGATTGACGTGATCTAATCACATCTATCAAAACATGTCTATCTTTCATCTTCGCCTACCCTACTTTTCTAACCATATTTGCCATTCTTCTCTCATATCTGGTATGCGAAAGTACCCTAGATCACCATCAAGCCTAAGACAAACCAACTCGATCTTCTCTCATCTCCATGACATGGATGACCAAGTTTGTCAAAATCGGTAAGACTGGTCTTCGCAAAGGCAATGCAAGCAACCTTTTGCATTTACACATGGACGTGCCATGTGATGGTAAGTTATAGTACCAATACAATTTTGGTGACAATTAGGGAAAGATTGCATAGTCGATCTCATTGTTTGCTGTGAAGATGATGTCATCAAAGATTTACAATCTACACATCAGGTATAAATTTCCAATCTACCTTTTTGGTTGTAGAGAATTCATATGCTTTTGCTACTAGATGTTTGGAGGAAAACATTGCATCGATCAAATATTATTTGGATTATTATTCTAGATATCCAAATTACATATGAGAATCATATAGAGAAGCCCAAGCTCAACAATGTGTATTTCTCAAGTTTTCATATTTCTAGCAATATGTAGTTCAACAATGTGTATTTCTTAAGTTTTCATATTTCTAGCAATATGTAGTTGTGGCCCAATGCGCCTGACGGACCAGGATCCTTGGGATTTTCCATAGAGCCAACTACCTGACATGGATTTGGGCCTGTTGACATTTCTTAGCGACATACTAAAAATATCCCCAACCTTAGTATGGCACCAGAAATGCAAGAGTCATTTTCTAACGTCACTTAACACTAAGTTATCCCTAGCATGATATCAGAAAATGTTGAAATAAATCTACACTTGACAATTCATAAAATAATTCTCTAAAATATATCCGCAAGAGCATAGATAATTCTCCTATTGTAGTATTTCACCCAGTGAGATTCTCCAAGTATCGTTGATTTGTTTATGCCAAAAGGAAAAATTTCAACTAATTGCAGGAATTAAATAGGGATAGAAAGGAAACCTAAATGCATATAGTTTAGACTATAAATGTGCAGACCTAAGATTAGACCGACCTTTCTTATGCTTTAGCAGGGGTAAGTCATGTCAAGATAAATAAATATGATAATAAAGGTATAAGATAAATGGTATTCCAGAGATAGAAATAGACTCACTAATAAAATAGTCAGACAACTCAAGATTCGGTTAAAGTAAAAGAAATAAAAAAAACTAAACACACCCTACTATTATCTATAACATAATTGATTCAGAAAACATCATAAGGAGCATCAACTAGCGAGGTTATTAAGTGATATGGCCATGCCGACCATTGCTACACCAGCCCAAGTCAATGATGGACCAATTACACGTAGCCGAGCTAAGAAGCTACAACAAGAGGTGAATGCGCTACTTTGTGAAATTTATTTTAATATTAATGATAATTATATACTACCTAAGTCGTGCACATTGCTATTGCTTACGTTCACCAAGGAGGATGACTAGTATGCACCAAGGATGGAACACAGAGAAGAATCACGCTCGAGCTCATCCAGTCCTGCAGAACTGTCCGAACAAAACTGTCATAACTTTTGACTCCCAAAAGCTATGAGGGTGAATGAGGACATTTTGGAAAGCTTATGAAGTCTACATTCAAATGCCACCAGTTCCGACCAGTTTGGAATTTTCAGTTGTCCGACCGACCAATTTTTGTACATACTGGTCAGCAGGTCAACAGTCTGCATCTTGTCCAAGTTCTGTACCAATCTATAATATTTCGTGGTACATGCTACACATGGTGTGAAAGGCTATCAAGTTAACTTTCCAACCCAACAAACGGAGCTTCATTTGGACTTTTCTAGGTGGAGTTATTGCGCAATTACTAAAGACTGTGCAGAAGCCCAGAAGACATGCGGGAGTTTGAAGACCACCTCGTGAATGCTCTCGGTTGTTGGCCTTTCACCTTCCAACGTGACTCCTTCAGTTTATAGCTATCTAAGAGACTTGTTCCTAGTATAAATAACATATGTATGCTACAGAAAAACAACCTTTGATCATCTAAGAACCTGATATGGTATTGCAGCCGAACTGCTGAGTGTCTTACACACACCTTTGTTCTTGCGAGTTCTTCTTGGGCTTGTGAGAGATCTCTCTGAGGTCCCCTACTTCGTGCTCTACGGTTTCCAGTTAGGCTACGCCGTATTGTGTGGATTAGTTCCGGATTGTGGTTCTGCGGTCGTTCAGAGATCGAGTCGAAGTCTTCGCGGTTTCGGTGCCTCTCTCCCCGTCGCTTGGTCGCATCCAACCTTTGTCAGGTATAAAGCTAGTTATCTCGCTGTTTGCAGCAAGCTATCCTTTGTTCGTAAACCTACTGCCGTGAAGATCGGACCATCCTCTTTCTGATTCAAATCGATACCTATCATGTGGTAATCAAATCTTTGGTTGTCACGGTAGGTCTTACCATCATCCACATATTTACCTTCATTTTATCCATCATATAGTACTATTTTTATTCATATCCTACAGTCCACTAAAAAGGCACACCAAAAAAATCCTATAGCCATTTCGTGGTACTGTTACTTTTTGTTTTTTCGTTCATCTTGTTGCTAGTCTCCATCGTTGTTCTTCCGCCGTACTCTTGTTAATTTTATCCACACCCCTAGTTGTTATCCTGTGTTTGCTGAAAAAAAGTCTGAGAAAAAAAAGAAGTGAACAGAAAGAGTTACAAAAAAAAAGAAAAAAAAGAAGTGAAGAGAAGTGAAAGGGGTTGTGTTGCGGATTGTGAAACTCAAAGTTCCAATTTTTTTTATCTCAAGTTTGTGGTTCACTAAACAACAATATTTACATCTTATTTAAACGATTTATATCACTTTGTTTCAGTACCATAGCCCCCCCTTGAACAACCACCTATAGCTCCACAATAATCTAAAACCGGGACGTTCGATTCGTAATCCTTGCGACCTCTCGATCACATCCGTTGAGCTACTGCACTAGCACACTCATAGTCCTTGAGAACGCATAAGAACATTGGTAAGTAAGCGGTGAGATTGTATGATTCCACAAATTTATCCTATTCCACTTTTCTTGCAAGCTCTCTAACATGGCAGGATCTACTTCGAGTGTTGGTGGTGCTAACCGCGGTGATGAAGAACCCCCTGTTGCACGGACTGAGTTACGCCACATGGCAAACTCACTCTTGGAGGCAATGGAGAGGATGTTGGATGAACGTCTTCCCGCAGCGGTCATGGTCATGGTGGTCATCGTGGTCGTGGTCGATAGGCTGATTTTGATAATCAGCATGGAGGACGACGTGGACATGGTCGTCATGTACACTTTGAAGATGAACAAATTGATGATAGTGATCTTGGAGAGGGATTTGATGATAATGAGAATCCGTTTGCAAATGGTGGGCCATTTGAGTGGCGGCGAGATCATCGTCGGCGTGCTGCACATGAAGATAGAGAGCATCATCGTGGTCGTTACAATAGAGATGACCCGGACAACATTGCTCGTGTCAAGTTGAGTATCCCAAAATTTACTGGAAAAGAAGATGTCGATGCATATCTTGAGTGGGCTGAGCAGTGTGATCAAATTTTTAGAGTGCATAATCTCTCTGATCAGAGGCGTGTGAGTCTTGCTTCAGTTGAGTTCTCTGGTTATGCTCTCACTTGGTGGAATCAGATTCAAGAAAATCAGCTTATATTGGGACGTGATCATATCAATACTTGGGATGAGATGAAGAGAGTGATGAGGAGAAGGTTTGTACCATCTAGCTATCAGCGTGACCTTCGTAATAGGTTGCAAATGTTGAAGCAAGGAAAGAGATCGGTTGATGAATATTATAAAGAGATGGAGATGTTGTTAGTGCGGGCTGGAATTAGAGAGGATGCTGAGTCAAAAATGGCAAGATTTTTGGGTGGTCTCAATGAAGAAATTTCTGGGTTTGTTGAGATGTTTCCATACCATAATTTGCAAGACCTTGTTGATCAAGCTATGCGCACCGAGAGAAAAATTCAGCAAGAGGCACGTGGGAAATCTTATGCAAGTAATTCTATTGCAGCCCCATGGCGCAAACAACAGTCTGGTAATTCTTTTGGTGGAGGTCGATCCCAAGGTGTTGCAGCTAGGTCCTCTCCATCCATTGCAACATCAAAGATGGCGGCTCCTACAACGTCATCCCCTGCAAATCAACAGCAATCTGCTGCAAGTGCAGCAGCCCCAACCGTTGCTTCAGCTGCTACCTCCTCTATATGTAGTAGAGAAATTGTGTGCCACAAGTGCCATGGTCATGGACATGTTGCTGCACAATGTCCAAGTAGGAGGACCATGATTATAAATGAACATGGTGACTGGGAATCTGAAAGTGATCGAGAAGATAATGCTCCAAAATATGATGAAGAACTTCCAAATGATGAAAGTGAGATCCAACCCGATGAAGGTGATAATAATTGCTTTATTTCTCTTCGAGTGCTTAATGTTACTGCTGCAAAAGAAGAGAATGGACAGCGACACAATCTCTTTCATACTAGAGGCATGATCCAAGAAAAGTTGTGCAGAATTATTGTTGATAATGGCAGCTGCAACAATATTGCAAGTCAAGAATTGGTTGAGAGAATGAGCTTAAAACAGCAGCGCCATCCTTCTCCATATAAAATGCAATGGCTTAATGATTGTGGTGCACTGCGTGTGAATCATGTGGTGACTGTTCCTTTATCCATTGGAAGATACAATGATCAAGTGGAGTGTGATGTGGTGCCTATGCAAGCATGCCAACTGCTGCTAGGAAGACCATGGTTGTATGATCGTGATGTTCAGATCTTTGGTAGAACCAACAAGCTATCTTTCATGTACAAAGGAGAGCGAATTTCTTTGCTTCCTTTGACACCAGAGGAGATTTTGAGGGATGATCAAAAAAGAAAACAACGAGAGAGAGAACCAGTTGCGAGTGACCCACAAAAATAGTGAGGGAGTGGATCCAAAGCCAAATAAAACTCCACAGCTACAAAGAACCAAGACAATGGGAAAAGAGAGATTAGTTCTGATGGCTAGGAAGGGGGATTTAAAAGAATTGAGTGAACCCAATGCCATGTTCTTTGTATTCCTGTACAAGGAAAATTTTCTTTCTACTAATGACTTAACCTCTACTTTGCCCAAAGATGTTTTTGATGTGTTACAGGACTATGAAGATGTTTTTCCAGAGGAAGTACCGCCAGGGCTGCCACCAAAGAGAGGCATAGAACATCAAATTGATCTTGTTCCTGGTGCTCCACTTCCTAACCGTGCCCCCTACCGTACCAACCCCGAGGAAACAAAAGAAATTCAGTGCCAAGTGCAGAGCTCATGAACAAAGGTTATGTAAAGGAAAGTCTCTCACCTTGTGCAGTTCCTGTTCTTTTAATTCCAAAGAAAGATGGCTCATGGAGAATGTGTGTTGATTGCCGAGCCATTAATAACATTACTATAAGGTATAGACATCCCATACCTCGACTTGATGACATGCTTGATGAACTTAGTGGCGCTATCATTTTCACAAAAATTGATTTGAGAAGTGGCTATCATCAAATTCGCATGAGAGAAGGTGATGAGTGGAAAACAGCCTTCAAAACAAAATTTGGGTTGTACGAATGGTTGGTAATTGTCACACCCAAACTTCAAGGACGAAATAGGATGCATAACATTATGTGTGCCCAGGAATAATCCACACATAAGTTCACAAATTACAAAGTACCATCACAGAGTTTAATACATATCGAACTTATATCCATTACAAGAATAAATAAAACAAGGAAGATAAACTAGCTCTTGTGGCTCCATTCCACAGGGAAAGGTCAACTGGTTGACCAAACCTAGAAGTCTTCAGGAAACTCCTCATAGCCTCCAGCTTCTGTTACCCATCCGGGATTTTTATCCAAAATTGAAAAGAAAACAAGCGTGAGTACACTCGTACTCAGCAGTATAACATGGGGTTATGAAGCTC
Organism: Microstegium vimineum; assembly: GCA_022036555.1. Classification (NCBI taxonomy): domain Eukaryota; kingdom Viridiplantae; phylum Streptophyta; class Magnoliopsida; order Poales; family Poaceae; genus Microstegium; species Microstegium vimineum. The sequence goes on from CM039132.1 coordinate 9,093,212, forward strand.
AAAAGGCTGACACTGGCTTACTGCATTTAGCACTTTTAGTTGGTGAAAGTTTTATTAACAAGTATCATCAGGTTATGCTTAAGCCCCAAATGATCCCACTTATACCACTGCCAAAGTTTAAAGAATCATAACCATCATCATAAAAGTGGTGACAACAGGAACATAAAGGTTGGTCAAGTTAATTAATTAAACCATCGGTTTTCCGGGCCGCTCGTGACCGTGAGCACGGCTGATATATCAGTTTTAACACTCTGCAGAGGTTGTGCATCTTTACCCGTGAGTCATGATGCCCCGATTGCCCGGGTTAATTACTCCCATAACACTGCCAAGGTGAGTGGGCAGGGTTCACTATGAAACCTTTCATAGTATCTCGTCTAACAAGATTAGGGCCGCTAGGATTGGCAAGGGGCGATAGAGCTCCCCTTCCGAGTAGCATAACGACCCGCAGCCTACGCTCAAACTCGGACAGAGGCCGCACTATAACCAGCTCGGCAAGAGCCTAATGCGCCCTTTCGGGTAACTGCTAACGAGCTAGAAAAGAGCCTACTACTAAGTTAAAGCCAGAGCCATGTAGCTCCCACGGTAGCACTGTCAGTCCCAGCTTTTGCCAACAGTGAGTTATTAAAAGGGTTATGTTCCAATTGCCAAAACAGGATCACCAATTCATTCAAAGCTTTATAACATTTGGCAGGGATCAAGTATTCATTTATATATAGCACTAGCCATCTACCCATATGCATATCCTCTAGGGAACAAGGTAAAGGATTTCAATTCTGGGGAATTAAACTACGGGTATCAAATTAAACACATGCACATGAAAAGATAATTATGGTGAATAGGATAACAAGGAAAGTCCCATGCTATACTTGCCTTGGTTCTCAAAGTCCTGCTGGTCAAAACTCTCCTGATCAAAGAACTCTTGATCACCAACAAACTCCTCACTGCCTGAACTCGATCACGATATTGCAACAACACACATTCCAATTGCATACATACAAAGCAAACACAACTAATATTAGAACAGTACACCAATAACAATAAACAGAGTTAAAAGGTTTATAAAAAGATACTACGCATTGCTACGATCATTTCAACACGAATTTCACAAAAATCGGATTTAAAACGCAAAAGATATGAATTTAACTGGTTCTCTAGGAGCATTTTTAGTATTTGAATTATCATTGAAATTAAATAATTCAAACATGAACAACAGATGTTTTAACATGTAGAGAATTTCATTACGAACCTAACGCAACTCGAATCGTCCAAATCAGAGTTAAAATAAAGATTTTATAAACAAATTAAGGCAGTGGCAAAACTGTAAATATCAGATTTCCATTTTTGGAATAACCCGAGAAGGAATACGTTTTCTGAACCGAGAAAACGTAAACTCGGAAATGCGCCAGCGCTGCGACGCGGGGTCAACTGACCTTCCACGCGGCGGCTCGGGATAGGGCGGTCCATGGGCACAGTGCGTGCACCCGAGTGCGGCCGAGGTCCACCGGTCCACCGTGGACCGGGGTTCATACCCCTTCGCCGATCTAATCCTGACCGCAGATCGGTAAATGGACGGCTCAGAACAGATCAAAGGGAGAGAGAGGGGGAACGACGGCCGGAGCAGAGGACGGGCGCGACGGCGCCATGGCCACAGAGTGCCGAGCTCGCCGGAGTTTCACCAGAAAAGCTCGTCTGGTGTCCATTTCGAACGCCGATTGCATGGGAAGAAAGAGGGGGACGAGGCGAAGTCCGTGGGGCACTCGGTTGAACGCGGGGAGGCAGACAGAGACGGCGACATGGATCCCGCCGGCGAACGCGGGGAAGACTCTCCCGACTGCCGCGGGTTCAACCAACTGCACAGAACCGATCTACAAGCTCGTGCGAGTGCGAGGGTGAGTTCGGTTGAGACAGCGGAGTGCTGGAGCAGAGCCGTCCACGGCGACGCCATGATCGAACCCGATCTGTGTGTGCAGGTGAGACAAAACAGCACCGTAGAGACCAAATTGAAGGCCTAGGGACGTGCGGTGTGTCAGTGCGGTGCTAGTGAGGTGCTCGGACGCGACTGAACGCTACCGGAGTCGGCTGACCACGGCGGTGCCATTGTTGCCGACCTCGGTGTGTGACGGAGCGGCGCATACAGGGTCTAATTGACCGAATTAAGTGGACGGGGAGGAAGAGAGGGCGATGGCGAAGCTCACCGAGGCGGTTGGGAGGATGGAGGTGGCTCGGTGCGGCTTGTCGTCGTGGAACGGCGGTCGGCGTCGCGGCGGCGTCCGAGAGCTCCGCGTTCGCGGCGCGTGTTCTGTGCCCACCGAAGAGATGCAGAGAGAGGGATTAGGCTACGGAGATACGTGGGGAGTTCGCGGTTACGAAACAGGTCTTACCGCGACGAATTGTGGCCTCCGGTGCGGTGTTTTGGCGACAACAGCGGCGGCGGCGGCGAGGAGATAGCAGATGGGAAAGGGGGAGAGCAGGGCGCGGTACTCGGCTTTATAGCGCAGAGCAGAGGCGCGGGACGTGCGGTGCCGTTGCGGCATCGTGGGCGAGATGCGAGGGTGGGTGCGGGCGTGCAGGCGGTTGCCGTCCGCGGCGCGCTCGTGCGCGAACTTGGCCGGACAGAGCGGAGGTGGGAGGTTGGGGAAAGCCCTGACGCGTGGGCCCGGTCGGTCAGAGAGAGAAAAGGGAGAGAAGAGGGAATGGGCGGCGCCGACAGGTGGACCCCGGTCGTCAGTGATAGGAGGAGGGAGAGGGGGAAGTGTGGGCCGGCCTTTTTAACTGGGCCGCCGAGAGAAAGAGAGGGGGAGTGAGGTGGGCTGGGTTTGTGGCCGAAACAGAATGAGAGAGAGAGAGATCAAGCCCATTTTCCTTTCTCTTTTTATTTCTCAAATTCATTTCAAAAACAATTTTGAAACCATTTGAAAATTGAGTTTTGTAAATTCAAACAATCAAAGAAAATATGCAACTGCATGAATGCACATTCATGTTGCTATTCTAGAATAAGTTTTATTTGCAAGAATTTTAATATTCCACTAAATGAAATGCTCCCATAATTCCATAATTAAATCATTTTCTATTATTTGAAATTCAAACCAAATTTTGGGTGTTACAGTAATGCCTTTTGGTTTGACCAATGCACCTAGTACCTTCATGAGATTGATGAATCATGTGCTTAGAAGTTTCATTGGAAAATTTGTTGTGGTTTACTTTGATGATATCTTGATTTACAACAAGTCTCTTGATGAACATATTGAACATATAAAATGTGTGCTTGCTGTTTTGAGGAAGGAATGCTTGTATGCTAACCTTGCCAAGTGCACCTTTTGCACCGACAAGGTTGCTTTTCTTGGTTCTGTTGTTTCAGGTCATGGTATGGAGGTGGATGAGGACAAGCTCAAAGCTATTCGCGAATGGCTGCCCCCACAAAATGTGAGCCAAGTACGAAGCTTCCTTGGCCTTGCTGGTTTCTATAGGCCATTTGTGAAAGACTTCAGCACCATTGCTGCTCCAATCAATGAATTGACAAAGAAAGATGTGCCTTTTCAATGGGGAGAAGCACAAGAGAAGGCATTTGAAGTGTTGAAACAGAAGTTGACAACTGCGCCACTCCTTGCACTTCCAGATTTTGGTAAAACCTTTGAAATTGAATGTGATGCTAGTGGTGTAGGGATTGGTGGTGTGCTTATGCAAGAAGGAAGGCCTATTGCATACTTCAGTGAAAAGCTAAGTGGTCCAACTTTGAATTATTCTGTTTATGATAAAGAATTATATGCTCTTGTGAGGAGTTTGGAAACTTGGCAACACTACCTTTTGCCTAAAGAATTTGTGATACATTCAGACCATGAATCTTTGAAACATCTTAAAGGACAACTAAAACTGAACCGAAGACATGCAAAATGGAGTGAATTCATTGAGTCTTTTCCTTACATTGTCAAGTACAAGAAAGGGAAGGATAATGTTGTAGCTGATGCCTTATCTCGACGTCATACTTTGCTTTCACAACTTCATGCAAAAATTCTTGGTTTAGAGAGTATAAAAGATTCGTATGCTACTGATTCATATTTTGCTGAACCATATTCCAAGTGTTGTGGTGGCAAGGGATGGGAAAAATTCCATTTGCATGATGGGTTTTTGTTTCGAACTAATAAACTTTGCATTCCAGATTGTTCTATTCGCATTTTACTTGTGCAGGAAGCTCATGCCGGTGGACTTATGGGCCATTTTGGTGTCAAGAAAATAGAGCAGGTACTCGCTGATCATTTTTTTTGGCCAAAGATGAGGCGAGATGTGGAGCGACATGTTCTTCGTTGTGAAACCTGCCACAAAGCTAAGTCACGTTTGAACCCTCATGGTTTATACACTCCTCTGCCTATTCCTAGTGTACCATGGGAAGATATCTCTATGGACTTTGTTCTTGGTTTACCTCGAACAAAGAGGGGGAGGGATTCAATCTTTGTTGTGGTTGATCATTTCAGCAAAATGGCACACTTTATTCCTTGTCATAAGAGCGATGGTGCTTCACATATTGCCGAATTATTTTTCAGGAAAATTGTGTGTCTACATGGAGTGCCACGTACCATTGTGTCTGATCGTGACACCAAGTTTTTTAGCTACTTTTGGAAGACCTTGTGGGGTAAACTTGGTACAAGGCTGCTATTCTCCACTACATGTCATCCTCAAACCGATGGGCAAACTGAAGTTGTGAACCGCACACTATCCACATTGTTGCAAGCTGTCCTAAAGAAGAATCTAAAATTGTGGGAAGCAAGTTTGCCTCATGTGGAATTTGCATACAACAGAGCAGTACATTCAACTACAAAATTTTGTCCATTTGAAATTGTTTATGGTTTCAAACCTACTGCTCCCATCGATCTTTTGCCTTTGCCTATGCAGGAACGTATGGACTTTGATGCAAGCAAGCGAGCTTTGTCAAGAACCTCCATGATCAAGAAAGAGCCAATATAGAAAAGATGACCAAGCTATATGAGAAGCGTGCCAACAAAGGGCGTAAGAAGATGTTGTTTGAACCCGGAGACTTGGTCCATTCAAGCCGATGGTCCATTCAAAGTACTTCGCAAGATCAATGACAACACATATGAAATTGACCTTCCCAGTACTTATGGTGTGAGTACAAGTTTCAACGTCGCCGATTTGTCTCCTTTCTTTGGATTGGAAGAGTCGCGGATGACTCCTTTTCAAGAGGGGAGGATGATATGGCCATGCCGACCACTGCTACACCAGCCCAAGTCAATGATGAACCAATTACACGTAGCCGAGCTAAGAAGCTACAACAAGGGGTGAACGCGCTACTTTGTGAAATTCATTTTAATGTTAATGATAATTATATACTACCTAAGTCGTGCACGTTGCTATTGCTTAGGTTCACCAAGGAGGATGACCAGTATGCACCAAGGATGGAACACAAAGAAGAATCACGCTCGAGCTCATCCAGTCCTACAGAACCGTCCGAACAAAACTGTCATAACTTTTGACTCCCAAAAGCTATGAGGGTGAATGAGGACATTTTGGAAAGCTTATGAAGTCTACATTCAAATGCCACCAGTTCCTACCAGTTTGGAATTTTCAGTTGTTCGATCGACCAGTTTTTGTCCATACTGGTCAGCAGGTCAACAGTCTGCATCTTGTCCAAGTTCTGTACCAATCTACAATATTTCGTGGTTCATGCTACACATGATGTGAAAGGCTATCAAGTTAACTTTCCAACCCAACAAACGAAGCATCATTTGGACTTTCCTAGGTGGAGTTATTGCGCAATTACTAAAGACTGCGCAGAAGCCCAGAAGACACGCGGGAGTTTGAAGACCACTTCGTGAATGCTCTCGGCTGTTGGCCTTTCACCTTCCAACGTGACTCCTTCAGTTCATAGCTATCTAAGAGACTTGTTCCTAGTATAAATAACATATGTATGCTACAGAAAAACAACTTTTGATCATCTAAGAACCTGATATGGTATTGTAGTCGAACTGCTGAGTGTCTTACACACACCTTTGTTTTTGCGAGTTCTTCTTGGGCTTGTGAGAGATCTCTCTGAGGTCCCCTACTTCGTGCTCTATGGTTTTCAGTTAGGCTGCGCCGTATTGTGTGGATTAGTTCCGGATTGTGGTTCTGCGGTCCTTCGGAGATCGAGTCGAAGTCTTCGCGGTTTCGGTGCCTCTCTCCCCGTCGCTTGGTCGCATCCAACCTTTGTCAGGTATAAAGCTAGTTATCTCGTTGTTCGCAGCAAGCTATCCTTTGTTCGTAAACCTACGGCAAGAAGATCGGGCCATCCTCTTTTCGATTCAAATCGGAACCTATCATTAAGACGGAACCGTCACCTCCGTCGCGACCGCGCTCTGCCAAGCCTATGTGCCAAGGATGGACTACAGAGGAATCAACGCAACTATAAAAGTCACTTACGCGAACTACCACACGACACGGCACATCAGGAGACATCCGTAGGTACATATAAATATAGGCACCACGCCTACATAATACATACCACCTAACCCAGTCGAGTATTGAATTAGGCGCTTTACGATCTTATAAATATAATCATCACCAATCTTATCTATATCTAATATGAAAATAGAATAAACTAAGCACTCAATAAGTAGCAATATAATAATGAAGTATAAAGTCATAATGAGATACAAGATAAATTACCGATCTCTAGATGAATCTGGAATCCCAAATGTATTGCCCAACTCCACTTGAATCTTACTAGCTACCTAGATAATAACTTGAAGCACTAAAGTTCTAATCTAATCTCTGGAAACCCTAGATCTATTCTAATCTTGCTCTGACTTGATCTGGATCCATTCTTCTAATCTCTAGTGATCCGGGGGGGGGGGGGGGGGGGTACAGGGCTATATTTATAGTCTCGTGGGATGCACGATACCTGTTGGATCAAACCGACTTCACGTAGGGCTCCGATCAATCCTCAAAGACGGTGGAGGAATCTTCTAGAAGACGGCGGCCAGTGGGCCCAGGGGGTGGCCGGCCCCACACTCCGGTGTCTGCGGGATCTGTTGTGAATATTTTGGCACGTGTTTCTCCTCGGATTTGTTCGATATTTTCTTTGATTTGATTTCCTTTATTCTCTTTTCTGAAATAGTCCCTGGAAAATAATGAAACACCAAAACTCATAAAAATTTGTTAAATAAAGTCCTATATTTCTAGATATTATATTTGATTGATCTATTTATTTAATTTATAATTGCTTAAAAAGTTGACGCTAATGACCGTCAACAAGGCCAGACCAGGTCTGCTTGAAGACATGACACACAAGGCGACGTGTGCTCCAAAGGACGGACTTAGTTGGATTCTAAAAAAGATAGCTTCTGTAATAAAACTAGAACTCATCTATCTGACTAGAAATAGAATAATGCACCTGCCCTTTGCCCTACAAAAGATAGTTTGCTTGCCACGCATCACTGATAACATTTTGTGGCATAGTGGTTTTTAAAAGCTTACAACGGCGACCAATGAAGTTGGCGAGGAGCCCCCAACATGATCAGCGACCATAAATCCATAAGAACTACAAAAGGTGGAAGCCCGCCAAACCCCAGTTCTCGCCCTCTCGGATAGCAGCCTGAGCCACAGTGATCGCGTTGGTCTCCGACCTCTCAAACACCAGTACAGAGAGATAGAGGAGCTGTCTTCCACACCTTAAGGCCTTGTTTGGATGCGCATATATCTCGCTCAAACCACATGTGTTGGAGTGTATTTGAACTAATATACACTCCAATCCACTCCAATCATTACTGGAAACTTGAAATTCCCTGACCTGTCGAGCTAGCTCTGACGGTATTTTTATTTTCCCTGACGGTGAGAAATTTCATGACGATATTTTTATTTTTTATGATGATATGTACATTTTTATGATTATATTTTTATTTTCCGTAAGAGAATTTTAAGTTTCCAAACATGTCTTGAATTGGCTTCGGTTTAGAAAAATATGCCGCCTCCACGATGATAACACGATCGATGAAAATTGGAACAGTGTACAGAAAAAGAAGTAGAAGAGAGAATTACAATTGACAAAAGCCATATATGACTGAGCAGTTTCAGGATTAGAAAGCAGCAGGTAATATAATGTACACACAGGCATATATACATCAGCAGAATTCACGACTTCGTCAGCTGAGTTCCTCTCGTTCCAAATACACTGTACGTATTGTGGTACACACCTGTAACTGCATGCAAGCACACGTGCTACAACAATCTCACCTGACCCTTTTTTTGAGGTATGCTGGTTTCTTTGGGCTCCGCAACATTGTATCGCCATCTAGCATCCCAAGAACGTTCACCATGGTGGGCCGGTCTTTCCTTTCATACTGAGTGCACAAGAGCCCTATCTGCATGCATTTTTCTATCTCCAGCTGGTTGTCGCCATACACTAATGACGGATCAAATAACTCCTTCATTCTAGGTCCAGCTTGCCGCGCCCCCCAAGACTGCAAGCGAAGCAAACATGAACAGATCGATGGGTGTTGTGTGACACACACATATACATACGTATATATGCATGCATGATTGTAAACATAATTAAGACACTACAAAGTTAGTTAGTTATAGGTAATTACCCATGCAGCCAAATCTTTGAGCTTTGGTTTAAATCAAATAATAACACCCCGTTTCGATAGAAAGGAAATCTAGATTTTCTTCATTCTTTATATTCTTCAAATTTTGATTCTACCAGGACTACTTGTGGTGTTCCATTTGCAACAGTTGCTGGATGCTACAAATAACTTCTCGCATCGAAATGAAATAGGACGTGGTGGTTTTGGTATCGTTTACAAGGTAGCGGACAATTAATAATTAATATAATATTGTTTACCAAGCAAAAGGGATATATATTGACCTGCTGGATATATTCATTCCATATCTCTGCTTCATGGATGCATACCTCTGAGAAACATTGCAATAGATGTTCAAAGTTACCATAGATTTATATCATCCTAATTAGTTAACGTTTATTTCTCCCAGGGTCAAATGAATGACGGTCTGGAGATTGCAGTCAAAAGATGTTCACTTTCTAGTTCACAAAGTGATACAGAAAAACTATCGCAGGAGTTCAGTAATGAAGTTGAGCTTCTTATGAATCTCAACCACAGGAACGTAGTAAAGCTGATTGGATATTGCACTGAACGACGAGAGATGATTTTGGTCTATGAGTACATGCCCAATGGAAGCCTGGATAAATATATTTATGGCATGTTAATTTTCATTAATATCTCCATCACTATATATAGTTCGCTTTCAGCATGCAACTGTCGTCTATATGTACTGTCGAATTTGTATTCTTCAGGTAATGAACGGTTTACCATTACTTTGTATTCTGCAGGCATGAGAACGGAGTCGGTTCTTGACTGGCCAACACGCTTCCATATAATAAAAGGCATCGCTCAGGGTTTGACTTATATACACGAACAATGTAGAACCCCAATTGTTCACAGGGATATAAAGTCAAGCAACATCCTCTTGGATTCAGATATGAATCCTACAATAACTGATTTTGGCACAGCTAGAGTTATCGTTCCAGGTGCAGATGAAGAGCACACAGACGTCCTCCTAGGCACAGTGTAAGACCTTTACACATTTTTTTTCTGAATCAGGAGCTTTTTGACAAAAAGATGATAATACAACACCGTCTTGTTTTGATTTAATTTTGATTTTCACAGAGGTTATTTGGCTCCTGAATACTTGATGGAGCGGATCTACTCAATCAAGAGTGATATTTATAGCTTTGGTATTGTGCTTATTGAGATCATTGCTGGGAGAAGGCGTGTGTCATCTCCTCAAGAAGGACATAGCATCTACATACATGAGTTTGTAAGTAAATTGCATAATCATGTTCTACATAATAGTGCATCGATTTCTATTGTATTGAAATATGATATCACCTCCAGAGTTCAACTTCTGCAAAGCTGACAATAAGAACTATAATAACAAGAAATCCATCTAGCATCACATCTATATACATAATGAAGTTTAAACCATATCAGTAGCGCAACAGCATTGGAAATTTTTTTTGCAGGCTCGGGAATTATGGACAGAAGGAAGATCAACTGAGCTTATAGATCCACTGCTACCCAAGGAAGAACAACACATAGCTAAGATAGCAAGATGCATTCAGATTGGATTGCTATGTATTCAGCGGAATCGGGAGGACCGACCCTCCATGCACGATGTTCTTTTCATGCTAAGTTGTGAGAGTTGCAGCTTACGTGAACACCTAATGGAGCAGGCACAGGAGGAGGAGGAGGAGGAGGAGGAGGAGGTCGAGGAGGAGCCAGAGTACAATCTAAGTACCCAGGACGACCTTGATGGAGAAATCGTCATGAGGGTTGGAGAAGGCAAGAAGCATGGACGGTACTGGGTTGGCAACGACATACTCGACATGGCCAGTACTCCCAGTGTCGGTCAAATTAGAGCAAGGACCACCAGCACTAGCTCGGGCCTAGCCATACGCTCACGAACGGACACTACACACCACCGGATGGAGGCACTCCAGGTTAATCTTGTTTTATTCATCGTTCATTGATTTTTGCATACCTTAACTTTGCATTATTATAACATTGGGATGAAATGTTGTAGGCCCAGCTGGAAGATGAGAAGAGGCGACGGGAGGAGATGGAGGCAAGGATGGAGGAAGAGCGGCAGAGGATGGTGGTGATGTTTCAGTACATGCAAAGTATTGGCGCCGCTCAGGGCGTAGCTCCGCCACCTGGGCTGTTCCCTCCACCTCCTGCTCATTTCTCTACTCATGTGAGTATGAATGTTTTGGTTTTTATGTGCATGCATGCTTAGGGTCAAACCACAACACTACTTAGAACCTAATAGTGTACGAATGTTTTAGTCATATAGTATATTAAACTTGTGTCACACATGCAATCTCTTCTTTGTGTAGAATCAATCGGCGGTATCGAATGAAGGGCATCATTAGCTCGGAGATTCGCCAGGATCGTTTTATGGTCGTCGTCACTCCGGACAGTTGTTGTGATCAGTTTCTTTATTTTCTGGATGAACTATGGTTTCATTTTTGGCACTAAACACTTATCGTTGTGAATGATGGATTACTTGTGAACTTATTGTTGTGTATTATGAGACATGTGATGTTCGTGATACATATGTGATGTTTGGGATGTATATGTGTTGTTTGTGATATATATATATATATATATATATAGAAAACAAATAAAAGAGATTGTTTTGGGTCACTTTTTGTTTAGTGTAACACTCGGCAAAGGCTGGCTTTGCCGAGTGTTTATGGTCCCTGCACTCGGCAAAGTGACCATAATCTGGGCACCTGGGAACTTGATTTGCCGAGTGTAGGGGTTTTGCTGAGTATTAGTGTCAAGACACTTGGCAAAGGACAGGGCTTTATCGAGTGCCACATGTACAGCACTCGGCAAAGCCCTGGTCTTTGCCGAGTGTCACAGTCAACAACACTCGACAAAGGCTCCGTCACAGGCTCGGGAATTATGGATCAACTGAGCTTATAGATCCACTGCGACCCAAGGAAGAACAACGCCTAGCTGAGATAGCAAGATGCATTCAGATTGAATTGCTATGTATTGAGCTGAATCGGGATGACCGGCCCTCCATGCAGGATGTTCTTTTCGTGCTAAGCTGTGAGAGTTACAGCTTACGTGCACCTAGCTAGAAGCTCTGTAATGGATAGAAACTTCGTTTCATGTTCCATCTCAATCTATCCTAAATCATGTAATAGGGTGACCGACTGTATGGCCAAGTGTTCTTGTGCCAGGCACCAACCTTTGTAGACAATTCTGTCTACAGCGATTTGTCTGGAGATTTTGGTTTATAAAGTGTTGTGAGTTTCAAAAAAAAAAAGCTAGAAGCTCTTAGTTGCAGATTGGATCGCTACTAGCTGCTTTAATTTGAACGTGAAGGCAAATGCTGGATATGGTATTGGTTGGTTCTAAACACTACTATATATAGAAAGGATATAGACGTGATTGTAATTCCAACTGCCCCTGTAATGTAATATGTAAACAGTATAGGCACTTTCCATATTCTATAGTGTTCGTGTGGTCTTCCTGCAAGGTCGTGACGGGGAGTGGGAGCGACGTCACTTGTGTTCCACAGTGCGTGCGCCGCGCACCTTCTCCAGCTCTGATCCTTCAGGATGACCGCATCTCCGTTCAGCAGCTTTCTACGGGAATCATGACCCGATGATGATAGAGGCCACCTGCCGCCCCTCTGTGCCGAACTCAGACTTTGTCAACAAGATGGATATTGATATACCACCAACAATGTAGGGTTGGACGCCCCTGATCAGGGCACTCATACGCCACTAACCATATAGGGTTAGATGCCTCCAATCATGGCACGAGTTCAAGGCCTAAGTGTCCATAAGGCCAATTTGGTTGGGAGATCAATCCTAACATGGCAGCTCTGGTCCCGCTTCTGAAATTGAAGATGGCCTACTACGACGTAACCTCTATGAGGAAGAGGGGCAGCTGGATCCTGCTGGACAGTGAGCATTGGGACCTAACCTTGGTGTCCTTGCCAAGGAGGACAATCCCACGGCAGATCATGACCTTAACGACGACCCCAATGCAAACTGGGTGGACGATTTTTGCAACACTATCTTCATGAGTGTCCCTGAACCATTGCTACTGTTCTGTGCCCGACCTCTCCACCGACATGGGCCCACAACAACCACACGTCAATGGTGTGGAAGACCTTGGCCGCTACCGAGTCGGGCCAAGGCCCACATCCTTGCTACGGCGTCCACAAGAGGCAGGGGGAGAGGAAGTGCACCGGGCGGTACGGCCAGCCATGGATGCTGCTGCTGCTGCGACTAGGAAAGTGGGAGGGAAGTCCCTAGCCGGCCTCAATGTCACACTAGCAAAGGAGGATGCTACTGCCGGTGTAGCTGGGGTAGTGTGGAGGAGGTGGGCGTCGTCGGTAGTGTGGTGTGGATGCCGTGGAGGCTGTGGCCGATGGAGTCGATGTGGGGACGGGAAGCCGAGTACGGCACAGGGAATGGGCGGACGGGAGGCAGGGAGCTAAGAGTGGCGCGCGGGGGAAGCAACACGGGGAACGAGCAGAGGCAATGCCCCGTGTGGGGGCATGGGGGACTTACAAGCCAGGTTAGGGTTAGGTTAAAGTGGAAGGGGTGCAATGGTTTGGGCCTTTAGAAGGCCATATTGCTAGGCATCGGGTCGGTACCATGCCTTACCTAAATTACGGGCCGTGCTGTGCCTGGGCTCGGCCTGTTCATTGGGCCGGGCTAGCCCAGACTTGTGGAATATCGAGCCATGCCGTATTCGTGTCGGGTGAAAACTGTGGGCTCCGTGCTGTGACTTTGGGCCTTGGGCTGCATGCTCATCTTTACCTGCACCTTGCGGCGTGCACGCCAACAATGCTGGTGGCTAAACCACTACTACAGGGACAACCTTTAGTCCCGGTCAAAATGGGCCTTTAGTCCCGCTTTTCCCAACCGGGACTAGGAATCCGGGACTAAAGGTATTTTCCTTTAGTCCCGTCCCGGTTGGTGGCAAATAAAGCCTCCCACCTACTTGCGCCCCATGAGATTCGAACGACCTCCCGCACTGGCTTGCGCGCACAAACCACCCCACCTACTCAACTTATCTGTCAATAGATGGACTCTTCCCTTTTGAACCCACGCATCGAGGGACCTTTAGTCCTGGTTGGTGCCAACCGGGACTAAAGAAGACTTTTTACTCCTGGTTGGTGTTACCAATCTGGACTAAAGATCTATTAGTCCAGGGCACAATTTTTTCTGAGACTAAAGCTCATTTTAGACATCGACCAAAGACCTATTCTCTAGTAGTGAACACACGCTGAGGAAGCTAAAGTGTGAACTTGACTTCATCAACAACCAATCGCCAGTGCTAGATGCAGCTGTCACTGTCTGCGTTGATATGTGTATGATAGGGAGCGGCCAGAGCAGGCTGTCGAGGCGGTCAAGGTTGCCACACGCCTAGGCACGAGAAGCTGGTCAAAGCACTAGCGGCTATAGTGCAGGGGATCGATGGATCGGAGGCGATTGACATGTAGGTTCGTTGAAACTTAGATGCAAAACCGATGTTTGTGTGATCCATGCATTTTTAACCTATATATATATATAACAGCCGGGCCGATGCTGCAAACCCAAACATAACGGAGTATGCTGTCTCACGTGGACAGTGAGCTGCTGACGTAGATAATGACTTGCATGGTAGCTTGAATGAAGAAATAATAAAGGGAAGATAATGACTTGCATGGGGAACGTAGTTATTTACTTACATCATGGTATAAACGACTATCATAAATGAATTAACGTTAGTGGATAGTATGTCATGCTGATGTAGACAAACTAAATGCATGTTAGTGTAAGATGTTTGTAGCTGACATTGTTGATTACATGAAGGAAGACATGACTATCATAATTTTCTAGTTGGTTATTGATGTGGATAATTTTCATGGAGAGAGGGTAAATTCGAGAAATGTTCAGACCAGACCTTGCCTCTAAGGGTTCACTTGAGCTAATGTCCCTTATTTGTGAATCGTGTTCCCATGCAGAATCGAGGAACCGAGCTAATCACCAAAGACCACCTTTGGGTGAAAACGTTCATATTCAACCTCCTACCTCTAGAAGCTAATAAGAAGCAGAGTCGACGACGAGGGAAGAAGAGGGAGCCATCATCGGTAGAAACTTGGGGATTGGGCGATTGAAGATAAGGGGAGCCTTCGCCTAGATGAGGTGGACGCTTGAGATCAAGGCATGATCAGAGACCTTGAAATCTGGCAAGGGTTCCATAAGACCTTTGCTATTATTGGCACGCCTCGGCAGAGGAGTCAAGGGTCGCGGTCCGAAACGACAGAAGCCTAAGAACCCAAGAAGGCCCATAATTGAACACGGTTTGGAGGAGGAATATCCTTTGGAACCCCTTGGTAATAGAGATACTAGGAATATCCGTGTTGTAGATAGTAGGTGACATAGGGAAGGTGAAAAGATGTGTACCACCCCAATATAAAAGGGGAACATTGTAATAATAATGAGTATATTTTATTACGGTACCAGCCACAATATGCTCAAGGGATTATCTATATCTTCCGCTCCAGCTAATTTGGTTTCACTGAAGTTGTGGCACTGCACAACACCAAAAGAAGTCGTACGTTGCCATGAAAGGACCTGCAGATTAATTAAATTCTCCATATCTAACTATGGCTTTCATTATACTGATTTAGTCATGACACTTCGTCTCATGCAAAATGTGTTATTAGGACTCATGAGTTTGGAGTGTTTTGACAAAAGTCACGAAGGTTTCTCTCCACAGACCCACCTGTACATGCTGCTGCTTGCGCTATCTCTTTCAATCTCTTTACCTTTTTCCTTATCGCCACTGCCTTTGCACCATCACCCATGACCAACTCAATGCACCTAGCCAGCTCTGTTCCTGTTACCACATCATCGCTGTTTCGCCCTCCTCTAACGCCAACCTCCCACTCTTCCTCGACCAAGTAGGCATTCGTCGGCTGGTCAAACGAGTTGGGCACACATACAATCGGCACGCCGGACGCCATGGCCTCGACCGTCGAGTTCCACCCGCAGTGCGAGACGAAGCACCCCACCGCCGGGTGCGACAGGACCTCCAGCTGGTCACACCAGTCCACAACCATCCCCGCCTGCTGGCAGTTCTGCTGCGAGCCATGGCCGTTGCTTTCATCGCCATCGTCGCCTTCGTCGACCCCGTCCTTGCGCATGACCAACAAGTATGGCCGTCCACACTGGCGCAACCCTGCAGCTACCTCATCCAGCTGCCGCCTGCTGACCTTCGTCACGCTCCCGAACGACACGAACACCACCGACCTATCCGGGTGGGCTCGAAGCCACCCCATGTACCTCTTCTTGTCGAACAAATGGATCATCCGCGCGGCGGCGTCCGTCGACGACGAGGACCACCCGCCGACCATGGGGCCGACGACGACCACGTCCAGGTGCCGCTTCATTTCCGCGAGCACGTCCGATTCCAGCTCCTCGATCGTGTTCACGAGCACCTTGGGCCGCCATTGGTCCATGCTCTCGAACAGCTCTCAGAACATTTCCACAACGGCGCTGGGCAGCACGCTGCCTGTCGTGTCATGCAGGAAGGACGGGAAGTCCCGTATCCGGAGAGGGCGGCTCAGCCCAGCCAGGCTCACCTCGTGCGTGGGGTCGTTGTCATCGTCGGTGGCGGTGGCGTGTCCGGCGATGATCTCGCGGTAGGCGCCGTGGAAGTAGTGGTACTCGACGGCGAGGACGGTGGCCGGCTGGATCCAGTACACGGCGAAGGGGATGCCGTGCCGCGTCGCCATGTCCACTATCGCCGGCCCCACCATCGTGAACACGATGCATGTGACCGGCGTTCCGGCGGCGGCGAAGCGGTCGACGATGGCGGAGAGGCTCTCGGTTGTGACGCGGCGCCGACGCGCTCAGTCCTCCGCGGTCTTGGGCGCGCTGGCGCCGTCGTTGAAGCCGTCCGAGTGGGGAACGTAGGAGATGACGCCGTCGCTGCAGGCTGCCTCCGGCCGATCCTCGTCGCCTGCTGCACCGATGTCCGGCGTGGGGAACAGGCGGCGTTGGGCGTGAGGGTCGAGCCCCTGGGTCGAGGTGTACTAAGGCCTGTTGGATCTTGACGTAGCCCTGGAAACACGGTCGAGGGCTGTCACCTTCGAGATTCGAGGGGGTGCCCTCGATCTTCGTACTCAAGGCATGGCCACAGGAGTCGTACAGTTGACGGGGAGTCCGGGTATGGGCGACGAGTTGATGGATTTGACCGCGGCAATGGTCGCCCATGGCGTTAGGCGGGAGCAGGTAGGCGCATCGGATCCCTTTTACCCCATACTGGGTCATTCGAGCCTTCTGCTCGTGGGTCATTCGATCGACCCTGTCCGTCATTCGAGGGGTCGAGGCCGAGGGTGAATCGATCGACCCCCTGTCACTTGGGAGGTCGTGGTCGAGGGTCGATGCTGAGGGGGAGGGGTCGTTCGTTCGACCCCATGTCCGTCACTTGAGGTCGAGGCAAAGGAGGAGGGGTCGTTCGTCTACTGTTTCTCCAGTAATGGACCGGCCATTTTGGTCGGTGAGGTGGGCCTTCGCGTGGGGGGGGCCTCCCTCCATTGATTGAATTGTTGTAGGATTCTGCCTGGATGTTTAAGCGTTAAACTGTCGCAGGTTAGGGTACCCCGTACCTTTGTACCCGACAGTAGCCCCCGAGCCCATATGCGGATAAGAAGAATCCGCATAGGGGCTTTTGCCGATGATCTGCAGGGTTAGTGAGAGGTCTGATTCTCCGCGGGGTGCGCGCGAGCGCACCCTGCGGGGGTAGCCCCCGAGGCCCCTGAGGAGTGATTAAGAACTCCTCTGGGGGCTTTGATTTGTGTTCTTATTGAGGGGGATTAATATTAACTAGAGTCGTAGGGCCCTATCGAGGGGTCAACTTTACCTGCCTGGTGTCGAATATTGCTCGAGGGTGGCTGTCGTAACCCTTTCGAGGGCCAGCCTTCGCTCCCTCGAGATTAACTGGTGCCATAGTGCCCCGCCGAGGGGTCAACTCGGTCTGCCAGGCTCGAGTGTTTTCGACCCTCTTTCGTCAAGGGGTGCCGTGCGTAGTCGAACCCTCGAGCCTCATGTGGCTAGGCTTTTGCTACCTCGTAGCGTCCTTCCCACGGATCCTTGCATTCGGATTGTGGGGCGAAGAGCATCGTGCTATCCACGTTTGGACAAGCCTCGAAGTCCTCTGTGAGCTAATAGCGGGGAGATCGAGCGGGAACTCGTCCCCCCTACGGGTAAATCCAAGTGAGAACTCGTGCCCCATTCGATAGGGGTCGACAGAGGCCCTGAGGCGTTCTCATTAAGCAAAACTGTGTGGGTCACCTAGGTGCCAACTCCGTTCGATGAGAGTCGGTGGCTCGATGCCTCCCGTCGCGGGGATCCTTTGGTATCCCTGGTTTTTGCCTCGGATATGTCCCGGGGGGTCTCGAGAATTCGTTCTCGAGCTTGGGCTCGCGCCGGACCCCTTGGGTCATCGCTGACTCGCGTACTCGAGGGCTACTGTCAAACCCCGTCGAAGGGCCAGCCTTCGCCCCTCGAGATTTGGGGGTGGACTGGAGCCCGTTTTACCCTGGGTCCTCCCTGACTCGGGCACTCGAGGGCGGCTATCAAACCCTGCCGAGGGTCAGCCTTCGCTCCCTCGAGATTTCGACCAACGGGTCGACGTCCGTTGCTTACTTCCGAAGGTAACACCCATCATTGCGCGTCGTCCGCCGTAGGCGCGCCTTTTTAGGAGATGTCCGTTCGACTGCAGCCGTAGCAGGCGTAGGGTGCGGCAAGCGGTGCGGTGACATCACGGGTGTGCCTTATCCTATGGAATACAAGGGGGCGGTATGTGGGTGCATTAAATGCGGAGATTTACCTGCCTTTTTGTTGGATCCACCCGTTGGGCTTCCGGTTATAAATACGGAAGGTGGGGAGTCGGCTCGCTCACGCTTGCCGTTGCATCCCTTGCCTCCTCCCTTTCGCCATTGCCTTCATCGCCCGCCAAGCCACCGAGCCTTCGTCTTTGCGCGCGTGAGAGTAAGGAGGGGAGAGATTGGGAACACACCTTCCAGACCCGCATCCGAGCGGATCTGCTTTCCTACTCCTATGGCAAGCTACAACTTGCGCGGCCCCGACGCCTGGCTCCCATCGTCGGCGACAGTGGGGCGTTTGGGAGACTTGGTGGAGAGCGGCCTCCTTCGGCCTATCACCTCCGCGGACCGGCCGGAGTGGATAGTGCTGCCGAGGGAGGATGCTGAGCCCAACCCGCCGGAGGGTTATGTAGTCAGCTTTGAAGTTTTCCACCGGGCGAGGCTGGGATCCCCCCCCCCCAACCGTCTTCTGCAGGGGATCCTCAACCACTACGGCGTGGAGCTTCAACACCTCTCCCCCAACGACATCTGCCATGCGGCGGTTTTCACCGCCGTGTGCGAAGGATACCTGGGTATGGAGCAGCATTGGGAGCTGTGGCGCCACCTGTTCGAGGCCGGCCTCTTCCACGCCTCGGCTGGGAGCGGTAGCCGGAGGATGGTCAGGGCCGGATGCTGCAGCATCTCCCTCAAGAGGGTGGAGTCCTGGATCCAGGCGAAGCTCACGTCAAGCCACTCAGGATGACACTCTGGGTGGTTTTACCTGAGGAACGACGACGGCCTGTTCCCCGCCTACACCGGGAGGACAATCGACTCGAGGCCTGACCACTGGAGGTACGTCATCGAGCGGAAGAAGTAGGCGCGTCTCAACCACCTGCTCGACGTGATCTCCCGTCTGAAGAAGGCAGGACTCACGGCAGCGGTCGTTGCGTCGGCCTTCCACCAGCGGCGAGTCGTGCCGCTGATGGCTCGCCCGCTACGCCTCGACGAGATGCGCCCGGGGGTGGACCTCACGGGGTGCCGCCTTCTGGGGGATGAGCTGCCCCTCGACAGGGTGGTCCGTCGAGCGTGCGCCTCTTTCACCGGCGCTTTCAAGGTGGAGCACGTCGCGCGCATTCCCATGATGCCGGATCAGGGCCATGTCCAGCTGGTATGGTGCTTCTTTCCCTGTCGGCGTCCTTTTGTCCGCCTCGTTTGTCTCCCTTGCCCGCCTCCTAACCGCCTTGTGTTCCTTAGGGGAACATCGTCTTCCGAAAATCGCCGCCACCGATGAAGGAGCAGCGGAACGACTCCCAGGTGAGGCGCCTTCAGGCCGAGCAGGCCAAAAGGGACAAAGATAAGGCTAAGGAGCTGAAGGGCAAGAAAGCCCGAGAAAGGGAGGCGCGCGAGCGACGCCGGTCACGGTAGAGGCAAGCCGGCCTCTCCGAGGAGGAGTCCCCCTCGGAGGAGGATGAGGAGACAAGTAGTGGCGAGGTCGTTGGCGGAATGGCACAGTGGTGTAGGGTTGCGACCATTACTTTGGTCCTGACGGATATTGTTCCTTGTGCAGGAAGAGGAGTCGAAGTAGGAGGAGGAGTCGGGGGTGCAAGTCGAGCCGCTGCGAGGGCTCGAGGAAGAACAAGCGGCGCCCAAGCGGCAAAGGGCGTCCGCCAGCGACGGAGGTGAAGGGGGGTCGACGTCGAGGTCGGCCCCGACCGCTAGGATTGAGCCGCGGGGAACGCGCAGCCGTTCATCGCGGTCCCCGTCGAGAGGCGGGTCGAGCACGCCGTCGGTGGGTGCCCGTCGAGCGGACGAGGTTCGGGCCCGTCGACCCAGCAGGAGGCCAGGACGACGTCGATGAGGACGCCGTCAACCCCCGCCAAGGCCACGGCACCGGGAGCGATGTCAGCTTCCACCGCGGCCAGCGCTGGAGGGAGGGGTAGCTCCCGGGGTGCCGCTCAGAAGCCCCCGGGCAGCTCGAAGCCCGCCGGTCGGGCTCTTGTGATCCCGATGGGGTAGGTTGCCCTCTGGTTTATCCTGAGTATGCCTTACGCTAAATACGACTCATATTCATCGCCGCGCGTGCGTTGCTTTTTTCAGGGTGAAGCGCTCGTTGGAGGTAGCGACCCCTACTCCGGCCAAGAGGCCGAAGGCTGAGGCCGCAGCTAAGATGGTGGCCGGAGCCAGCTCTGCCGCCCCGTCCCCCTCGACCCCCGCTCTGGAGGCGGCGTGGGTGGCCAAGGCGCGGGAGGCGATAGGGCGTGGTCATGCGCAGTCTACCACGGAGCGGGCTCGGGCCGAGGAGGAGATGGGGCGGCCCGCCGCGCCGTCCGGGTCCGTCGGAGTGGAGGTCGAGGCCTCGGTCACCGCCCCATCGGAGGGGGGCGCGTTGATGGCCCCGGAAGGCGCGGGACCGGCGTCGAGGGCGGCCATGGTGGAGGGAGTCGAGCCCCAAGCCTCCGTAGAGATGGAGGTGGTCGCCTGACCTCCACCGGCGATGAAGAGATGCCAGAGCGCCCAGCGGCGATGTGGTGGCCCGAGAACCTCACGTCATGGGAGGCGCGTCAGAAGCGCGAGCGCGAGGAGAAGGTGCTGCGAGAGGAGGATGCGTTGGCTTGCTCGTTGTAGGCCTTTAGTCGAGGGGACCCGTACTCGAGGTCAGTGGGGAGGACGGCCTCGGACCCATAGACCAAGAAATACAGGGAGAACCCTGTGGCTCGACTTGGTGTCATTCGGAGACTCCACAGGATGGAGGGTAGCTCCTCGACCCATCTCTTGCCATGCTTGTTTAGTCGGTCGAAGATCCTTGGCTTGAGTCCCTGCAAAACCATGCCGTTGGCACGCTCGACCTGGCCGTTAGTTCGACGGTGGGCAACTGCAGACCAGTTCAACTTAATGTTGTGGTGTCACAGAAGTTCAGGAACTTTTGGCCGGTGAACTGCGTGCCGTTGTCAGTAATGATGACGTCGGGGACCCCGATGCGATGGATGATGTCTGTGATGAACAACACGGCTTGTCGAGACTGAATATTGGTGATGGGTCGAGCCTCGATCCACTTCGAGAACTTGTCTATGGCCACAAGGAGGTGGGTGAATCCACCTTTTGCTTTCTTCAGGGGGCCGAGCATGTCGAGCCCACATACTACGAATGGCCAAGTTATGGTATCATCTTAAGAGCCTGGGCTGGGAGGTGGGTCTGCTTGGCGTAGAATTGGCATCCCTTGCACGATCGGACGAGTTTGGTAGCGTCGGCGACGGCTGTCGGCCAGTAGAAGCCTTGTCAAAAGGCGTTCCCTACCAGAGTCCTTGGCGCCGCGTGGTGGCCACAAGCCCCCGAGTGTAAGTCCTTCAACAGCGCCCTCTCCTCCCCGAGGGTGAGACATCGTTGAAGTACGTCAGTAGGACTGCGTCGATACAGCTTGCGGCCATCCCCATACAGGACGTAGGTTTTGGCGCGTCGGGCTATGCGTCGGGCTTCGGTGCGGTCCTCTGGGAGCTCGCCTCGTATCAGATACTCGAGGTAGGGCATGCGCCAGTCCGTCGTGGGGGTTTGTGTCGCGGTTGTTTCGTCGATCTCCATGACCTCTTCCCCGTTCGAGGGGGGATGGTCGAGGGGGAGGGTTCGACCCCTTGCTCGAGGACGGGAGCCCCCGAGCCTAGGTCTACGGATGGCTTGTGGAGGTCCCTCGAGAAGACGTCGGGAGGGACCGTGCCTCGAGTGGACGCGATTTTGGCTAGCTCATGATCAGCTTCGTTGTGCCGGCGGGCGACATGGTTGAGCTTGAGGCCGTAGAATTTGTCCTCGAGCTTGCGGACCTCCTTGCAGTAGGCTTCCATCTTGGCGTCGTGGTAGCTCGAGGCTTTCATTACTTGGTCGATTACCATCTATGAGTCCCCTCGAGGATCGAGGCACCGAACCCCGAGCTCGATGGCGATGCGCAGATCGTTGACGAGGGCCTCGTACTCGGCCACGTTGTTGGAGGCGGGGAAGTGGATACGGATGACGTAGCGCATGTGGACCCCTGAGGGAGATATGAACAACAATCCGGCGCCTACCCCCATCTTCATCAATGATCCGTTGAAGTACATGGTCCAAAGCTCGGTCTGAACTTGCGTCGGGGGTAGTTGGGTGTCGGTCCACTCTGCAATGAAATCTGCCAATACCTGTGACTCGATGGCCTTCTGAGGGGCGTAGGAGAGAGTTTCTCCCATGAGCTCGACCGACCACTTGGCGATTCTCCCTGATGCCTCCCGGTTTTGGATTATCTCCCCGAGAGGGAAGGACGAGACTACAGTTACCAGGTGGCCTAGGAAATAGTGCTTGAGTTTTCGCTAAGTAAGAACGACGGCATACAACAACTTCTGAATGTGGGGGTATCTTACTTTGGTTTCTAAGAGCACCTCACTTATGAAGTAGACGGGCCTCTGCACCAGCAGGGAGTGTCCCTCTTCCGCCCTCTCGACTACTATAACCGCGCTGACCACCTGGGTAGTTGTAGCGACATAGAGCAAGAGGGGCTCGGCCAAGCTTGGGGGCACCAAGACAGGTGGCGAGGCGAGCAAGCCTTTGAGCCTGGAGAGCGACTCCTCGGCCTCGATAGTCCATGTGAAGTGTTCTGTTTTCTTAAGGAGGCGATAAAGGGGAAGTGCTTTCTCCCCAAGTCGCGAGATGAACCGGCTGAGGGCAGCAAGGCACCCTGTGACCCTTTGTACCCCCTTAAGATCCTTGATCGGGCCCATCCTAGTGATCGTAGTCACATTCTCAGGGTTGGCCTCGATCCCGCGCTGGGAGACTATGTACCCTAGGAGCATGCCTCGAGGGACCCCGAAGGCACACTTCTCAGGATTTAGCTTTATATGATTTGCCCTGAGGCAACCGAACGCGATTTCGAGGTCCCCGACCAGGTTCCCGACTTTTTTAGATTTGACCACGATATCATCGACGTAGGCCTCGACGGTCGTCCCTATATGCTTTCCAAAGACATGGAACATGCATCGTTGGTATGTGGCTCTGGCGTTTCGCAAACCGAATGGCATCGTGAGGTAGCAAAACATGCCAAAAGGGGTGATGAAGGAAGTCGCGAGCTGGTCGGACTCCTTCATCTTTATTTGGTGATAGCCAGAATATGCGTCGAGAAAGCAAAGAGTTTCACATCCCGCAGTAGAATCTGCTATTTGATCAATATGTGGTAATGGAAAAGGAACCTTAGGACATGCTTTATTTAGACTAGTATAATCTACGCACATTCTATCCTTTCCATTCTTTTTCTTAACAAGCACAGGATTTGCTAACCACTCAGGATGATGAACCTCCTTGATGAATTCGGCCTTCAAAAGCTTGTCGACCTCCTCCCCGATGATTCTGCGCTTCTCCTCGTCGAAGCGGTGCAGCCGTTGCTTCACCGGCTTGGATCCAGCTCGAATGTTCAAGGAGTGCTCGGCGACTTCCCTCGGAATGCCCGGCATATCCGAGGGACTCCACGCAAACATGTCGGTATTTGCGCGGAGAAAGTCAACGAGCACGGCTTCCTATTTGGGCTCGAGGGAGGCACTGATCGTCAGCACCTTCCCATCCGCGTGGCTGGGGTCGAGCGGGATGGTCTTGGTGTCCTCCGCAGGTTCGAAGTTGCCGGCGCGCCGTTTAGGGTCAGGGATCTCCTTGGGGAAGTCATTGAGGGCTACGAGGATGGCCGATTCCTCGACCGCCTCGGTGCTTTCCACGCACTCGACGTCACAGTCATAGGCGTGCTCGTAGGAGGTGTTGACGGTGATGACGCCCTTGGGCCCTGGCGTCTTTAGCTTGAGGTAGGTGTAGTTCGGGATCGCCATGAACTTGGCGTATCCAGGTCGACCGATGATGGCGTGGTAGGTGCCGTGGAATCCGACCACGTCAAAGGTTAGGTATTCCATCCTGAAGTTCGAGGGGGTACCGAAGCAGACAGGTAACTCGACGCGGCCAATCGGGAGTGCCTTCTTCCCTGGGACGATCATGTGGAACCCCCCCGCGCTGGGCAGGAGCAAGGTCCTTGGGGTCCCCAGGAGGTCGAGGGTCTCGGCGTAGATGATGTCGAGGCTGCTGCCTCCATCCATGAGTACCTTGGTGAGGTGGGTGTTGAGTATGATGGGGTCGACGACGAGGGGGTAGACCCCTGCGTTGGGGACGTGCTCGGGGTGGTCGTCTCGACCGAAGGTGATCGATATGTGAGATCAGCCGAGGTATCAGCGGGCCTGAGCTCGAACGGAGAAGACCTCTCGACGCTCCCTCTTGCGCTGACGCGCACTGAGTCGAGTCGAGGGTCCCCCATAGATCACGTAGCAGTCGAAAATCTCAGGGAAGCCTTCCTTCTTGCCGTCGCCCCTGTACTGTGGGTCTTCCCTCTTATCGTCTTTCTTGAGGCCAAGAGTCAAAGTACTTCTTGAGCATGCGACAGTCTTCGAGACTGTGGTTAGCCACTCCCTTGTGATAAGGGCAGGGCTCCTTCAGCATCTTATCGAAGACGCCCCCTCTGGAGGGGGACCTTGAGGCTTCTTCCGGTTAGCCGTAGCTACAAGATCATCGGGCTCGACGTCCCGTCGACCCTGCTGGTTCTTCTTCTTCTTGTTGTTGTTGTTCCTCTTGGGCCCATTGTTCGAGCCACTGGGCTCGTCCGCCTTGGCCTTCCCCTTGTCTGGGGATCCAGAGAAGAACGCACAAACGGCCTCTTCGCTGGCTGCGTAGTTGGCGACGATGTCCATGATCTCGTTGGCGGTCTTGGGGGTGTTGCGCCCCAGTTCCTGCACCAACTCCTTCCATGTCGTCCCGACAACGAATGCCATGATGACGTCGTGGTCGGAGATGTGGGGTAGCTTGGTACGTTGTTTGGAAAACCATCGGGTGAATTCATGGAGGGTCTCCCCTGGCTTCTGCTTGCAGCTGCGGAGATCCCAAGAATTTCCCGGCCGTACATAGGTGCCCTTGAAGTTCCTCTCGAAGATCCTGACCAGGTCGGGCCAGCCATGGATCAAGTCCGGGGGGAGTTCTTCGAGCCATCCTCGAGCGGTGTCGGAGAGGAAGAGCGGGAGTTGCCGAATGATGACGTGGTCATTGTCAGCACCTCCTAGCTGACATGCTAGCCTGAAATCAGCAAGCCAGAGCTCTGGCTTGGTCTCGCCGTTGTATTTGACCAAGCTGGCGGGTGGACGGAAACGACCCAGCAAAGAGGTTCGCCGGATCGCCTTGCTGAAGACTCATGGCCCCGGCGGTTCCGGGGATCGACGTCGATCCTCGTCGGTGTCGTAGCGCCCACCTCGATGAGCACTGTACCCTCGAGCCTCAGCGTCACCATGTCGGCGTCGTTTGTTGTCGTTGATGTCATGTCGCGCGTCTCGCGGTTGTCGATCGTCGACAACGCGTTCTCGGGTGGGTTGACGTTCTGCTTGGCCCCGGGGTGCCTCGTCTTGGTGGACAGATACCTCTCAATCTTGTCGAGGGGGCACGCCCCGCCGCTCGGAAGAAGCTCCTCTGCGCCTCGAGGCCGAGCTCTCCGCCTGTTGCACGACTGCGGTTTGGAGGAGCCCTTGGATTTCATCTCTGATACGTCGCGCTTGGGGCGTCGATGGTGCCGGCATGTCACGGAGCAGCATTGCGGCTAACACGACGTTCTGACTAGCACGGTTGTAGACGTGGTGCTTGTTTGCTCCCTCCTCGACGATCTGTTGATGGACTTCCCGAGCCCGGCCGTGGGCTCCTCCACCCTGTGGCCGTCCACGATCTCGCTCGAGGGCATGCTCGAGCTATTGAAGTCGTAGGCGTTCCTCCTCGAGCTTGGCAAGCAGCTCTTGGACTTGCGCAACCTGGGCGTCCTGAGGTGGATCGGCTTCGTCCGGAATCGGGGGGACGGCGTCCCGCGCCGGGGTAGCGTTGCCCCCTCCTCCTGCAGCCGCGGCGTCGGTGGTGTCATCCTGGGATCCAACCGGTTCGATGAGGTGGAAACACTCCCGCGTGGGATCGTAGTCCTCATCGGGGGAATCTGGATCGAGGCGACTCTGGTAAAAGTTGGGGAAAGATCCCCTGCGCTCCTCCTCCAGTCGTCGTCATATCGTGCCTAAGGTGTAGTACCCTGGGATCAGGGCTCGTGGCGACTCCAGGCGCTCACCCGGTGGAGGGGTGGTGATGAGGTTCATTGTCGCACATAGCAAGTTCCCTGGGGACCCGTAACGTGCCCGCATCCGCGACTCTACGGGGGCAGAAGAGAGTCTGGCGTGGTTGTAGAGCCCGTGCGGAAGAAGACTGCGCGGCGGCGCAGCCGAGTATGTCAGAGAAGCTATGGGGACCCTCTGAGATGACGGTATGGCAAAGCCAAAGCCAAAGCCAGGCTCAGGGAGGTGCCCGCCCCTGACCCTCAAGCGTGGGTCAAACAGGCTCCCGAAGGGGGGGGACTGTGTCTCCAGCTGGGTCCGGGGAAGTGGGGTCCGACGTCTCTGGATCCGCGCGGTGGACGGTTTGGCGGCGTTGTTCACGCCTCCTCCTGGTCGCAGGCGAGAGGCGCGAGTGGTCGGACCGTCGTCTAGTCCTCCTCGACCCTGGTGAATCGGAGCCGATGCTATCCATGTCACCAACGGAGAGTAGAGCCATGTCGTGGTCGTGGTCCAAGGACATGAACTCTAGGCTCCCGAACCAGATGATGGTGGCGAATGGAAGTGGTGGGATGGCAGATTCCATCTAGAAGAGAAGTTGGGAGTTGATCGACACGCAAAGCCCCCTACCTGGCGGGCCAACTGTCGGCGTTATGACCCAGGGGGTCAAGACCACCAACTAGTAAATTTGTATATTGGGTGCTCCCTCTCCCAGACGTGATGCAAGAAGAACACAATATTTATCCTGGTTCGGGCAAGAGAGGCCCTACTTCTAGCAGGGGAGGATGGATTGTATTATCTCGCACCGAGGTGCTCGTACAGGGGGGGAAGTACAAGCTGGTTTACACGGGGGTGCTCAGAGTGAGCTGAGGCCTAGGACTGGCAGGGCTATCCTAGGTGAATCGGTTGATTGCTTGAGATGCTGATCAAGCGATCGGGTGTGGTATGTGTGTGTTGGTTCTCGTTGTATGCGGGTGAGAGCGGGTGTCTTGGTTCATTTTTCGATTTTTTCATGGTCCTGGTTCTATCCCAGCGTCCCCTTTTATAGATCAAGGGGAGGCGTGGGTGTACAGAGCCCTAGACTGTAGCGGCATGGGAGGCGCGTCCATGGCGCCATGCTTGCGGTGGGATGTCGATCGCTGTAGCGGCGTGGCTTTCCGTCCTTCTGGTACTCGGAGGCATGGTGATGGCGGACTGGTTGCTGCCACATGGCATGGCGTGGTACGATCGGCGTTCTGTAGATGGGTACGAGCTCTGTAGCCGAGGCGAAGTGGATGGGACGGGTACCATGCCGGAGTGGTTGGAGGTGAGGGTCGAGCCCCTGGGTCGAGGTGTACTGAGGCCTGTTGGATCTTGACATAACCCTGGAAACACGGTCGAGGGCTGTCCCCTTCGAGATTCGAGGGGGGTGCCCTCGATCTCCGTACTCAAGGCATGGCCACAGGAGTCGTACAGTTGACGGAGAGTCCGGGTATGGGCGACGAGTTGATGGATTTGACCGCGCGGCAATGGTCGCCCATGGTGTTAGGCAGGAGCAGGTAGGCGCATCGGATCCCTTTTACCCCATACTGGGAGTAGGTAGGCTGATCGAGCCTTCTGCTCGCGGGTCGTTCGATCGACTCCTGTCCGTCATTCGAGGGGTCGAGGCCGAGGGTGAATCGATCGACCCCCTGTCACTTGGGAGGTCGTGGTCGAGGGTCGATGCCGAGGGGGAGGGGTCGTTCGTTCGACCCCATGTCTGTCACTTGAGGTCGAGGCAGAGGCGGAGGGGTCGTTCGCCTACTGTTTCTCCAGTAATGGACCGGCCATTTTTGTCGGTGAGGTGGGCCTTTGCGTGGGGGGGGGCCTCCATTGATTGAATTGCTGTAGGATTCTGCCTGGATGTTTAAGCGTTAAACTGTCGCAGGTTAGGGTACCCCTTACCTTTGTACCCGACAATATGATTTGAATGGTGGATGTGATATATATGTGATTTGAATGGTGAATGTGATTTGTATATCTGTCTATTTTTGTCTCTGTATTGTTGGAAAGCAAAAAAAACAAAAAAATAGCAAAATTTCTTTATTTGCCGAGTGTCAGGTGGCTGGCACTCAGCAACTCACTCGGCAACTAAATTTTGTCAGAAAAAATAAAAAAATTTAGTTGCCGAGTGCCTGCCACCTGGCACTCGGCAACTAATCCGTCAAGGTTGACGGACCAATTTTTTTGGCCGAGTCCTTGACCTGGCACTCGGCAAATAAAATAGCACTCGGCAAATTAGTTACTGAGTGCCCGAAATCTGACACTCGACAACTAAATTAGTTGCTGACTCGCTGTTTGCCGAGTGCTAGTTGCCGAGTGCGGCACTTGGCAAACCGTTTGCGGAGTGCAAAAGGCTAGTTGCCGAGTGCCCATATCTAGATTGTGGACAGTATAGGCGCTAAATACCCTTCGAATTGCATCATGGTCATCGCTGATGTCTGGCCAGCTCGTGTGGCCCATCGAGGAGTTCTTCCCAGGACCACGAGAGCACCAGCCTAAGTCGTGGATGCTTGTCTATATAGGATCTTGTATTGTATCTGGAGACATGGTACGTGAAGCATCAATTACATCTAGCAAGTATATCTTCTCTATAGTAAATTTTGTTGCAATGTGCCCTGAGGGTATTCCTGTCACTACTACACAAAAACCACATCACTGCCGGTTCAAAACCCTGCATCACTGTCGGATTTTGAACCGGCATAACCAAATAGGCAGTGATGAAGTGATCACATCACTGCCGGTTATGCCGGGTTATGCCAAATCGGCAGTGATGATCCACATCACTCAGTGATGGATGTCCAGAAAAAAACGCTTTTTAAAAATAGAAAAAAATTAAATTTTGGGAGAGGCCACTAGTAACCCGTCTACCCGTCTCCGTCTTAAATCGCGCATTTTTTCACGTAAAAATCACGAACTGTGCTATGGCGGGGATTCGAACCCGCAGCCTCGCGCGATCCCTCCTCTACCACTCCACCCATGATTCACTTGTGTCTTGATTCGGTTTTAGTTCACCTCATTCTATACTAAACCGAGTATAAATTGATTGTGTGAGCGACTAAACGAATTCAAATTAAAAAGTTGTACACTACAAAGTTTCATAACTTTTCGAGATCTACAACTTTCATTAGCAAGTTTTTCCATCCGAGGTCGTTTACAAAATTTTGAATTTCAAATTTAACACATTCGAACGTATTTTTCGATGACAAAATGATTTCAAATGAAAAAGTTGTCAGCTACAAAGTTTCATAATTTTTTGAAATCTACAACTTTCATGTAGAAAGCTTTTTCCATTCGAGTCTGTTTACAAAAATAAAAAAATAGGTGTCCAGGTGCATCACATGCGGTTCCGGCCACGAACCGGCAGTGAAGAACCGACAGTGAAAGTGTCCAGGTTATCACTGCTGGTTCCAGCCACGAACCGGCAGTGATGAGGAGCCTCACTGCCGGTAGAGATGCTTCACTGATTTTTCCAGCCACGAACCGACAGTGATGAGGAGCTTCACTACCGGTTTGGCCCCAACCTGACAGTGAAGGTTCATCACTGCCAGCCCAAACAAAACCAGCAGTGATGGGCCGGCAGTGATGTTCGAATCTATAGTAGTGTGTACTATGATGCTGCACCTGCAAACCACAAACTAGATCAATTCTGAATGACCTGGAAACGAATGGAAGCTATGGAGATGAGCTACGCATGGGCTATGGCAGACTGTTCTGTAGCCAAAGCCAAAGTTCTTCTAATTTATATACACACTCCGCCAAAAATGAAAGTTGACCCGTCTTCCACGTCGCGACGAAACCGCGAACCCGACCCACTGCCATGGCCGCATCCACCCTGGCTGTCCACCCAATCCCTGCCGAGCGGGTCCGTGAGACAGGAGAGTGTGGTGCGCGCCCCACGCAACAGCGAGAGGAGGGTGGGTTCGTCCTTTCAAGGCAGAACCCCGAGTCCAACGGCGGTCGAGGTGGACGAGAGCATTGTGGAGTTTTTTGTCCAACTATGGGCCATTGACTCCACGCCGCTGCCGGCTGGGGTTCCTAGGGTTCCGTCCACCAACTCTCCCACCACCGCCGATACGGATCCGGGGCAACTCGTCTGGATCCGGAAGGATTTGGTGAAGAAGAAATCGTTCTCCTACACCGACTGCTACCCGTGAAGAGATTTGAGAGGATTGATACAGAGCCGGTGAGGATCAGATTCACTGAGATTTGGTGTTAGCGTGAAGCTTGATCAACCTACACAGAGGTGCTTAAGCGCAAGATGGCGGAAGAGGGCCACTGGGTGTGGCAACCAGAGCCGCAGCGTCCACCCCCTCACCGGAATCAGAGAGATGTTCAGCCCAATCAAGGGGCACCCAGGCAGGCTAGGGTTCCACAGCAATACCCAAGGTGGCAGGGGCAAGGATTGCGTCAATTTCAGAGTTCAGCTCGGCCACCGCCACCACAACATCAGCAACCTTCTGTTGCTCAACAGCAGGTAGTCCGTCAACAGCAGCCGCAGAATCGTCCGCAACAATAGCAACCGCTGCGTCCACAACCTCCCGTGAAGAATCAGCAGGGACGAGGCCAAGGGGGTGGTGGTCCTGAGATCCCACCTTTCATCATCGGTCCAAGGTACAAGCATCTCATTTGTTTCAACTGCAGGGAACCTGGGCATGTAACACCCCAAAATTTGCATTGTTTTGAAAAACATTAAATGGATCTAGTTATGCTTTCTTTGTTATGCATTTAATATAATTAAAACTATAAATGTTTTGGTGAATTAAAATTGTCATGTAGAAACATGTTTGTGCATTTCATGCTGGTGCATCTTCTGTACTGTGTTGAGTGGTTTTGAAAAGAACCCAAAATTGTATTTAAAAAGGGATTTGAAAATGATTTGCAAATCAGTTCTGGAAAAATTGAAAAGCCATTTCTTTTTCCTCTCCCTCTCCCTTTCTCATTTTGGCCCGGTTGGCCCAGCTCGGGGCAGACCCCTCCTTTCCCCTTTCTTCCCTTGGGCCTCCGCACCAGCTCCTCCCCTTCTTCTCTGCGCGGCCCAACTCTTCGGCCCAGCAGCAGAGCCCGCGCTGGAGCACTGCACCGCCTTCCCCTGTGCCGCTGACCTCCCTGGCCCGCATGTCAGCGCCCTCCTCTTCCCCTGCCTCCCTTCTGCTCGCCGAACTCGAGCAGGAAACTGACCGAACCCCGCATCAAACTCCGGGTTCGTTGGGATTTCCTCCCATATCCGCATACCGTGTGCGCCTGAAGTAACCCTCCTACCCCTACCGCCTCCCTATTTGCATCTACTAGCCCTCGTCTCGCTTCCGTAGCTCCGCAGCGCCGCTCGCAAGGTCCAGGAGCCGTCGTCGCCATTGACAGCCACTAGAGCTCCCCTGCCCTCGACTAGCCATCCAGTGCCCCCGAGGCAAGGTTCGGATCCCCCGTGAACCTTACCCTCCAGTTGGTTTTGCGTTTTGTTTCCCTCACCGATCGGTCACCATGAGTAGGGACATCCATGCCGCCCCGGCTCCTCCTTCGTCTCCTCCGCGACTTCTCTAGCCACGCAAAACACCCAGGTGATTTCGCCTTGCCTCCCTCTTCGTCCAAGATCTTTTGGTTCTTGTTTTGGTGGTCCGTAGACCCACATCCACTCACGTCGGCGAGCACAAACACACCGGTCATGGAGGTCCACCGTGCTGGGCTCTGTTCCCCACCGGCAGGCTTCTCTCTCCCTCCCTTTCTAATCATAGCCCTCTATTTCTGTTGGCACCGTTTTTCAGCAGGTGTCATAGGCTAAGACTTACTCTGATCGGAAGCCGTTTTTTTATCGGCATCAAGAGGTCATCGGTCAAGGTTGCCGATGAGAGTGAAACTAGGGCGCCAATGAAGCATACAGAAATGTTGTCGATTGGAGGATGTTGCCGATTGGAGGGCGTCGCCGATTGAAGGATGTTGCTGATAGAGACATTGCCGATAGATGCAGGATGACGTGGCTAACGTCGGTATGCAGCTGCCGATGATAATAAAGGGAAGTTGCGGATCTACCGATGGAAGGTTTCATCGTGAAGTAGATAAGGAAACTGGTGATTTTATACCAGTATTATTATAGAAGTTTGAGTCCGACTCTTGCACGATTCGTTTATTTCATTAAAAATAGAGGTGTTTGTTTAGGAAAATATTATTGTTGTTTGGGTCCGACTCCTGCGTGAGTCAGTTATTTCCTTAAAAATAGGAGTTTGTTTTGTTTAGAAAAGTTTTGTTTAGGAAAGGTACGAGTCGTGTCTATCTACAACTCCTATTGCCGGAGTATAAATATGTACCTAGGGGTCGTGAGAAAGATATATACACAATCAAATCAAAGACTTTATTATTTTCATCTACTTTTCCAGCAATTCTACTTTTATCGCATTAGATCTAGTTTACGAGTTCTTCAAGCTTCGACGGGCTGTATCTCTTCGATCTCCGTCAACCTTTGCAAGTTCCGCGTGGGAGTAATCTGAGCTTTGACATCCGGGCGCATCGCCGTTGTCTCGTTCAGCTCTGCTCTAGTTATCTTGATCAAGGTTGAGCCTTGTTCAATCTTGTTCTAGTTATCGTCCTTGTCGATTAACTGGTCAAATCGACTGGCACACTTTGGAAGATCGAATTCGGGTATAAGCCCGAGGTGTTCGCAGATCCTGACGCTTTTTGTGTCAACACCTCTTTTGGCACACCCAGTGGGACCTGTTCAAACTCATGGAGAATACTGGTGTCAATCCAAGCAATGTCATTGAAGTCTCCGAAGCTAATCTGAAAGAACATCAGAAGCAGGCTATGGAGCAGGCTATGGAGGAGTACAAGCAGTTGTATCTAAAATCCTTCAACCTAAACAGGAGTGGCGAAGCAATCCAGAAGCAAGATCCGTCGTTGCCGTGGCAGGTCACTTTCGACGCCAATCCTGGTAAATTACAAGAGATGGTTAATTCTGCGCTAAATCAGGCCTTAATTACCCACTCTAGTGTGCTGTCCAATACTGTATACAACGTTGTTATGCAATCTTTCAAGGAAGGACAAGCACCCCAGTATGTTGGTCCAACGTATCATCAACCTAGATCGACATATATAAACCCATCGGCATCTCCAATGGCGTCTTCCACTCCTGTGGATCCGTCTGCCGATGTGGCTACGCCGCCCAGATCAAGCCCTGAAAGCATTCATCAAGCTTAGTACAGATCTAGTGGCGTCGGCAATGACGGGACCTGCTACCCAGAATCATCCAACTCCCGTCAATTGGTGGGGATATGGTATGCCTCCAAATCTATCTGTTGGTCCTAGTCTGGTCCAAGGAGATAATTCAGCATGGAAGGGTTCCATGGCATCGACAATGCAATCACAGCCGATGATCCCTATGATGCATTATTCTACGTCTTCTCCAACTGTGCAAATGCCATCAGAAGATCTTCAGATGGTGATTCCTAAGATGCCTCAGATGCCACCATCGACACGTCCTCTGCCGACACAACAGGGCGCATCAACTGTAAATCAGCCTATGGTGGTGGCAAATCATCAAGCTAGAAAACCGGCGCCTCAAGGTGTTCAATTTGTTGATTGCTCCAGAATACAGGAGCAACACACTCTAGTTAGCTATCAACCATCGATAAGTCACATGCCGATGATTTACAATCCTGGATGGACCAATCAGCCGCCGGTTCAACAGCCTGGCGTGCTAATGTATCATTATGGAGGTCCAGCAAACACTCAGAGTGGAGCATTGGTAAAGCAACCGATGAGTATGATGCCACCGCATAACCCAGTGAGTGTGCAAAGTTATCAATTGGTAAATCAGCCGATGCATGATGTCCAGATGACTGATGCTGCGCCCATGCTGAAGAATCATGGACCCTTGTGTTTAGGCGATTAACGACAATACTAGATCACTATGACTAACGTGTGTTTTGCAGAGGCAAAGTTTTTGATGTTAGGTCATTAGTGATGGTTTTTGAATGGGCTTAATGGATATTCATGCCCCTAAAATGGAAATCATTTCGGTTGCAAAGGATGGAGATACACGACGAAGACTAGGCTAGTTCTTAGTGCCATAAGGTTGAGAAGGGCACTAAGTATAGCTAGGGTTTTTGTTTTTCCTTTGACCGTACTATAAAGGGGGGTATGAGATTAGTAGCTTGAACTAGGAGAGTTTAGGAAAGTGGGTATATGCACACTTGTCACAACTTGTCCCAGAGACCTTGCTTTCAGATCTTGATAAACCCTAGAAATGGTAGGAGCAAAATCCCTTAAGAAACCTCAGCGAAAACGGTTGAAAAAGAGGGAGAAAGAGGCTCCGGACCACTCTGCTAAGTGGGCGTCGGACCAAGGAGAGTGGTCCGATGGTCCCTGACTTAGGCAGATTCTCAACTCGAGGAGCTCCGGACCACCTGTCTGGAAAGCACCGGACCATTGGGAGTGGTCCGGTGGCTTGGTTCAGAGAGGAAGAAGGCTCCGGACGAGTCCGACGGTGAGTCCGACGGCTAGTCCGACGCCTCAAGGCAGGAGTCTGAGTTTATGCAGAGAGCTCCCTGGCTCCGGACCAGAGCGTCGGACCAGGGCACCGGACCAAGGAGAGTGGTCCGGTGGTGTGTAAAAGAGAGAAAGGTTTTCACTCAGAGAGCACCGAGGTTCCGGACCAGAGCGTCAGACCAGTGCGTCGGACCAAGCAGAGTAGTCCGACGGTACCTGAGTTTGAAACGAGAGTGAGCTCCGGACCAGTGTGCATGGTCCGGTGGTGTGAGCTCCGGACTAGTCCGGTGGCTACGCAGAGAAAAGAAAAAGTAAAAAACGGCTAGTTTTGGAGGTGGGGACTATTTATAGTTGCCCCCTGAGCCCTTAGAGGGTCTCTTGGCCATTGTTTCAGCTGGTGACACCTTGAGAAATCTTTTGGAGAGCCAAGAAGCTAGTGAGGGAGAGATTAGAGAGAGTTCATCTTGTTCTTCCCTCCTAGAGTGATTAGGAGTGACTTGTGTGCATCCATCCACCTTCCTAGCCTTGAGTGGGTCAAGTGAAGGTCTTGTGCTTGTTACTCTTGGTGTTCGACAGCACCTAGACAGTTTGGTGGTGTTCGGAGGAAGTGACCGCCGGGAGATTATTGGCGGCTCTTCTCCAAGCTCTTGTGATCGGTTGTGGGCGATTCACCAAGCCGGAGTGGCGAAGAATCAGCCCGTAGAGAGCACTCTACCCTTGCGCGGGTAGAGGGGGAGCGATACCTTGCGAGGTACTCCAACGAGGACTAGGGGGGTGTGTCGACACCTCGATACCTCGGGAAAAAATCGCTGCGTCCATGAGATTTTATCTTCCCTAGCTCTTTACATTTCCGCATTACTTTCCGTCTTGTTTTTATATTTCCTACTAGAATTGCTTAGGTTGTTTTCAATTCCTATGAACTGCTACCCCTTTCTAGCTAGGACACACGGTCGGTAGGCACTAGGGGTGATTGGTATTTGATAGGTTTTTATATTTGCTTTAGAAATTTAAAACAAGCTCAATTCACCCCCCCCCCTCTTGGGCATCTTGATCCTTTCAATTGGTATCAAAGCCTTGTTGCTCCAAATTAGGCTTCACCGCCTAGAGCAAGATGTCCCATGGGGATGGACCGCCACCCATGTTCGATGGGGATGACTTTCCTTATTGGAAAGTGCGGATGGAGGCCTATCTTGAGGCCGTGGATGTCGGCGTTCACAAAGCCGCCACCCAAGGTGGATCGGTGTTCGCCGAGGACCCATACTTTGAGAAGAACAATGCCAAGGCAAAGAATATTCTTTTCCATGGCATTTGCAAGGATGTGTTCAACCGTGTGCGGAATTGCAAAACCGCGCATGAGATTTGGACAAACATTTGTGCTCTTCACGAGGGCACTAAATGTGAAAGAGAAGAGCGCTATCACCTTATCATTGCTAAGTTAAATGCTTTCACTATGCTATCTCATGAAAATGCTAATGAAATGTACTCTTGCTTGAATGTGCTTGTAGAGGAGTTGAATGGCCTTGGGCTCTCTCAAATGACACCGGCCGATGTGGTGTGCAAGATACTTTGTGTCCTTCCAATAGACAAGTATAGCCACATCGTCACGGTTCTTCATCAAGGCGATCTCTCCGAAACTACACCAACGCAAGTGTTGGGCAAGATCAATGCTCATGAGATGTACATGAAGATCAATGATGGAACTTCATCATCCTCCAAGAAGAAAGAGGAGGAAAAGAAGGACTTGGCTCTCAAGGCATCTTCCAAGGAGAAGTGCAAGATTCAATATGTCGTTGAGAGTACAAGTGATGATGATGATGAAGACAACATCGCTCTCATGGTGAAGAAGACCGCCAAGATGTTGAAGAGGCTAAACAAGAATGGAGTCAAGTTTGACTCAAAGAAGAAGAAATTCTTCACAAGCTCTTCAAGATAGCCAATCTCCCAAATGAAGTGCTACAATTGCGGCATTCTTGGTCATCTAGCCCATGCATGTCCCGAAGAGAAGAAAGACAAGTTCAAGAACAACAAGTTCAAGAACTTCAAGAAGAACAAGGGCGGCAATGATGACTCAAGTGATGACAACAAGAAGCAAGACAAGCCATACAAGAAGAAGAAGAACTTCAACTTCCACAAGAAGAAGAATGGCAAGGCCTACATTGTGGGTGATTGGCTTACCGACATTGATGATTCAAGCGACTCCTCCGATGATGAGAGTGAAGAAGAGAAGGTGGCCGCTTTGGTGATTGGTTCTTCGATTCCACCGCCACCTCCTCCTTCATCGCCGGGCTCATCCTCTACACACCTATGCCTTATGGCTAAAGGTGACAAGAAGGTACAAAAAGAGGATGATGGTGATGACCTCTAGTGATGATGATGAAGAAGCACCTTCCTATGATGAGCTAATTAAAATTTGCAACAAGTATGCTAGCATCATAAGGAAGTACAAGAGTAAAAATGACAAACTTCTTGAAATCAAAGAAAACTTGCATGATAAGCTTGATAACTTGTCTAGTGCTAATGATGATTTGAAGCTTGAGATTAACTCTCTCACATCTAGCACTAGGGAGCTCAAAGCCTC
Source organism: Microstegium vimineum (assembly GCA_022036555.1). Lineage (NCBI taxonomy): Eukaryota > Viridiplantae > Streptophyta > Magnoliopsida > Poales > Poaceae > Microstegium > Microstegium vimineum. The sequence continues at coordinate 9,130,796 of CM039132.1, forward strand.
TCTTAAGCAAGCAAATGAGAAACATGATAAGCTTGAGAGGTCATCCCAAGAGCTCCTCACAAGGTTTAACTTGCTAAAAGATGACTACAACCAAGTGAAAAGTGATCATGGCACACTAGTGGTAGCAAATGAATTACTTACTCAAGATCTTACACATGTTGCTACTAACCCGTGTGCTAAGTGTGCAAGTGCTACCTCTTGTGACATTGAGCTTGATGATGTGGCTCTTGAGCAAAGTGCAAAGTGCAAGGGCAAGAGAGTTGTAGAAGCCGACAAGTATGATGATTATGTGAAGATGAGTGAAGAGAACTCAAAGCTCAAGGAAGAGCTAATCAACCTCAAGGCAAACAAGCCCTTCACCATCAAGCCGGCTCAAGAAGAAGACAAAGATGCTATCACTTTGATCAACTCTCTTCGAGAAGAAATTGCCAAGCTCAAGAATGACAAGACCAAGCTTACAAGTGGCCTTGAAAAGTTCACCAAGGGCCATAATCTCCAAAGTGAGCTTCTAATGAGCACCGTCATGAAGAGTGACAAGACCGGTATTGGGAACAAGGAGAACCAAGTGATGAAGGCCAAGGTCAAGATTGAAGCCAAGAACTACTACAAGAACAAGTACAATGGCTACAATCAAGAGAAGCCAAAGCCCAAGCCTAAGAGGTGCTTTGGATGTGGACAAATTGGTCATCTATCATTTCAATGCAAGACTCCAATTCCCAAGACCTTGCCCAACCACACTAGGCCATTTGCTCATGATGCTCACTATGTCATCAACAAAGATTCCAAGGGTAGACCACTTGTGGTGTTTCTTGGACCACCAATGAAGAACAAGCCTAGGGTTCTTTGGGTTGCTAAGGAGTTGGTTGACAAGGCAATGGGGCCCCGCACTAAGGGGGTTCCCAAACAACAAGCTTAACTCCAAGTTGCTTGTGTGTAGGTGAACTACAAGACCGGTGGGAGCCATTGGGTAATTGATAGTGGTTGTACTCAACACATGACCGGCGACCCCCGGATGTTCACCACACTTGATGAGGATTGTGCAAATCAAGACAAGATCACTTTTGGGGATAATTCAAAGGGCAAAATTCAAGGCTTAGGCAAAGTGGCTATCTCCCAAGATCAATCAATCTCAAATGTCTTGCTAGTACAATCATTGAGCTTCAACTTGCTATCGGTTGGTCAACTTTGTGATCTCGGGTTTCATTGTCTCTTCACTCCAAATGAGGTAATAGTGACCAAGATTGAAGATTCTTCAATGATATTCAAAGGGTTCCGGCACAACAACCTCTACTTAGTGGACTTCACTTCCAATGAAGCAAACTTGCAAGCGTGTCTATTCTCCAAGAATTCTTTGGGTTGGCTATGGCATAGAAGATTAGCTCATGTGGGCATGTCAACCTTGAAGAAGCTTGTCAAGAAGGAAATGGTAAGAGGAATCAAGGATTTGGTGTTTGAGAAGGACAAACTTTGTAGTGCATGTCAAGCCGTCAAGCAAGTGGCAAACACTCATCCAACCAAAGCTTTCATGTCAACTTCAAGAATACTAGAGTTGCTACACATGGATTTATTTGGCCCTACCACTTATGCTAGTCTTGGAGGAAATCTCTATTGCTTGGTGGTAGTGGATGATTACTCTCGGTACACTTGGGTGTTCTTTCTTCAAGACAAGGGAGAGACACAAGGCATCTTCAAGAAGTTTGCTACAAGAGCTCAAAATGAATTTGATGTGAAGATCAAGAAGATTAGAAGTGACAATGGCACCGAATTCGTGAACACAAAGATTGAAGATTATTGTGATGAAGTTGGGATCAAGCATGAGGTGTCCGCCACATATACTCCACAACAAAATGGTGTCGTAGAGAGGAAGAACCGGACACTCATAACTCTAGCAAGGTCTATGCTTGATGAGTACAACACTCCCGAGAAGTTTTGGGCGGAGGCAATCAACACCGCGTGCTATGCGGCAAACCGTCTTTTCGTCCAAAGGCTAGTAAAGAAGACCCCCTATGAGCTTGTCAATGGGAAGAAGCCGGATATTTCATTCTTCCGGGTGTTTGGTTGCAAGGTGTACATCTACAAGAAGCGCCAACACTTGGGTAAATTCCAACGGCGGTGTGACATTGGTTTCCTTGTTGGTTATTCACTTAAATCCAAGGCATATCGTGTATTTAACAAAGCCACCGGCTTAGTTGAAGAAACGTATGACTTGGAGTTTGATGAAACTAATGGCTCCCAAGGAGCGCTTGAGGATATTGATGTAGGTGATGAACCCATGAGGGAGGCAATGAAGAATATGCCAATTGGTGCTATCAACCCGCAAGAGGTGGAAGAAGTTGATGATGAAGCAAATCAAGATCCTTCTCCACCCCACACGCCTCAAGTTGATGAAGGAGATCAAGTGAGAGAAGCTCAAGAAGACACTCACATTCCTCAAGATGAAGCCGAGGCCAAAGCAAGCAATGTTGAAGCACCGCATCCTCCTCCTCAAGAGACAAATAGAAGATCAACATCTATCCTTCAAGCTCACCCCCATGATCAAATCATAGGAAGTCCATCAAAGGGAGTATTGACTCGCTCTAGACTTGCATCTTATGTTGAACAGCACTCGTTTGTTTCCTTTGTTGAGCCTACTAGTGTAGAAGAAGCACTTGCGGATCCGGATTGGGTGAATGCCATGCATGAAGAACTCAACAACTTCACCCGGAACCAAGTGTGGACACTTGAAGAGAAGCCAAAGGATGCAAGAATCATTGGCACCAAGTGGGTGTTTAGGAACAAGCAAGATGATCAAGGCGTGGTTGTGAGGAACAAAGCAAGATTGGTGGCAAAGGGGTTCTCTCAAGTAGGACTCGATTTTGGAGAGACCTTTGCTCCGGTTGCAAGACTTGAAGCCATAAGTATCCTTTTAGCGTATGCTTCACATCACAAAATGAAACTTTTTCAAATGGATGTGAAGAGCGCTTTCTTAAATGGTTTCATTAATGAACTTGTCTATGTCTCACAACCTCCCGGGTTTGAAGACCCAAACTTGCCTAATCATGTGTATAGGTTGTCCAAGGCACTCTACAGATTGAAGCAAGCTCCAAGAGCTTGGTATGAGAGGCTAAGGGACTTCCTAATCAAGAAGGGCTTCAAGATCGGGATCGTCGACACTACACTATTCACCACGAAGCTTAATGGAGAGATCTTTGTTTGCCAAGTATATGTCGATGACATTATATTTGGGTCAACAAACCAAGACCACTGCAAGGAGTTTGGTGACTTGATGTCCAAGGAGTTCGAGATGTCAATGATTGGCGAGCTAACCTTCTTCCTTGGCTTTCAAGTGAAGCAAATGAGAGAAGGGACCTTCATCTCTCAAGAAAAGTACACTTATGATCTACTTAAGAAGTTCAAGATGGAGGATTACAAGCCAATCAAGACTACAATGCATACTAATGGGCATCTCGATCTCGATGAGGGAGGTAAACCGATTGATCAAACTCTTTATCGCTCTATGATCGGTAGTTTACTTTACCTCACCGCATCTAGGCCAGATATCATGTTTAGTGTGTGTATGTGTGCTAGGTTTCAAGCAAACCCTAAGGAGTCGCATCTTTGTGCGGTTAAAAGAATCCTTAGGTACTTAAGGCACACCACTAGCATGGGTCTTTGGTATCCCAAAGGAGCTCCCTTCCAACCAGTTGGCTATTCCGATTCGGATTATGCCAGGTGCAAGGTTGATAGGAAGAGTACCTCCGGCGGGTGCCACATGCTAGGAAGATCACTTGTTTCTTGGTCCTCAAAGAAGCAAAACAGTGTGGCATTGTCAACCGCCGAGGCGGAATACATTGCCATGGGAGCAAGTTGTGCACAAATCTTATACATGACCCAAACACTCTTTGATTACGGCGTGTTTTTAAAAGAAGTTCCACTTTTATGTGATAATGAAAGCGCCGTAAAGCTTGCTAACAACGCGGTTCAACACTCTCGCACCAAGCACATTGATATTCGTCATCACTTTCTTAGAGATCATGTGGCTAGGAAAGACATCACACTAGTTGGAGTTAAGAGCGAAGATCAATTGGCGGATATCTTCACTAAACCACTCGATGAAACAACCTTTTGTAGGTTGAGAAGCGAGTTGAATGTGCTTGATCACTCTAACTTCACTAAAAGATGAGCTTGTGTGAACCATGCATTCATATGTAATATAACATGTTTAATTTGGTAATGCACATAGGCTTGGCTAACGCGGTTAAGATAACCGCCCTCAAAGCGTGTGACAAAGCTTAACCGCGGTTTAAACTTGCAAGCAACCTAGATTCAAATTCCATCTTGCATTGCATATGCATGAGTGTTGCTTCTTCGTTTCTTTTCGGTTAAGTTTGTTGGTCATCATTAGGTTCAACACTTAGGGGGAGCAATTCAACGCTCTAGCTTCAACTAATACCCCTCTTGTGCCCCTAAGGTGACCCTTGGAGCTTTATTGAACTATTTTCTTATGAAAACTAATTCTAGCCTATGGCAAACTACTTCTAAAATTGAGGGTTTGAGAGATGGTTCTTATGTTAAGTCCAACAAGTGTTCCTCTTTGCTCTTTTGTGTTGGTACTTGGCTAAGAGAAAAAATTGGAGAGAAAAATAGGAAAATTCAGAGCAATATTAAGCACCGAACCACCCTCCGGACCACTCTGCATTGGTCCGACGCAGTGGTCTGACGCCTCGACCCTCACTGCATAAATTCTCTCCAGCCACAAAATCCGTCGGACTAGTGTCCGACGCTGCACCGGACCAATGTCAAGTTGTCCGGTGCCTCTGTAAAATCTTTCTGAGCATCGTCGGACCAGTCCGGTGCACCATCGGACCAGTCTAGTGCGTCATCCGACGCCCTGGTCCGGTGGTCGGTTGCTCCCTGTTTCTCTTTCTCTGGTACCATCGGACCACCCGTCGGACCAGCCACCGGACCAAGCGGAGTGGTCCGATGCTTTGATTTTTTGCGGATACACCCCCGCGAGCGGTTCTGTTTCGGCCGTGTCTTTCAGTCTGCTCCGTACGCCGTCGCGCCGCCCGTCGCCATTGCTCTGCCCTAGCTCCGCCGCCGTGCCATCGCCGCCGGAGAGTCCCCACCGAGCTCCGCCATCACCTCGCCGCAGTCCTGCGCCAGCTTCCCCTCCACCGCCCTGCAAGACCACCCTCCATCGCCGCTGCCGTCCACCGCACCACCGACCTCGCCGCCGTGGAGCCATCCTCGCCGGCGGCCAGCTCCCACTCTCCTCCATACCAGCCTACACAAGTCCTAGGGTTTACCCCTTTCCTCCATTGCCCTGCAATATCTCGAGGCTAGGGTTTGCCCTAACCCTAGGAGGTGTTTCGCCGTGTTCGCCCTCGAACGAACTCACTTCGTCGTCGTCTTCGACGTCTTCGTCCGCGACCGATTTCGTTCCGTCGCCGTCGACTCCGCATTGTCTCACTAGGGTATGGTTTCGATTTACGATATCGTGTTTTGTCGAGTCGTCGATTGAGTTATGCCCTAGTATTATTCCTTGAAAATCACTTTTCCATATTCAATCCAGTTCACTAAGTCAATTGCCAATTGTAATTCGCAGCTGGTAAATCTCGTTCAGAGAGTGCTTTGGTACTTGATGTTGCTCTGAATAGCTACGCCCTCTTACCTCAGGTACCATGTCACATTTCATTCTATTACTTATCTAGATGCTTGCTTCTATATGGTTTCTTATCTCTAGATGTTATATATGCTTATATATACCCTATCTATTCTATCCAGCAGCAGTCAGTGGCAGTTGAACTCAGGGCAAAGCTCGCGAGTAAGGATTGAGGCAAAGCCTCAGAGGTTCAGTCCAGTGGCTTGGAGGCCCTCTCTGCCAGTGTTGCTTGGTTTGATCAGTTGATCTTTGATACTTGCAGCGATCAGTGATACTTGTGGCAGTGTCCTATCAGTGGTTCTTCTGACAGTTGGCAGTGGATCTTGTGAGTGTCAGTGGGCTGTGTTTCCTTGTGTGATCAGAGATGACTCGCAGTACTCGTGCTCGCGCCGCTGGGTCCGGTGATGATGCTCCTCCTCCTCCACGTCCTTCCGGAGATAAGGGCAAGAAGCCCGTTGTTGAGAAAGCAAAGAAGAAGAAGCGGAAGCTTACAGAGGCTGAGAAAGCCGAGGCAGTGGCCGATGCAGCGGACCGCGCAAAGCGAGGCGGTCGCCGAGGCACCGTGAGACTCGGCACCCCTCCGCGGGATCTTCCTTCCACTCCTCCAGCTGGGTCACAGACTGAGGATACTCCAGAGGAGCCAGAGCTTGTCACTGAAGCTCTTGGGACTCCGTTGGCACCCAGTTCCTGGGGGCGCTCCACCTGCTCCCAGTCAGCTCAGTCACCACAGTCAGCGGCTCCCACAGCAGCTTCAGCTTCAGTTCACCTCGACCTGAGGAACCTTACAGCGAAGCAAGTGAAGAAGCTCAGGTTTGTTGCTTTGGAGAAGTGGTGCCCGGATCAGAGAGACCCCAGAGCCTCACCAGGTTGGCACACACCTCTCATGGAGGATTTCTACCGAGCAGCTCAGTTGACCCGCATTCAGATACGACCTCACAGGGTTTTCTCCTTAGAGAGCATCGTTGAGCTAGCTGGTGAGGAGATCCGTCCGGTCCTGACTTACCAACCAGGACTCGCCGACTTGCTCGGGCGTTCTGGCAACTATATAGAGAGGTGGGTCAGAGAGTTCTATGCTTCTGTATGGGTGGATCCGGAGCACAAGTTTGTGCAGTACACGTTCAGAGGCGAGCGATACAGGCTCTACCTGACTAGACTCAGAGAGATCTTTCGCCTCCGTCAGCAGGGTGGAGAGCTTGACTTACACTACGAGTGCTACCGAGGAGCCTCAGTGCCTCGCAGAGCTCGAGGCGGCCGTACACTGTCAGTACAGGAGGTGGCTCCTCTCTTCAAGCCACCCTTCTCAGAGGGCTCCAGACGCAGCCCAGCAGAGCTCAGACCCACCGTTCATAGGTTGAACGAGGTACTTCGTCGTACCCTACTTCCTCGTACGGGCTATAAGGAAGAATTGACAAACATGCAGCAGCTTCTCCTTCAGGCCCTGGTATCTCAGACACCGTTCAATGTTGCAGACTTCCTTGTGTCAGAGATAGAGGATGTGATAGCAGATGGCATGAGGGCTCGACGACAGTTTCCCTATGCTCACTGGATTTTGTCGATTATTGCTTTTGAGCTTGAGGGAGCGCACCCTGGACTCCGCGCCCTACTTGATCAGTCGCCGACCTCTTTCCTGGCCTACAGAGTACTGGGTTCGTTTGACAGCCAGTTTGGAAACCGGGTCCTCCGTCTTGTCAGAGAGAGGACAGCACCAGCTGATAGAGCAGAGGTTGATGCTCAGGATGAGGCTATACGCGGTGTTGAGCAGCAGGAGCTCCATGGACTAGATACTGGAGCAGAAGTGACTCCTGAGGACACTTCAGATAGCTCAGATGCAGACTTTCAGCCAGTTCCACAGATGCCCCCACGGGCTCACGACACTGAGGCTGGCGGCTCTGCCTCTGCCACCGAGACCATGATGTTGAAGCTCCTTGACAAAATGAATGAGCAGCAAAATTCTCTAGTCACTGCAGTTGCACAGGTCCAGCAACGACAGGACGAGATGCAGCGACAGATGCTCGCTATGCAGCTTGAGTCCCAGCGCCTTCAGTTACAGTCACAGCAGTTGCAGCAGCAGAACATGGCCTTCATGGCCCATATGATGAAGTGGACTGGCGCTCCTCCTCTAGAGTTTCCTGCAGCTCCACAGATACAGATGATGAGCTCGTCTCAGCCCTCACAATCAGTTGGGCAGCTAGGAGGGCCACAGTTCTCAGTTGGACCCTCAGTTGGCCCCTCAGTGGCCCCTACGAGCTCCGCCGATCAGTCAGTCACTCCCACCCCAGCTATACAGTCCAGCGGACTTCAGGGTGCCGGATTGACCACACCGTTCCAGTCACCGGCGACTCAGGTGACGTAGTGGTTGGACACCTTTGGCCCTACTCGGCAGTTCACCCCTCTCCCTACTGGTTTCACTCCACTCACAACTACGATGGGTGCTACTGCTAGAGATCTGTCAGCGTCCTTCAGTGACATTACCGGGCAGCCATCCCCCACTGGTCCTCAGATAGGAGCAGAGGTTGAGGCCGAGCTTGGTGCACCGATAGCTGATCAGCACCATTCCTCCGTAGCTTCCTCAGAGGCTACACACGACAGTCGTGCTCTGGCCGTGTCTACCCCTCCGGCAGCTGCAGTCGCTACCGATGCCACCGTTGTCACCTCCACTCCAGTATATCCTGAGCAATCCCCGGTTCTTCACACTCCAGTCGAGTCAGTGCCTGACGCACAACCGGACTCTGCCACTCCTGAGGCTCCCGCAGAGACACTGGCATCGGTTCCCGATCCTACTGCTCCCGAGTCTTCGACCGCAGCAGACCTGTCAGCTTCCGACCCCCAGACCGCTTCACTACCAGCGACTGACACTCAGGGGGAGGATTCAAATGATGAGACTTATCTGGCAGCTTTCAGGGTGCTCGACCGATCCACGACTGCTTCCACTCCGCCTCCAGACGCTTAGTTTAGGTGTTTCGACGCTAAAGGTGGAGAGGGAGAGTCGAGTAGATGGGCTAGCTTTAGGGGGAGCTAGTAGGACTCGTTCTTTTGCTGTGTATAAACTTTCATGCATCACGTTTACCGTCTTAATGCATTGTATGATATGTGTGATGGTTGAGACTTGATGATTGTGTGACATGTGTGATCTTTCATATATATATATATCATGTCACTTGGTTATGCTATTTTGCTTCCGCGCTAATCTCTGATCTTTTGGCTATAGCATATCCTTTTGAAATCAAGTATTATGCTCAATTCATATCTATTGTGCTTGTCATGGCTTGAATGGTTAGGCATGTACCTGTCTTTCTTATCACTAACCCATGCCTATCTCATTTCAAGTCATGCCTCCTCTTATCAAAATTCACTCATTATTCTCTACTCGAGCTTGTATTGTCATCAATCACCTAAAAGGGGGAGATTGTAGAATCATGGACCCTTGTGTTTAGGCGATTAACGACAATACCAGATCACTATGACTAACGTGTGTTTTGCAGAGGCAAAGTTTTTGATGTTAGGTCATTAGTGATGGTTTTTGAATGGGCTTAATGGATATTCATGCCCCTAAGATGGAAATCATTTCGGTTGCAAAGGATGGAGATACACGACGAAGACTAGGCTAGTTCTTAGTGCCATAAGGTTGAGAAGGGCACTAAGTATAGCTAGGGTTTTTGTTTTTCCTTTGACCGTACTATAAAGGGGGGTATGAGATTAGTAGCTTGAACTAGGAGAGTTTAGGAAAGTGGGTATATGCACACTTGTCACAACTTGTCCCAGAGACCTCGCTTTCAGATCTTGATAAACCCTAGAAATGGTAGGAGCAAAATCCCTTAAGAAACCTCAGCGAAAACGGTTGAAAAAGAGGGAGAAAGAGGCTCTGGACCACTCTGCTAAGTGGGCGTCGGACCAAGGAGAGTGGTCCGACGGTCCCTGACTTAGGCAGATTCTCAACTCGAGGAGCTCCGGACCACCTGTCTGGAAAGCACCGGAGCATTGGAGAGTGGTCCAGTGGCTTGGTTCAAAGAGGAAGAAGGTTCCGGACGAGTCCGACGGTGAGTCCGACGGCTAGTCCGACGCCTCAAGGTAGGAGTCTGAGTTTATGCAGAGAGCTCCCTGGCTCTGGACCAGAGCGTCGGACCACGGCACCGGACCAAGGAGAGTGGTCCGGTGGTGTGTAAAAGAGAGAAAGGTTTTCACTCAGAGAGCACCGAGGCTCCGGACCAGAGCGTCGGACCAGTGCGTCGGACCAAGCAGAGTAGTCCGACGGTACCTGAGTTTGAAACGAGAGTGAGCTCCGAACCAGTGTGCATGGTCCGGTGGTGTGAGCTCCGGACTAGTCCGGTGGCTACGCAGAGAAAAGAAAAAGTAAAAAACGGCTAGTTTTGGAGGTGGGGACTATTTATAGTTGCCCCTGAGCCCTTAGAGGGTCTCTTGGCCATTGTTTCAGCTGGTGACACCTTGAGAAATCTTTTGGAGAGCCAAGAAGCTAGTGAGGGAGAGATTAGAGAGAGTTCATCTTGTTCTTCCCTCCTAGAGTGATTAGGAGTGACTTGTGTGCATCCATCCACCTTCCTAGCCTTGAGTGGGTCAAGTGAAGGTCTTGTGCTTGTTACTCTTGGTGTTCGACAGCACCTAGACAGTTTGGTGGTGTTCGGAGGAAGTGACCGCCGGGAGATTGTTGGTGGCTCTTCTCCAAGCTCTTGTGATCGATTGTGGGCGATTCACCGAGCCAGAGTGGCGAAGAATCAGCCCGTAGAGAGCACTCTACCCTTGCGCGGGTAGAGTGGGAGCGATACCTTGCGAGGTGCTCCAACAAGGACTAGGGGGGTGTGTCGACACCTCGATACCTCGGGAAAAAAATCGCTGCGTCCATGAGATTTTCTCTTTCCCTAGCTCTTTACATTTCCGCATTACTTTCCGTCTTGTTTTTATATTTCCTACTAGAATTGCTTAGGTTGTTTTCAATTCCTATGAACTGCTACCGCTTTCTAGCTAGGACACACGGTCGGTAGGCACTAGGGGGTGATTGGTATTTGATAGGTTTTTATATTTTCTTTAGAAATTTAAAACAAGCCCAATTCACCCCCCCTCTTGGGCATCTTGATCCTTTCACATGCCAACTGCTCTGAATCATCTTCCACCAAGACCTGAAGGGGCGCATTAGCCGGCTCCACCAGTCAACAATCAGCCAATGAGTCGTCAAGAACAGGATGCGTATTGGTCCGATAAGATCGCTGAAGTGATGAAAGAGCAATTCTGCATTAAACCCAAGGTTAATACATATTCTTATCGGACGCCGTATCCTCTGGCATATGACTTAATTCCTCTCCCAAATCAGTACAAGGTGCCTGATTTCACAAAGTTTTCTGGCCAAGATGACACTTCAACGATGGAGCATATCAACCGCTTCATCATCCAGTGCGGAGAGGCTGCCAGCAAAGATGAACTGAGGGTAAGATTGTTTTCATCATCATTGTCTGGATCGGCATTCACATGGTTTATTTCGCTGCCTCCAAACTCTGTGATTATTTGGGCCGATCTGGAGAAGCAATTTCACAAATACTTCTTCGCTGGCATACATGAAAAGAAGCTTACCGATTTGGTCAAGTTGAGGCAGCGTAATGATGAATCGGTAGAGAGCTTTGTTCAGAGGCTGAGGGACGTGAAGAACAAGTGCTACAGCTTGGTGCTTGATGATCGGCAATTGGCAGATTTATCTTTCCAGGGACTATTGCCGCATGTCAAGGATAAGTACGCGTCTCAAGATTTCGAAAGTCTGAGCCATCTCGTGCAGAGAATTGCCGACCAGGACGTTAAAGCTTTCGAGCCCAGGAAGACTTGGAATAAAAAGGTGGCCTTCATTGGGCAAGGGGAGGATTCTGATTCAGATGAAGAGCTAAGCGTCGGCACTGTTGAATGGGTGAAAGACAAGAAATCGGTGTCCTGTCCGTTTGGTCAGAAGGAAGCTGAAAGGTTCACCTTTGATATCACCAAGGCCGATAGGATGTTTGACTTACTGCTTCAAGAAGGGCGGATCAAGTTAGCACCTAATCAAGTAATTCCATCGGCTGAAGAGCTTAGGAGTGTCAGGTATTGCAAGTGGCACAATGCGACTTCGCACAATACCAATGATTGCAAAGTCTTTAGGCAGCAGTTGCAGTCAGAAATTGAATCTGGGCGAATTAAATTTGAAAGTTCCAAGGCCCGGAAGCCGATGAAAATTGACCAGCATCCGTTTCCAGCTAACATGGTGGAAACCAGTGGAAAAACTAAAGTGCTGACATCGGAAGCTGCCAAGAAAAGCGCATCAGTGGATCCTGAACATCAAATAGCTGCGCATGAGGTAAAGGAAAGAGGATCTGCCAGGGCAAGAGAGTTGTCGATGAGAGAAACAATAACAAGAGAGCTCCTGGTGTTATAATCACGCATAGGCGACCAAGGCAAGAGTATCGGCAGTCACGAGAGGAACAATATCGGCAGCAAGAAGAAGAAAGGCATCAAGAGTGGTATCGACACAAAGATCATTGGAGGTGCCCTTTCTTCGTTCATTGCTGGGTTGGATCCATGCTAATTGCTGCATCCCTTCCACGATGCACCAAAGCCTTGTGCAATGGGTCGGAGACAAGATTGAAGTCGTCCAGAGTGAAACCCCCTCAATTGTTGCATCGGCAGAATCAGAGACCTATGAGCAAACCAGGTGTATATCAGGAGAAGCCTGGGATACAGAGTTCCTCAAGGTTGCAGATTACAGAATTACACTGATCCAAGTAGTCGGTCCCGAAGAAGAGTGTTAATGGATCGATTCGCCGATGATGGAAAACTAGGGCAGGGGTTCACATCCGCCGATGATTTGTTAGAAGTAGACATCAGCGATGGTAGTAGGCCTAGACTAACTTTTATTAGTGCTAAGTTAGATTCCCAATGTAAACAACAGTTGACTGAATTGTTAAAGGAATATAAAGATTGTTTTGCTTGGGATTATACAGAGATGCCTGGTCTAGACCGATCAATAGTTGAACATCGGTTACCTATTAAGTCTGGTTTCAAACCTCATCAACAACAAGCACGCCGATGCAATCCTAATGTGTTACCTGACATTAAAGCTGAGATTACAAAATTGATTGAGGCTGGATTTATTCGGCAATGTCGATATGCCGATTGGATTTCTAATGTGGTTCCTGTGTACAAGAAAAATGGAAAACTTCGTGTTTGTATTGATTTCAGGAATCTCAACAAGGCTACGCTGATGGACGGTTATCCTATGCCTGTTGCCGATCTGCTGGTTGATGCCGCTGCTGGACATCAAATCATTAGTTTCATGGATGGTAATGTTGGATATAATCAAATACTTATGGTTGAAGAAGATATATCCAAGACTGCTTTCAAATGTCCAGGTCATGTTGGTTTATTTGAGTGGGTCGTAATGACTTTTGGCTTGAAGAATGCCGGTGCTACTTATCAGAGAGCAATGAATTTCATCTTTCATAAGTACATCGGTACAATAGTTGAAATCTATATCGACGATGTCGTGATTAAGTCCAGGAATTTTGAGAAGCATCTTGCCGATTTACGGAGAATTCTAGAATGCACAAGGACACATGGATTAAAGATGAATCCTAAAAAGTGTGCATTTGGCGTATCGGTGGGTCAATTTCTTGGTTTCATGGTGCATCAGAGGGTTATAGAGATCGGCAGAAAAGCTATTGATACAATTAACAAGGTAGTTGCTCCCACGAACAAGTCTGAGTTGCAGTCATTGATCGGCAAGATTAATTTTATTAGGAAATTTATATCTAACTTGTCTGGGAAGATTAAGTATTTTAGTCTGTTGCTGAAGCTGAAGGCCGGTCAAGAGTTTGTGTGGAAAGAAGAACAACAGTTAGCCTTAGAAGAAATTAAGAAATATTTGGTAAATCCTCCAGTCTTGATTCCACCTCAACACGGGAAGTCTTTCAGATTGTATTTGTCTGCCGATGACAGTGTTATCGGATAAGCCTTAATCCAAGAATTTGAAGGGAAGGAACGTGTAATTTATTATTTGAGTAGAAGATTGGTGGATGCCGAAACTAGGTACTTGGCCGTTGAAAAGTTATGTCTATGCTTGTACTTCTCTTGCACTAAGTTGAGGCATTATTTATTATCGGCTGAGTGCACAGTTATATGCAAAGATGACGTGGTTAAATACATGTTGTCAATGCCGATATTAAGTGGAAGAATCGGCAAGTGGATTTTGGCGCTGTCAGAGTTCGACTTGAGGTATGAATCGGCTAAGGCAGTTAAAGGTCAGGTGATGGCCGATTTCGTTACTCAGCATTGCGGTACTGTAAGTGCTGTGGAAATTGCTCCTTGGACTTTCTTCTTTGATGGATCTACATGCAAGGAAGGAGCGGGTATCGGTATTATCTTAATTTCACCCCGAGGACGAAAGTATGAAATCTCGTTGCCGATTGTTGCTACTTCAACGAACAATCAAGTTGAGTACCAGGCGCTACTATGTTAGTCATCAATCAATTGATGGGAACGTATGAATGTCGAAATGAAGTTTTAATTGCACACCATGAGAAGTGTTTACAATTATTAAGAGAATTTAAAGAGTACCGCCTTGAGCATATTCCCAGGATGCATAATGAAGAAGCTAATCGGTTGGCACAGCATGCTTTAGGGTATCAGCCGATTCAAGAGGCCATGATATCGGTAACGGTTGCCGATGACTGGAGGAAAGAGATTGCCGATTACTTGAGAGATCCGTCTAGGAAGGTTGAAAGGTGTCTAAGGTTTCAAGCTACCAAGTATGTACTCCTTGATGATGAATTATATTATCAGATAATTGATGGAGTTTTGCTCAGATGTCTTGGTAAAGAAGAATCGAAAGAGTTGATGGGTGAAGTCCATGAAGGAGTATGTGGGGCACATCAATTGGCGTATAAGATGAAATGGATGATCAGACGGAATGGATATTATTGGCCGACAATTCTTGAGGATTGCTTCAATTACTTCAAAGGATGCTAAGATTGTCAAAAGTTTGGTAATGTCCAGAGGGCACCTGCATCGGCAATGAATCCTATAATCAAGCCTTGGCCGTTTAGAGGATGGGCTATTGATCTCATCGGCCAGATTTATCCGCCATCGAGTAAAGGGCATAAGTTTATACTTGTTGCCACCGACTACTTCACGAAGTGGGTTGAGGCAATTCCTTTGAAGAAGGTGACATCGACAAACATGATAGATTTTGTAAAGGAGCATAATATTTACCGGTTCGGTATTACTCAAACTATTACTACCGATCAAGGGACCATGTTCACATCGGGAGAGTTTGATAAGTTTCCTGCTGGTATGGGGTTCAAGGTATTGAATTCTTCTCCTTATTATGCCCAAGCTAACGGTCAGGCTGAAGCAACTAATAAAGGAGTTATTAAGCTTATCAAACGCAAGATTGAGGAAAACCCTAGAAGGTGGCATATAGTATTGAATGAAGCTCTGTGGTCATATCGGATGGCATGTCATGGTGCAACTAAAGTCTCGTTGTATCAGTTGGTCTATGGGCATGATGTTGTCTTGCCTTGGGAAATTAAAGCTGGTTCTAGGCGATTATCTTATCAAAACCAGTTAACAACCGATGACTATGGTACTCTTATGAAAGATGAGTTGGAAGACTTAGCAAGTCATCGGTTGAGGGCTTTGATCAACATTGAAGAAAACAAGAAGAGAGTTGCCAGATGGTATGACAAGAAAGTAGGGGTAAAGGAATTTGCCGATGTTGATCTAGTATGGAAGCTGATTTTACCGATTGGGACTAAGAGTTCGAAGTTTGGAAAATGGTCTCCTAATTGGGAGGGCCTGTTTCGGATAAATCAGTTTGTTCCTGGTAATGCTTATATTTTAGAGACCTTCGAAGGGGTTGCGTTTCCCAGAGCAATCAACGGTAAATACTTGAAGAAATATTACCCTAGTATTTGGGTAGATGCGTAAGATACCCGTCTGAATGTCGATGAAAGAAAAAGTTATACAGGGCATCGACAGAAAGCGTACTGGTATTATATTACAAGCAAAATCAAGTCAGGATTACACTTGCTAATGCAACAAATCACAACAAGGATTGAATAGCTGATATTGCACGTAGGCGAATTTGCTCTATTTCTTCTATCTCCCTGGCGTCATCGTCGGTGGATCCTTCTATTGGTTTGATCTTTTTCTTCATCCGGAGGGCTTGGCGTGCATCGGCATCTCTTTCTTGCTAAAGAACTTGGATAGCATTTGGAAGTTTGGTCTTCTGTTGATTGGCTGCAACCAAGGCCTCATCAACCTGTTTCAGCTATGCTAATAGCTTTTCTTTCCTTGCCGATAGATGGGCGATGTCTTGATCAAGCTCAGTACCAGAAGCTTCTAGGTGACCTATGTTCTTGTGCTTTTCATCAGCAGATTGCTTGAATTGAAGCATTTTCTCTTCAAGTTCTGTCTGAACAGTCCTATCGGCAATGCGGCGAGAGAGCCTTTGATACTAAAGTTGTTTACTCTCAAGGAACGCTGCCTGAAAAAGTGTTTCTTCGATATCGGCAGATAGATGGTCTTGGATGTCTTTAAAAGCTATCTTTGCTGCAGTAGAGTCCTGAACGATATGGGACGTGTCCTGTTGCAGTAAAGATAGTAGTGCATCGAGCTTGAGTTTGACATCTGCCGATAGAGCTGGAGCAGAGCTTTCTTCATCTTCATCTTCATCGGGGAGGTTGACGGCGAAGGAGAACAAGCTATTTGGAGAGTCTTGGGCCTGAAAAGAAAAAGATTAGAGTTCGCCGATCCCAAATTTGTATTATGGATTTTTAAGACAAGTGGATTACCATCTTCGTGCGGATTTCTTGCCTTTGGTTCGGCGAAGTAGCTGGTACAACAGCATCTCCAAGATCGGCAGCAGTTGCCGATGCGCTCTCTTCCATAGTAGCAGCTCGTGCTGGAGCCGGTGGCGCGTCTGTTGTTGTGGTGGCTAGTTCGTGTGATATTGGTTCCGCCTCTGGAGCTGGGATCTCAACCGATGCCGTATCGGGAGTAGGGGCCGTCTCTTGCAGTGGTATATCGGCGGAAGCTGGTGGAATCAGTGGGGGAGCGGAAGCCGATGCAGAAGTTGGCGGAACCGATGGTGCAGCAGGAGCCGGTGGCGTGGAGGTTGATGGTGCTGGTTCTAGAGATGGTATGTTGACGGGGGTTGGCGATGCCA
The DNA here is from genome assembly GCA_022036555.1 of Microstegium vimineum. Lineage (NCBI taxonomy): Eukaryota > Viridiplantae > Streptophyta > Magnoliopsida > Poales > Poaceae > Microstegium > Microstegium vimineum. The sequence continues at coordinate 9,147,634 of CM039132.1, forward strand.
TTGAAGCTGGTGATACGGGTGGAGTAGCTTTCCTCAAGCGTCTCTTTTTCTTCTTTGGGTCAGCGCTTGGTGAACCAGTGCGTTTTTGCTGTGAAGCTTGGGGGCCATCGGCAGCATGAGTTGGAGGAACTTGTGTGTTTAGAGCAGCTGTCGATGAGCGTGTTGCCTGCAATGTTTGGTGCAAGTTAAACAAGAATGAGTTACCAATAAGAGTTTATAATCGGCGTATTAAAAGAAAGGATTATTACTGCGAAAGCTTGTGCCAAGATGGCAACAGCGGCCGATGGAGTAGCAGTAGCCCTAGCTGATGTTGGCTTAGGATTGGGGGTAACCCTCGGTGCCTGTTGAGGTGTGTAGGCGGCCAACAAAGGAGCTTTAAGGCCAATTACTGATGTCGGGTTCATCAGTCGCAGGTTGAAGTATTTGGCGCTCTTGCTCTTCCTAGGGATTGGATCATTGACCTGTTGGCAGAAAATTAGTACCGATGGATTCAGTGGGAAAAATAACGGAGAATAATGTCAAGGATGAAGCTTACCGTGTTATCGGGAATGATATGTTCATTGTCAATCAGGTGCCGATAATAGTGTGGTGATGCAGCAAATAATGGATCTTTCCACTCTTGCCACCAAGACTTGTATGATTCAGTAATGAAGGATCTTGGTGCCCAGGAGGATAGATCAATATTTGATACATCGGCTGAGGAAGTAGATTGACGATCTTGTTCCACTCTATAGCATTGGAGATGGTTTCTCTTGGTTTGATCACATTGGCATAGCAGAGTTTGATCGGCAGTTGACCAAATACTAGTTGTCTTGCTGCTGCCGATGGATAATAGAATTCATAAGAGGCATTCTTCCCTGTCCCCAAAAGTTGACCGGGATGGCCCGAGGGATGATGGTGGCCTTCATGATTACTTCGTTCTGCGGTATGTCTCCATCGGTGAGGTTGAAAGCCAGAGGGAATTGGTGGTTCTCATCCACGTAAGGCCACCAGAGCCGTTCCGCAGAAGAAAGTCCATTGTAGAACTTTTGAAAGAACCTGCCAAATTGATCTGGGTTGGCATCGGTCCCTGGTAGCACTATAATAGCCTCCCCAAAATTGAGTGGAGGGCGAGTTGCTGATTCATCATCATCATATTCATAATCCTCCGATATATCCCTTGGAAATTGCTGATTAAACAGATCGAATTGAAGAACATTATGCATATGTGCATTCAACCACATATTCACAAACCACCAAGGGCCTCCAAGGTTGCCGATGGGTTCACCTAGAAAAAGCTTTCTAGACACTTGATGCACGAGGTGATACACTGAACCAAGTAGATATCGGCCAAGTGGGAACCCTCCGTCGACCAAAAACTCTGCCACCTGAAGATATGTGCTGGTCAGTCCGACTGTCCTGCCGCAGAAGATGAATTTTTCCAACCACATATTAAGGAAAGCGGCCTGTTCTCTGTGGGTCATCGATCCTGTGTTCTGGTGTTCCTGAATATAATCAGTCCAACCGCCGATGTTGCGTGTGTTGACCCTATGTTCAGCCTTCCTACGGAATAGGGTGCTCGGATCGGCAGAAGAGACATCAAGGCTGGTAAGCATATGCACATCGGCAAGAGTGGGGGTAATTGGTCCATGTCTAAACAGAAATGTGTTCATGGTGTCGGACCAGAAGTAGGAGGCAGCTATTATCATATTCTCATTCCTGGCCATGTCGGCAATCGACAGTCTAATGCACTGATCTATGTTGTGTGTTGACCAACGAGCATGTTGAGTTCTGGACATCCTGAGGTACCAGTTCTTCCACCCTTTGGTGGGTTTGGGCCAGGAGAGGAAAGCATCCTTCCATAATCCTAAACTAAAACATTCGGATCTGAAAGGTATGCGATTGGTTTCTACGTTGATCAAATTGGTGGGGTCAGCATCCCCCATCGGACCTAGGCAGTGGAATCCAGATTGCTCAAGGGGGATCACTATTTTGTTGCGCAGTTCCTGGGGTTCGAACAGTAAGAAGGGGAGGAAAGAAAATTACGGGGCAGCGCAGAACGGAAAAATCACAGAAGGCAGATCGAGCAGGGAAGAGATGTACCGCCGGAACGTTGAAGTTGATCGCCATTGGAGCGGAGAGTTTTTGCAGGGACTGCGCCTTCCGAAGAAAGAAGAGGATGTCGTTGATCGCCAGAGTTCTTGAGGACGCCGGAGGACTCTTGAGAGCACCGGAGAGAAACAGGAGTAAAATGCGAACTCGGGGTGAAGAACAGATTGGATGATGGTAACTTTTATAAAGCCCGGTCAAGGGTATTTTGGAATTTCCTTTGCATTAAGTAGGAATATGGAAGGGTATGTAGCAGGTGTGCGCGGCAATCAAGGGGTTATGAGATTGGATTTGTAAATGTTCGCGCTACAGTAGTGGGGCTCTGCTGGTAACTTGCGGTTTTGCGCGCGGTAATAGAGGAGATCGTGCAAATATCTTGGGGGGAAAGATTGCAGTAGAGAGAGAATTTCGGCGCACGTAATATTTCACACTCCGAAATTGGGGGGCATGTGTTGGCATCGTTTTTCAGCAGGTGTCATAGGCTAAGACTTACTCTGATCGGAAGCCGTTTTTTTTATCGGCATCAAGAGGTCATCGGTCAAGGTTGCCGATGAGAGTGAAACTAGGGCGCCAATGAAGCATACAGAAATGTTGCCGATTGGAGGGCGTCGCAGATCCTGACGCTTTTTGTGTCAACAGTTTCTAATCCGAGGGCCGAGAGGGACGGATACCCCTTCGATCTGAACCTTTTGCAAAAGAGTCCACCAAAGACTTTAAGTATAAACACGTCGTCCATGGCGGAATCCTTGAATACGTTTTCTCCTTTGGAAAACGAAATTCCAGTCAGTTTTGATTTTATTCGAAAATAAATGAAAATCCTTATTTACAGATCTGCCACTCAACTTCAAAACCCTATATCTTTCTCGTTTTAAATCCGTTTTGATCCGTTCAAATTGCATTAGATTCATAATAAATTTATCTACATGTTAATACCATTGTTAGTTAAGTTTGAGAAAGTTTAATTTCGTGATTTGATTTAAATAAATATCTTTGTATAGGAAAACTTGTTTAATTCATAACTTCGTCGTTTTAGCTCCGTTTTTCGTGCACGAAACATCATTGTGATCGTAGCGATACGTAGATTAGATTTATAAACTTTTCATCTTATTTTTCTTACTGTTGGTGTACTGTTTCTAATTATAGCTTTGTTTGCTTCGTGTACGTTTGCCCGTTGGTTGTATGGTGTTATTTGATGATCGGTTATAGACGTTGAGCAACCGGTTGAAGAACCAGAGCTTTTCTTTGATCCAGAACAGCAGGACTAGCACCAGAGCTTTTCTTTGATCCAGAACAGCAGGACCAGCAGGACTACTTCGAAGAAGGCAAGTATAACATGGGATTATCCTTGTTGTCCTATTCACAATTAATATAATTCATATACATGATATCCCTTGTTTACCATAGTTTGATCCTAGAGATTGATATCCTGATTACCTTGTCACCTATGATTTGATCCACCATATATGATTAGTATTGCTAGCGCTCAAACCGGATGTACATGATCTTAACGTAATAATGACTATATGCAATAATGATAAAACTCTCTTTTTAGCAACATTGGATTATAGGAGCTTATCTGTAGGGCAAAAGCTGGGATATACAGTACAACCACGAGGGCTATATGGCTCTGGCTTTAGCTCAGTATGGGGACCTTTTCTAGCTCGTTTAGTGGTTACCTTTATGGCGCAAAATGGGGCGTGGCGAGACGGGTATAGTGTGGTTCCTAATCTATGGGCATAGCCGCGAAGGAGTGTCACCGTAGACAGGTTGGCTCTACATCCCCCTGTCATGAACCTTGTGGCCCTAACGTGTTAGACGAACCCTTGAAAGGTTTCATAGTGTACCCTGCCCGCTCACCTCGGTAGTGTTTTGGGAGTCATGATCCCGGGCATATGGGCAACACGACTCGTGGGTAAAGTTGTACACCTCTAATCAGAGTTAAAAACTATCATGATAGCCGTACTCACGGACACGAGCGGCTCGGAAAACTCACAGAATTATTGGGTTCTTATTTCTATGTGGCTTATGCAAGTATTATTTATTTATTGTATATCATTGTCATTTACTTTATGATCATGGATATTTGAGCTTATGCAATTACCTTGGCAATTGTTGATGTTAATATGAATTTGATCTACTTAAAATTCTTACCGCTATGAACCATGCATATCCTTTTGAGCTTCATGAACCCCGTGTTATATTTGTTGAGTACATATGTGCTCACCCTTGCATTCAAACACCACAGATGAAGATTGGATTGATGATTGCCGCAATGAGTACTAGTATTGGAGTCAACCAGTCCCTTTTGGAGCTTCCATAGAAGTCGTCGTCTTAGTTATACTTTATTTGCTTATTAAGACTCTGTATTGAATATTCATTCGCTATGTAATAAGCACTGTGATGGTACTTTTATGATTTGTCAACTCATGTGTGCGACTATTCCTGGGGTGCACATGAGCCTTTTATGCACTTGTTTTTGTTCTTAAAAACGGGTGTGACAGGGCACTTCGTTGGTAACTGCACAAAGCCAAAAATCTGCTTCATCTGCAATGTGTTTGGACACCATATGAAGGATTGCCCCGCATGGAAGGAGACTTACCCCTCCACAGCTTACATGGGAAGTGCTTTCCTAGGTTTGGGGTTCTACCATTTGGAGGTACCCCCTATGGAGTCGGTCAAGTGGTTAAACATGGTTAACTATGGGATTGTGAAGGTCAAGACTGGTGTGATCAGTGCTGAGGAGTTACGCAAAGAGCTTGCTGAAATCTATTGTGGAACAGGATCAATTCCTAGTTAGGTTTCCTCCCACAAGAGAGTGGAGGTATTAAGAACTATCCTTCCTTTAATCTCAGGAAGGAAGGAGTTCAGGTTGAGGTAGTGGAATGGCTGGGGGAGTTAACTCCATATAGTTCCTTACATGAGACTTGGGTCCAGCTGACTGGGATCCCTCCCAAGTACTGCCATTGGAGGGTTTTTGCCCAGATTGCCTCTACTTTTGGTGTGTTAAAAGAGGTGGATTGGTCATCAATCTTCAAAACTTTCTATGAAAGTATTAGAATTAAGGTGGCTTGTAAGGATAGCTTGAAAATTCCTACTGATAGGCTCTTTGAAATGAAGGATGATATCTTTGTGGTCTACTTTGAGGTAGAAGGAAAGATGGAAGAGGATAAAAAAGGCAAAGGCACTGATGATGGTGGAGGAGATGATGGTGATGATAAGAAAGGGGATGAGGATGTTGATGATCTATCTGGTGATGATGGAGTGGAAAAACTAGACCCTGAAGAATTCCAGGCAGCAGAAACTTCTGCTTTCGAAACTCTAGTAAACAAAGACCAAGCTGAGTGTAGTAAGAAAAGGTCTAGATATGACCAAAAGGATGGGTTAAATCAAGATCTATTGCTTTTGTCCTTGATGGGGAGTTCTAAGGAAAAGCTGCTTATAGCAAACACTGCTGAGAGGGTGTTATGTCAGAATGACCCTAAGATCAAGTCAGGAAAGTTAGTGGGAGAAGCTATGACAGATAAACACCTATTTGGGGAGTTGATCAACTGTTGTGAATCTAAAAGTGCCAATTGTGACAGGACTTTTGGACAAGATAAGGTTATGGATGTGACAAAGGAAAATACAACTACTTTTGTGAGTGAAACAATCCTGCAACAGGGGGATAAAGAGTCAGTCAACCAAGCTATGGTGGATATAAACACTGATCCAAGAGTGACCAACATGCAGTGGTGGGTTAATCCTGAGGAATGCTTGAACATCAATGGAGAAGAGATGGCTGGGGAGGAATCTGATCACTCCAGGTGGGAGGCTTTCAGGAAATTTGCTAGCAAAGACTGCTATACTGAGGAGTGCTCTGACTTGTTAAAAAGGATGGAGTTAGAGGAGTTTGATATTGAAGAAATGGAGGATGATGAGGAAAAGGTTTCTCTAGAAGAGGCTGGTCTAATCAATAACAAGACTCAAGAGCTTGAACCAGGGGAGAAAAAGAGGAGAGCTGTTTGGGGTCCTACCTTGAGGGAGCCCAGACCAAGGAGAGGACAAGAAGATGGGAAAACTATAATGCAGAAAGCCCAGGAAAGACAAGTTATCAGGAATCTGGAAAAGAAAGGTACTAATTATTCATCCTCCTTTGCTTTTAAAAACAATAGTACCTTAATTTCTACTACTTCAGCTGCTCGTATTGAATTAGGAAAGAATGATCTAGAGATTAAAGATACCATTGATGGTATGAAACTGATGGAATTAAAAAGTTTGCAATCTTTCGAGGATAATAACCCTGAGGTTAATCTTCCTGGTGAACTCAATGTTGAATCTTTAGTAGATGAGTTCCCACCATTGAGCCCTTATAGGTGTGTATCTGATTTTGATAATGCTAGTGATAGTAGGAAATCTTGGGTACAAATTGTCTCTGAAGACAAAAGGGATAAATCTGTTAGTAAGGTTAACAATGATAGGAGCTTTTTGGAATGTGAGAGGCCTTAATAAAGAAGGTCGTTTGCAGTGCATAACAGACTTTGTTAGAGACAATAGGTTGGATTTTGTTGGTCTTTAGGAAACTAAAAAAGAAGTGTTTGAGGAATCTTTTCTGAACTACATTCATAGAGATTTCGAGTGGAAAGCTTTGCCTGCTAAAGGCACTGCTGGGGGCATTATTGTTGGTGTTAACACCAATAGTTTTGAAATTATTGCTTGGCAAGTGGGTGAGTATAGTGTGTCTTGTTTGCATAAGAATAATTATGACAAGTTTATATGGAGAATAATAGTGGTATATGGTTCCCCATATGATGATGGAAAACCTGAGTTTATCCAAGAACTAGGGGAGCTCCTAAATAACTGGGATGGCCCCACTGTACTAGGGGTGACTTTAATTTGATAGTTAATGCTCTAGAAAAGAACAATGGAAACATTAACCAAAAGTGGGCTGACCTCTTTTCAGAATTTATTAATAGTTATGGTTTGATTGAGCTGAAAAATCCTACTAGATCTTTTACTTGGACTAACAATCAAGACATCCCTGTTATGGCCACTTTGGATAGGATTCTTTGTACTACTTCCTTTGAAAACAAATACCCTCTAGCTCATGTCTCCATTAGAGCCAGAGCTACTAGTGACCATGTGCCTTTCATCCTGAACATGGGTGTGCAGGATGTTAAAAAACCTAAGATCTTTAGATTTGAAAATTGGTGGTTAGAGCAAGCCGACTTTAGAGATTTTTTCTCTAAAACTTGGGCTACACCTTTTGCTTTTGATAATGCCTTAGATATTTGGCAATTTAAGATCCAGTTATTAAGGAAAAAATTAAAATGCTGGTCTTTGAATGTTAATGCTTTAATAAGAAAGCAGAAACAAAATCTCCTTAAGGAGTTTGATATGCTGGACACTGCTTCATAAAACAGAGCCTTGGAAAAATGGGAAAAAGATAGATTGGTGAGTATTTCTAGAGAGTTAGAATCCATCTGGAAAATGGAAGAAGTGAGAGCAAAACAAAGATCTAGAGATAGACAGGTGAAGGAAGGTGACAAGAATACCTCTTATTTTATGGTTGTAGCAAATCAAAGGAAGAGAAAGAAAAGGATAGAGGGCCTTGAGAGCCAAGAGGGCTGGTTAAGTGAGAATAAAGACATGCTTGAGCATGCAGTACATTTCTATAAAAACCTCTTTGGTAAGGAGATAGAGACTAGGGTGAAGTTAGAGGACAATTTTTGGGAGGAAAATGAGAAAGTTAATTCGAAATCGTAACTTTACTTTTGAAACAACAAATATAAAGTAATAAATAAGGAGCAGCCGGGTTAATAAAACTGAGAAAATTGACTCGGAAAGAAATTTTTTGGAAGCTCCATTGCAGGATTCAAACCTAACCATTAAAAGAGAGGCTGTGGGAACGACAAAACCTATGACTACATAGGATTTTTTTGAAAAGAATCCTAACACTTCATTGGGTGGGATGGCGGAACAAACCAAAAAAATTGCTTTATTTGATAAGGTTCTAAATTAACAAATAAGACAGGAAAGAGTAAATATTCGCCCGCGAAATCCTTATTGGATTAGAATACTTTACCACAATTCAATAAGAATAAAAAAAAGGAGATTCAAAAAAAGGAAGGATTACATTTTGTATAAATATTGAATTTGGATATATTCTAGATCTTCTTTCTTGACTATATTTTTTTTTTCTTTTTTAAGAAAGTCAAAATCAAAAAAACCTAACTTTTTCTATTATATATTGATGTGTACCTATCTATAATATTTTTGAATATTATGGAATTAGAGAAATGAAATGAGAAAGCGTGCGAATTTCATTCGCGAGGAGCTGGATGAGAAGAAACTCTCATGTCCAGTTTTGTAGTAGAGATGGAACTAAGGAAGGATTCAAAAAATACAGACCCATAAGCCTTTTGAATTGTAGTTTCAAGATTTTTGGCAAGCTTATAAATAATAGATTGATTTCTGTTGCTGATAGGCTGATTGCACCTAATCAAACTGCCTTCATCAAAGGCAGGTATATCCTTGAGACAGTAGTGGCTGCCCACGAAATTATACATGACATACATAGGAAGAAAGAAAGTGGGATTATCCTCAAATTAGACTATGAGAAAGCTTATGATCGTGTTAGTTGGGATTTTCTAGAGACTATGCTCAGATCTAGGGGCTTTGGAGCTAGGTTAATCCTTTGGGTCAAAAAACTGGTTGAAGGTGGCTCTTTGTGCATTAGGATGAATGATGAGAATAGTGTCTTTTTTAAACCTGGTAAGGGACTAAGGCAAGGGGATCCCCTGTCCCCATTACTTTTTAATCTTGTGGCTGATGTTTTTGCCAGGATGTTGATGAGAGCAACTAAACAGGGATTGATCTCTGGTTTACTGCCTCAAATGGTTGAAGGAGGTGTGATTAGTTTACAATATGCTGATGATACTCTTTTGTTCCTAGAGAATGATCTAGAGAAAGTTAGTAACCTAAAATGGCTATTAGATTGCTTTGAACAAACGTCAGGTTTAAAAATTAACTATGAGAAAAGTGACTTGCTCAATATTGGAATTAATGAAGACATGATTAATGAGATAGCAAAGCTATTATGCTGTAAAACTTGTGATTTTCCAATCAAGTATTTGGGGGTGCCTTTGCATCATTCAAAACTGAGTAAGGCTGACTTACAGCCAGTTGTTGATAAGATTATCAAAAGAATAGCTGGGTGGAGAGGGAAGCTTCTTTCTTATGCTGGTAGATTAACCTTGCTTAGAGCTTGTTTAGCAAGCATTCCAGTTTACTTGCTTTCTGTGATAAAATTCCCTAAATGGGCCATAAAAATGATTAACACCCATATGGGTCACTTCTTATGGGGAGATTCTGAAAGTAACAAAAAATATCACTTGGCTAGTTGGCCCTTAGTGGCACAAAAACAAGAGTTTGGCGGTTTGGGGGTTCCTGATTTGAGGAGTCTGAATATGGCTTTACTCTCAGTGCTTGGATTTTTAGATACCAATTAAATAAAGAAGCTATTTGGACTCAAATAGTAGATTACAAGTATAAAACTGAGAAACCAAATGTGTTGTGTTGTCCTGTGCTTAATACTTCTCCTTTTTGGAAAGGGGTAAACTGGGCTATGCAGGCAGCTAAGTCTGGTATTCTTTGGAAAATTGGTAATGGTCAAAAAATAAGATTCTGGGAAGACCAATGGATAGGAAATACTAGCTTGGCAATCATCTATTGGCCTTTATATGTTATTAATGAACAACATGGTGCTTCAGTAAAGGAGGTGTGGGATGGTTTGAACCTTAAACTCACTTTTAGGAGATCTGTTTCACAGCATCTGATGAACTTGTGGTGGGAGTTGATGAACTTAGTTAAAACTGTTGAGTTATCAACTGAGGAGGATTTGATAATGTGGGCTTATAACCCTTCTGGGAAGTATACTGTGAGTTCTTTATATGCTGTGGTAAATTTCAGGGGAGTTTCTCCTACCTTTGTGAACTCTATCTGGAAGTTACATATCCCTCCAAGGGTTCACTTCTTCCTTTGGCTCTTATCAAAGAACAGACTACTTACTAGAGATAACCTTGCTAAGAGGAAAACTTTACTTGATCATACTTGTTTATTTTGTAGTGAGTTGGAATCAATCTGGCATCTGTTTTTTGAATGTTGTGTGGCCAGCTGGGTTTGGCAGGACATCTCTGACCGTTTAGGGATGAAGTTAGGAAGCAATTATGAATCTATAGCTCGTTTTTGGCTGTCTGGAAAAAAGCATGAATTAACTAATGTTGTTTCAGCAGCAGTCATGTGGTCTTTATGGAAATTTCGCAATGAAATGTGCTTTCAGGGACGCATCTAGAAGGCCAAAAAGGAAATCTTACTCAAGATTGCAAGAATGCTGGAGAGGTGGATTCCGTTGATGAAGAAAGAGAACGAGGAAAGGTTGAAGATGGTGGCAGTGGAGCTGATCAAAAGAGCTACATCTCCGCCCCAACTGACTTGGCATAGGAGGGAGGATTCGTCATCAAGGTTGGATCAATCGGATGCGCTGCATTTGGACTTCAGAGGTGCAACTAGAGGGCAATCTGATGTGATCGAGCAAAACTCAGAGAACGCGGGCATGTTGGCCGTGAATGTTTTGTCGCTTTAAGGCGCTTTTTAAGGCTGTAAACTTTTAAACAGAACCTGAAACGTTGGAACTTGTGTGCTTTTTGAAATATAAAAGCAGGGGGAAACCCTTTTCTCTAAAAAAAATTTATATATACACTGTCAATTTTCTCTATTGGCAAAGCATTTGGGAGATCAGTCTTTTGTGCTGGTTGCCTTTTCTTTTTTCATTTTGCTTAGAAGAAGGGAACGTTCTCTTTTTTTTTTTATTAATTATCATTCTGTCTCTTGGGAGAAATTCCCAATCTCTATCTTTTGAATATATTCCAAAATGTGTCACGCTTAAAAGATCAGCATAAACTTAACAGCAATTGAGATCGGATGATCATCCATATCCATATGAAGGAGAACACACATATTGGCCGGATGTGGTGGCACACTTTCAGAGATAGTGTCGCACTCATTGGTGCGGCATGGCCGCCGCGGTAGCATTCACGACGGTGTCCTCGCAGTGATGGTACCTGCTGAGCTCCTCAACGTAACAGGAATGCAATGAAGAGGGCACCTTGATACAAAACGCGTATCTATCATGGATCTCCGCGGAGGTGGTTGAGCCTCGCCCTGTTGAGCGCGTGAATGGGTCAACCTGGGCTGGACACAAGCTGGGTGTACGTAGGGCCGTAGAGGCAAGCCCAAGCGTTAAGAAAATTGGGTAACTATAAGTAAAAAAGGGTTGCTTTATGATGCATGAAATTTTTTAAAAGACCCCTATAGATAAAGATGCACGGGCGCGGTTTGCAGGTTGGATACGGAAGCACATGCTCCGCCAACAGTGTGTGAAGCCGTGTGTAAGATGCTGTCGGGACGGACACAGAATGGCATGTGCAGGTACTTTGGATGTAGATTTAAGTGGTTATAGTAGATTATCTCTCATAATATAGCATAGCAGGTGGGTAATTAGAATTATATTTAGGTTCACTTTAGATCGTGTTTTTAATACTGGGTAATATAAATATAGATTCATTGACTTCTTTAACTGTTTTTGTTTTCACAATCACAGAGGTGAGTCATAATTAGAAAATACAATAGACTCTAATGGCTATTATATATTTATTATAATGGTATTAGACTCTAGTGACCTAATAACCTTACATTGTTGTTTTTAGAAGAATTTTAAGATATGTACTTAGTTGAAATCTAACCATAAGTTCTAGTTGCATCCGTTTCTATAACATCATAAATCAATATTTTAGCTTTCAATTTATAATCTAGTTTTTGAAACATTTTAACCACAAGTTAAACCTCTAATGCTTATTGTATGTTTTTGTTCAAAATTTTCTTTTAATTTATTTTAAAAGAGATGGTAGGCCCTAGGCTACTTTCTTAGTAACTACAATGCGCATGGCGGATGAAATTGTCTTGGGTTTGAGAGCATCAGACCTTTTAGGGTAAATACATTACTATTGTCTAATAGACGACTTCATATAGTACCAGTAGTCTTAGGAGAACTACTAAATTTTTAATTTGTGCATATACAAAAGGTCTACTGTGGTGTATATCACAACAGCTCATACAATGATGCAATAGTGACCCTATTGTCCTCAATTTTAGCTTATATAAAAAAATTGTTTGGCGAAACAACAACCTATATCTCACCTCCATCCTTTTCATCTACATTATAAAAAAGATTTTATTTTTAACGATAAGATGTGTAACAATGTATTTCCTATTATTTATATACTGGCATTCTAGCACACGTTTGTATCTAATTTGTTGAGATTGATAGATTCTATCTCATGATTTATGAATTAATAGATTAATCTTCTATTTGTTTTTTTATTTCCTATTATTAATAGAATATATAACCTTGGATAGGACGGGCATCTAAGTATAAATGTCATTGGTATTCTGACCATATATTATTTTTTTAATCAACTATATTTACTGTAGTACATTTTTTTTCTAAAAAAAAATTTACCGGACGTCGAAGTTGTGTGAACGTGAGTTCATGAGATTTTTTCCCTTACATTTTTTTTACTTGAAGTAATTCTTTCCCGTACGTCAAGTTGTGTGAGGTCACAAAGAGTTTTTTTCTGTTACGTTTTTTTTTTCAAAAAAAAAATTTCCATACGTTTGTGTCTTCTAATTAATGGGTAGATGTTTCTGATTAACGTAAGAATTTCTTGTATTTATCTTTTTTCTTAGCGCTTCTGGTGAGGATTAACGTGGAGACTTCATTGGGGCCTCCAATTAGTAATAGTAAGATAACGTCCAAAGCCTTTGTAATAATCATACACATGATCACCTCTATTTAAAACATCTCATTTAGAAAATTGCACACATCTTATATAGCAACTCTAACTAATTAACCAATACCTTAATTATTTTCCATTTGGGTCCTGTGTAGGTCCAGCCCTACCATCGAGGAGTTCTTCCCGGGACCACGACTTAGGCTGATGCTTGTCTATATATGATCTTGTATTGTATCTAGAGACATGCATGGTGAAGCTGAAGCATCAATTACATTTAGCAAGTATCTTTTTCTCTCTCTTCCTTTTTTTTCTTATTCTTATCCTCCCGTGCGTCCTCGTGGAAGCTGCGCATGCGCCTAGGTCCGGCGGGCGGCGGCAGTGCATCCTCCCATCCGTGTTTGGCGGCTGCGCATACCCGGACGGCTCCTACTCTGCCTCCAACGACCGTCTGCGCCTGCCCCGGCCAGCTCCGCATGACCCCGCTCCGCTCCACAAAAGCATGTACGGGTAATTTTACTCCAACTCTACATCTACCTTAGTTTTGGCCTGGTTTGGAGTAGGAGGAGAGGTGCTCCAAAAATCTGTATTAGAGCTTCAATAACTCTATGGAGTTGAACTGCTCCAATATTTTCTAGAGTTGGGATGTTTAGCTAGCTCCACCTAACTTTGCCCTAGAGTTCGGCTCTGGAGCCATGCCAAACACTCCCTACATACACAGTCAATTTTCTCTACAGGCAAAGCATTTGGGAGATCAGTCTTTTGTGCTGGTTGCCTTTTCTTTTTTAATTCTGCTTAGAAGAAGGGAACATTCTCTTTTTTTATTAATTATCATTCTGTCTCTTGGGAGAAATTCCCAATCTCTATCTTTTGAATATATTCCAAAATGTGTCACGCTTAAACGATCAGCATAAACTTAACCGCAATTGAGATCGGATGATCATCCATAACCATCTGAATGAGAACACACATGGCCGGATGTGGTGGCACACTTTCAGAGATAGTGTCGCACTCATTGGTGTGGTCCGTCATGGCCGCAGCAGCATGCACGACAGTGACCTCGCAGTGGTGGTACCTGCAGAGCTCCTCAACGAAAGAGGAATGCAATGAACCTTGATACAAAACACGTATCTATTATGGATCTCCACGGCGGTGGTTGAGCCTCGCCCGTTGTTTTTCGATAAAGGATATTCAGTATCCAGTCTCTACATCTGTACACAACCAATTGTTACAAAAGGAGATAGAAAAAATAAAATAGAGAAAAGTTATAGTCTTATACATAGACCAGGACAATACAGCAAACGTTCAATGCTTCGATCCTCTGTTTAAACGAGAGGGCGTCCTTGGCTTGCTCTTGGCGTCACAGCTGAGTCCCAAATGTCGTAGTGCAGGGCATGACTAGGAGCAGTTGTGGTTGATGACTTCAAGAAGGTAAATGACGTCCGCAGACGCCATCATCAATGAAAGAAAGAGGGAATTACAGCGACGCCTCCAAGGGGGAAGATGACGTTGATTGCGTCATCGCCGCCGGCCCAGCACCGTCAGGCAGGGTTTTCACCCGTATTCCAAGAACCAGGCACATCCAAACCGAATCTGCATACAACTAGATGTCGGAGATGATCGGAGATGATCGGCAGGGTCTTCACCAGATGCAGCGAGACAGCAGTAAAACAGAGGGCGACAGTGTCCTTTGATGTGAATGTCAGGACACGGGCCGCCTGGGAGCGACGTGGTCTGTGGGAGGGCAGGTTGAACAGCTTGTCGAGATGGCCGGTGCCAACACTGTCATCCCCATCCGGTGCCCGGGAGTCCAAATCGACCCCAAGCCGCGCCAGGGAAAAATCGGCCCAGATCTAGCCAGCCACCGCCCACAGCAGTTGCCGGCAGGCACAGACCGCCGCCCCACCGCCACACGGCCGGGGGGGGGGGGGTGTGGGGGGGCGGGGCGTGAATGGATCAACCTGGGCTGGACACAAGCTGGGTGTAGGTAGTGCCGCATAGGCAAGCCCAAGCGTTAAGAAAATTGGGTAACTATAAGTATAAAATGGTTTCTTTATGATGCGTGAAATTTTTTAAAAGACCCCTATAGATATAGATGCACGGGCGCGGTTTACAGGTTGGATACGGATGCACATGCTCCGCCGACAGTGTGAGGCCGTGTGCAAGATGCTTTTGGGACGGACACAGAATGGCATGTGCAGGTAGTACAGCCAATCAGCCACCGGGAACAGAACAGACAACGGGGAGGCTGACGTCGTGCTCGCTGACCACGACGGATCGGAGGTCTCCTTCGGCGGGCTCCGAACAGTTTCTGTCAAGAACGAGACTACTAGTATGAACCAGTCTTTTGCTGTCTTTTAAAGCAGGCTACTACCTTCCTCTCCACTGGATCTGAGTTGTAACAGGAGACTCCCTATCCCTATCCCTTGGTGGAAGGACTGCAGGGTGTGAAGTGAAGCAGAGACGAGATCGAGAATAAAGGAGACGTCCATATATTGATTCATCCCCTACTACAAGGTCTGTGTCCGCTTGCTTTCTTGCTCAATAATTTCTACAGTTGTTATTGTAACCAAAAGATCAGATCTGAATGGTTTTCTATGTGCTCAGGCTCAGCGGTTCAACGCAAAAAGATGGACGGTCTTGGACTGGGTGTCGTGGAGAAGATCTTCAAAACTGGCCTCAAGATCAAGAAAGCAGTGGATATGGTCCAGCAGAACAAGGACGAGTGCAGACACATCCAGAAGCGCGTGGACAGAGTCACTGAAATGATGCAGCGGATAGAAACGGAAATGATGCATCACCCAGCATTTAGCGGGTCACTGGATGATCTAGCGGAGAGCATGGAGGCGGCCCTGAAGCTCGTCACGGAATGCCAGCAGAAGAGCGCCTTGCTCCATCTCTTGCGGGCTGGGGACATGGCCAAGAAGTTGTGTCGGGTGCAGCAACATATAAACAACAATCTGGGGATGGTGAATTTTGCCACCAATATCCAAAACCTCGAGAAAAACGTTCGTGTGATAAACACTCTTCGTTCCGTCAGCGCTCACCTTCAACCCCTACTGCCGCAGGTATATGTAATTTCCTCGCATCACCTTGCCACACACTGCGCTAGCTAGTTCCAATCCAATTGTTTCATTCATGTTATATATGGTGCGGTAAACAAAAATAATGACACCACATATTGAATGATAGAGAGATGCACAAGTTACACCGATGCAACCATATTCCAAACTACTCTGCTTATTACAGGGTAGTAGAAAATAAGGCGATTTAAACTTTCATTTTGAGGACAGAAATGTCAAGTGGGGCTCCCTAGTCACTTCTGAATCAGATTTTCCTTTGTGAAAAATTGCGTCATTATTATCCACTAACCACATACAAGATTTAAGCCCTGAATCAGAGCTTGTCAAATGTCCATATAGAGATTTCACTGAAATTTACAAGATTGACTCGACCACCAAGTTAAGAAATCAGTTTGATGATCACTAAGTAGTACACCCCTTACAAAATTTTGAATATGTTGGCATTGATCCTCATATAGATCATCAAGATGGCATCTTCACAAAATTCAGTTGGCAGCTTTTGCCAACACATAGGAGAAAACTACAAGATAGATCAGGATGACTTTACCTTCATTCAGAAAACTTGTCAGTTTCCTAAATGCTGCTAGTTTTTTTTTTTCGAGATCACGCTCAACAAAATGCTGCTAGTTTTGTTCTGTGCAGATAGTATACTTTTCATCATTATAGTACCTTGCTTTAATAATTTTTTATTTCAGGGGTCAGGAGATGTGAACTCATATGACCGTAATTTGAGTGCCATTGAAATGAGGTCAGACATCAACAAAATCTCTCCTTCAAATTGAAATTAAGCTTTGCAGTTCCCAACAACTATAGATACTTACCTAGAGTGATGTTCTCACAGGATAATATCTTCAGTCAGACCTAGTTCAGATTTTTTTCTATTCATTGAACTGTTGCATATGCATCATACATTTCTCGTGATTATTTGCATAAGTTATATGATGAGATAAGCAATGCACATTTTGTTTGCCCAACATAGAAAAATCTGCACCTTTTATCTAGTGATGGGTTGACACAGAAGCTAATGAATCAGACTCAGTAATATAACAATGACATTTACTTCTGTGAATTGCAATGACACAGGCCTGGAGTTAACAACTATACAACAGGAAATGCGGTGCCATATGCTTCCTCATCAAGATGGCATTCTCTGTTATATTTTGTACCAGTACCTGTGAAATCAAACGGATGAACTTTTCTTCCATGGAAATAGTATGCACGGGTTATTGTTAATAAAAAATGTAATGATCTTTGTTGAAATATATATTCAGTGGCGTCTATATCCATGCTGAAACATTCTCATTTAGTTAACGGAGTATTACTGCATGATGAGCTCTTCCATAGCTCTACATTAGCGTGCATAACTCAAACTCCATCTGTTGTTTTTTGCAACAGGGTTGGCAGAATTTAATTGGTCTGAGAGGGAGTCCACTTTGCATTTCTCTTCAGAGGAACACATCAGCAAAGATGGTCATGCTTTCATATTGAAGGTACTCCATATGATATATATGTGACTTGATCTTGCTAATCTTATCTTGTTTCTTCATTATATAGTATGCCTCAAGTTAATATTGTTTTCTTTGCATACGATGGAATTACTAGAAATTTGGAATTAACAAAACTAGTACTCCATGCATTCCAAATTATATGATGTTTTGACTTGTCTTATTATTTGAGAACAAATGGAGTAATGGTTAGCCACACTATTCACAAAGCATGCAATTCCAATACGTTAGTCAACAGGTCCAAATCTCAGGACAAACACATTTTATGATTGGTGCGATATGACGACCCACGCCTATGATTTGTGTCGTCTTTGGACTCTCCAAAGTGGCCACCATCAGAAGCTAGCCACCTCCATGGAGAGGTCATATATATGTGGTTTACTTGTCTACCGTCTCCAAACACTGTGATTCATTTTAATTCGCTTAAAAATTTAATAAAATCTGCCTATAAAAAATTATTGCTCCATTTTAAGGGCCTAGGAAATTAGAGGGTTCCCGAGTAAGATGATGGAGCAGCTAACCGGCAAGACGAAGTACTAGATCGAGCTCCACAAGGTGCATGTTGACGGGCCAGTGTGGTGGAAAGATGCATGTGGGGCAGAGGGTAGCTAGGAGAGTGTTTGGTTAGGAATAGTGGAGAGCATGCAAGAAATATGCGGACAAATATAGCCAACATTTTTTCTTGATTATTTGGCTATTTAATTATATAATATGTTCCAAAATTCAACGGTTATGATCTAATCAAAATTTTACATCCTAAGGAGTAAAGGGGTACCGTAGCAAAACCCTTATAATATTAATGTGTTAGGTGAACGAGTTGCAGTAAAGACAGTGACACGTGAGCGAGAGGGTGGAGAGTGTGTGGTTGGGAAATGAAGTGGGAGAGAGTATGTGTTGGTGTGTAGTAGGGGTCCCAGAGGTTATTATATTAAAGGCTCTGTTTGTATATAAAATATTTTTAAATATTAAAGGCTGTTGTTTTTAAAAATACTTAATTTTTTAAAAGTTGTTGGGTGTTTGGATACAATGAATTTTGTAATTTCTAAAACCATAATTTTGTTAAAATTGTAGTCTTTTTTAAGTTTTAAAGACTCTACTCCTGACCTTTTTTCTAAACCATGGTGCTGTGTTCTTTGGCTTGAAAACTTTCAAAAAACTATGTCACCCAAACCTGTTCTAATTAATTATTATACAAGGTGGACAAGTGATGGAAAAGACAGAGGAGAGAGTGGGTAGATGTGGAGGATAGTGAGGGTAGATGTGCAGTTGGGGACTATACTAATGTACTAGGTAGACCGATGAGAGTTGGCACAAGGCGACAAGGCACGTGGTCGTAGATCTCACACCTAGGAGAGGTTGGTGGAGACAGGAGTAGGGGCTCTGACAGCATATTGACTTAGACTTAGAAGAACTTCAATTAATGTTGACTGTTCACGGTTATGATACGGTGTTTTTCTTTCACAATATAAAACAAAAAAAACAACTAAAGTCAGTTTATTCAGCCGAATAGGCTTGCATTTTTTGTTTTTGCAATTTACTTAGCAGCCCCCTAATGTTTAGCTAGAAAAACATCTCGTGGCTGTTGGATGAAATATCGGTGTGGTCAGCAAAATCGCGTGTTTGGCCCTCTGAAAAGACTCTAGTACAAAGCGCATATGCCCGTAAAGTTTTCCCGTGTGGAGATCTTCTTGGATATTAAACCTCGTGAGGCATTTTTCTCTTCAGTTTCCTTGTTTGAAGCCATGTGAATCGGTATATTAACAGGAGAAAAAACTTCTCCAATTTTCATTTGTCACTCCCTTCCACGGTCCATCTATCCCTCCACTCTTCCTAGCATAAATAGTTCTAGCAGATTTTGCTAAAACTACTGGTATATGTGATAAATTGGAGATAAGATTTAACATTGGTTTACTCTCCAGCCCGTGCCCCAAACTAACAATCCATGCCTTACATAAGTTAAGCGTCTAGTTACGGTAAACTGATTCCAAAACGTATTCAAACAGATGACACGAATTGTATGTTTCATGGCAACAAATATACATGTTTGCTAGTAATAAGAAAATGAGTAAGACACTGTTCCTTAAATGTACAGTTTCATGATACCATGTTTTTTTTTCTAAAATATGCTTATCACGATCTAAAATATTGCCTCGATCAGCTACCTCTGCTGTCAAGTCCCGTTCTTTTTGTCCCTGTTCTGATGTTTGATTGAAAAATGAAACACTAACATGGAGGTGGTGGTTGTTATCCTGTTGCAGCAAGAGATCGTGATAAAGGTGTCATTGGCGAGCGACAAGAGTCGGTCCAAGGCGATGGCTCTGGCGGCTGCATTGGATGGGGTCCACTCAATGGAGATCAGGGGTGAATGCAGGGACATGTTGACAGTGGTGGGCCAAGGCGTGGACTACGTTAAGCTCATTAACGCACTGCGGAAGAAAATTGGCTTTGCTGATCTGGTGACGGTCGGCAGTGTTAGCGCATCCCGCAGCAACTGGGAGCTGCCGGCCAGGCAACGTTTCAGCGACCTGTCCTCGGGCTCATCCTCTGATTCCGACGACGACGACGAGGAGGAGGACCCACGCCCGTCCTCGTCCAAGGGTAAAGGGAAGCAGAGCCTGGAGGTCGCTCGGCCGCATGTGGCCATAGGGCCGGGCGGCTCATCTGATCAGAAAGGTTTCTTAGGGCACCTTTGCTCACGTTTTTGCTTTGCCAATCATGAATAAGCCGCGAACAAGGACCCGAAGGCTGCGAGGTAGTATCAGGCACTGCACGTCGTGAACGAACTTGCATTGCTTATGTGTTTGCTACTTATTTCTTATGGCTCTTGCCCGGATCTTTCGGTGAAAATAAAATAAAATAAATGTTGTGCGTCATCGTATACATGTAAGAAACAAATGTGTGTCGATTATAAATTGTGATCCACTTGCACACGAGAAGTACAATCCACCTTCTATCCGACTGCACCCCACGACTGCACCCTACTCTTTGCTTTCTGTCTTTACTTTGTCTCTCTATTTTAGTTTGTAATCTTTACATTTCTCATTTTAATAAAATTTTAGTAGGGGCTCCTTGCCCCTCCTGTTTCATCAACAACAACAAAAAAAAAACAATCCACCAGCATAGGATAGGGTAGCAATATGCGTTGATAAAGTTTGTGCAAAAAAAAACTATAGAAACAGTTCAACTGCGTGACGTGAAACCTCATACCATGTGGTTGTGTATGAGGAATGAATAACAAAAACAAAAGTCATATAGATTTGGGTGGACATCAATGTTTTGTAAATTTTTTCATTGGATAAAAATATATGCAAATAAGTTACAAATAAAACAAGACCACTTGTCATGCTATCTCTCAAATTATTCCAAATAAAGGGCAACATAAACGATAGGGTATTGAATTTAATGATTTAATTAAGAAATGTTTTATAGCTAAAAAACAAACCCTAAAACTAACTAATCTAACCCTAGCCCTAAAACTAAACTAATCTAACCCTAGCCCTAAAACTAACTAATCTAACCCTGGCTTAGCCCTAAAACAAACTAATCTAACCCTAAAAAAAACTAATCTACTCTAAAACTAAACTAACCCTAAAACCAAACTAATAAATGAACTAATCTACAACCAAACTAACTAATAAATTAAATAAAAGATGGAAATCTAAATTTACAAAAAAGCTTACCTACGCTGCTGCCACCGGCGAGAGAGAGGACGTGTGGGGGGCACCAGGCGGTGGCAGCGGCTCCTCCGCGCGAGAGACAACGGGACAGAGAAAGCACGTCCCCACCGTCCCATTGAAAGTGTCACTTTAGAATCCGTACCATCTTCTTTAAACGTTCATCTTATTCAATTTTTTTTATAAATATTATTTATTTTCCTGTGACTTGTTTTATCATCAGAGATAGTTTAATAATAATTTATTTATTTTATAATTTACAAAAATATTTTGAATAAAATAAATAGTCAAACACAGTGTCAAAAAGTCAAAAACGTCTCTTTCTATAAGACTGAGGGAGTACCTATTAAGTGTTTGTCCTGTCCGCGGCCCTTTCGGCTTCTGGCTGCCGACAGGGCCTGTCGGCTCCCCTGGCCGCTAGGGGTCCTATTGGCCATCTAGAACCCGACAGGGTACCACTTCTGCTATTATTTTAATCCAAATAATATATTTACAATTATTGTTTAAAAAACATTATTTAAATGAAAATTCGAATGCAAACCGTGTGAGACTTGGAACGGGGCACGGACGCACGGTCCCGGTCGATATCAGGCTATGTGAGCATGCATCCCTGTCATCGACAAATAGGAGCACGGCAAGTCGTCGCTGACTGACTAGTATACAGAGTACAGGCGGGTCCCGATCGCGATTGAGTGGCTTGAGAGTACACACGCCGCCTGTCAAGTTGTTGTGGTGTGGGAGTGGAAATGTATAGAGAAAATTCCTTCATTGTCATTGGAATCTATAATAATCCCTTCATTGTCATCCAAAATTATAGGTTTCCTTCACTGTCATTCAATTTAAATTTTTCATCCCCTCGTTATCATTGCCGTCAAATGGAGAAACAATGTTGTTAGATGACATGTAAAAAGAAAATCTTACCCCTACAAGATTTCTATAAGAATCCCTTGCCTGCTGTTGACACAAAAAGCGTCAGATCTGTGAACACCTTGGGTTATTACCCAAAGCTCGATGTCGAGGGCATGCCAGTCGATTTGACCAAACAATCGACAAGGATGATAACTATGACAAACTGAACGAGACGACAGCGATGCGCCCGGACATCAAGGCTCAGATTGATCACGGATAACTAGAGCAGAGCTAGACGAGGCAAACAGCGATGCGCCCGGATTGCCAAAGCCTAGAGGTACTCCCACGCGGAACTAGCAAGGATTTTGACGGAGATCAAGGTGATGCAGCCCGTCGAAAACTTGAAGAACTCGTTAAAGCTATAACTAATGCATAATAAGGGTAAATTGCGATAAAAGGTAGAATAAGATAAAATTGGTTTGGTTTAAATTGGATTGATTGTCTATTCCATAGCCCTCGGGCACATATTTATACTCCCGCATGGAGAGTTGTACAATGACACGACACATATTTTTCCTAAAACAAACTCCTACTTTAAAGGAAACTGACTCGCGCAGGAGCCGGATAATAATATTTATTTCCTAAACAAACACACCTATCTTAATGGAAAATAAATGACTCACGCAAGAGTCGGACTCAAATTACTATAATAATACTGGCACAGAACACCAGCTTCCTTATACTTCTTCTCGATGGAAACTTTCCATCGGCAGATCCCTTTAATCCGCACCTTCCTTCTTTGACCACTCGTAATCCTCCGCTACCGCCAAGTGCTAAGTTACGCCCATCGGCATCGGTAATATTTTCCCGATCAGCAATCGGCAGCATCTCTTCGTCGGCAATCGGCAATGAGCTTTACCGGTAATCGGCAACCATCTTTCATCGGCAATCGGCAACAGCAGCTCATCAGCAATCGGGAAGATCACCAACATCCAGCCTCCATCGGCAACACACTTGGCCTTTTGCAGCATTCTTTCATCGGCAATATTGGCTCATATTTTACAGATGCCGATGGAGAACGGTCATCAACCAACCAAGCTTCAACCTATTTGACACGTGTCGAAAAACGGTGTCAACACATGCCCCCCAGTTTCGGAGCGTATAATTTACGTGACGAAATTCTCTCCACTGTAGCCGTTACCCCCGAGATAGGCGTACGGTTTCCTTGATCCCCGCATGTGGAACTGTAATTTAATAATAAAATCCCTCGATTGTAGCATGAACAGTTACAGACCACCTCGATCACCGCGCGTATCTACCGCGGGCCTCTCTACATTCCTGCACAGTGTGGAACAGAACCCCAAAATGCCCCTGAATAGGATTATAAAAGTTACCGGGATCCACACTACCTTTTTACCCGAGCCCATTTTCACTTTCACCTTCCTGTCTTCGTCTTCAACCTCCGGCTGCCCTGAAGAACACAGGCTCGAACAACAGTACTTCTTCGCACTCCAAGGACGAACCAAGCACCTTTCCGGCTCCAAATGGCGATCCAAGTTGACATCCCGAAGGTAACATTCATTTCCCATCCAATCCAACCTTTCTGCACAGTTCTTTTCTCCGCAAAAACCTAGTCTTTATCCCCATTCTTCTTTCTGATTCGTCCCTTTTCCTTTCGAACCCTAGGAGTTGTACAACAAAGTCATTATCCCTCTCGCAGGTTCCAACCTGAGCTGCTTAGGCCCAATGGGCAATCCAGACCCCACCTCCATCATCAACGCAGAAACCAACCGGATTCCGCTTAGATCTGAGAGCTTCGATCTAGGGCTGTGGAAGGATACATTCCGCTCATAGCCTAAGCACACCAAAGGATGGAAAAACTGGTATTTGAGGTTCGCCAGGTCACAGCAAGTATACTGGCAGTAGCGTGGCTTAGATCAATGCATTAGGCTCTCAATTGCCGATGCAGAGAGGAATGAGAACTTGATAATAGCAGCTTCATATTTCTGGTCCGACAGCATGAATGCTTTCCTCTTCAGGCATGGACCGGCTACTCCCACCCTTGCCGATGTTTATATGCTGACCGGCTTGGATATTACCTCTACCGATACGCTTAGCCTGTTTAACGGAAAAGCTAAGCACAAGGTGAACACCCGCAGTATCGGCGGCTGGACAGGTTACATTCAGGAGCATCAGAAAACTGGATCGGTAACCCAACGGGAGCATGCCATCTTCTTAAACATGTGGCTGGAAAAGTTTGTCTTCTGCGGCAAAACCATCGGCCCGACCACCATGCACCTCCCTGCGGCCGAACTGCTTGCCAACGGCACAAGGCTCCCTCTAGGTAGGTACCTCCTCGGGTCAGTTTACCGATTGCTGCACCAAGTATCCAATAAGCTGCTGCTAGGAGAGCCCATCGGCAATCTCGGAGGCCCCTGGTGGTTCATCAACCTATGGCTGAACGCTCATATGCACAAGGCTCTCGGGTTTGATCTATTTGCCCAACAATTCCCGAGGGACATATCAGAAGATTACCGATACGATAATGATGAATCGGCAACCCGAGCTCCACTTAACTTCGGAGAAGCCGTCATAATGCTGCCAGGTACCGATGCCGACGTAGAGCACTTCGGTTACTATTTCCAGAGGTTCTACAACGGACTTCCCTCATCGGAACGGTCTTGGTGGCCGTATCTTAATGAACACAACCAGTTCCCACTGCTGTTCAACTTGGCCGACATGAACCTGCCCGAAAACCAAGCAATTATGAGGGCCAGCATCACTCCCCAAGCTCTCCCAGTAAACATCTTTGGATCTGGGAAGAATGCTCCACCGTCGTACGAGTTTTACTATCCATCGGCAGCGGCAAGACAACTGGCATTTGGCCAACTGCCGATCAAGCTGTGCTATTCCAGGGTGGTAAGACCCAGGCAGACAATCTCCAGCAATCTGGATTGGAACAAAGTCATCAGCCTCCCTGCCGATGCCGATCTGTCAGACCTCGACTTGTCCTCCTGGTCGCCAACCTCTTTCATCACCAACGAATTCAAGTCTTGGTGGCAAGAATGGAAGTGCCAACTACTCTCTAAGTCTTCACACTATTATCGGCACTTGATCGACGCCGATTACCCCATTCCTGACGACGCAGTAAGTCTGCTATCCGACGTACTTTCGTTATTTTATTTGTCATCGGTATCAACACTTAACTCCTTTGCACCTTGTACTTGACAGGCCGATGATCCAGTCCCCACAGTGAGCAACAGCGGTAGACCCTTCAATCTTCGGATGATGGGCCCTATATCGATCATCGGGAACAAAGCTCCGACACTGGCTGCCTTCACGCCTCAACAGGTACCTTCGCCGATGCCTACAACAGCTCAGGCTACATCGGCTGCCGCTGTTGCCTTCACGCAAACTTATGCAGTAAACTCTTTACTTGTACCGATCATATACTGTTTCATCGGCAACATTTATCTTGCATAACTCGCTTTGTATTTTCAGGCATTATGGTCATCGGCATCTGCTTCCAGAATACAGCTGACTTCTAGCCCTGTTGCCGATGCCCCCCAGTCTTCATCCAAACGGATCGGCTCCCCTGCTGCTGCGCCGACGAAGAAGAGGCGCTTGAGGCTAGCTTCTCCTCCACCATCGGCTCCATCTGCACCACCAGCTGCCGATGCGTCGCCAATAAGACTGCTTCCGGTCCCAGTCGCACCACCTGCCGGCGGGTCATCGGCAAAACCTCCATCGGCTTCCGTGCCCGATCAATCGATGGATGACGCCCCCGGCCGGGAGATAACTGCTGCAACGACCGAAGCGACATCGGCATCGGTACCGGCGGCGCTGAATGAAGAAACAGCTTCCGTGGCAGCAGCGACGTTCGCACCGTTGACTCATGTCTCCGGCGAAGGAACAACTCCACCTCCCGCAGTAGTAGCGACGTCGGCATCGGCACTGTCAACCCAAGTCCCCAATGTTGGAACGGAACCGCCACAAGATACCGCCACTACATCGGAGGCGACGGCGGCCGCAGCTATACCAGCACCAACGGTGTCGGCTGCCCTTCCAATAAGGGCTCAGTCATCGGCATCTGCCGCCGATGTTCAAGATGAAGCCGGACCGTCCAGTATGCCAAGTCCCAGGCAAGAGATCCGGTTCAAGACGGTAAGTAGATTACCTTAAAGCTCATAGTATAGTTTTGCAACCGGCATATTGTAACCTTTGTTTTCAGGCCCAAGATTCCCCGAACAACCTCTTCTCCTACAGCTTAAATCTTCAGAACGAAGATGAGCGCCAAGGTCGCCTTCAAGCGGACAGCATGTTCTCTTTTTCCGTCAACGTTCTTGATGACGATGAAGAGGAAAGCTCCACCCCGGCTCTATCGGCAGAAGTCAAGTCCAGACTGGAAGAATTGCTTACCCTGCTGCTGCAAGACACCTCTCAACTCGTCCAAGACTCATCGGCGGCAAGGACCATATTCAAAGATATCCAAAGCCATCTTTCCGCCGATGCAGCAGAAACCATCCTCCAAGCAGCTTCCATTGACGTCAAACAAATCCAGTACCAGAGGCTTACTCGTCGCATTGCCGATAGAGCAGCCCAAGCCAAGAGCGAGGAAGAGAAGCTTAGATTTAAACACCTTGCCGATGAGAAGCACAGAAGCATCGGTCAAGCCAAAATTTCCATCGGCAACCTTGACCAGGAAATCTCTCGACTGTCGGCGAGGAGGGAGGAGCTGCTGGCAGAGCTGCAAAAGGTCGAAGGGGGTCTGACAGCTGCCAATCAACAAAAGACCCAACTGTCTGACTCCATCGGGGCTTTACAGCAAGAAAGGGATCAGTACGCTCGGCAGGCTATCTCATGGAAGAAGAAAATCAAGCCAGTTGAGGGCTCTGCCGATGCTGACGCCAAGGAGATGGACGAGATAGATCAAATTCGCCTGCGTGCGATAAACGTTATCCACTCCTTATTCTAATGCCTGTTGTATCGGCAAGAATGTAGCCTGATACTTGATTCTGTCTTGTAATATAACGCTAGTTTGTTTTTACCGATGTTTTTTATAAGTTTTCTTTTCATCGGCACTCGACTGAGCATTATGCATCTACCCATATGCTAGGGTAATATCTCTTCAAGTATTTGCCGTTGATTGCCCTAGAAAATGCCACTCTCTCGAGGGTTTCCAAAATGTACGCGTTACCAGGAGCAGACTGTTTTACCCGATAAGGACCTTCCCAATTAGGAGACCACTTTCCAGATTTAGAGCTCTTAGTCCCAATCGGTAAAATCAACTTCCAAACCAAATCGCCATCGGCAAATTCCTTTACCTTTACTTTCTTATCATACCATCGGGCAACCCTCTTCTTATTCTCTTCAATACTAATTAATGCTCTTAACCGATGACCTGCCAAATCTTCTAACTCATCCTTCATCAGAGTAATATAATCATCGGTCGTCAACTGATCCTGAAAAGATAATCGCCTAGAACCAGTTTTAATTTCCCAAGGTAGGACAGCTTCGTGTCCATAAACCAACTGATACGGCAAGACTTTGGTTGCACCATGACAAGCCATCCGATATGACCATAAAGCTTCGTTTAATACCATGTGCCACCTCCTAGGGTTTTCTTCAATCTTGCACTTTATAAGCTTGATGACTCCTTTATTAGTCGCTTCAGCTTGACCATTAGCTTGAGCGTAATAAGGAGAAGAATTTAGCACCTTGAAACCCATGCTAGCAGCAAAGTCATCAAACTCTCCCAATGTGAACATGGTCCCTTGATCGGTAGTAATGGTCTGAGGAATACCAAATCGATAAACGATGTGTTCCTTAACGAAATCCACCATGTTTGCCGATGTCACCTTCTTCAATGGGATTGCCTCAACCCATTTGGTGAAGTAATCGGTAGCAACAAGTATGAACTTATGCCCCTTGCTCGACGGCGGATAAATCTGGCCGATGAGATCAATAGCCCATCCTCTGAACGGCCAAGGCTTGATTATAGGATTCATTGCCGATGCAGGTGCCCTTTGCACATTACCAAACTTCTGACAGTCCTGGCACCCTTTGAAATAATTGAAGCAATCTTCAAGGACTGTCGGCCAATAATATCCATTCCGCCTAATCATCCACTTCATCTTGAATGCCGATTGATGCGCTCCACATACGCCTTCATGGATCTCACCCATCAACTCTTTCGATTCCTCTTTACTGAGACATCTAAGCAAAACTCCATCAATTGTCCGATAATACAACTCATTATCAAGGAGTACATACTTAGTAGCTTGGAACCTTAGACGCCGTTCAACCTTCCTGGATGGATCCCTCAAGTAATCGGCAATTTCCTTTTTCCAATCATCGGCAACTGTTACCGATGTCGTGACTTCCTGAATCGGCTGATATCCTGAGGCATTCTATGCTAACCGATTGGCCTCTTCATTATGCAACCTTGGAATGTGTTCAAGGCGGTATTCTTTGAACTCTTTTAACAACTGCAGACACCGCTCATGGGCTGCAATTAGCACTTCACTTCGGCATTCATATATCCCGATCAGCTGATTAATCACCAACAGGGAATCACCGAAGATTTCAACGGCATCGGCACACACCTCTTTGAGTAGTTCCAACCCCTTAAGCAACGCCTGGTACTCAGCCTGATTGTTTGTCGAAGTAGCAACAATCGGTAATGAAATCTCATACCTCTGTCGTCGGGGTGAAATCAACAGAATACCGATACCCGCTCCATCCTTGCATGTAGACCCATCGAAGAATAGAGCCCAAGGAGCAATCTCAACAAAGCTCACCATATTGCAATGCTGAGTGACAAAATCGGCCATCACCTGACCTTTAACAGCCTTTGCCGATTCATACCTTAGGTCAAACTCTGATAATGCCAGAATCCACTTACCAATTCGTCCACTCAAAATCGGCATTGACAGCATGTACTTGACCACATCATCTTTGCAGACAACAGTGCATTCGGCCGATAGTAAATAGTGTCTTAATTTAATGCAAGAGAAGTATAAACATAAGCATAATTTTTCTATGGCCGAATACCTGGTTTCAGCATCCACCAACCTTCTACTCAGGTAATATATTACACGCTCCTTCCCTTCAATCTCTTGAATTAAGGCTGACCCGATAACACCATCATCGGCAGATAAATATAACCTGAAAGGCTTCCCGTGTTGAGGTGGAACTAAGACTGGAGGATTTGCCAAGTACCTTTTAATCTCCTCTAAAGCTGACTGCTGCTCTTCTCTCCATATAAACTCTTGATCGGCTTTCAACTTTAACAGAGGACTAAAAGACTTAATCTTACCAGACAAATTGGATATAAATCTTCTAATGAAATTAATCTTGCCAATCAGAGACTGCAACTCAATTTTGTTTGTGGGAGCGACTACCTTGTTAATTGCATCAATAGATTTTCTGCCGATTTCAATACCTCTCTGATGCACCATGAAACCCAGAAACTGCCCTGCCGATACGCCAAACGCACACTTGTTAGGATTCATCTTCAACCCATGCTCCCTCGTGCATTCCAATATTTTCCGCAAATCGGCAAGATGCTTCTTGAAGTCCCTAGACTTAACCACCACATCATCAATGTAGATCTCAACAATTGTGCCGATGTACTTATGAAAGATAAAATTCATCGCCCTCTGGTAAGTAGCACCGGTATTCTTCAAGCCAAAAGTCATGACTACCCATTCGAATAAACCAACGTGACCTGGACATCGGAAAGCGGTCTTGGGTATGTCCTCTTCAGCCATGAATATCTGATTATACCCAGCATTGCCATCCATGAAGCTAATAATTTGGTGACCAGTAGCAGCATCGATCAGCAGATCGACAACAGGCATCGGGTAGCCATCCATTGGCGTAGCCTTGTTCAAATTCCTGAAATCAATGCAAACACGAAGTTTTCCATTCTTTTTATACATAGGAACCACGTTAGAAATCCAATCGGCATATCGGCATTGCCGAATGAATCTAGCCTCGATCAACTTAGTAATCTCAGCCTTAATATCGGGTAAGATAGTAGGATTACATCGGCGTGCCGGTTGCCGATGTGGCTGAAAACCAGACTTGATGGGTAACCGATATTCAACTATCGATCGGTCTAAACCAGGCATCTCTGTATAATCCCAAGCGAAACAATCTTTATTCTCTTTTAATAAATCAATTAACTGTTGCTTACATTGGGAATCTAACTTAGCACTAATAAAAGTAGGCCTAGGTTTACTACCATCGCCGATGTCGACCTCGAGCAAATCATCGGCAGACGTGAAGCCCTGCCCCAGTTTTCCGTCATCGGCGAACTGATCCATTAAGACTCCTCCTCAGGACCGACTGCTTGGATCGGTTTGATGCGGTAATCAGCATCTTTGAGGAACTCTTTGTCCCAGGCCTCGCCAGATATGCACCTGGTCTGCTCATAAGTATTCAACTCTGCCGATGCAACAGTAGATGGGGCTTCACCGCGGACTACTTCAATTCTGTCCCCGATCCATTGTACCAGACTCTGATGCATAGTAGAAGGGATACAACAATTAGCATGGATCCAGTCCCTCCCAAGGAGCAAGTTGTAGGTGCCTTTGCCGCTGATTACAAAGAACGTTGTCGGCAAAGTCTTACTGCTGATGGTTAAGTCAACACATATGGCTCCCATGGCGGTTGACACATTGCCTTCGAAATCCTTGAGCTTCATGTCGGTTTCGACCAAATCTCGATCACCTTTGCCAAGCTTCCTGAACACGACATAGGGCATTATGTTGATCGATGCGCCACCATCCACTAGCATTTTGGTCATCAGCTGACCATCCACCTTGCCCTTGACAAACAGAGCTCTTAGGTGCTGCCTTTCTTCTTCGGCAGACTTTTCAAAGACAGCCGTCATCGGATCCAGCACCAATTGCGCCATATCGGCAGCCTCTTCATCATCGCTGACGGGCGCCATGAACTCCACCGGCAGCATGACAACCATGTTTATGTCTGCCGATAGGCCCCTGTCCTTATGCTTCGGCCTCCATTGCTTCTCCTCCGAGGGTTCTGCACTGTTATTCAGGTCGTCACGGCGCTGGCGCTGAATCCTCCTCTTCTGGGTCTTAGTCAAACCCTTAGGGCACCAGGGAGGAAGCTTGGTCTTCCAGACAGGTTGATGTTGCTTCTCACTGCTTACATCGGCACTTCTTTCGATGTTGGGATCTCTGGAGAATATCTCCTCGTCGGGCACTTTAGCATTGGCCATCTCCTCCAGCTCCCTCTGGTCAACACGCCTGCCAAGCCGATCATGGGCACTGAGCTTGCCCCCCAGTCGGTCGAGTGTCGATCTGTCTTCTCTGAGCGGCCTGGCGTGCCTGGGTGCCTGATCATCAAAACAAGGTCGCTTACCTGACCGATCGGCTGTGTAGTACCCATTGCATTCTGGACAGTTATCGGCAGTGGGCAGTTTGATGCCTTCTTCCCAGCAATGAACGAAGAAGGGACATCTCCAGTGGTCCTTATGTCGAAGCCATTCCCGATGCTCCTCCTCTTCTTGCCGATACTGTTCTTCATGTGATTGCCGATGATACCGCCTTGGCTGTTTGTGAGTGATCACCACTCCAGGAGCCCTGTTGGCGTTGTTACCTTCATCGGCAACCTTCTTGCCCTTTCTGTCATCGGCAAACCTTCTTGCGTCGTGCCTGGGTACTTGGTAGTCAGGGTCTACTGATGAATTCCTTCTGGCGGCCTCCGATGTCAGCACTTTGGTTTTTTCACTGATCTCCATCATGTTGTTTGGGAACGGGTGCTGATCTATCTTCATCGGTTTCTGTACTTTAGAGTTTTCAAACTTGATACGCCTAGACTCGATCTCCGACTGGAACTGCTGCCTGAATACCTTGCAGTCATTGGTACTGTGGGAGGTTGCATTATGCCACTTGCAGTACCTAATCTTCTTGAGCTCTTCGGCCGATGGAATCACTTGATTGGGTGCCAACTTGATTCGCCCCTCTTGCAGCAATAGGTCAAACATCCTATCGGCCTTGGTGATATCAAAGGTGAACCTTTCTGTTTCTTTTTGGCCGAACGGACAAGACACAGGCTTCTTATCCTTCACCCATTCAGCCGCATCAACATTCAGCTCTTCATCCGATCTAGAGTCTTCTTCTTTCCCGATGAAGGTCACCTTCTTGTTCCAAGTCTTCCTGGGCTCAAAGGCTTTGACATCTTGATCGGCAATCCTCTGCACCAGGTGACTTAGGCTCTCAAACTCCTGGGACGCGTACTTGTCCTTGATGTGTGGCAGTAAACCTTGGAAGGCCAAGTCTGCCAGTTGCCGATCATCAAGTACCAGACTGTAGCACTTGTTCTTCACATCCCGCAGCCTCTGCACAAAACTTTCTACCGATTCGTTGTTGCGCTGTCTCATTTTGACCAAATCGGTAAGCTTCTTTTCGTGTATGCCAGCAAAGAAGTATTTGTGAAATTGTCTCTCCAGATCGGCCCATGTAATTATAGAATTTGGAGGCAATGATATGAACCATGTGAATGCCGATCCAGACAATGATGAAGAGAACAGTCTCACCCTTAATTCCTCCCTGCTGGCAGCCTCCCCGCACTGGATAATGAAGCGGTTGATGTGCTCCATCGTTGACGTGTCGTCTTGGCCGGAGAACTTAGTAAAATCGGGCACCTTGTACTGAGTTGGAAGAGGAATCAAGTCATATGCAGGCGGGTATGGGGTCCGATAGGAGTATGTGTTGACCTTGGGTCTAATACCGAATTGCTCCTTCATGACTTCGGCAATCTTACCGACCCAATACGCATCCTGCTCCTGCCGACTCATTGGCTGATTGTCGACTGGTGGAGTCGGCTGATGCGCCTCTTGGAGATGTGCAGTAGTCGTGGGCGCAGCACCAGTCATCTGGACGCTATGCATCGGCTGACTTACCGATGGGTAGATTGGCATGCTTGGCGGAGTCGGCTGATGCGCCCCTTGAAGATATGCAGTTGTCGCAGGCGCTGCATCAGTCATCTGCACGCTATGCATCGGTTGACTTACCGATGGATGATTTGGCATACTTGGCGCAGTCGGCTGAACTGTCACATTCATCGGTTGTTGTACCGATGATCCGCCTTGGATGTAAGCTGGGCCTCCATAATAATACATCGGCGCGCCAGGCTGCTGAGCTGGTGGCTGGTTGACCCATCCAAGATTATAAGGCATCGGCATATGACTTGCCGATGGTTGATAGCTGACCGGAGCATGCGGTTCTTGAATCCTAGAGCAATTGATCACCAGATTACCTTGGAGGTTCAGAACTCCGGCTTGAGAGTTTGCCGCCAGGGATTGACTGCCGGCGGTTATAATGTGTTGCATCGGCACAGAGCTTGCCGATGGTGGCATCAGAGGTATCTTGGGGATTAGTTGGAGATCATCTGATGGCACCTGTATGGTTGGAGCAGGCGCAGAGTTGTGCATCATATGAGCCATCGGCTGTGGCTGTGCTGCCAACGCCGTAGAGTTCTTCCAGGCTGAACCGTCTCCCGGCACCAGATTAGAGCCAGCATATAGATTTGGAGGCAGACCGTATCCCCACCAGTTAGCGGGAGCTGGTCCTGAAGTTGCCGACGCGGCTGGATCTGCGTTGAATTTGGTAGTATCGCCGGCGTTCGGTCTTGGTGACGTAGCCACATCGGCAGACGGTTCCACAGGGGTGGAAGACGCCATTTGGGCCGCCGATGGGCTTGCGGACGCCAATCCAGGTTGATGGTACGCTGGACCGGCATGTCGCGGTGCGTGTCCTTCTTTGAATGTTTGCGCGACGGCATTGTAGACAGTATTGGACAGCACGTTGGAGTGGTTAATCAAAGCTTGACTTACAGCGGCGTTAACCATCTCTTGTAGCTTACCAGGGTTGGCGTCGTACGTGACCTGCCGTGGCAACGGCGGATCTTGCTTCTGAATTGCTTCGCCGCTCCTGCTGAGGCTGAAGGACTTGAGATACAGCTGCCGGTATTCCTCCATAGCCCGCTCCATGGCCTGCTTCTGATCATCTTTCAGATCGGCCTCAGACACTGCGATGACATTCCTCTGATCGACATCGGCGTGATCAGCCATGCCGGATGTGTAGATTTGTATAATCAGGTCCCACTGGGCGTGCCAAAAGAGGTGTTGACACAAAAAGCGTCAGATCTGTGAACACCTCGGGCTATTACCCAAAGCTCGATGTCGAGGGCGTGCCAGTCGATTTGACCAATCAATCGACAAGGATGATAACTATGACAAACTGAACGAGACGACAGCGATGCGCCCGGACATCAAGGCTCAGATTGATCACGGATAACTAGAGCAGAGCTAGACGAGGCAAACAGCGATGCGCCCGGATTGCCAAAGCCTAGAGGTACTCCCACGCGGAACTAGCAAGGATTTTGACGGAGATCAAGGTGATGCAGCCCGTCGAAAGCTTGAAGAACTCGTTAAAGCTATAACTAATGCATAATAAGGGTAAATTGCGATAAAAGGTAGAATAAGATAAAATTGGTTTGGTTTGAATTGGATTGATTGTCTATTCCATAGCCCTCGGGCACATATTTATACTCCCGCATGGAGAGTTGTACAATGACACGACACATATTTTTCCTAAAACAAACTCCTACTTTAAAGGAAACTGACTCGCGCAGGAGCCGGATAATAATATTTATTTCCTAAACAAACACACCTATCTTAATGGAAAATAAATGACTCACGCAAGAGTCGGACTCAAATTACTATAATAATACTGGCACAGAACACCAGCTTCCTTATACTTCTTCTCGATGGAAACTTTCCATCGGCAGATCCCTT
The DNA here is from genome assembly GCA_022036555.1 of Microstegium vimineum. Lineage (NCBI taxonomy): Eukaryota > Viridiplantae > Streptophyta > Magnoliopsida > Poales > Poaceae > Microstegium > Microstegium vimineum. The sequence goes on from CM039132.1 coordinate 9,182,491, forward strand.
TAATCCGCACCTTCCTTCTTTGACCACTCGTAATCCTCCGCTACCGCCAAGTGCTAAGGTACGCCCATCGGCATCGGTAATATTTTCCCGATCAGCAATCGGTAGCATCTCTTCGTCGGCAATCGGCAATGAGCTTTACCGGTAATCGGCAACCATCTTTCATCGGCAATCGGTAACAGCAGCTCATCGGCAATCGGCAAGATCACCAACATCTAGCCTCCATCGGCAACACACTTGGCCTTTTGCAGCATTCTTTCATCGGCAATATTGGCTCATATTTTACCGATGCCGATGGAGAACGGTCATCAACCAACCAAGCTTCAACCTATTTGACACGTGTCGAAAAACGGTGTCAACACCTGCCATTGAATTCTAGAACACAGGCATATCAAATACAAGGATATATGAGCACTATGAAATGATAGAAATGATAACATTTTCAACATATGCATATAGGAATATGACAAAAGTATAACCATACAACAATCAATATGATGGTTTACAACATCCATATAATATATAGATATTCATTGGTTCAAATGTTTACCAAGATAGCTAGCGTTTATTGGTTTACAGACCAAGCAAAATAACAAGTTCAAGTTGCCTTTGTTGTTCACACGGTTCTCAACTAGGCTCATGCTTGCTAAGCAAAATAAGCAGCAGCCTTTGTTGTCCACACAGTTCTCAACTAGGCTCATGCTTGCTAAGAAAAATAAGCAGCCAGAAGTTCACATATCAAGCAAAATAAGGGGTTGCACGGTTATACATTCCAGACCATACAATTAAGCTATAAATTTAGATCTGGAAGCTTCCTCTTGCTTCTAGTATGTGCAGCAGGGCTTTGGCTGAGATGGGTCTTGCTTCTAGTTGCCATTGCTGGACTATCTGGTGGCGATGTAACTTGTTTCTTCTTCTCCACCTTCTCTTGTGCCTTTGCCTTCCTTTTACCCTTTTTCTCTACTCTAGGCACAGATGTGGCAGGTGGTGGTGTGGTTGCACCTAAACTCATCAAAGGGTACTCAAAGGCAAGTGGCTCAGGTTGGTTGGAGCCACTTCCAGACCTGCATGTGAGTGAGTCTTACAATTTTGGTGAATATAATATTGAAAATGCTATAAATTAGAACAAATGACATGATATGGGGCACGCACTTGAGAGACTTTCCAGAATAAAGGTAATTGAGGCACTAGCACTGGAATAAAAAAGAATGAAAGGATTTTTTAGAAAAATAATCAGATATTAAATTTGAGATCTCTAAGTATATATAGAGGCAAATACATCGTCTTAGGTCCTGGGGGAGCTAGGATAATAGTACTCTCACATGATGGTTCAATTGTTTTCTTCCTTCTTTTTGGTGGCCCCCTGCATGTACATACACATCAATGAGGTCTTGAAACAAAGCAATACAAAATTAATAACAAGAGCAAACTGAGTAAAGATTATAATGCTTACTTCTCAGGTAACATGACTACTATGTTCTCAGGGTCACCAACCTTGCAGTTATACCAGCGGTGCGCCACTGATGTCGTCGCAAGGAAGGGGATCTAGGGTTCGTGGTTGAGAAGAACCGAGACCCGAAAAGAATTGGGTTGGCCGGTTGGGGAGCCAGAACGCAGTCATGATTTGGTTAGGAGCAAGGGCAAAATCGGAACGACACCCTCTCACGTTGAATCATCTAACGCCGTCTCATTCCTTCAGTGGCAACGAAGGGAAAAAAATTATACTGTGGATGACAGACAAGGATCAATATGATAGATTCCAATGGCAATGAGGGAATTTTCTCAAATGTATACGCGTTAGAGTGAGAGTGACCTAAGTAGAAGAAGGGCATGTTTAGTATAGCTCTGCTTCACTGCTCTGCTTCACTAGTGAAGCTGTTAGCTTTATGCAACTCTCTAGTTAGGTGAAACTATGTTTGGCAAAACAAATTCACCAAAAACTTTATGCATGGATACGAGGGAGAAAGGGGAGAGAGCTAAGATAAGCTGTTTTTTTAGCTTTATTTCACTTCATATCTTTGTGAGCGAGGAAAAAAATAGCTTCACCCATGAAGCTATTTTGAGAAAAGGTGTTTGACAAAAAAATCAGCTTACAATAGCTTCATTAAACTGTTGTAAGGTATATCAAACAAACCCGAAAGCTGATTATGGTCCATTCCTTTGGGTGTGTATGTTAATACTTTCAACACGGTAAGCCTTAGTTTCTTCAGTTAACACCAAAATCTTTCAGGGACCACGATATATGGATCGGAAGTTTCCTTTGGCGGCCTCCATACAGTTTCTTCAGAAAACGACCGGCCCTTAATTTCTGTCGTTTTTAAAGAAGGCTACTACTAGGTAGCTTCTTCCTCCTCACCGCATCTGCGAGGATCGGGTGAGAAGAAAAGGCTAGGAAACGATGAGCCAACAGCGTTGATTCGATCATTCGTGACTGACTCAGGTCGGGTACATATATACGGTGTTCGCTTAATTGAATTACTTTTCTTGTTCAATTATATATTTGCTTCAGTTCGTTGTTACCGGGAACCAAGTAGAAGATCTCATCTGAATCTGATTGGTGTTCAACAGCAGTACATTCAAGATCGATGGCCGATCTTGCACTGGGTGGCCTGGACAGGATCGTCAAAGCTTGCCTGGCGATCAAGAAGGCGGTGGAGACAGTCCACCAGAACAAGAAGGAGTGCAGAGAGATCCAGAGGTGCGTGGACAGAGTCACTGATCGCAATGATGCATCACCCATCATTTATGAGGCCACTGGATGATCTAGCGGAGAGCATGGAGGATGCCCTGGAGCTCATCACGGATTGCCAGCAGAAAAGCGCCTTGCGCCATCTGTTGCGGGCTGGGGACATGGCCAAGCAGTTGTGTAGGGTGCAACAAGATATACAGCGCAAACTGGTGACGGCGATTTTGGCCACCAGTATCCTCAACCTCGAGATCAGCGTTTCTGTGACAACAAAGACTCTTCATTACGTCGGCGCTCATCCTCCACTCATACTGCCACAGGCATGTGTAATTTCTTCACTTCACCTCCTCGGCACACATTGCTCGAGGTGCAAAGGGGTAACCTTTAGGTGCACCTCTAAACTTCTTTAGTTCAAGTATTTATATTACTTCTCCAATTTTTTTAAAAAGTAGTATAAATAATTAAACTAAAAAGGTTTGGAGGTGCATCTAAAGGTCAGTGGTTTGCACCCCACACACTGCGCTAGTTCCAATCGAGTGTTTCATTCTTGTGTAAATAAGGTGCTATAGATGGGACAAGTTTCATCTACCTAAAACTAGGATGGCCTTTTAATAGAAATGGTAGAGCAGTGGAAAAAAAATGCTTGTTCGAGAATCTCTACAAATAAAGTAAAAGTGTGGTCAAAATAAGCTAGCCTAATCTAACTTATGCGTTTTAGTACAAAAGGGGTGTTATGGGGAGAATCGTGGCCAAAACAAGCTATAAAAGGCATACCATTTGGTTTTTTATCTCAGCTTATTATAAATTGTACCACTTATAAATTGTACCAAACAGGATCGACCCCAAGTTGTAGATACCACTGCACACACGGTTTTGTTGGGTTGACTATATATACAGAAAAACCAAAATATCTTCTACTTCCGTTCCACATTATAGTCCGTTTGACTTTTTTAACCTCAAGTTTAACCACTCGTTTTTGTGTAAAATATCACTTTTTTTTGTTGTGGCTTATTTATTTAATAAATGATCTATAAGACTGATTTAAATTTAACTATATTTATATTTTTTTTAAACAAGACGAATGGTCAAACTTAAGGGTCAAAAAAGTCAAACGAATTATAATTTGAAATGGAGATGATATTTATTACTAGCAACCAAATGTGGCAAGATAATGGTGAAAAAAAAAGGATTAGTTTGCCTGTCAGTTTGCGCACTTAGAATAATCCATATTTTGAATATTATGTTTTTAGAAGGTGTTGAAGATGCTAGAATAATACCGTGACTTTAACTATTGCTAATTCAGGATGCTGGTGGAAGGCTAAACTCAACTATAAGTCATTCAATTACGGATGGTATCAGGCCAAATATGTACGTTGCAAATAGTGCACGCACGCACGTGTTTTTGTACGTAGGTGCCAAACTTGAAAGTGTAGCCTGCACTAACAACCTAAAATTAACATTTTTAATGACAATTTCTTATTAATAACTATGAATATAGCCACAACAATTTTTATTCTCTACTCCCCTCTCAGCGGAAATTTAAGTTATTTTAGTTTTACCTTAAGTCAAACCTCTGTAATTTAATTTGACCAAATTATTAAAAAAATATTATAACGTCTATAATATTAAATAAATGCATTGTTAACACATTTCATGGTGAATTGCATACACTAATTAGAAGTTGGTCTATTTTCTATAAGTTAGAAAAAATTGAGAGGTTTGACTTAACAAAACTAAAAGAACCTACATTTTGGAACAAATGGAATATAGTAGCTAATTAGAAGTCAACAACATCAACAACATCAACAAGGCCTGTAGTCCCAAACAAGTTGGGGTAGGCTAGAGTTGAAACCCAACAAGATACCCAAGTCATGGTTCCGGCACTTCAATAGCTGTTTTCCAGGCAATCCTATCCAAAAATAGATCTCTAGATATATCCCAAGCTTTTAAATCCCTATTCACCGCCTCCGTCCATGTCAACTTCGGCCTTCCTCTGCCTCTCCTTATATTATTAGCTTGGCTTGGGACTCCACAGCGCACTGGTGCATCTGGTGGTCTCCTCTGGACATGGCCAAACCATCTCAACCGATGTTGGACAAGCTTTTCTTCAATTGGTGCCACCCCTAGGCGATCACGTATATCATCATTCCGAACTCGGTCCATTCTTGTGTGGCCACAGATCCAACGCAACATGCGCATTTCTGCAACACTCATTTGTTGAACATGTCGAGCCTTTGTTGGCCAACATTCGGCTCCATACAACATTGCAGGTCTAATTGCTGTCCTATAGAACTTGCCTTTTAGCTTTTGGGGTACCCTCTTGTCACATAGAATGCCAGAAGCTTGACGCCACTTGATCCACCCTGCTTTGATTCTATGGCTAACATCTGCATCAATATCTCCATCCCTTTGTAGCATCGATCCCAGATATCGGAAGGTGTCCTTTTTAGGCACGACTTGACCTTCCAAACTTACATCTCCCTCATCCTGAGCCGTTGTGCCAAAGTCGCATTTCATATACTCGGTTTTAGTCCGACTTAGTCTAAAACCTTTAGACTCAAGGGTCTGCCGCCACAGCTCAAGTTTCCTATTTACTCCCGCCAAGCTTTCATCAACTAACACTACATCATCGGCAAAGAGCATGCACCAAGGGATGTCCCCTTGAATGTCCCTTGTAATCTCGTCCATTACCAAGGCAAAGAGATACGGGCTCAAGGCTGACCCTTGATGAAGCCCAATTCTAATCGGGAAGTAATCAATATTACCATCATTGGTTCGAACGCTAGTCACAACATTGTTGTACATGTCCTTGATGAGGGTCACGTACTTTGTTGGGATTTTATGTCTATCCAAAGCCCACCACATAACATTTCTTGGTATCTTGTCATAAGCCTTCTCCAAGTCAATGAAAACCATATGTAGGTCCTTCTTCTGCTCTCTAAATCGCTCCATAACTTGTCTTAATAAGAAGATTGCTTCTGTGGTTGACCTTCCAGGCATGAAACCAAATTGGTTGGTAGATACTCGTGTCCTTCTTCGCAGGCGGTGCTCGATGACTCTCTCCCATAGCTTCATAGTGTGGCTCATCAACTTAATCCCACGATAGTTATTACAACTCTGGATGTCACCCTTGTTCTTGTAGATTGGTACCAAAGTGCTTCTTCTCCACTCCTCAGGCATCTTGTTCGATCGGAAGATATTATTGAACATCTTGGTTAGCCATACTATAGCTATATCCCCAAGGCATCTCCACACCTTGATTGGGATACCATCCGGGCCCATCGCTTTGCTCCCTTTCATCCTTTTCAACGCTTCTCTGACCTCCGATTCTTGAATCCTCTGCTCAAAGCGCCTATTGTTGTCATCAAACAAGTCGTCCAACTGAACAGGGGAGTTTTCGTTCTCCCCATTGAACAATTTGTCAAAATACTCTTGCCATCTTTGTCTGATCTCATCCTCTTTCACCAAGAGTTGCTCCCTCTCATCCTTAATGCACTTGACTTGAGTAAAGTCCCTCGTCTTCCTTTCACGAGTCCTAGCCATCCTATATAGTCCTTTTCTCCTTCCTTCGTATCAAGACGCTTGTACAAATCTTCATAAGCCCGTCCCTTTGCCTCCGCCACTGCCCGTTTTGCAGCCTTCTTTGCCACCTTATACTTCTCTATGTTATCTGCACTCCGGTCCTGGAACAAGCTCTTATAGCCTTCCTTCTTCTCCTTAATTGCCTTTTGAACATCCTCATTCCACCACCAAGTGTCTTTCATAGCGCATCCACTTCCTTTGGTCACACCTAGCACCTCTGCAGCAACCTTTCGAACGTATGTCGCCATCTTCTCCCACATATTGTTGGCGTCACCTTCGTCCTTCCACGGGCCCTCTTCAATAACTCTTGCCTTGAAGATCTTTGATGTCTCCCCTTCTAAATTCCACCACTTTGTTCTTGCAATCTTGGCTTGTTTAGCCCTACAAGTTTGCATCAGAAAGCGGAAGTCAGCCACCACTAGCTTGTGCTGAGACACCACACATTCCCCAGGTATCATCTTACAATCCACGCAAGCACGTTTATCTCCCCTTCTTGCGAGGACGAAGTCAATCTGACTGCAGGACAAGCCACTACTAAAGGTCACTAAGTGGGACTCTCGCTTTTGGAAGAAAGTGTTTACTACCATCATATCAAAAGCTGTAGCAAAGTCTAGGATATCCTCTCCCTCCTGGTTCCTTCTTCCGGAACCAAAACCTCCATGTGCTGCCTCGTAACCTGTATTAGATGCTCCTACATGGCCATTAAGGTCCCCTCCAATGAAGAGCTTCTCGCTACTAGGTACAGCCCTGACTATGCCATCCAAATCCTCCCAAAATTGCCTCTTAGCACACTCATCAAGGCCTACATGGGGAGCATACGCACTAATAACGTTTAAGACTAAATCACTAATGACAAGTTTAACTAAGATAATCCTATCTCCTTGCCTTTTCACCTCCACCACACCACCTTGGAGGCTCTTATCGATCAAAACTCCGACTCCATTTCTACTCGAAGTTGTCCCTGTGTAGCTAATTAGAAGTCAAGACATTAAAATTTAATAAGCAAATTGATTGATTTTGTATGTATCCCCATATATAATACTCCATATATAGACTCTTCATATAGTGATATATAGTACACATAAGCAGTACTCCCTCTATTATACAATATTTATTTTATCCAATGAGAATATCAAGAATATAGTTATTGCTATGTTTCTAATCTCTACCTCCCAGTTAAATGCTATATGTGTATCAAGTTGTATATTTACTAGGTGGATACCCCGCGCATTGTTGCGGGTATTCCGGAGTAACCGATCTTCGGTGTAGCCTCGTTAGAGGGTCATCGTAAACCTTAGTGGTTTCGAAGCATTTCACCCTAAGTCTCACTCAACCGAACCCTCTCCTCCTAATATACCAAAGGGGCATCTCCCCTACTAGGAGTTCTGAAAGTTCTGTGTATGGATCATTCAGGCGTTTTGAAGGACCTCAGAAAATCCATGTGATATATAGTATTGTCACATTTTTCTCAGCACTGGTTTCGGGTATTCCAGAGACACGGCGGGCCACGGGCCAACTACGACGGCCGGGGGAGTGACCGACTTTCGGTGGAGCCTAGTTAGAGGGTCATCGTAAACCTTAATGGTTTTGAAGCATTTCACCCCGAGGTTTCACTCAACCGAACTTTCTTCCCACAATATACCGAGGGGTATCTCCCCTCCCAAGAGTTCTGGTAGTTCTGTGTATGGTTCCTTTAAACGTTTTGAAGGACCTCAGAAAATCCATGTGATATGCAGTTTTACCATATTTTTGCTCATAAACACTGGTTTCGGCAAAGAAGGCGCACGAGAGAGTTATCGAAATATATCCATGTGGGGTCTTGTTTTGAAGAGTTTCTTGCGAGAAACACCATGGTGTAATTGGATTTTAATTATGATACTTGGTTTATGTGATATGGCTTTTTTCCTATTGCAAAATGAAGTGGCTAGTGGGGAGATAAATGAGGGTTAGTGGGCCGATGACATCACTTGATGCAAGATGACATCACTTTTAAGAAATACTCGAACCTCATTGGAGGGGACCCTCTGAGTGGGTCTTTGCAATATAAGAGTATAGGATTAGGGGATAATCATATAGATGAACATTTAACTTCGACTTTTCTTAGAGTAAGTACTACCTTGGTGAATATGCTCCTAGCATGTTATGGAAAAAATATTGTAACAAAAGGACTAATAATAGTCTGCAGAGGGAAAAGGCATTTGTTCTACAAAAGAATTTTTATAAATGACATTCCTATAATTTCTGCGCATATCAATGGCAGTTCTGGAAGTAGTAGTGACACAACAATGCTTACAGGGGGGTGTGAGGGGCCCTATCCTTCCTCGTCAAGTAAGAATATCTGCCATCAATCTCTAATCATTAATACGTTTACAACTTCTATCTATCTAGGTTTCACATTAAACCGATATGGTTGTTATTTCAGTAAATATACACCGGCCCATTGTTCATTTGTCTCATTTAGATGCAGTTAGTTTCGTTATATGGTTGGAATACATAAGTTCATTTGTTATTTTTATAATATCAAATTAATTCCCCATTGTTCCAAAATATCCCATTTTGCCGCCATGTCCAGTTTCAAACCATCACAATTTGTAATCTACAATATGGAAACTCTTACACACGTCTACTTGATATCCAAAAATTCATGCGCGTTGTCTCTACAACAGGAACAGAGTCTATGTTGTTTGAGCAGAACACAGCGCAACACTTCTCAGGGGAAAATGTCGCTGGAGGAAGACACTATTTTGGCTTGAAGGTACATACTGCATATGGGTTAATTAGAATATTAGCTTGAACTGTTCCGATATATTGAGCTTATTATTAACAGCAAACTATTAGTTTTATGGATCCAAACAGTGTCTCAGTATATCAGAAAATATTTTTAAATAGTTGTAACAAATTTCTAAAAATGTATCTTTTGTAGAGTTATGATACAAAATTTTTAAAAACCTTACATGTATCATTGGGCTTGGGGCTTGGGCAAAGATATAAGTGGGCTGACCCACAAGTTCGCATATAGGCTTAATTTTTACAGGTCTGAAATCCACAAAAATTAAGTCTATACGTGGGTTCGTGAGCTAGGCAACTTACTTTCCAAGGTGGGGGCAGAGCAAACTCCATTAATAATCATCTCTGATGCCACCCTGAATCAGACACATGAGCTTTTTGCCGGCATCAACGCTCATGCAAGCATTTCCAGGAGCGTCGATGCTCCAACAAAGCCATATTGAGAAAATGGATCGATTGATGATGATGCACCTGTCTGCCTTTCTCCCTTCTGATGCAGCAAAAGATCGTGATCAGGTTGAGCATGCCATCAGACAAAAGCAAGGGCAAAGCCATGAAGTTAACTTCCAAATTTGCTGGTATGTATATGTACTCTATGAATAACTCTAGTGTACACTTTCTCCTGATCTGGTCGCTTTACAATGGCCCAATGTGGCTGCTTCGTTCTGTGCAGGGGTGTACTCAGTGGGAATCACCGGGGACGGCAAGGATCGCCTAGAGGTGGTTGGCGAGTCCGTTGACGTGGTCAGCCTGATCAGTCGTTTGCGCAAAAAGATTGGCTATGCCAACATCATTCGGGTGCCGGAATTGAAGGAAAACAAGCCGCCCATGTCGATATCACCGGTAATATAACAAGTTATTTTGCAATTATATATTATATGAATATGCAAAGTGAGTTGACGAAGAGACGAAAAACCTTCAACATGAATCATCTGTTGTTCAAATAACTCATCGGCAATCCAACTGCTAAGTGATGGCAGTTTATATTTTGTTCAATGTAAATAAACTGTGTAGCTAAAAATGCTTAATTATATATGCTGGTTTATTTATACGTATGTAAACATCATATTCTGTAGTCACTTTGAGTTACTATACTAATTTACGAGATTATAGTCCTTACTATGTGATTTGTTATAACGTTATGGTTAACACAACTATCGTAAATATGTATTTACTTTATCGTAAAATATTATATAAAATTATCGTAATTAGAGATGGCTATAGAATAATTTATTTTGTAGTAGGCAGAGTTAGGTCTAGGCATACAATAAAATTTTAGAAATGATGGAATCGTTATTACAATCACTCTCCCTGCAGGTACGTGGTGACCGTCAGCAGCTCGTTACCCAATAATGCAACACCTGACATCTCTGCTAGCATATTTCTCTATTCGGGATATAAGTAATGTCAGTCTAAATAATTTGTTATTTTTGCAGATTTTAACACCCCGGGCAACGGATCAGGACAACCCGGGCTCATCTTCTGTTTCCGAGGAGTCACCGCCGTCGTCTTCGCCACGCCCGGCCTCGTTCAAGGGCAAAGGGAAGCAGGAGGTGAGGCCGCATGTGGCGGCGGCACCAGCACCGCCGGACGGCCCATCTCCGACTCCGAGAGGCGGCATATATAATGGCTCATCTACGCGCTGCCGCAGCCGGACTAAAAGCTTCCCGTTCCCGTCTCTCTCGGCGGTACAGGAGTGGTTGTTGGTACCTATCGTGCCTGCATACGGAATAATATTCGTGTTCGTATTTCTTCTCTTCCTCAGACTTGTTGCGCGCATCTAGTAACTTCAAAGTCATCGCGCCGTAGATCTTACTATCTATAGTGTGCAATTCACTCACACTTTTGTACCATTCTTTTGAATGCTTCTCAGTTTGTGTCATAAATCGGATGTCTTATTATTTCTTCCTTAATTAATGCGTATGTTGCATTTTTACTCCCTTGTTAACTTTTTTTTTAGATAAGAGACCGTTTGGATCCTTTTATTTGGAGAAATTGGAATCTACTTAATAAATTAAGCTATTTGGTTTGTATTTTGACATTCCACTACTTTCCAATATTTACATATAAGACTATCTCAAATTCATAGGGTGAAAGATTGAAATTGATCCTATACATTATCATTATGTGTTTTTACTTTGCAATTCATACCATATTTTTTACATCAAAAAAAATTTATACCATATTCTTCAACTCGCTCCCCTGTGTTAGAAATACAACACATAAGTATCTCTTGTCAAGCCAACAAATAAGAAATACAACACGCTCGCAAAAACGTAACCATACAATAAACACATCTTCACATTTTTACTGCTCTCTCTGCCTCAGCCAAAGGAGCCTTCGGTATTCCGTATTCCCATGGGTCTCGACAACTCATTCTCCTTCTCAAAACCTTGCACACCTGAGGAAAGACAAGATCTTTGACGCAAAGGTATGATCTTTTTTTAGACCTTCGTAGCTAGCAATGGCATTACCATTGGTTTAAACCTCACCAGCTATTTCAAAAAAAAGTTCACATACTTTTTTTATCCTTCGGCCACATTTTTATTAAAAAAACCTTCAGCCATTCTTATAATAAAAACAAAATAATATTTATTAAAAAAAACCATTGGGCCATCTTTGTTGAAAAAATATATGCAAAATTTTAAAAGCAACGAAGGTTCAAGCTCTAGGACTCGATCAGTACGAGATATTTCATCCTTTACTAACTAACCAGCAGGAATACAAGTTTTTTGGTTGAGCAAACGCATGTCTCAACCACACATTTTGACCTGTCTTGGAGGAAGGCTAAGGCAAGGCCTTGGGCATACCGAGCTATCAGCATCGTCGTCCTCGGAAAGGCCATCCTTGGCAAGAAAACAAGCCCGTAGACTGGCGACGCGTCATCTGGTGTCCAAGCCACCTGCGCAACCAAGCAGCAACGCGAAACGGACGCCGCCTCAGAACCCCGACCTTGAAACTGAGCAGCACAACTTCGAGCAGCGCCATCTGAGACTCGCAGCCCAACCCCCCACCCCCCCCCCCCCCCCCCCCCCCCACCCCCCGAGGCATCTTCTTCAAATACTAACAAATTTTCAAGTTTTCCTCGATATATGCAGGTTTGGGCTAGGCCTTCGCTTGTGCGAAGACGACCTTCACTCGGATTTTCCTGCAACGTTGGATGCTGGTTTTTCATCTGGAACCTTCACTGATACAAAACTGGTCTTCGTTCGGAATTTGTCTCCATGTTGGAAGCTTGCTGAACCAAGAAGCTTCGTCAATCGGCGTTGTACTCAGTTTTTTCGTCATCTTCGAAGTTTGAAACTATTATATCAGAGCAGGAACCTCAGTCACTCTGTCAGAGCTGTTAGAATTCTCGCCGAGCTGTAATGTCGGAGCTCAATCTTCGTCACTCGCTATTCAACGCCATTCGATTTCTTCAGAAGCTAAAAAATTGTTTATCTCATGAGGCACTGGGGCCTTCGCCCTCTCTACTCACAGTTCTCTCCAAAACTGCCAAATAAAGCCTACGTCCAAAGTCATGCAGCAAAACAGTAGCAAAGCTATTAGTTTCTCTGGAAGATCTTGCTGGTTATTTGAAGCAAAATAATCCAACCTTGATTTCTCATCACCAAAGGGCTACCTGTAGTTGCTTCTCATGAGTAAAGAGCTCGCTTACTGAAAATTAACTCCTTAATGAAGACACCTTCGCTCGGCTGGTTTTTGCGAGCGAAGAACACACAGCTTGGTCCTTGGAACCGGAAGCACTGAAAATACTCACTTCATGAGCACTCAAAGCTGGAACCTGCCGAAGGCTGGCTAGCGAAGGTTCGTCAGCACAAGAGCACGAAGCTTCTAGCATGCCATCCAACAACTCTCGAAGGTCCAGCAGCCGTGTGCACAGCTCAGATGGAGCTCCGGCTCCAGCCACATGAACGTCGTAGACACCTGGCCCAGTCCAGAATCCAGATAAGTAAAACTACCATCCCCATAACATATTTTATTTGAGTTGCAAAGGGTCACAGACTCACAGCCCATGCGCCGAGACATTTATTTCTATTTGATATTTTACCTGAATGTACTAACTGAAAGACCATGCAAGTGTTCTTATTTGATTTTCACAGATTATCTTTATCTAGATGCATACAGATAACGTAGCCCCACTAACAATGGATCTTTAATGGAAGCGCGCGGGTTCTTCTTGATCCTCTCAAGAAGGCTTATTTTTGTGAAGATTCATCTCAGAGTTTCTGGGTCCCTTCGGAAATCTTCTATCACCTTCGATACTTAGAAAGGAGCCTTTGGGAATTTCCCTCAAGTTTTTCTATCACCTTCGGTGTTCACGATGGAGCCTTCGGGAATTCTGTCCGAGGCATTTCAACCACGGCAAAAAGTCTTCGGAAATAAGAGATATGCCTATGCCTTTCCCTCCTTGCCTCAAAGTGTTATTTATATTAGACACAGATGCGCAAATAAAAAGCAACATTTTGCATTGCCAAAAAACTGGAACCTTCGGGTATTATGCATGACACCAATTGTACACTACTAGTCCATCAACCCATGCTCTGACACGGGCAGAGTCTCACAACACATAAGCATTAATTATTGTTTAATATACCTTGAATTATATAAAAATTAATATTAAATAGCATGTTTTCTCACTGTTAATTTTGTAATACAATAGATACTATATAGTCTTTATCCAATTGTGATAATCGTATCAATTCGTAAACAATAGCTTAAACTATGGTGGCTCTTGGCCTTGTTAGACTGCTGCAGCTCATAAGCTAGCTGATGTTTTGTTGTGTAAGAAACCATGGCCGAGAAGTAGAGGTGATAAGTTCGGGCATATATCTTCTGATGTCATGAATCTAAAATAAATTACTAATATTAAATTGCACATTTTTGCACTTTTTTATTTTCCAACACAGTAGACTCAACAACTACAATGTTATTGTCTCTATCTAGCTATGATCAATGTATAAATTACTAATCTATATGTTTTCCCAATTTTGTCCATAGTTTTTCCTTTTGCATGGCATCATTGTGACTCTGTGTAACTTCAATATGCATTTAATTGAAGTATTATTTAAAAAATAAAAGATTAAATTATGGTGGCTCTTATTGCATCCCATGTCTTTTGATGCCATAAGTATAAATTTTATTTTTGAAATCTAATCTTATTAATTACTACAAAAATTTTATTCTCAAACTAATTTAAAATACCTATTATATCTTTATTATTAACTCACTTTTTGTAATTTTAAAATAAGGATTATATGTTGTGTCACACCCGGTTTTAAGAACAAAACCAGATATACCCTATATGTGAGCTTAGGAAGTCAAATCTCACATATAGTTACAGAACAAGGTAATATCAAAAGACAATACTTAAATACATAACATATAAGGTCAAAGAAATAACCTTAAGAGAGCAAACAGCGGTAAGACACTCCGATCTTCAGGTGAAAACTCCACTCCACAGGGACCAACTGACTGGTTGATCACAAGCCTAACTGCTCGAGACTCTTGCAAACTGGTACCCATCCGGGATTTTTATCCAAAAAAATTTGAAAAGAATAAACAAGCATAAGTACTTTCGTACTCAACAAGTATACATGGGGTTCATGAGGCTCAAAAGGTACAACACTGGTTTAACTGCATCAGTTTTTAAGTTATCTCAATTTTAGCATAGGATAACATCAATGTTATCAATAGCCCAATAACCATATGATCAAGTGAGCAGGATGTAATGCTTATATGAACGGTAACAATAATAAATCACAGATAACAACTGATGAGCCATGACATAAGGACATCACACAGTAAGGAGCCCAAGCCACTCTTGACCGTAAGCACGACTATTATAATAGTTTTACACTCTGCAGAGGTCGTACATCTTTACCCATAAGTCGTGATCCCCATATGCCATCACTTCTACCAAGGAAGTGGAGCAGGGTACACTACGAGACCGTTCACAGGTTCCACTGGTAGGTAACAACCCGCTATTCATTTTCTCAATGGTTAGTACCACCCCTCTTACAAGGGAACTAAGGTGAGCCCCTCTTGCGCCCTTTCGGGTAAGTTGCCACAAACCAGTAGAAGTCTAATACTGAGTCAAGCCAGAGCCCATTATCTTATGGTAGTACTGTTTTCTCAGGGTAATCTCTTACAAAAATATCCCTATGAGTAAGAACACAGGTGTGAGTTCCTGATGTTCCACCTATAGTCCACGTTGCTAAAAAGTCATCTTTTATTGTCATTTCATATATCATTAATCAAGTTTACATGATCATAGTTATTCTTAAAGAGCACTAGCTTGATCTACCCAAATGCATACATTCCCAGGGTGATAAGGTATAAGGTACAATACTAGGATAACCTCATAGGGTAACAAGGGAACACATGCATATGATTAATTAGTGATTATCATGAATAGGACAACAAGGATAATCCCATGTAATACTTGCCTTAAAAGCTCAGATCCTTTGCTCAACGGATTCTCAACTTCAGACGACTTCTTCTTGATCACCAACGCAAAACTCACCGATTGGACAACAATTAACAAATCACCACACAAGCATCTGATCATACAAAGCATACAAACATGGATAAATTAGAACAATACACCAATCAATGAAAAGGATTTAAAAAGAGATCTACGCAACTCTACGATCACACAGTCGCGAAGAACACACTAATCGGAGCTACGATTAGAAAGATACATCTACCGAAAGGTTTTCTTTTATAAAAGAGAACTATGAGATTTATCAATTTTAACTATATAAAAGAGTGGATAAAGTATTCCAAAGAAATACCTTGATTAGATTAGGTCAAAATTGTATTTGGATTTCGAAAACAAAAAGAGAAAGCATCGATATTTTATGTATAAAACAAGTTGCGTAGTTATTAAACAAGTTAGGAGTTAACCATGAAATTACAGAGCTATTAACATGGTATTAAAGATCACTAATGAAAAGGTTATGCCGATACGAAGCCAACGCAACTTGAACGGATTGAAACGGATTTAAAAACGGAGAAGATATTATTTAAACGAGTTTTAGGGATTAAACTTGAAATTGAAAAGTATTAAATAAATATTTATTTTCAAAGTTTGCAAAACAGATTGATTAAGGTTTTAACATGTAGAGAAAAACTCTACGAATCTAACGCAACTCGAATGGATCAAATCGGATTTGAAACGCATCTTTTATAAGCATTTGAAAGTGGATGGCAGATCTGTAATTAAGAGAAAGCGTATTTTGAATTATCCGAGAATGTTTACGCTTTTAAAACTGAAAAACGTATCCCAGGGAAGGGCGCTTTGGCCTGCGGGTGCTGTGGCGTGGCGCCACGTGGCCAGTGTGGGTTGGTGCGGTGCACCACGCGGTTGTGGACCACGCACAGGGGTCTGGTCCACCGGTCCACCATGGACCGGGGCGTACCCCTTCGCGGGGATCTAATCTGGGCCGTTAGTCTCGAGATGGACAATCCAGAAAGAAAGGGGAGAAAAAGAGAGGGATACAGGGTCGCCGGGGCGGTGCTCCCGCGGTGGCGCGCCATTGCCGGAGGGCGAGAGCTCGCCGACGTTCTCGGAAACGGGGCCACAGGCCACTATTCGGCACGGGAAAGGCATGGGGAGGTAGAGGAGGAGATGGCGAGTGCGTCTTGGGCATCGGTTGAAGCTGAGAGGGGTCCAGAGGGGCGGTCCACGTGCTGTGGCGGCACGACAGCTCTGGTGAGCATGCACAGAGGTGCAGAGAGCAAGAGAGAGAAGGAGAAGGCCACCGTGAGAACGAGGGGGACGACGCGGGCTCACCAGAGGACTTGGCGCGAGCAGAGGAATACCGAGGGCGGCTGGTGGCGTTGAACGGCGGACTTGGGCTCCCTACAAACGAGGACGCGCGGATCAGGGCGGTTCCAGTTTAAATTGAGCACGAGAAAGGATTCGAGAGTACCCGAACCTTGTCCTGTTGAGGATGGAGGGCTCGTGGATGATGGCGGAGCTTGGCAGGGCTTCAATGGCGGCGCCGGCTCTGCTAGGCTGGCGGCGAAGCTCTGGGACTTCGCGGCTGTGACGCGAGGGTTAGGCGGACGCGGTGGTGCATGCGGTGCCGGCTTAAATAGCCCCGAGGCAGAGCTAAAGAAAGGAACGGAGGGATTGGAGAGGATTTCGGCCGCGGCGAAGATGGAAGGCGGCGGTGCTTTCCTTCGGAGGAAGAAGAAGACGCGGTGTCCCTAACGCATGGGACCACCTCGTCAGCGAGAGAAGAGGCGGGGTCGGGCTGTCAGTGCAAGAGAGAGAGGGCGGGAGGGGCAGAGTGGGCCGAGAGCTGGGCTTCCCAAGCTGGGCCTACGCGTGGGTGGGGAGAGGGAGCTGGGAGGCCGAGGGAGAAGAGGGTGTTGGACCTCGCGGGCAGAGAGGGGGAGAGCGGCCTGCGGGTGGCTTTGGGCCTCTCGGGCCAGAAAAGAAGGAAGGAAGGGATGGAGAGGGTGCTGGGCTGGGCCAGAAGCAGAGAGAGGGTGAGGGAGGGTTTTTCTTTTTATTTCTTTTTACTTCAAAGCTAAATTACAAAAGCCATTTTAAATTCAAAATTTGAATTTTGAAACATGCCAAACCATACAAATAACAAATGCAAAGGCATGTAGCTAACTTAAGATGATTTTTATTTCAATGAAAAGTTTTTATTTTCCTATATTTTTATGAGCACAAAATTAAGAATTAAACCATTTAAACTCTATTTTTCCAGAAAGCAAAATTTAGGGTGTTACAATTCTACCCCCCTTGAGATGAATCTCGTCCTCGAGATTCGAAGAGATGGTGATAAAGAGATAAAGAGATTTCTTCAAGATACAAAGATCATCGTTATTCTTCGAAACAAAAACTTTGATCTAGAAAGCACAACTGAACTTCACATGGCCTCTTTAGTGTTCTGACGTTGCTCAGACAGGTTATCTTCATATGCATGATGATCCATGGTATTGAGTTCTTCCAAAGGCATCTATTCTTTGACATTGACATCGGAGAACTCATGTTCCACTTCACTATCCTTTGTGTTCCTACTTTCCAGTAGGTCCTCTTCACATTCCTCAGGTTCAGGTTGCATTCCTTGATACTCAATTCTTTCTCCCGTCGGAGTTGTTACAGACACCAATCCTTGGGCAGGATTAATAATTCCCTTACAAGCAACGAACCATCCTCTTCCAAGGACAACATCATTGGTCATGAAGTCCAACACAATAAGGTTTACCTCCCTTTATTTGAAGACTAACTTTTGGGCATATGCGGGTTGCTTTTACTTCACCTCCAAGGGTAGTAACTAGCACCGGTTTCCTTATTGGAAGCATTGTCATCTTTTGTTCTTGCACAAATGCTTTAGAGATAAATGAATGTGTAGTCTTAGGATCAAACATCACTGAGGCAAGAGATGAGTTTACTAAGATGTAACCATACACAACTCCCTTAGATCCACACGTGGTGGACACATTTCTCAACATTCCTTGGATGTATTTTCTCTTTTCTTTTACTCCTAAAGCCTGCTTTTTGGGTCTCTTGACTTCGGGTTCTGTTTGTGCTGGTTCTGGCATTGATTGTCCACGACTAACTTCCCAAGGCAAGCTTCCTCATAAGGTTTATCTTCCTTACAATCATAACCTTTCTCACTAGAAGTGTTAGCCTTTATCATAAGGGTAGCAGGTGGTGATAAACATGGATCTTGAGAATTGGAATGATGTCCTTCATCATTATTGTATTGCTGATACTGATCTTGCTCTGTGCTTTCAAGCAGATTCATAGACTATGACTGATATTCTGTTGGTGCATCATAACGAGGATGAGTATCTCTTAGCTGATTCTGAAGATCACGTTTTCTCTTCTTTTCATCCATCTCTTGTCGCTTGTTCTCAATTGCAATTTCCCTATCCATTAATGCATGAAAATCATCATACTCAACAGTCATTAGTTGGAGTTGCAAACCATAATTCAGTCCTTTCAGAAAACACTTCTGCTTCTTGGCATCACTATCCACCTCTCTTGGGGCATAACGGGACAACTGAGTGAACCGATCCCGATACTCATATACTGACATTGAGCCTTGTTTCAATTTGAGGAACTCCTCGCTTTTGATCTCCACCGAGCTAGGTGGAACATGGTAAGATCGGAAAGCAATCTTGAATTCTTCCCAACCAATCTGATTTACATCTCGTTCCCTAAATTCTGCTTCCCACCAGTCTAAAGCAGTTCCTTGAAGTTGACTGGAAGCATACAAAACCTTCTCAAGGTCATTACACTGGGCTATGTTAAGTTGTCGCTCTGTAGTTCGAAGCCAGTCATCTGCTTCTAGTGGATCACTTGCATGAGAGAATATTGGTGGGTGTCATTTCATAAATTCACCACGTTTGTCCATGGGTGGTGCTTGATGCTGGTTGTTCAAAGAATTTTGAACAAGAACTTGCAATAACTGAGTCTGTGTCATTAGAGCTTGCTCTACAACTGAAGGGTTTGACGTTGGTGGATTAGGATTGGGAGCATTCCTTCTAGCATCTTGCGAAGCACCTTTCCTGGTAGTAACCATCTGTTTGGAACACAACTATATTAGAATTTGGTCATTCAAGGCTTCCTTAAATGCAGCTTCATATGATGTCAAGGCATAGCATAGGAATCCAAAGAAAAACTCAATCATGGTGATAAGCAATTCTTTCAAGCAAGGCACTAACAGCTATGCAACTCCATGTTGCAACTTCTTCAACTTGGCTACCTAAAAGGATCAAGATGCCCAAGAGGCGGGGTGAATTGGGCTCTTTTTAATTTCTAAACAAGAATTAAACCTATAAAGAGCCAATTAAACCCCTAGTGCCTACCGCTTGTGTGTCCTAGCTACAAAGCGGTAGCAAGTCAATAGAAAGCGAAAACTTCCTACACAATTCTAGTATGAATTGAAAGACAAGTGCGGAAAGTAATGCGGTAAGAAAGGGCTAGGGAAAGAGATGCTTGACACGGCGATGTTTTGCCGAGGTATCGAGGAGTCGATACTCCCCCCTAGTCCTCGTTGGAGCACCTCGCAAGGTATAGCTCCCGCTCAATCCCGCACAAGGGATGAGTGCTCTCTACAGGCTGATTTTTCGCCACTCCGGCTCGGTGAATCGCCCACAACCGATCACAAACGTCGATGGAGAAGGGCCGCTGACAATCCTCCGGCGATCACCTTCCTCCGAACACCACCAGACCGTCTAGGTGATGTCGATCACCAAGAGTAACAAGATTCGATCTTCGCTTGACTCACTCAAGCTTCACAACTAGAGGATGCACACTTGAACTCTTGGATGAACTAGAGGAGAGGATGGATGGATTCGTGAATCACTCTCTCACTCTAGGGCTCTTGCTCTCTTCCCAACCTTCTCAACAAACTCAGCAACTCAAATGAGCAAAGGCAAGGTGGGAGAGAAGTGTGAGGGGCTATAAATAACCCCTCAGAGAACTGCCTCGGGCTGGCAATTTAAGTTGGCGACGGACGCTCCGTCGCATGCCCCAACGGCTAGTTCTGTTCATAGTTTGGGCGACGGACGCTCCGACGCCCTGCCCAACGGCTAGTTCTGACACGCTTTTCCCAGCGACGGACGCTCCGTCACAGGGGTGACGGACGCTCATCTCAGCGTCCGACGCTGCACTCTGGCTCGGGCTTAAAAACACCCTCTCTGGAAGGTCGACGGACGCTCTTCCAAGCGTCTGACGCCTGACTGACGGACAGTGTCCGACGGACCCTGAAAAACTTAGCCAAAAAACATCTCCACTGGAAGGTCGACGAACGCTGTGGACTCAACCACCCAGCGTCCAACGCCTTTGTCCGACGCGACGGACAGCGTCCGACGCCTCCATCAGGAGCGTCCGTCGCCCAGAAAACAGTTCTATCAACTTCATTTTTCGTCACGATGAATATGGAAGTTGTTCTAGGATATCTTACGGTCAACGTAGGCTTGCTTAGAGCTATGGAAGACAAGTGTGCACCACACCTAGTTCATGAAGCTTTCCTAAGTCAAGCTACTAGTCTCAACCCCTCTTAATAGTACGGTCAAAGATAAAAAGAGAAGCCCTATCTATTTCTATGTGCCTTTCATCACCTTATGGCACTTAGCCTATCATTCTGGGGTCTTCATCATGTCTCCTTGAAATCCGAAATGATATCCATCTTGGGGGCTAAGTGATGACCATTAATGCTCATTCTTGTTGATCACTATGGCTAAGCTACGCATAACCTCTACAAAACACACGTTAGCCATAATAATCTCTAATTGTCGTTAATCACCGAAACCGACTAGGGCCATGATTCTTCACTACACCCCTTAAGATAGATGAACTAGGGGACACCAAGGTAGCTTGCATATTCATCGATTTTAATTAACTGTCCTCATATCTTTTTGTTATTCCAAAGAAACCTTTGTGCCAAAGTATGAACCAACAACACAATTCTCCTTGAGGGCAAGAAAACAACGGCGCAGATGTAACACTTTGTTATTTTCATAACTCCATATCCAAGATAGCAACTTGAATGGATCGAAACGGATTTAAAAACGGAGAAGATATGATTTAAACGAGTTTTAGGGATTAAACTTGGAATTGAAAAGTATTAAATAAATATTTATTTTCAAACCAGATTGATTAAGGTTTTAACATGTAGAGAAAAACTCTACGAATCTAACACAACTCGAATGGATCAAATCGGATTTGAAACGCATCTTTTATAAGCATTTGAAAGTGGATGGCAGATCTGTAATTAAGAGAAAACGTATTTTGAATTAACCGAGAATGTTTACGCTTTTAAAACTGAAAAACATATCCCAAGGAAGGGCTTGGCCTGCGGGTGCTGTGGCGTGGCGCCACGTGGCCAGTGCGGGTTGGTGCGGTGCACCACGCGGTTGTGGACCATGTACAGGGGTCTGGTCCACCGGTCCACCGTGGACCGGGGCGTACCCCTTCGCGGGGATCTAATCTGGGTCGTTAGTCTCGAGATGGACGGTCCAGAAAGAAAGGGGAGAAAAAGAGAGGGAGACAGGGTCGCCGGGGCGGTGCTCCCGCGGTGGCGCGCCATTGCCGGAGGGTGAGAGCCCGCCGGCGTTCTCGGAAACGGGGCCACAGACCACTATTCGGCACGAGAAAGGCATGGGGAGGTAGAGGAGGAGATGGCGAGTGCGTCTTGGGCATCGGTTGAAGCTGAGAGGGGTCCAGAGGGGCGGTCCACGTGCTGTGGCGGCACGGCGGCTCTGGTGAGCGTGCACAGAGGTGCAGAGAGCGAGAGAGAGCAGGAGAAGGCCACCATGAGAATGAGGGGGACGACGCGGGCTCACCAGAGGACTTGGCGCGAGCAGAGGAATACCGGGGGCGGCTGGTGGCGTTGAACGGCGGACTTGGGCTCCCTGCAAACGAGGACGCGCGGATGAGGGCGGTTCCAATTTAAATTGAGCACGGGAAAGGATTCGAGAGTACCCGAACCTTGTCCTGTTGAGGATGGAGGTCTCGCGGATGATGGCGGAGCTTGGCAGGGCTTCAATGGCGGCGGCGGCTCTGCTAGGCTGGCGGCGGAGCTCTGGGACTTCGCGGCTGCGACGCGAGGGTTAGGCGGATGCGGTGGTGCATGCGGTGCCGGCTTAAATAGCCCCGAGGCAGAGCTAAAGAAAGGAACGGAGGGATTGGAGAGGGATTTCGGTCGCGGCGAAGATGGAAGGCGGCGGTGCTTTCCTTCGGAGGAAGAAGAAGACGCGGTGTCCCTGACGCATGGGACCACCTCGTCAGCGAGAGAAGAGGCGGGGTCGGGCTGTCAGTGCAAGAGAGAGAGGGCGGGAGGGGCAGAGTGGGCCGGGAGCTGGGCTTCCCGAGCTGGGCCTACGCGTGGGTGGGGAGAGGGAGCTGGCAGGCCGAGTGAGAAGAGGGTGTTGGGCCTCGCGGGCAGAGAGGGGGAGAGCGGCCTGCGGGCGGCTTTGGGCCTCTCGGGCCAGAAAAGAAGGAAGGAAGGGAGGGTGCTGGGCTGGGCCAGAAGCAGAGAGAGGGTGAGGGAGGGTTTTTCTTTTTATTTCTTTTTACTTCAAAGCTAAATTACAAAACCCATTTTAAATTCAAATTTTGAATTTTGAAACATGCCAAACCATATAAATAACAAATGCAAAGGCATGTATGCTCAAACATGTAGCTAACTTAAGATGATTTTTATTTCAATGAAAAGCTTTTATTTTCCTATATTTTTATGATCGCAAAATTAAGAATTGAACCATTTAAACTCTATTTTTCCAGAAAGCAAAATTTAGGTTGTTACATGTTGTAAAGTGCAATGACATAAACAATCATTTGTAACGTGCACCACATCACTCAAAATCGAGAGTAGAGCTTGAAGTGAGATCTAGAATGACACTAATCTAGAAAAATTTATTAATATTTCAGTTATATAATAATTGTTTCCTATAAAATAATCCCAAGGATCAAGAAGATATATAGGTACATATGGTCTGCATTACCCCCACTTCTCAAGATGGGTTTAAATTTATTTATCAAGAAATTATATGTGCAATATTGGTTATACAATCAATATAGTTAACACTTTAGTTAAAATGTACTTCTTCCGTTTCAAGTTATAAATTATATAACTTTTCTAGGTGATAGCTTTTGCTATACATTTAGATATACACTATGTCTAGATGCATATCTTTACTATGTACTACCTCCGTCTTATTAAAGTGTCGTTTTTTTACTTTTAGATTTCTCGTTTGACCGTTTGTCTTATTCAAAATTTTTATGCAATTAATAAAATAAATAAATCAATATGAAAATATATCTAATGATAAAATACATTATAAGAAGAGGAAGAGGAAGAGGGATCCGCGAGCAGCTACAACAGCGGGAAACCGGCGGGAGGAGCGCGCGCTGGAGGAGCGGGGGCCGCGGCGGCGGGAGGGCGCTGGAGGAGCGGCGGCCGCGGCAGCGGGAGGGCGCTGGAGGAGTGGCGGCCACGTGCGGGAAGAGGAGGAGCGGTCGCGTGCGGGAAGAGGAGCGGCGGTGGAGGAGCGGCTGCCGTGTGCGGGAAGAGGAGCCGCGGTGGAGGAGCCGCGGCCGCAGCGGCGGGAGGGCGGTGGAGGAGCCGCGGCCGCATGCGGGAAGACGACACGGGGATGGGAGGATCCGATTCCTGGGAGCCTCAATCTAAATTTTGGGAGTGCTCCTAAAATGAGAGTCCAAGTAGGAGGCTCATTGGAGTTGTTTTTTTACTTGAGCTCCTAAAAATTAAAATAGAGGTCTGTTTGGGGGCTGGACTAGAGTTGCTCTTAGACTTAGAAGAACTTCAATTAATGTTGACTGATCACGGTTATGATACTGTGTTTTCCTTTCGTAACAAAAAAACAACTAAAGTCAGTTTATCGGCTGCAAAAATTATCAGGCCGAACAGGCTTGCATTTTTGTTTTGCAATTTACTTAGCAGCCCTCTAATGTTTACATAGAAAAACATCTCGTGGCTGTTGGAAGAAATATCGGTGTGGTCGCGTGTTTGGCCCTCTGAAAAGACTAGTACAAAGCGCATATGCCCGTAAAGTTTTCCCGTGTGGAGATCTTCTTGATATTAAACCTCGTGAGACATTTTTCTCTTCAGTTTCCTTGTTTGAAGCCATGTGAATCGGTATATTACCAGGAGAAAAAACTTCTCCAATTTTCATTTGTCACTCCCTTCCACGGTCCATTTATCCCTCCACTCTTCCTAGCATAATAGTTCTAGCAGATTTTGCTAAAACCACTGGTATATCTTATCTTATCTTACTATTATTAATTGGAGGTCCCAATGAAGGCTCCACGTTAATTCTCACCAGACGCGCTAGATAAAAAGATAAATGCTAGAAATTCTCACGTTAATCAGAAACATTTGACCATTAATCGAAAGACTATAGCTAACTCTAACCACTAGATCTATTTTCTTTTTCAAATAGCCACCTCCGTTGTCATATAGATAAATAAATACTAGATCTATTTTCTTTTTTTTAACGGTCACCTAGATCATAAATAAATAGCTATAAAATTAATAGCTCACGTAACAAACTACTCCGTTGTCATATAGATAAATAAATACTAAATCTATTTTCTTTTTTTAAAAAAGTCACCTAGATCATAAATAAATAGCCTAAAATTAATAGCTCACGTAACAAACTACGGTCATATGGAAATCAGCCACGTTGAACTATTTTTTTTAGAAAAAAGTGATTTTGCCGTTATATAGATAAATAGATAGATATAAAAATATAATATCCCTCAAAAACAAACTACGGCCACGTGGAGATCATGATGGCCGTGTTCATGTTGATCTATTTTTTCTAGAAAAAATAATCACCTTTTTTTATTATATAGATAAATAATTTAATATCCCACGGAACAAACGGCCACATGGGAATCGGTCGTTGCTATTCACGTTGAACTATTTTTTAGAAAAAATAATCACTTTTGCGGTTATAGATAAATAGATAGATATAAAATCTAATATATCCCAAAAAAACAAACTACGGCCACGTGGAGATCCAGATCGGCCGTGTTCACTAGATCTATATTTTTAGAAAAAAAATAATCAACTTTTTGGTTATATAGATAAATAATTAGTGTCAAATCTAATTGACCACAAAATCATACTTTGGCCCCACAAAAATCGTGATAGGCCATTGATATTCACATTTGATTGGTTAGTGAATTAAATAAAATCCACATGTTTGGATCCTTGGAATTAAATATATTTTAATAATCATAATTTAGAGACATATTAATTAAGTTGATATGGTTGTATATGGACTATATTTGCATAACATTATTCACTACATTAGAGATATACTTTTTTGTTGTTATTTCTATTATGGAAGGGCAAGTTTGAAGAATGTGTTATAAGTTACAAAGTAGAAACATGGAATGATGGTCAATAGAATCAGTCTTTCATCTTCCACCCTATGAATTTAAGATAAGCTTATATATAAACTTTAGAAAGTGATGAAATATCAAATTTCAAGTCAAATAGCTTAAGTTATTAAAATAGATTTCAATTTCTCTAAATGAAGGGATCCAAGTGACCCCTTAATAAAATTCAAAAAAAACTAGCTAATCTATTGTAAAATATCGTATTTAACAGCCAACATTAATAAATAAGCTACACATGTGCCCAACCGGCGGTAAAAAAAGGTCCACCTCTCTAGCCAACGAGACAATTTTTTGTGAGCCACATCGAACAAGGAATCCATCTACATTAGTCGTGCTATTTTCATCGACATTTATTGAAGCATATATCAAAATAACCCCAGACCTAGATTTTGTTATAAACTAAACACGTCGTTATTTGAAACATAATTCAAAATAACACCCAAATCTACATCTCAATTAACCATTTTCCCTTATGAAGGATAATTCAAAATAAACTCTCTAAAGTTCTACCTAATATACATAGACCTTGAGCAATGTGAAATATAATTTAAATATTTTATATATTACCCACATCTCATAGTATAATGCAATGTCACCCCTGTGTTTTGATTCAATTTACCCATATATGTTGTTACAAAAGATATAAAGTAAATTATCCAACTTAGACCTTCTAAAAAATAAATAAAAAACTCTTAAATCTAAATATAAATAACAAGTATATAATATGAAATATATTTAAATGGTCATAAAATGCACACATATATATAACATTACCCTCATTTTGTTAATATTAATATATTATACGAACAAATACTTTAAATTATATTAACAACCATGACATTTTTATATGTTTTT
Source organism: Microstegium vimineum (assembly GCA_022036555.1). Taxonomy (NCBI): domain Eukaryota; kingdom Viridiplantae; phylum Streptophyta; class Magnoliopsida; order Poales; family Poaceae; genus Microstegium; species Microstegium vimineum. The sequence continues at coordinate 9,209,304 of CM039132.1, forward strand.
AAAGAGTAACTATATGTTTATGTCTCATAACGTTTTAGCCCTTGAGAGAGCACGGATTGATGGACTAGTGTGATAAATTGGATATAAGATTTAACATTGGTTTACTCTCCAGCCCGTGCCCCAAACTAACAATCCATGCCTTACATAAGTTAAGTGTCTAGTTACGGTAAACTGATTCCAAAACGTATTCAAACAGATGACACGAATTGTATGTTTCATGGCAACAAATATACATGTTTGCTAGTAATAAGAAAATGAGTAAGACACTGTTCCTTAAATGTACAGTTTCATGATACCATGCTTTTTTTTCTTTCTAAAATATGCTTATCACGATCTAAAATATTTCCTCAGCTACCTCTGCTGTCAAGTCCCTGGTCTGATGTTTGATTGAAAAATGAAATACTAACATGGAGGTGGTGGTTGTTATCCTGTTGCAGCAAAAGATCGTGATGATAAGGGTGACAATGCGGTGCAAACAAGTGCCGGTCCGATAAGTTATTGGGCGGGCCAAGGCGATGGCTCTGGCGGCTGCATTGGATGGGGTCGACTCAGTGGCGATCAGTGGTGAAGGCAGGGACAACTTGGTAGTGGTGAGCCAAGGCGTGGACTCCGTTAAGCTCATTAACGCACTGCGCAAGAAAATTGGCTTTGCTGATCTGCTGCAGTTGGGCAGCGTTAGCGCATCCCGCAGCAACAGGGAGCTGCCGAGGCAACGTTTCAGGGACCTGTCCTCGGGCTCATCCTCTGATTCCGACGACGACAACGACGAGGACCCGCGCCCGTCCTCATCCAAGGGCAAAGGGAAGCAGTGCCTGGAGGTCGCTCGGCCGCATGTGGCCATACGGCCGGGCGGCTCATCTGCGAAAGGATTCTTAGAGTACCTTTGCTCATGTTTTGGCTTTGCCAATCATGAATAAGCCGCGAACAAGGACCCGAAGGCTACGAGGTAGTATCAGGCACTGCACGTGTCGTGAACGAACTTGCATTGCTTATGTGTTTGCTACTTATTTCTTATGGCTCTTGCCCGGATCTTTCGGTGAAACACTAGTACAAAACCTTATTATGCAGGCGATTCGGAATGCATTTGTATAGATGTTTTCTCGAACCGCCGGCGCTGGGGCCAGTAGAACATTTCTACTTACGGTTGCTTTAGAACCGCCTGTAGAAACCAATTTCCACAGATGGTTCTCTTAGTGAACCGCCTGTGGAAATGGGCTTATTTACACAGGCGGTTCACTAAGAGAGTGAACCACCTGTGGAAATGATTTTCTAGTTTTAATTTTTTGGTATTTATATATTTATATATATTATTGTATTATTTAATATATACATATATATTGTTATTGAAACTACTAAACTCTATTAGATGGTGTTCAAATATATAGCAACATGTAACACTACTACAGAAACGGCAATCAGTGTCGGTTCAAAACCCCCCTACAGTGGCGGATTTTGAACCGGCACTGGCGAATCGGCAGTGATGAGCCCAAGCCATCACTGCCGGTTATGCCAAACCGGCAATGATGGCTCAAGCATCACTGCCGGTTCGTGTTACCAACCGGCAGTGATGCTTGAGCCATCACTGCCGGTTCACCCTTTAGCCATCACTGCCGGTTTGGCACCTCAACCGGTAGTGATATTATTTTTTAAAATTACATTTTTTTAATCGTTTTATTTTCATTTGGGGTTTCTGGTTTAGGGTTTATGGTAGAGGTGGTGGGGTGGAAGATCGTGGAGGTGTTTGGTATCGAACCATTTGATATCGATGTGAATTGAAGGTGATTGTGGACTAGCGACAATACAAATTCATCACACATTTATAATAATTATTACAAAACATCCAAACAAAACTTAAAGTATCGAATTAATTGTCGCATTACAATAGCCTTTCGAGGTCGTCTTTTCCATAGTTCTTCTTGAAGTCCTTACTCTTCACAATGGATAGACATCTTTTTCTATACACTATATCGTTCAGAATAAGAGTTGCTATCTCCTCTTGAAATCATTTTATCTCAAAATCCAGCAACCTATTGTGGCCCTGTTCTTTGCGCTGTAAATTGATACAAGATGATATTGAGATGCACATACGTAAGATAAAACAATAGAATTAAAATGCGACGCGTACGTACCATGTCATCTCCTATTCCTAGTTTTGCGCCAAAGTAGGCAAGCATTGCCCACATCACATAGAACCCGCACTCGTTGTTCCCCATTGGTTGATCTAGGGTCTTGACCTTCTTCATATACTCCACTCTGAATGGTTCTCTCTATTTCTTTTGCATCTTAGGCTCCACATTTCTCCAATCAAGTAACGCCTTCATTCTATGTGACAATGTAAATGAAGTGTGAAGGCTGAGGACATTATTAATTACAATATCATATGTGATTGAAAAGTGTGGTGATATTGGGTTCACTTACATATTTAGCACTTTGACTAGGGGTTCGATAAGTTTAAGTGGCTTCTTTTTTGAGTCCCACACCTCGATAGTTGAATTTTTAAGACTTATATCTACGAGAACGTAATGGTTGCTGCAATCACAAGGTTCATGTTATTGAATGATATATCAAGAAAAAAAACACTTAAGTAAGGGTCGAGAACACATACTCGCAATTGTAGGTTAGCAGTACGTTTGTTTTGCCGACTGAGAACATTCTTTCAAACTCTATCTTCAAACTCGCTGAGACATACGGATCTTGGAGACCGGCTTTGCATGTTTTCTCATTTACATAGATGGGGTCCAAGAAGTCAAAATTGCTTATTCGTTTTTGAAGGCAAAATTTTGCTACAGACCTGCAAAATAAACATGCATGGATATATTCAAATGCAGATCACGTAGTTTATTATAACGTTGTTAGGGTATGGTACTTACATAGTCCATAACATCAAAATTTGCGCATCCAGCGAGCGTCGTTGAAAGAGTTGAAAGAGGTCTTCATAATAAATAGTATGCACAACTTCTTCAGGATAATTAAAAATAAAACATGGAGGGATGCTTACTTCAAAGTTCGCATTCTTGTCTTTGCTTCTATTACTGTCTATGATGTAATAATCATGCAACTGTCGCATGTTTGTTGGCAAATTTCTATACTCTTCTTCGTTGGCGACCATAGGGTTGCCTAGTTCAAACTTGTATGCAACTTCGGCCTTTTCAAATTCAGTTTTATCAAAATAGAGATTCTCGGCATCCTCCATGCTTATATCCATCACTGCGGCCAAGTTTTGTATCTCTAGCAGCTGAAAGGTGTGTAATTCTCTAGCTCTTTCTTGGTTACCCGGATTTTTGCTTTGCCTTTCAAATTGGCTCTGTTTCTCAGGTATATAAGCCAATCGTTTATACAAGACAAGTTTGGCGGCCTTTTCTGCAATCTGAGCTCGTAGAATATCGTCCTTAGTCGGCACTGGCGGAGGCCTTTTACTAGTCATCTTGGGATCTTTACCAACTGAAGCTAATGACCTCCTCTGTTGCGAAGTCGAACCTGATCTCGAGCTAGGCCATCGAGATCCCAGTCCTGAGGACTTTGAAGCTGGTGGAGGAGGCGGAGGAGTCTTCTCCTTTGGCGGTGGAGGAGGTGTCGGTGGATCTTGACGAGGAGAGAAACCTCTTGGCGGAGGTGACCGGGATGATTCATTGTCATCATCGTCATCCGAAGATGGCTGGTCGTCTAGCTTGATGAAGCGTTTGCGCCAGGCGACATGAGTGCCTAAGTCGTGAACTAGACGCGGCCTATCTTCCTCCACTGGGAAATCAATATGTATCTTATTGTACTTCTTGTCCAATATCTTATCAATGCTGACCCTAGCATACCCGAGTGGCACTGGCTTGCCATGAATGACATTCTCTCCTATAGGAAATGTTTGTCCGACCGTCACCTTGTCTTTGGTCCACTGCTGGCGGATGTACAACCTGACATTCACAGGTTCTGTGATGTCATCCACCGGATGAGGAGCATTGACCTCTTCTTCGTCAGGCATAGGGGTTGAGCCACAGCTACTGCGGCCCTTGCCGGGCACTGGGCTATTCAAAACTGGGACTGCATGCGGCCCTTGACTCGAACACATGGATTGCATAGCGCTCGCCACCTGAGCAGCTATCCGTGCTTCAATTCTCTGTTCTAGCTCCTGTCGCATCCTTTGGAACTCCTCTTCTCTTTGCGTTCTAGCCCTTGCCCGGCCCCTATAGGAAACGGATTCACTTTCAAATGCTTTCTCCCAAGGAATTACCCCGGCTCCTCTAGTGTGACCGGGGTGCTCCTTGTTTCCAAGTGCTTGCGTGAGCACGTCATTTTCTCTATCCGACCTGCGGGCCCCTCTATGCACTTCCTCAGTGATCGTGGAAATCTTCTGGAGGAGATCGGTGACGGGTTCAGTCCTGGCGGAAAGGCTCCCGTCAGGATTGTATTGTGCCCCCTTGCGAGTAGGTAGTTCACTGATCTAGGCTGCCAATCGCTTGTCTGAGGCGTAACGCCGCTCTGCTCTAGTGCTTCGACTTGGGCATCCCAATCCAGAATCTTCCTTACGTACCCACGCGATCCTAGGCGGTGAGGATTATTCGACCTAAGCGAGTTTGCTTTATTTCTTTCGCTTGATGCCTTGGCCTCATCGGATAGCTTGTAAGCCTTGAACTCCTCCCAGAAGTCCCTCTGCTTGCTGAATTCACCTCCCGCAAAATTCGGTTCTTTTTCCTCCTTGATGAGCTTGTGCAACTTTCCCTTGAAATTCTTGAAGGAGTGACCCATGATTTCCTTGGCCTTCTTCTTGACTGTCGCTTCATCACAATGATTAGGGAAAGTGAAATACCCTCTGAGCTTGTTCCAAACTAGTTCCTTCTCAACTTTTGGAACCCTCCACGGGTCTTGCTCACTTCCATTCCACTTCCTGTATTTGATCGGGATGAAGTCCCTTACAAGTGCCCCAATGGTACTCTTGTATGGGCCCAATGCTTGAAGTGGCTCCACCGGCTCCCCTAGTTGATCGAACTGAGAGATGTGCCAGTGTCTAGTTGTTTGAGGGAGCTTTGTTGCACCACGCTTAGTCCTTCTGGAACTCTCACCAGTACTTGGACCTTCCGGCGGAACCTGCTTCAAAATTTATAAATAAGTCCCCATCAAACTTTTATGGCTATATCTACCGTGTTTTAGGTATGACCTAAGTTATTACCTCGTCTCCTTGACCCTCTTCTAGGTTTAGCATATGGCTAGGGCTCCAAGGTCGTTGATCCCCTTGCTGGTTGTCATCGGCTTCTTGGTCACGTTCAGCACCGCCACCACTAGTTCCTTGGTCATCGGCTTCGGTCGCAGGGCGACGGGTGGTGAATCGGCGCTTAATTGTCATGTTTCTGGACATGAATTTCGATTATTGGTATTAGCTCATAGGTAGATAGATAGACTCAAAAGCCATACATAAGCCATACATAGGTATTATCTTTATCTCTCTATCTCTCTATATCTCTCTATATCTCTCTATATCTCTATATCTCTCTATATCTCTTTATATCTCTCTATATAAAGCCATAGACAAGTATATAGAGATTAGTCACAATATAAAGCCATAGACAAGTATATAGAGATTAGTCACAATATAAAGCCATAGCCAAAATCTATATCTCTTTCTCTATCTTTCTCTCTATCTTTATATCTCCCTCTATCTCTCTATCTTTATCTCTATCTTTGTCATGTATATATGATATGACATATAAGGATGAAGGGACAACTCTTTCTCTCTCTCTCTATCATGATATGGTACAATATCGTTCTCTCCATTAAAAAATGAATCATGATATATATATACAAAACTTGAATCTTCAAATATATATGAATTAATATGGATCATGCTACCATCAATATGAATCTATCTCTAATCTCTACCTACCTCTCTATCTCTATCTATCTTTCTCTCTCAGCTTTCTCTCTCTGCCACATTTTGTCGAACACCTTGGCTGCACGGAGGGGAGAGCTCACCATGGAAACTCCTGGCGGGATGTAGCTCTCCTAGCAGTGTCGTGGACCACCGAGCGGTGTCGTGGAGGGAGGAGTGGCGGCGCCGAAGAAGCACTGAAGCTCGCGGTGTCGTGAAGTCCAGCGGCGGGCGGCGGGCTGGAGCGCGGCGAGCTCGAGCGTCGGCGGGAGGGTCCTGCTGCGGCGTCGGCAGAGAGCTTCCTGCTACGGCGTGGGGCTGGAGTGCGGCGAGCTTGAGCATCGGCGGGAGGGTCCTGCTGCGGTGTCGAGCGGCGGCGGCGTCGGCACAGAGCTTCCTGCTGCGGCGTCGGGCTCCTGCTGCGGCTAAGTGTGGAATGGGCGCGAGTCTGAAAATTTCAGACCGCGCCCTTTCCTTATATAGTCCGCCTCATCACTGTCGGTTCCTATTATAAACCGATAGTGATGTCCCCTATCACTGCCGGTTTGTAATAGAAACCGGCAGTGATGAGGGCTCATCAGTGCCGGTTCTTTTGAACCGGCAGTGATGATGGCGCATCACTACCGGTTGGTTATTAGAACCGGCAGTGATAGAGGCACCTCACTGCTGGTTCCTCAATAACCGATAGTGATGTGTGTATTTTCTAAATCTGTCTTTTGCTTTAGAATTCAAATTACTCCTGATTTTTTACTATAACTTGAAAAACTCCAAACATAGAAGTTGCAAAATTTTTAATTCTCTAAATCTTTTGCTGAAGTAGCATATTCAAATTCTTTATAGTTTTTGAATTCCATTTTGAATTTGAATAAGGGTTCAAAATTCAATTACCCCCTTTGTAATTACTCCAAAAAATTGAATAGAAGATGAAAATCTTCCAACATAGCTTTTGCTAGTTTTGAGGAGCTCTACATTATTTCTTATACACTCAAGGTCTAATTCTTCATAGTTTTTGAATTCCATTTTGAATTTGAATAAGGGTTTAAAATTCAATTACCCCCTTTGTAATTACTCCAAAAATTTGAATAGAAGTTGAAAATCTTCCCACATAGCTTTTGCTAGCTCTGAGGAGCTCTACATTAATCCTTATACACTCAAGGTCTAATTCTTCATAGTTTTTGAATTCCTTTTAACATGGCATACATCAATCAACAACGTGGTACAACTCATCAATCTACAACTCCATATGTCTCAAATTCGATGCAAATTACTAAAACAACATTTCATTAAGGATTACATAGTTTATGATACTCTAACAATTCACGGTGCAAGCACGATGATGGCCTCATCATGATTACTCCGGAGGTAAGCAGGTTCGTCACCCTCTTCAAGGACATGTAGGGTAACGTCCGCCCCAAAAGGAGTCATTTCTTCATAACCTTTGTACTCTTCTTCGTCTGTCACTCTGTCGACACCTACAATATTCCTTTTGCCTTGCAATACTACATGTCGTCTTCCATTTGTATTGTTATCCCTTGCATAGAAGATTTGCAAAACATCCTTTGCAAGGACGAAGGGGTCATCTCTGTATGCGGTCTTGGATAGATCAACGGTAGTGAACCCATCCTTGTCGGTGTTAATTTCATTCAGCCGGACCCACAGACAATGGAAAAGAGCAACTGTCAACTGATGTCCATAGTCTAGCTCTCATATCTCATCTATGAAACCATAGTATGTTGCCACCACCGTGTCGTACTCATCGTGGGCGTCGAAACGAACACCACTGTTTTGGTTCGTGCTCTTTCTGTCCTGTTTTTTTGTGTTAAATGTAAAACCATTTATTTGATATCCTTGGTACATCATTAGCGTAGTCGAAGGTCCGGGGGCTAAGAGATCTAGCTGACATCCCGTCACCTTTCCTAGCCTTTGGCGTTGAAACCAGTCACCGAATTCCTCCTTATGTTTTTTCTCAAGCCAAGCCTGTGACCTCCCTATGTGCTTAATCTGCAGAAACTGCTTGTGCTCATCAATGTATGTCATCACACCGTCGGCCTGCTGGAGAACAGCGAAGTGTGCTTGTCTGAAGGAGACGACTTCGTCCATTTTGACAGCTTTCTCACCTATTGTTCCTTTGCCCCCTAGTCTTCCATCGTGATGAGATACTGGAACTCCGACCCGCTTGATGTCCAGATAATATGTGGAGAACTCAATAGCCTCCTCTGTTGACCATCCTTCTACCATGCTTCCTTCTGGTCTGAATTTATTCCTAACATACCGCCTGAAAACTTTCATCAGCCTCTCGAAAGGAAACATCTGGTGTAGGTACATTGGGCCAAGGGATTTTATTTGATCCACAAGATGAACAAGTAGATGCACTGAAATGTCAAAGTAAGTCGGTGGGAAATGCATCTCAAGACTGCATATAATCTCGGCTATCTCCTGCTTCAGGTGGTCTAACCTGCCCACTTCAATGACCTTTTCAGAGATCACGTTGAAGAACGAACACAACTTTATGATTGGAGCACGGACCTTGTTAGGGAGGATACCTCGCAGGGCAACTAAGAGCAGCTGAGTCATTATGACATGACAGTCATGGGCCTTCATAGAACCATAGTTAAACTTAAGTTCTCTCATGTTAACTAGCCTCTTCGGGTTCCCACAGTAGCCACTCGGTACTTTGAGATCATTGAAGAAAGAAATAAGCATTTCTTTTCCTTCTTTTTCAGTGTCCATGATGCCACTGGAAGTTTCAAGTGGCCATTCTCAAGAGTTACTGGGTGTAACTCCTTCCTGAGGCCTAGGTGTTGCATTTTCAAGCGTGTCGCGAGAGAATCCTTGCTTGTTCCCCCGGTGTTCATCAACGTGTTAAGTGTGTTACTGCACACGTTTTTAGTTATGTGCATTGGATCAAGACAGTGACGTACACTCAAAAGTGGCCAATAAGGTAGTTTCCAGAAGATTGATTTTTTCTTCCAGATACTATCGGTTGGCGCTGCTACTGCCCCATCCCCCTTCCCAAGGACAACATTTGTGAGTTTGCTTAATTGTTGAAGCATCTGTTTCCCGTCTCGATACTTTGGAGGTCCACGTTTCTCAGTAGTCCCATTAAAATATTTTGTATTCCTACGGTAAGGGTGATCACGACGTAGGAACCTACGGTGTCCCATGTAGACCATCTTCCTATTTTCTGGTAGATGTGTAGCATCAGTCTCGTCCAAGCACTCGACACACCCAGTGTATCCTTTTGTCTTCTCTCCAGACAAGGAACCTCGCCCTGGTAGGTCGGTGATTGTAGCGATAAGTACAACCTTTACCGTGACATGTTCTTTCTTGTACTCATCCCAAACATCCTTCACACCCATCTCCCACATTTGTAGTAGTTCATCGATCACTGGTTCTAGAAGCACATCAATATCATTACCAGGTTGTTTTGGTCCTTGGATTAGTAATGGCATGTGGACGTATGACCGTTTCATACAAAGCCAGGGTGGAAGCTTGTATATACATAGCGTCACTGGCCAAGTGCTATGATTGGTTCTCACCTGGTCAAACGGGTTCATCCCATCCGTGCTCAAAGCAAACCACAGATGTCTTACCTCTCCACTGATGTTCCTATAGAACATAGTGTTGATAGTCCTCCAGTCCGACCCATCGGCGGGGTGTCTCATCATTGAATCTTTCTTTCGCTCTTCGTCGTGCCAACGCAACAGCTTGGCTGACTTCTCATTTGCAAACAACCTATGCACTCGTGGAGCTATAGGAAAATACCACACGGAATTTACTGGCCCTCCTCTGGTCTTGCTTCCATCATTTGATGGCCCTTGCTTGTATCGGGGAGTTTTACACTTGGGACACGCATCCAAGTCTTTGTATTTCTCTCCACAGTACAATATGCAGTCGTTGGAACACACGTGGATTTTCTCAACCTCGAGGCCAATTGGGCAAATCATTTGCTTCGCAAGGTAAGTCTTTTCTGCTAACTCGGCCTCCGGGAACAGTTTATGTAGTATAACTAACAAGTTATCGAAGCCTTTATCACTCAACCCATTCGTTGATTTGAACTCCAATAGCATGATGTTGGCTTCCAGTTTGCTTATTGGGCAACCCGGAAACAATTGTGTTTTTGCATCCTTTCTCATCATCTCCAGTTTTTTCAACTGTGAAGCACTAAGGAATCCCCATGCACATCATGTAGAAGCTGTGAAATACCATCATTTTCCTCAGTGTCGTCAGCTAATGTATTCACAAACACATCACCATTGGTAGACACATCTTCTGTGTAATCATGAACAGGCAATAATGCTACACTAGGCATGAGCACATCATCATTAACATTTTGACCAACCTCCCCATGCAAAGTCCAAATCGTGTAGTTTCTAATGAACCCCCTTGTGATCAAGTGCAAACGTATATGCTCCACGTCGCCCCATTTTCTCGTATTCTTGTAGTCTTTGCATGGACAGAATACAAGATGTGAGTCCCCAGCATTGACTCTAGCTCGCTTGATGAAATCGTCAATGCCCGTCAAGTACCGTGGGTCTGTATGTGACAGATCGTACATCCACCCTCGATCCATGTTTGCACTGATAAAATAAGATGGGCAGAGCAGAGGAAACATAGGAACATATTAATAGAAGCATTTTTGAACAATATTCTTCGATATAATTTAAATTTGGTCGCGCTATAAAAATAAAGAGAACAAATAGATAACAATGGAAGCATGGAGTATTAAATGTAAGTATTAAATACATGCATGGAGTATTAAATCTAAGTAATAAATACCGAATCTTTTCCCACACTCCCATCATATCTTTCATGCATGTATTGAGTATTAAATGTAAATAATAAATATAACTAATTACAATTTTTATCCATAATTTTCGAGACGAATCTTTCGAACCTAGCTACTCAATGATTATACAATAATTACCCAATAAAAACAAAGTGCTACAATTTTTCTAAATAATTTTTGATCTAAAAGCTACAAAAAATTGACACAAATTACAACATCTCTGTTCTTGATCATGAAAACTAGCATAGCTCTAACACAAATTGACACAATGTAAACCAACAATTCTAAAGAATTATGCTTGTTACTAACCAAGAGCAAGAAGATATGAGGATCCAAGAGTGAAGAGGAGCCAACAATGGAGATCAAGAAATCCACCAGCCGCAACAATGGAGAGATGGAGCTCCTCACGCACTATTCTGCACCGTTGGAGCAGAGGAGGGAGAGGAGATCGAAGCCTTATAGTGTACACAACTTCACTGCCGGTTGGAGCCACAAACCGGCAGTGAAACACCACATCACTGCCGGTTGGTGGCTTGGACTGCCGGTTGATGGCTTGAACCGCATCACTGCCGGTGCAAGCCACCAACCGGCAGTGATGTGGTGTTTCACTGCCGGTTCAGCCTCTGCCCCCAATAATTGGGGGCCTGTCAGAGGAAGAACCGGCAGTGAAGGGGCATCACTGCCGGCCCAAACAAAACCGGCAGTGATGGGCTGGCAGTGATTGCCGATTCTGTAGTAGTGTAAATTAAATATCTCATACATAGATTTCTTTCTTCAAAGTACCATGCTCGCAATAAATTTACAAGTGTATGGCACATTATATACATGAGTCTCACACTCACACACATAAAGTTACAGGTCTATATACATAGAGAGTTTGGACTTGTCCTCTAAAAACCGGACCGAGTAAGATTTAGGTCATAAACCTCTGTTAGCGCTTCGTACTCGGGCTTGGCTAATTCACTTTCATAATCATGATATTTCCCTACACTTGAGTTGACTTGTTTGATGAGGAAAATGAAGGAAAACGAGGTTGCTACGCTAGCCGGAAAACAAAACTTTTCGACCTCATAAACCAGGATCTACTGCTAGTTACAGGTTACGGGATTACCACTAGACGCGCAGGTGCAGCGGAAGACGACTTGATGTAGTCGTGCGCGTCGCAGCAGGCAGTGCAGTTGCGTGGTCGTCGTCTCAACGTCCCCTTCGCGCGATTCGTCCTTGTGCTCCAGATGCAGCACCTCCGAGGAATCCCACACGTGCAGGGAGGAAGCGTTGCGCCTCCGGACTGCTAGGTCCGCGAGGAGCAAAAGGCGCGAGCGTGGGGAGGCGACGGCGGCTGCCAAAAGGCGTGGATCAATAACGCCCCGCGCCCACCCCTTGCTTATATATAGGCGTCCTGACGAGCTCCCACGTTGGAGGCCCATTAGTAACCCTAAACCTAGTCTAATTCGGGTCCAACCCGAATTAGGCTTCCAGCCCTTTAAGCGTGCGACCCTATGGGCTCACGCATACATAGACATGGCCCAAGTACTCTTACTCGACCAATAGTTGATAGCGGCCTCTAGCAAGGCGTGTCAACTCCTATGCATACGCTATGATCATATCAGACGAACCACTATGACCATGTACAAGTTATTCCCTTTGCCACTCGATATATGGTTCAACTCGTGGGTTAACACTTAACCCAAGCACGGCCATGCATTTGTTGATCCAATCACATGAGTGATCCATTGATATCTCTCTCACGAAGAGAGGGGCAAATTTCATCTTGATTGTCTATGTCTCACAGCATGTTTCCCGATCACCCAATGACCACCTTTAAACTACCCAATAACGGAGTAGCGTTTGGTAGTCCCTAAGTAGATCGTTTCACATCTTGAGTACACACCACAATCTTAGGTCTAAGGACATAACATACATGACATGAATAGAGACTTTCTCTTATTGGGTCAGTCCAGCCTACATGTCTCACATGTGCCCACATTATTAGTTTGACATCTCCATGTCTATGACTTGTGAAACATAGCCATCAACTAATACATGTGCTGGTCTAATATTCAAGTGTGCTCTTACAAGAATGCCGACCAGGGACAACTTTTAGAATAACCATTCAGGTAATTGAGTTCCACAAACAATTCACACAATCGTCAATCAATACTCGTTGTCTATAATGGATATTCAAAGAACACTTTATTAATCATGGATACAATCGGAATATAATCATCTACATGATTAGCTCTAGGGCATATTCCTAACAGAAAAGACACACGTCCTCAACTATGGCGTACAATGTCTTTTCGTTGATGGTCGTCGCCTTGGATTTTTTCTTGGAAGGTTTCTTCTTAGTTGTTGTGTCTCCTCCTCTCATGTGTTCGCACACGTAGTATCCACACAGGACAGATCCTGCTGGTTGCTTGTGACACTATAAAACAGAAAATTAAAGTGGTTATTCATATAGTACATGTATGATCTGTATTCATAAGAGTAAGTTTTCATACTTACCGGCCAGTCATATATAACTTCCAATGGTTCCTTTTCTTTTTTCTTCAATTCAACCTTTCCACCGTGCATTATATAAAACCGCCATGCCCTACGAACTCAAATACAATCATCATGTTAATTATTATTAAAATCTCATAATGCAAAAGTATACGTGCATATCTCAACTTACATCTCTAGCATCTCAATGAAATGTCCATAGCTTGATGGTGCATAATTTGCAGAGTCTAATACCACCACCCTTCCTTTTTTAGGATAAATGACGACGCTGATCCAGTAGTCCCTACATGAATTAAATTTATGATACATTTGTGTATTGAAATATTATGTAGTTTGATCATCGAAAGTTATACTGTCCCACTACCCAAACTCATATACTTACCCAAAGTTGTACGGTGCCACTATCGATTTCCTGTCTTGATACTTATTCATACACTTTGAAATGTAGAAGGCGTACTTGGCTTCAAATTTAAACTGTAATTGTCTCTTTTTGGCAGCCCGTGCTTCACCTTCTAAGCCTCTTAAATCGTCGTTGTTCTCCCCAATTCTAAAGGTGTGCTTTTCTTCGCATATATCAATTGGGTTCAGATAGGCAATCCTTTGCTCGGCACAATAATCGAGGCCCGGACTGTAAGCCTGCTCCTGCTCATCAAATAGCATTCTACAAGGCACATGCATATGTCAGATATTGAATATTTGCAACTACAATGCATGTATAACTATGTAACACTTACAATGCAAACGTCGTTATTATCTGTACGTCTAGTCTCTCGAGATTCATCATCATCCAAATGTCTTCAAAGCTAATCATGCACAGATTATGATCACTTTGAAATGCCTTATGTGGTATAGACACGTTGATGGCGTGAATGCCAGTAGAAGAGGCTCTCATGTACCAGTCATGCATCCCTTTTACATTGTTTGGGACCTTTTGGAGTTTTTCCCAGCTTAGTAGAGGCTTTCCCACCACATAGTTTTTAGGCACAGACTTGTAGTCTTCCCAAGTTGGCACCTTGAATTTGCAGGGAATTACCTTACGCACCGGCTGCGCTGACTTCGTGAGCTCAGACAACTCGAGGACTTCACTAGTGCGTTTTTGCCCAATTCCTTTCAAAAATCTGGTTGTGCCAGCTGTTTTTTTCTTTGGCTCGAAGGGGGAAATCAACTTGGGGATAGAAAACTTCTTCTTTGGCGGCGCTGGTGGATCCGGTGTTTGTTTAGGATCTTTGAATTGTGGGGAAGGTGTGGATATTTGTGGGGGAGGTGGCAGACGTGATGTTTTTGGAGGTGATGATTGTGGCAGAGATGATGATTGTGGTAGAGGTGATGAATGTGGCGGAGGTGACGGAGGTGGCGGAGGTGATGAATGTGGTGGAGGTGACGGAGGTGGCGGAGGTGACGGAGGTGGGCTCGCAAGAGAATGGATTGGTGATGGTGGTGGGTTTGGAAGAGGATCAGTCGGTCCTGATGACTCCTCAACTGCTATCTCTTGCGAGGACGGTGGCGGCTCCCTCAGCTGAACGTCTCATCGAGGCCAAAGAATGAAATTGTTTATAGCTTGTCCGAGTTTCTCAATGTCCTCATGACCGGGGATGTATAACATCTCATCCTCATATCCTTGGACCACGGTCAATACTTCTACTCTGCAGTAGTCTTCAGGAATGTCAGCACCGTGGTACTTGCGTCCTGGGATCGCTTTGCCTGTGGCTACTTCCCTTGTACGATGATTGTTAATGCCATATCTTATGACTAGGGAGCAAGCCACGGGAGTAACAATGTCGTCAACCAGATATTGAACCTTATTCCCTATAGACGCGACACTGCTTGGTACCTCGGCAACGGTCTACTGGGACACCACTGGGACTAGCTGCATCTAGGGTGCCTGAGTGCTTATTTGTTGATTTGACACTGCACTCGCCAGTTTCTGCATTAACTCAGGAGGAGGATCATCTAGCAATTTCTGCATAAACTCTGTGAACTCTTTCTTAGCCCCCTCCTTCCAATAGCTAGCCATTTCTTCCTTGTATCGATCACGTTTCCTGTACTCACCTTCCCACTGAGGGCCGAATCCATCCTTCCATCCTTCTTTGGATGAGACGCCTCGAACACGGCCAGGATGCTCGGGGTTACCCAGGCCCTCACTAAGGATGTCTCTCTCTCTCTCTTCATGGCTTGAATGTACCTTTCCGTTGCTTGGCTGCCACCGCAAAGATGTTCTTTTCTACTTCTTCAACCTGAGGGTCATCAAAGGACAAACCGCTGTCGGTTTCCTTGGGTTTTCTAGCCCGAATCCAATTCACGGACCTTTCACCAACTTGTTCGGACAGCGCCGGTAACCCTTTCTCCTTTCTAGCAACCTCTTCTTGTTGCCATTTGGGAGCCTGACGCTGATAACCACCTGAGCCTAGACGGTGGTGGTACTTATTCTTCTTTGCGAGAGCGGAGTTGGCTTCGCTCAGAGCTATGAATTCTTCCTCTTTCCTCTGCTCTAGAAAGACCGCCCTCTGGCCTTTAGTAATCTTGTACGTTGTTGTAGGGTCCAACCCTTTCTTGGCAAACTTGGTACCCAAGTCGGACCTCCAGTTTCGCAAACTGATCGCAGCCTGCTTCAAGGTATAGTCCTTTATCAGTGCCTCTGGGATGGCTCGAGGAAACTAGAACCTCGTCTTCAATTTTTCCCAAATTCTTGTCTTGTCATCCTGTAACACACTGGCCCAGGTCTTGTTAGTGACGTCAAGAATGTCCCTAACATAGAAGCCAATTGCGTTCCGGTACTTGGATAGGGCCTCCAAAGGAGTTGTGGGCTGTCCGGTTGGGCTGACTTCTAAGATGGCATATACGTCATCTGGAAACTTGTTCAATCCTCTCTCACCTCGTTTGCCACCGCTCCGCTTCCTTTTCCTTGATGGCTCATTGCTCGTCGTCGCGGTCGGTTCGGGTGCGTCTTCGGCACGTTGTGAGATCAACTCTTCCATCTGAGCCAATGCCCTCTGAATATAAACATTGTGAGTTTAATGGTGATGGTTTTAATAGACATGTAATTAAATAAAAACATGAAATCATATAATTACCTCCTCGGCTTCTGGATCATAATCAGGGTCATGGCGTAATTCACGTTCAAATTGTTCTCGAGCCTTCCTCACTTCGATCCGCTCGAAGTCGTCGCTAGGGCTCCAAGTGTTCTCCGGAGTTGATTGGTTCCCTTCTTCTTCCTCCATGGGGTCGGACGACCCCAAGCCATGCCCCATTTGGTGGGTATCTTGTCCTTTCTCCGTGGGGTCGGACGACCCCACGACTTGCCCCGTTTGGTGGACATCTTGTTCCGTGTGAATGGACCCTTGTGCTTGGTCCTTGTTGCTTGGAGATGTCATCGTGGAAATCTAAGCGAGGAAGGCGTACTTATAAGCATTTTTATTCAAGGGAATGATAGATTAATAAACCCTAAAGAATATATACAGGTTATAAGGATTTACACAAGACATTCAAATATATACAAGTTTTAAGGATTTACACAAGACATTCAAATATATACAAGTTATAAGGATTTACACAAGACATTCAAATATATACAAGTTATAAGGATTTACACGAGAAAGAAAAGAAAAATAAAAAAAATGACAACTCGGCCTCCCCCCCCCCCGTGCACCGCACCCCCTCCCTCTTGGGCCTCGGCCCAGACCACCCCGCCTCCCCACTCGGCCCAGCTGCATGCGCAGCCCGCATCGCTCACGCTCCCCCCTCTCGCTAACGGGTCGGGCCTGCTTGGCGGACCGCCCGCCCCCGCTGACCTCCCGGTCCCACGCGGCAGCGACCCCGCGCCTCATCCCCTACCTCCAGCCAGATCAGAACGCCGCCGCCGTCCTCTCCGTTTCCTCCGTCGCCGCCGCGTCTCCCCCGGCCCAGCACCGCCGCGTGCGCCCCCGCCACCGCGTGTGCCCACCTCGCCCACCTCCCTAGCGCCGTCGTGTGCGCCCCCGCCACCGGGCCCACCTCCCCCGGCCCAGCACCACCGTGCCCACCGCAACCACCACCCCTAGCGCACCCCCAGCATGTGCCGCGACCGCGGCGACCGAGCGCCACCGCGCTCTGCTGCCACCGCCGCGAGTGGCCACCGCGCGCCCGCCCCCGAGCGCCACCGCGCACCGCCACCAAGCGGAGAGAGAGGAGGATTACCGGTGCGGAGAGAAGAGGCAACGCCGGTGCAAAGAGAGGAGGCAATGCTGGTGAGGTCTCCGTGGAAAATTTGAGCAGCCTGACGACGTCAATTCGAATGAACTGGCGCCTTCGGGACTTAGCAAATTTTGGGCGAGTGGGCGGGATATATATACGAACCCCATTTCTACTGGCGGTGGTCAATGCCAACCGCCTGTAGAAACATTTTTGAAGAAATAATTCTATTTTTTTAAAAAAAAAATCATATCTTGAGATATATTGTTCCAAAAATTATAAATTAAATTTTGTAGTGTTTGTCTTGACAAGATATACATATTAAAAATATTAAATGACATGTTTGAGATACTTTTGTATGTATCTATATTTATAATGGCTCATACATAAGCTTCAAAAAATCATATCTTGAGAAATAATGTTCCAAAAATTGTGAATTAAATTTTGTAGTGTTTGTAGTTTAGGGTTTAGGGTTTAAGGGTTTAGGGTTAAGTGTTAAGGGTTTAGGGTTTAGGGTTTAATGTATTTCTAATATCTCGATTAATACATAGGGTTCATCATCTCGGGATTATGGAAACAAAAATAGGGTCTCACACGTAGAAACAAAAATAGGGTCTCCACATGTACAAACATAAATGGATTACATGGCAAATAATAAAAACAATCTAGGCAGCTAAACTGTTCTTCCTTGTCCATCGTGGCGCACCCAAGGTAGCGATTTTTGTGGGATGCTTCGCTCAACACTCTTTATTTTTAGTGGATGGTCATCTACAAAGAGACACATGTTGCTGAACTCATTAAATTCATCCAAGTCAGATACACCATCAACCCCTATAGCTTGTTGCTTTCCAGGAATAACTACATGCTTCGGCTTGTCGGTACTTTTCTTCTCATTAGGACAAAGGATCTGTTCAACATAGAAGACCTGTGCAGTACGGTTAGCCATTATCCACGGATCATCTTTGTAGCCTACCTTACTTAGATCAAGAACTCTGACCCCATAGTTGTCCACTGTGACATGTTTGTCTTCAACCCATTGGCATCGAAACATAGGGACCTGAAATGTACCATAGTCTAGCTCCCATATGCCATCAGCGAAGCCAAAGAACATATTTTCATCCCCACTTTCAGAGTCTAAGGCATCACATCGAACTCCACTGTTTTGTGCAATGCTCTTTTGGTCCTTGGACTTGGTACAGAATGTGAAGCCACTAATGTCATAGCTTTGCCATGTTGTGACCTGGCGTGATGGTCTAGAAGCCAACGCCTTGATGGTGCGTTCCTCAATTGTTTCCCCCTCTAGAATGTCAAGCTCCTTTAGCCATGAGGTGAACTTATTCTTGTGTTCCTTCATTAACCACTCATCTGTGTGCCCATGATTTTGTTTGCGAAGTTCATCAATATGTTGCTCGATGAAAGGCTCCATTATTGAGAGTTGATGAAGGATGTTGTGATGTGCCTCGAGGACTGAATTGTAATCTTGCGGGACTAATGATTTCTTTCCCATCCTCCCTCTTCCATTCAGCCTACCATCATGTCTTGACGGAGGCAAACCTATTGCATCCTAGTCTTTTAGAACGCTGTTGCAGAATGGACCACCAGACTCAATTGCCTCTTCGGTTAAGTACTCCTCTACCATGGACACCTCAGGACGAGCACGAGTTGATACGTAGCCATTAAGTATTGACATGAAACGCTCATACGTCCACATGTCATGCAAATACATGGGACCCAGTGCCTCTATCTGTGGAACCAAGTGCACCACAAGGTGAACCATAATATCGAAGAATACTGGAGGAAAACACATCTCGAACTGTGATACTGTCTCCGCTGCAAATTCCTTAAGAGATGTCAACTCATCACGGTCGATCACCTTCTGTGAGATCCTGTTGAAGAAGTAGCACAAGCGTGTGACTGCAACCTTTATCCACACTGGATTTATAGCCCTGATGGTAATAGGGAGGAAAGTAGTCAGCATGGTATGACAATCATGTGAGTTGTAGTTGGTGAGTGTAAGGTCTTTTATTGACACAATACTTCCTATGTTAGAGCAGAATCCAGATGGGACCTTCAGATTCTTCAACCACACACACATCAAATGTTTCTCATCATTGTTGAGGTTGTAGCTTGCTGCTGGGAGATGGTACTTCCTATTTTCTTGAAGAACAGGGTGGAGTTCTTTTTTTATGTCTAACTATATGTCCAGACGTGACTTTAGTCCTTCCTTTTTCTTGCCCTTTATGTCTAGCAAGGTTCCAATTACGCTTTCAAACACGTTCTTCTGAATGTTCATACCATCGATCGCATGGCGTACGTCTAACTTAGGCCAGTATGACAAATACTCGGAGAAAATAGATTTCTTCTTGAACGTAGCCCCTGGAGTTAGTTTGACATTCTTTATTGGTTTTCCGTCTGTTGTCTTCTTCCCGAAAACAAATTTAAGGTTCCTGACTAGGTTGAAAACTCTTTTGCCTTTACTATTGTCTAGTGGGGCAGTAGACTAGAGTTCAACGTTATTGACGAAGTGCTTATCCATCTTCTTCTGGCGGTACCTATGTCCTTTCGATAAGAAGCGTATGTGCCTCATGTACACTATCTTCTTAGATGCAGTAAGGGACACGTGAGCGGTTTCATCTATGCATACCACACAACCAACCTTTCCCTTGAACTTCCCTAATAATGTGAAGAGAGCAGGGTAATCGTTGATGGTAACAAAGATAATTGCTCTCAACGTGAATGATTCTTGGCAGTACTCGTCCCACATTTTAACACCTGTTTCCCACAATATCTTCATGTCTTCCATTAAGGGCTCCAAGAAAACATTCATGTCAACTCCAGGCTGTGTAGGTCCAGAGATAAGGATGGTTAGCATGAGATACTTTCGCTTCTGCATCAACTATGGCGGAAGGTTGTAGATGGTGAGGATCACCGGCCATGTGCTGTGCGTGCTGCTCCTCTCAGCAAATGGATTCATTCTGTCAGTACTCAGTGCAAACCTAACATTTCTTTGTTCCTTTGCAAAGTCTTTGTGGTTGTTATTGAAATCTATCCACTGCTTGCCATCGGCTGGGTGCCGAAGCTTCCCATCGTCTTTGATGTGCTCATTAGAAGCATGCCAGCTCATAAGTTTAGAATCCTCTGGGTTAGCAAACAAACACCTCAATCGATCGACCACAGACAGGTACCATATCACCAAAGCAGGAATCTTTTTCAGCGCATAATAGTCTACTTCTTCTTTTTCTTTGGTCGTGGGTTTTGAACTCTGTTGGGTCTTCTTTCGCTTCTTTCCTTTACACACCACCGAGGCAGCACAATATTCCTCTTTGTAGTCTTTATTCATTTTATACCTACTTGCATTACACTTTGGATAGCTCTCCATGTCCTTATATTCGTCACCTCGATATAGGATACAGTGATTTCTACAAGCATGGATCTTCTCAACACCTATCGTGAGTGGACTGATTAGTTTCTTTGCATAGTACGTGTTAGCAGGCACTTTGTTTTCCTTAGGAAGCATGTCTGTGATAATACTCAAGAATGCATCAAAGCCAGCATCATAAATACCAAACCTAGCTTTGCATACCAACAACTTTAACACCGAACGCAAGGTTGTGAACTCTTTGGTGCAACCCTTAGACTCATCGTACAAAGGCTCTTTTGCTGCCTTCATCAGGGCCTCCATACCTTTCTTGAAGAACATTGATGGATCTTCTGCATGACGACGCAACATTGCCTCCAGGAATTCTGCATCTTCAGCAGCCATATTATTTTGCATCACATCAGTTCCGACGCCTTCAATTCCTCCAGCGAAACCATGATGAGGACCATCGGTGACAGGTTGTTGTGTCTCATGTACTAACTGAAACCCACCGTCAACAAACATATCTGGACCATCGGCGTCGATATTTGCACGGCTAACAGTTGTATAAGGCACAGAGCTCTCCTCTCCATGCTTTGTCCAAATCAAGTAATCCTTCATAAATCCTTGGCGGACAAGATGAGAAAGGATTTGTTGATGGTCATCAAATACTCTCACATTCCTGCAGTCCATGCATGGATAATGTATGTGCGTCTTCTTTGTTCTCGAAGCATGGTTCTTAGCGGCATCAATAAACTTATGAACCTCGGGTATGTATGATTCATCTAGCCTTGATAACTTATACATCCAGAATGACCTCTCCATCGATCAATATCTGACTTTCAAAAGGGAGAGACGACAAATATTATGTAATCATCTTAATCAGCCTAACTTGAAGAAAATAAAGAAAATAAATGAACATCAAAACCTCCCCCTTAGAGTTTATTAGCCACTAAGTATCATTGATCAACATTAACACAACATTGATCAATGAAAACAAGTAAATATATCTAGCATAAACTAAATTAAAAAGCAAGAATGAAAATGGAGCAAAAATGTGGCTCAAATTGGCATCAACATGACATGAATAAACTAAGAAAACAACCTAGGTATTCTTCTCTCTCACTCATGGTGAAACCCTAGATTCAAAATGTGGCTCAAATTGAGCAAAAATGAGCTAAATGAGGCAATAGGGACATAAACTAACCTTTTTTAACAACCTCCTTCCAAGAAATGAAGATAAAAACCTCTCCCCTTGTATTTTGATAAATGTCCCCTTGTCTCTATAAATGAAGATCAAAACCTCCCCTTAGAGTTTATTAGCTAGGGTTTAGGTCCAGCCACTAAGTATCACAATTAAATTAATGAAACATAAGTGCATAAAGTGGATGAAATAAATTGAGAAATAAAAAAGCATAATAAAAAATCTAAGTAGAATAATAAAAAAAACTAACAAAAAAACTACACTTCCCTCTATATATAAATTCTATTTAACACAACATTGATTCATGAAAACAAGTAAATATATCTAGCATAAACTAAATTAAAAAGCAAACATGAAAATGGAGAGAGGAGAGATGTTATATAATCAATTTAATCAACCTCACATGAATAAAACAAAGATAATAGCCTAGGTATTCTTCTCTCTCACTCATGGTGAAACCCTAGATTCAAAATGTGGCTCCAATTGAGCAAAAATGAGCTAAATGAGACAATAGGGACATAAACTAACCTTTTTAACCAATCTTCTTCCAAAAAATGAAGATAAGAACCTACCCCTTGTATTTTGAAAAATTTGGACCTCCAAAATCGTTTCTAATGGAAAGTGGTGGCTAGAACTATAGCTGGTCGGGAGGAAGAAGAGAGTGGGGGTCGGGAGGGTGGTATATATAGGCAGAGTCTACCACTGGCTCCAGTGTAAATAGACCCATTTACACTGGCGGTTGGCTTTGGAGAGTTATTACCACTGGCGGAGCCAACCGCCAGTATAATTGGGCCTATTTACACTGGCGGTTGGCATTGGAAAGTCAGTCCGGGCCAAAACACACCACAGGCGGCGTGCAACCCAAAACCGCTTGTGGTGTGTTTTGGGGGCGCCAGCAAAAACAATTTTTCTATTAGTGAAAATAAAATAAAATAAATGTTGTGCGTCATCGTAGTAAAATTTTTCAAGAAACAAATGTCTGTCGATTATAAATTGTGATCTACTCTACACACGAGAAGTACAATCCACCAGCGTAGGATAGCAGGGTAGCAATATGTGTTGATAAAAGTTTGTGCAAAAAAATAAATAAAATAAAACCATTCAAACAGTTCAACACTGCGCGATGAAAAACCTCATACCATGGGTTGTGTATGAGGAATGAATAACGAAAACAAAAGTCATATAGATTTGGGTGCACATCAAGGTTTTGTAAAATTTTTCATTGGATAAAAATATATACAAATAAGTTACAAATAAAACAAGACCAACTTGTGTCATGCTATATCTCTCAAATTATTCCAAAGAGCAACATGTATAAATAATAGGGTATTGAATTTAATGGTTTAAATAAGAAATGTTTTATATATAGCTAAAAAACAAACCCCTAAAACTAAACCAATCTAACCTAAAACTAACTAATCTAACCCTAAAACTATACTAATATAACCCTAACCCTATAACTACATAACCCTAAAACTAAACTAATCTAACCCTAAAACTAACCTAATCCTAACCCTAAAACTAAACTAATAAACTAACTAATAAATTAAATAAAAGAGAGAAATCTAAATTTACAAAAGAAAACTTACCTACGCTGTTGCCGCCAGCGAGAGAGAGGACGCGCGGGTAGATTAATGTTGAGTGATGGCCAAGGTTATCGACACATATGCACTTGCATATGTATATAGTAGCCCGGGCAATTTTTACCATGCAAAAGAATTTAGCTAGAATATTATAAGGTTCTACTTTCATATAAAGAAAATTTCCTTTTCAACGTGAGCAACGAGCCCGACCGGATTTCCGGGGTCGCCGGGCGGTGGCTCCGCCACTGTGTATATGCCTAGAGTGAGTTAGAATGGTGGGTGCATCTATATGTTAACGTTAAGTAAAAGAAATGGATAACAAACATAATTCGAACTGGGCACTGAAATTGTGGAAAAAAGATATGGATGTGTAGAGTTTTATTTTAGCAAATTTTTGGTGGAGTCAAAGTTTTTGGAGTTGAGATGGTGGATATATGGGTCATCAAAGGTTTATTAAAAAAACATATGTCAAGGATACTAGAAAATATCTTTTGGGGTTTTGGATGGTGGAGAAGGCGTGGCAAAGGTCTGGATAGGTTTTAGAGTGGCTCTAATATTCTTAGGAATTTTTTGGGATTCTTCGAAAGGGAAAATTTCTTATTCAGACTCTTGCGTATGTTTCCCATGTGCACCTAGCATTTTCCTTGTGTAGGGCGTTGTGTGGGTGACCGGGCACTATGATGTAGACCGACGCGTTGTGCCCTTGGTTCAAGTGCGCCGGGTGTATGTAGGGGAGAGAAGTGAGGAGAGGGCGTGCATGTGACAGGACTGGGGCGTCCGCTCGTCTTTCTGTGGTCAATCGCTGTAGTCGAGAAGGAGAGGCGAGAGAGTAGGGGCGGTGGCGGTCTCAGACTCCGGTGAGGTGAGGGAGGCAGGGACGATGGTGGTTTCACTTGGGTGACCGTGGTGCTGGCAAAGGAGGCAGGGCAGCGAGGCGATCGACCACGGGGTCCGAGCTAAAGAGGGCGGCGCAGGATGTGTTGCCCGGCGCATCGGTGGCTTTAGCTACATTGGCTTTGGCAGGTGAGGGTCGGTGGTGGCTACCGCCGTGGCGGAGCGGCAGCATCGGTGGCGCTCGGCTTCGGCGTTGGCCGTCGGTGCTACGACGATGGTTCACAGTGAGGCCGGGCTGCGACGCTAGGTAACGGTGCGGGTCGGCAAATGGGCACGACGACGGTGCTTGGTGTCAGTCACTAGTCACTGGTACACAGGCGGTCAAGTCCACCACCGAAAAAAAAATAAATTCCAGGACAAGCGCAGTATTAATCCGCCCGTTAAGTCATGCATTTTTTCACATAAAATTCGCAAACATGCTCCGTTGGAGATTTGAACCTAAGACCTCACCCTCACACTGTACCTCCTCTACCACTCCACTCATGACTCACTTGTGTCTAGATTTGTTAGTACTTCTTCATATTCTATACTAAACCGAGTGTAAATTGATTGTTTGAGTCACTAAACGAATTCAAATGAAAAAGTTGTGAACTACAAAGTTTCATAACTTTTCGAAACCTACAACTTTCATGTAGCAAGTTTTTCATCCGAGGTCGTTTACAAAAATTTAAATTTCAAATTTGACACATTCAAACGTGGAAACGTAATTTTCGATGACAAGATGATTTCAAATGAAAAAGTTGTGAACTACAAAGTTTCATAACTTTTCGAGATCTACAACTTTCATGTATAAAGTTTTTCCATCAGAGGTCGTTTACAAAAATCAAAAAAATTAACTGTACAGGTCTTTACACAAGCGGTTTATAATGTCAGCCGCATGTGTAAATGGTTTTACACAGGCGTTTCTCTTGCTGGGTCCACCCTATTTTTTGTACTAGCGTCATGAAATTGTGAACCGTCTATGGAAAAAAAAACAACGTGCCGACAAAAATAATTTGTGTAGTAGTGAGTGTCACTATACCTGCGTCGAGGAGCAGCGACTAGCCGGTGACATCTTTAGCACGTCGGAGAAGAGGAGGAGAGGGAACTCGGGGTAGGAAGAGGAAAGCTTGAGGCGATGATGGACATCGGCCATGGGCCATGGCCGATTATTTAAAGCTGTGTGCGTGTGTTACAGTAAGGATTTATTTGGATGCGCAGTATTTATCTTAACTCATATGTAATAGTGTATTTAAACTAATTTTCACTCTAACCTATGTGGTTTGAGGTAGATACATGCGCGTCCAAACAAAGCCTGATTAGAGTGGATATTAGTTTAAATACACTCCAACATATATGGTTTGAGAGAGATACATGCGGACCCACACAAAGCCTAAGACTTTGTTTACTCTCCCCCAAACCACATAAGTTGAAGTATATTTAAACTAATTTACACTCCAATGTATGTGATTTGAGATAGATATATGCGCATACAAACGAAGTCTAATACGGTTTGGGTGCATATATTTCCCAGCCGGACGCGCGGATATTTGCCGGCAGGGGAGGGCAGGCAGCAGCGGCGTTGTACGTTCGCGTGCGTGAGCTGGGCGGGGCCTGTGCTATGGCAAGGGACCAGCTGACGCAAGCAGACGACATGTGATTGTTTGGGACTTGGGAGTTGTCACGGGGAAACGACGCACGTGCGTGCAGCTGTCGAAGACTCGAAGGTAGCTATCGAAGAGTTTACGCCCACGGGGAAGGAGACAACAACAACTGCATGCTGCGCGCGCATACGCTGACCGGGCAAGAGTTTGCAGAGCAGCAGCGGCGTTTGCGCGTAGTGCGTGAGGGCGACATCCCAACCTCCGAGAGGGCGACGCAAAGAAGACTAGTCACTGCCGCCGGTCCTTGTCGTTCCTGGGCTGGCCAGGTTGCTGCCTTGGCCTTCAGCAGTGGATGGGTACGGATATGCATGTTCTCCCTCCGTATCATAATCAGATAATATTTTGAATAAGTTTTGAGTTAAACATTGAAAATATAAATTATTAATAATAACTTTTAAGTTGTTAGAATTACAAATATAAAAATTATATAAATAGATTTATCTTGAAAAATACTTTTATAAAAATATACATATATCATTATTTCATAAATATTTTTATAAAAATAAAAGGTTAAAATTGTGTTTGGGAGATCATGTCGCTGTCCAAAACATCATCTAATTAGAATACACAGGGAGTACGCGATCATGAGGAAGACGGTACAACTTCTAGAGGGTTCTGTCCGGCAAGTCCCACGTCACCCACTTGCAGCGAACCCAAGTTTGGACCGGGCCTTCAGGCAGCGACGTGGCGCCGCCACCGCCGCTTGACTGACTGAACATAAGCATCCTAGCCGACATCTTTTTTGGGGTAATGTAGCTCCATAGATTACGGTATACTAGGGTGGATTGGAGCGTAGTCTATGTAAAATTCATTTATCCCCTAGGACAATGTTAAGGCGTGTTGCATATTAATTTTTTTTCTATTTTAATACAAAGATACGCAAACCTTTTGTGTTATCGAGAAAAAAATGATCAGAACATGAACACACAACCATTGCTGGCCTGTTCGCTTGGCTGTCATTTGGCTGATAAGCCGCAGCTGATGCTATTTTGACTGTTTTTCTGTGAGACAAAAACACTGTTTCGATGACTGATAAGCCAAGCGAACAGGCTGGCGATGCTCGGATCATGAGTCCAAGTTTTAATTCAGCTGTACATGAAGTTGAACGCAATAATTCTTCGGATATTAGCTCAAGCAAAGTTAACCGTTTTATCAAAGGAGGAGCAGGGAAAAATCTTCAACTCATGAGTTTTATTTATTTTTAATAAGAAACGACATGGACAAATCTAATTTTTTGCCATCCTTATGGATGAATACTCGCTCTGTGTCAATGACATGTGGGACCATCTAAGTCAATGACATGTGGATCATGATGGCAAATAATTAAAAGTCCATCCGTAAAGATGGCATGCGGTGGCAAACAATTAAAAGCCCCAAGGACATAAGTTGTGGCAAGCACGTTAATAGAAAGGCAAAGCTTACGTTCTTGCATGCTACAAAGAGAAGTGGATGAAAGGAGTGCTGCTCGAGCTAATGATTTCATACCATACCATCAAAACCGCGTGCCCATGTCAATGGATCACAATGTGAATCAGCACCAAGGGAATTTTTTAAGAGTAAACTAAATTCTAGGATTTTTAATTACATAAATATTTTTTTTCTGAAAAATCTAAAAAAGAAGTTTTTGTTCGATTTATACCTATCTAATCTAAACTATCAAAGAGGTCTGATCTACCTCTTTCGTAGCTGACATAGCGCTATGTGTCAGACAAAACCACCGTCCCAAAATGTTTAATGTGCAAAAACAAATAGTTTTAAAAGTTGACGGAAGAGGTTTAAAAATCCGGTTTCATAAACGAGGAATGAAATTGTACTATCGTCGGGCTCGTTCACTTCCATTTTTGGCCCAATCCACGACGTCACGGAGGCCCATTGGCCCAGACGATTATGTGACCGCCGCCGCCGATTCCAGCCGTGTCGCTGTGCCCGCCGCCGCCGAAAACGGGGACGAAGATCTCCGTTCCTATGTGCCCGCCGCCGCCGATTCCAGCCGTGTCGCTGTGCCTCGACGTAGCGAGCGCGGCAGCCGATTCCAGAGCGCGTGCCCGTGGCCCAATCAGCATCCCACCGCCCCCAAATCAATCTCTTTGTCGGCCCCTCTGCCCCATGCCAGAAGGCGACACGCGGCCACGCCCAGCCGGCCACCACCCACCGCCAACTCGGCGTCCGTGCCGTGCCGCTGTTTTAATCACCGAATCCAATCATACATGGCAAAACCGCCTAGAAAGAAGATCCAAACCCTCCTCTTCTTGCTGCATTTCCTAGAAAAACCCCGGGGAGGCGAGCAAAACCCCACTCTTCCTCGCCTCTGCCTTGGTCCGAGCGCGCCGCCGCTGCTGGTGAGTTCCTCGACCAAATCCGGATCATCTTCCGCGGGAAACGCCTCGGGAGCAGTAGATCCGAGGCGGCCGGAATCTTTCCCTTCCCCACACCGGTGATTCCTTCGCTGGTGAGCATCTGCCCCCATTCAAACCATTGTTCCTCATTCATTCCTCGTACCATCTGTTGTCTTGCGGTGAGGAATCAGAGCCCCTTTGCAAAACGGGAATCCTCTGCTCAGCCTCAGATTAGGAGTAGAGCTCACTCTGCCTTGTCCTGCGTCTGATTGTCTGAACACCCCCTGCTCTGCTCCGAGCAGAACTACCACCGACCAAACAAGCTGCTTAGGAGAAACCTTGGACCTCACTACCGTCACCTTCAAACCATGTCGTTTTGGTTCTAGACTCTTAGCTCTTAGCTTCTGTATGTGAGAGCCGATTCTACATTCTTTTGCTATTCCTACTTTAACCGCTAAACCTTCCTCGATTGTTTCACAAGATACGATCATGGAACCTTTAATTTCTCTAAGGATCTTTAATTGATCTGCATTGTCGTCAGTGTAAGCAATTGAGCATCCCCTGCTCGGTTTGGAAGCTGCTTACAGGCTACAAGACTGTCCTTGCACGCCAATTGTAGCACAGCACCTTCAAACCTTTCTTCTGCATGTTTGTGCAATCTGATTCTATTTGCTTGTGATATTCCTAGTTTAACTGCTAAACCTAATTCGATAGTTATGCCTGCGGAGAAGATCATGGGAGCTTTCATTTCTCTAACCATATTTAATTTACTTACAGTTTCAGTTCCATTATTATACTAATATAATACCTGTGTCTTCTATAACCTTGTATATACTGACCTGCCAATTGATCACGATTAACTGTACTTGTATGGAGGTAGAGTCCAGGAGATGGCCAATCCATTGAGCTTCGTGCTGTCAATCCTACAATTGGTGCTCATGATCAACAACACGGTTGGGAAATTCCGCCACAACAAAGAGGACTGCCACAGAATCACTGAACTCCTGAATAGAGTTCGTGCTGTTGTGGACGGGCTGAACATTGTGGAGGATACTTCAGTGAGTGATGCATTGAGTGATGTGTTGAATGGCCTGGAGAAGGCCCTGAAGCGTGCAATGAAGGACATAGAGGCCTGGCAGAAGAAGAATGTTGTGGTCTCCATCATCCAAGTCTCCAACATCGCCGATATGCTGCGCCGGATTCACGATGATATATCACGGAATTTGAGTGTAGCAGACTTTGCCATTGGCGCATATAACATCTCAATGTTGTCTGGCATTAAGGAAAATGTTGCTGCTCTCCGTGCCGACATCGCTTCTAACAGGTCAATATCAGCCATTGTTACTAAGGAAATACTTACTGCTCCTGATGGTGATCTGCAACGAAAGGTATCAGTATTGATTTAGCTTACACGCCATTTGTAATATATGTATTAGGTACTGATTTTGCAGTATGGCACCAAAATTTATTTGTTTTGTTATAATAATAAATCTACTCCCTCCATCCCAATTTATAAGACGTTTGACTTTTTTGACTCAAAGTTTGATCACTCGTTTTATTCAAAAAAATTTGTTCAAACATAGTCAAATTTAAGTCATTCTTGAAGACCTTTTGTTAGTAAACCAAGCTATGCCAAAAGAAATGATATTTTGTAAATTTTTTTGGATAAGACGAGTGGTCAAACTTTGTGTAAAAAAAGTCAAACGTCTTATAAATTGGGATGGATTGAGTATGTTTCATGCATGCTTAGTACTAATTACTACTGTACTTAAAATTTTATTTTCTTTGGCTATTTCAGGTGGAAAGATTGGAGCAAAGCATCCAAAACTTTGATTTGGGTACTTATCAAAATAATAAAGATACAAGGGAGAGGGAGACAAATAAAACAGAATTTGCCAGGTAAGCAGGTATCTGCAGAAATATGCTCAATTGGCCTGCTGTGGAGATTTTTCCAAATGTAGTACCTATTTTATCTATTCTAGTGGATTATCTGTTTCAGTATGCTCACTTGCTGCATGCGCTAGGGATTATCTAATGTGAATTTGCCTCTTTTATCTAGTTTTATATGAATTTTGTAGGTTGTAAATGTCAATATTACCCTCTTAGATTCACTTTTTTACTCAAATATGTTAAGGCATTTGATTTCTTTTGTGATTTGGGAATTGCAGACTTGAAGTTAAGGTTGGGGAAAACAAGGTACTAGCGGATAGTAATGCTCCACGTGCTTCCTTATCAGATGGTAAGATTTTAACTTCCATTTTACTCTGACCGTTCGCAAATTTATGTTGTTCGAGAATATTAGACGTATCAATGTTTTGACACATTGTTGGGACTCTGATCAGAAAACATTGACCAGTATCAATGTTTTCTGGTCGAGAAAATCTATCCTTCTCATCGTAATTCTCTTTTGACACATTGTTGGCTTGCCATGGCCAGTTAGCTAGCTAGTCCCATACCATCATTATCTTTTACAAATCTGTTTCTTCATATGATCATTACCACCTCTGGTCATGAGTGCTCTTATTAGTGGTACCATGTTTTCGTTATCTAGAATATGACATGTGTTTGTTTGTCTTGCAACAGGCAAAGCCATATCTACTTCAGTGGAAAGTGTGGCTAGACAAGGTGTCGAAAAGGTATTGTTCGATGCTTAATCTATATATGAATCATTGTTTTTGTTTGTTGTTCAATGAAAATCATTGTCATAGTTTGTTGTTGGTTGAAAATCATTGTCATAGTTGGTTTGAAGTCTATGCGCAAAAAAAAAAGTTGGTCGGAAGTCTGATGTCATAGAATAGGGTACCCCATGGTCTGATTGATCCCCCTCCCCTATAAAGTGGATTTTCTTGGACACATATCAAATATCAAACAGTTCAAATTGACACATGAAAGTTTCCAGTCATTTGCTCATCCTGTGCTGGCCAAAGGCATAATTAATTGTTTTTTAAACAAAAAGGCATAATTAATTGTCTATCTCAGTCTCAATCTTTTAAAGTATATGTGGGAAGAAATGCTCTGCAAACAGGTTGTTTCCGACATATTCAGGCCTTATCCAGAGGCAATAATAATACTACATCCTGTTTATGATTCATATGGATTATATGTACCATCGCCCTTAATATCTGATGAAGGGGTCTTAATTGGTGACGATGATGGAGATGAGCAGTATGGCTGTGTGTGCTACTCGAGTAATACGTATAGAAATGAGGTCCAATATTGGACAAATGTATATCCACATCAAATCTAGCTCTGACCAGATATTACAATTAGAAGATCATGAGAGTACAAGTCTAGTCATTAGGGGATTTCTTAAATTTAGTAAATAAGCTGAAATCATGTCATTAATTCTTTGCCAACCCGATACATTGCTTGTTTTTATGAGATGTTTTGTCTTGATGGTCTTCATTTGTTATGTAGACTAGTAGCTCTGTCTCCGAGTTGGTGGATAAGGCGCACTCAGTGGTAGATTCCCCAGCACCATCCCAGCTGCAACAAGTAATCAGTGTATCTGAGGTACCTGGAGAGGCAGGCAGTTATAAGGTACCTTTTGTAACATCCAAGCATGAATTCCAGGGAAGCTTTGCTGCATCTTTAAATTGATGGGAAATCTAAGTTGTTTGTAATGGCTGGAGCCCACCATTTGTTTATACATGGTGCATTAAACAAGGTACCTTTTGGGAGTTGATTTATGCTGCTTCTTGTAGGTAGGCTCCTTGTCCTCTGAGACTAGCAAGCTAATTGGGGCCTATGCTGCTGGAGCTTCCTTTGAGTCAAACAAGGAAACTATTCGATGCCCAGTGACCCTAACCAACAAGACAGACCATTACGCTGGCATCTGGGTTAAACCAATAAATGAGCAATTCACAAGAACAATGATAATGGAGCCCCATTCCTCTTTGGTTGTGTCTGTGACAATGAAGACACATGAATCTCTCCAAGACATGGTTAAGTTTGAGGCACTGATGATTGTCGTACAGTCAAAGCATGACCTTGTGGAATTGGAGTCATCCATTGGTGGCAAGTTGAATATGGACAGTGGCTTTATGGCACAAGCCAAGAAGCTGCAGGCTGAGGTGTATCGGGCAACGCTGACAGCTATCATTTGTGAGCCAGCAAGGTTCCAGCAGGTATAGTTACAAGTTTTACATGATTCAACATGCCAGCATGTGGCCTGATTAAACTTTGGATATTCCAATTTTCCTTCCAAAATCTCTGTGTTTCAATGTAAACAGAACCCTTTAATCAAATTGCTCATAGATAATTGTTTTAAACATTTAATGTGCAGTAGATCGATCATTTAATATCTTGCAGAGGCTAATTCTCTTAAACTATTTGCATCAACTTGTTATACCAGATCATATTAGGATCAGCCGAGAATATGGCCTTGGTTACATCCATTGATGTGCACCCCACCAAGAAATGGTGAGTCATATGTATAGCACATCCAAGTGATACAACTTCTATATTAGTACTCCAAGACTGCCTCTGATTTGAACTATATGCATCACAGGATCGTGACGACTCATAAGGGAGGGACTGTTTCAATTTGGGACTACCAGAAGCAGGTATCAGTACTGCTATATTTATATTTGGTATAGTATGTTTGCGAATGCAGTAAACATTATGGTGGTGAAACTCAAATCTTTTCATTATTTGGCAGAATCCTGTGTTCACGTTGCAGGTCACTAAGGAGCCGAGCAACCTTGCATGCTTAATACATAAATATTCTCAATATATTAAAGAGAAGGCTGCCCCACATTGGCTTTGTTCAGTTAAATTTATCTCTCAAGAGAAATGGTTGGCAGTGGGAGATGGTGCCGGATACATATATGTTTATGCCTATGCTGACACTGAGCTTCAAAAGGTCAAGAAATTCAGAGCTTACCATGGAAAATCTGTCGACTCGTTGGCAGTTCACCCAAGCGAGCCGTACCTTCTTTCGTCATCGGCTTGTGATGGGAGGATCAAGCATTGGGACTGGAGCAGAAAGTGGGAGAAAATTCAAGAATTTGATGTGACCACTTCTGGTTTTCTCAAGGATGGGGTGCGCAGTCTTAAGTTTAACCCAAGGGACACCAACACTTTTGCCTGTGTCACCTATGCTAACAGAGCAAAGGTTTGTTATCCTCTTCCTCTCCACTAAGTCTGACGACCCTTGTACATCTGTGTCATAATTAGTGAAGAATTGACCAATTCAGCTATTCAGGGAGTCATTTGTGTATTTGATGTTACAAGATTTCTTCTCTGCATGAAATTTCTAGGTTTGGAACATTAAATCTTCCAGTCTTACAGCCACAATTGAGGAGCCATTCAATGCTGATTATTTCTTCGCTCCCAGTCTTCAGCACTTGATGGTTACTTTGAGTTCACCTCATGAATGTACATGTGTAAAATGTACATCACCCAACTCTGAGGTGAACAATATCATACACTAACAACTATTTTCATAACACTTAATAACATTGATAATAGCTGTGTGCATATATATGGGGGACAGTAATGGGCCTAATAATTCTTCTTTCTCACTCTTATTTGTGTGAAAATCAGATAAGGGATTTGGAGACACGAAAAATTGTTCACACTCTTGGTGTGAATGGGCGCAAAACAAGACGTGTTGCTTGCCACCCAACGCTTCCAATATTTGCTACCATGTTAGATGACAGGACTGTATGCTTGTGGGATGCCAGTACTTACAGGTAATTTAAGCTTCTGCTCAATATACTCCTTCCTCTTTTATTAAAACAAAAGTATTCCATGATTCAAACATACTAACAACTGGCTGCTCTGGTGGGTGAGTATCTGTGATCTATTTGATTGAAAAACAGAAGTGCTTTATTTTCTTAGCATCGTTTGCATTTGCTTGTTTTCTGGTTTCTTCTTTTTGGTTTTATTTTAGCATTGTTTCCATTTGCTTTTTTTTAGTTCCTTTTTTGGTTTGTGGGGTGCTTCGCCAAGCACTGCATTTCTTAATCCAGTGACATGTAACATTTTTATTTGGTATGAAAAGCAACAATCATAAATAATGCTGGTCTCCTAATTATGTAGGCTTGAGAAAATGGTTCACATTCCAGATACGGACAGCAGCTCACTTGATATGGTATTCGTGACAGACACTTATGACATAACAAGGTACTACCAATGCTTAGTTTCTAAGTCACCTCTGACCATCAAACTAATGTGAATAACCTATCCTCTCTTTGAAACAAGGGACCCTTCTGGTTCTATGCATGCTTCAAATAATTTTCTCTCCTCCCTGGCTCCATTTTACCATCTCTAGAGTCATAGTTTTCTATTTGGGTTCGTCAAAAAAAAAAAAAATCTATGAGTTGCTGAACTCAATCACTTGTTGTTGCTTAACAATTTTCTCTTGAGGACTAGGTGAGTGCCCGTGCGTTGCAACGGACAACAGTTGATGCTAAACAAAATAAATTCAAACAATAAATTTTATTAAACTATATGGGGGTTCTTTTCTTGTATAGATACACATGTGTATTTTTGTTGAAATTAAAATACAGCATCACTTGCCCGATTCCTTGATATCATAGTAACTGTACAAGAGACACAATAGACACTCTAAATATGTGCTACATGAAACCAAACATAGCCCTAAAAAGTATACCACAAATAATTGCATGTATTCTGGATGACATGCAATTACAATAATTATAATATAACTACTGGTTATTATATACTAATAATCTTTTCTAAAACTGGAGAGAAACTTCATCCATGATTAGCTAGCTGTGTTACCTGCAGTAAATTGGAATAACAAATTATTCGACACCACATTGTCATCCAGAAATTGTAATATCATGTGTCTTTTTGCTTGACTGCAAGTAACAGAACAAATTGCTTCAAACCTAGCCAAACTGTTGTGAATAAAAACAAGTCAAAAACCATGTTTGGAACTGAAGTAAACTCTGTAAAAAAGTTGGACAGGCTGAGATAACACAGATATTGTCTGTGCTTGCTGGACACCATGCCAATATGGTTGGTAGTTAGTGGCTCTTATGAGCAGTTGAATAGGATGCCACAATCCACAGTTCAATCATATCAAAATCCTACAAAAAATGTATCCTAAAATAGAAGTGTACCTGGCATGTGCATATTGCATGAAAATAAAAGTTCATGAATCGACAAAATCAAGCACAAGATCAAAAGAATTGGTGAAGTTCCCATATCTTGAAAGCATTCTTTAATAATAAATCCTAATTTGTCTCATGAGATAACTAATATTAGAGATGCGCTGGTTAAGCCCATTTGAGAACATGAAGTTTTCTAGGATCACCTGAACTTTGGGGATAAGGGTGAAAGATATAGTAAATGTTTGAGTTTGCAAGTCTTAATATTAATTATAGCAATTAGGGACTTTAGCTAGTTGCTGACCAGACCATCTTAATTTTCAAAATTCCATATATAACAATGAGCAACTACAAAAACAAATACGGTATAAAAAATAGGCTAGCGTTAAAACCACCACATCACACTTTAAAGTAATTGATAAGACATGATAAAATTGGCTGATCTTGTACTGCATATAATCATGAAAAACCTTGTAGAGCTATGACTCTAGAGATCAGCTTTTCATCACTGTTAGGACTGATCATGTGTGCTAAAAGGAATATCACTTTTTGCACATAATTTATGCGTAGTATCAGCAGAAGTATCGTCTGATCATTACAGTAAGTTTCCAATATTAAGGATCTGCAGCGAAAGAATGTCCTTTGTTAAATTTTCAAACACTAATCTTTTCACCACAACCTTATTCCGAAATAGCAGTGTGAATATGCGATTTCAGTTTAACCACAATTAAAACATGGATTTTATTCAGTATGCTTCCATGGGTTTGGTAGGTCCATGATACTTCGTGGAGGTATCAGTTACCTCAAGCAAGCACCGTAGAGTTATTTACTCATCACTGCAGATTGAAAAGAAAAGAACCAATCATGCTATTTTAGAAGACAAAATAAAAGAGCTGTAGGTATCCAGCTGCTGCCGTCCTTGAACACGACCACACCATGAGGAGCCTGCACACCTGTTGTAGTCAGGATCCATTAACTCGCATATGCAGAAACTGAAGACTGAACATGAGCTTTAATAAATCTATAATCAAGACTCAATGGATCAGCAACTCTGCTCTGTCATCTCACTAAGATCCTGCTACCAGATCGCCAATCGAAAACCTGGAATCCCCAAAATCACAAACACGGATTAAGATTATTGTATCGCACAGACTAGGCATGGGATCTTGCTCCTTGGACAGAAACTACCCGTGGCGGCGTCTCACGCTTGCTCTCCTTCAGCTTCACCTCCGAGCGGTTTCCCTGAAAGGAACACACACACAAAAAAGAGGAAAACAACTTAGATCAGATGGGCACGATGCGCAAAGGCCAACAACCCCCTCTTACCCTCTTCTTCGTGGTGTCGCGCGATGCAGGGGATGCGGCATCGCTTTGCCCATCTCGACTTTGTGGTCAGTGGCAATGTCGGACTGCTGCGCGGCTACCGGTCCTGTGGACGCGCGTGCGTCTGGGAGACGACAGAACAAGAGTGCGGCGGATGGGGAAGCAAGAGGGGATGAGAGGTGGAGGCGGGCGGCCTACGGCATGGGAGTCCTGCATCGGCGGCGGCAGTGGGAGGTCGGGGAGGCCAGGGAGACGACGTTGTGCTCGGCGGGGCGGGATGGGGCTGTCGGCGTCTTGAGCAGAGCGCGTCAGCTTCGGCGTTGCAGGGGCTGGTCAGCGGTGCCTTGTGGGCGCCAGCCTCAGGTGGTTGTGGGCTCGGCGCCATGCGATCGTGGGAGCGGGCGGTGGTTCCGGCGCCGGGTGAGGGAGCGGCGCGGGTGGAGGCAGCATGCGCGGCCAACCGGCCGGTGAGGAGGCGGTGCGCGTGGGCAGCCATGCGGCGGGCGGTCTACCTCGCGGCGCGGTTGGAGGCGGCGACGTGGGTGTGGGGCTCGGACGGGCGGTTGTATGTAGGGAGCCGGGTGAATCAAATGCAGGTGGGAGGACGACGGTTGCCGGGTAAATCGAATCGGGGTTGAATCGAAGGTCGCCGGTAGGACGATATACTTCCGTATGTTTTAGTTGTAGAGATTACCCTGTAGATTGTAGTTAAATTGAATCAGTTATTGATTTATAGGTTTCGTTGTCAACCTAATTGGTTACTTTTAATTACGTAAATCAATAATATTTCTCTCTTAATGCTGTTATTCATCTACTGCAATAGTAATTAGATGTGGATCCCATGTAATAACAATGATATCCTCTGAATTGCCACGGGGTTTGTAGGAAGTACATATAAATGATGGAATGGAATAAATGGAGCAATTGATGCTAGCATTATTATAAGAACTTTTTATATAGCAAGTTCTACAGTGATCAATGAAAGTAAATAGTACTTCATTTCTTATTATATGGTGTATTATGAAATGTCAATAGAAGTATAGCCTTACTACCAATTTCTCTTACATTGTATTATCAATTGCTACAAAATCAGGGTCATATAAGATCTACAAAACATAAATTTATTGCTCTAACCTTTGCACACTAAGCATAATTAATTAATTACTCAATTCTGTCAAAATTGTAAGTCTTTTAAGTTTCATCCTAAATTAAACTTGTCTAACTTTGATCAAGTTATAGAGAAATATATTATCTTCTAGAATATCAAACAGATGTACTTTGAAAATATATTTCATGGTGTATGTAATGAATCTAGTTTCATGTTTCAGATATTTGTGATTTTTTGTATAAAGTTGGTTAAACCTAGCAAAGTTTGACTTAGGACAAAACCAAAGTGACCCTAAAATTTGAAATTGAGGGAGTTTTAGTCAAGTCTGATGTTTATTTTTTTTTAATGTAACGGGCCTATAAAAAAAAGCAGAGGGAGTATTACACATAAAACTTTAAGGAAGGAAGTACTTTCTAGCCTCTACATAAAAAATGCTATGTGCTTACTTAGTTATGACTAGTGTAGCTAAAGTACTTATGCAAATATAATATTAGACCGAAGCATACTTTTAGATTAGTTAGATGACATTGTGGGTATGCAAATAAAGACAATAAACCACATGGAACACATTTTTGCACAAATGCATGTATATTTTGTTCTAAAGTTTTTACTAGTCTAAATAAAAGAATTATTCCTGTTTTGAGTCTTGCATAATGAGGCACAAAAATGTATCTGATAAACGTTTCATGTTTGTTTTTTCTTTCCTCTATTATAGTTTTTTTTTTCAAACTCCTTATTATAGTTATAATTGTTTCCATTTTCACATTACGAACCTCTAATATCTAATCCTATTACATAGGCTCATTGTCACATTTAAGTCTATGATAGCAATCATGGAAGTTAACATGCCAATGGAAAATACAAGGTAACGGATTGGTGGTGGGAACTAAGAAGGGTGACATTTCCTTGAGGCAGTGGAGGCAATCATGGAGATTATCTATTCTATCTTTATATATACTTATGGACAATGTGTGTTATTCTGTTCCTGAGATAGTTACCATTTTATATGGAACTGCAATTATACGACCTGTAGGTGAACCTCATTGTTTGCATTATGGTTTTAAATAAATTATCCTAGGTCATATGTAACTATGTGAAACAATAATGGTCACATACTTTATTCTTATTTTGAAAGAACATAAACATACTTGATTATATTGATGATGGCACTATGGATCAGATCATAGGTTAGAATAAGAGATGTTGTCTAAATTAAATGATCCTCGGTTGGCGGTCATACTAGCACGGGAGGTGCGCTCTGCCGCGCCGTTTTTTCTCGCGTGGACAGTACAGTAAAAGCAAGAGTGAACAGTGTGCACAATAGAGTAAGCAGTAGTACTATCATTTGGCAGTTTATAGAGATGAATAGTACTTAATACAGTGTGAAAAGCAAAGTAGACAGCGGCACACACAATCAGTTAATGACATGAATGTGCGAGCTCTCTTGCTAATACAATGGTAGTGTGGCAAATAAAAACAATAAAAAACTGATCGAGATACATACGTGAGCATACAGAAAATTAAAAAGTAGGATCATTTAGTTAATCTAATGGTTAGGATTAGTTAGCGGCACATATGTGAGCATACAGAAAATGGTTATGATTAGTCAGAGGCATAATCATAACCATTTAGTCAGCGGCACATACGTGAGCATACAGAAAATTAAAAAGTAGGATCATTTAGTTAATCTAATGCATAACCATCTATACGTGAGTAACTTCTTTTAACAAATATAATATATCTAAAAAACTAAATCTAATGGTTATGATTATGCATGGTTAGTCTTCTAATTAACGGCTCGATGTTTTCGATTAATGTGAAAATTTCTAGCATTTATCTTTGTAATGTGTCTGATGAGCCTCCGTTGGGACCTTTAACTAGTAATAGTGAGAATTTCTATCATTTATCTTGTTTTTCTATCATCTCTGATAACAATTAACGTGAAGTAGTAAGAAGTAAGATTACATAAAGCTGAACCCAACTGTTGCAGTCTTTTCTTTTTCATATGCTAATAGTTATATACAATTCTTTGCATTTTCACAATGCTAAACTCTGATCATCGAATCAATTTACATAGGCTCTTTGTCATGTTTGGGGCTAAGATAGCAATCGTGGAAGTTAATTGGCCAGTGGCAAATAAAAGCCGACGGAATGGTTTTGATGGGTAATACGGGTGACATCCCCAGGAGACAAAAAAGGCAATCATTGATATCATCACTTCTATGTGACTCAAATAATATCGTTTTATTTTGAACTGCAATTATTCGACTTGTAGGTGCACCTGATTGTATTGATTATGATATATCTAAATGATCTACTACTACCGTTATGTCACCATGTGAGACAATAGCGACTTAGGGTCCGACTGGTTGGTTGCATGGATGTGTAACCTCAATTCATTTGGCTAGAAATTCAAGACTGTAAAACACGAGGAAGTAGAGATATTGTCGTGTTGTTCTTTTGCTTTTCAATTTCGAAATAGATCCTAAACTGAAAGGTGTATTATTTGACTTTAACTGCATGTTTGGTAAAGCACCACAAGCTCCAGATTTATCAAAAGTAGATGCGGATCCAAAAAAGTGGATCTCATCGATCGAAACAGTGGATCTGCCACCATATTCACCAAATTGATAAAGCACCTCAAGGAGTGTACCACCAAATCCAAGTTTGATAGAGTTGAGAAAAATTACCCACCTTATCATTGATTACACAAAAATAGGTAGGTTATTTTCTTTCATGTCTTCTTCCCTAACGATACTCCTCATCGCCCCCGTCCTCGATCGTGTGTCATGCCTGCCACATCCATCCGCGCGTCAAACCCGGCCAGACCGCGCTTGGCCCTGCCCCTAACTCTTGCTGGCGTGTGACCTAATTCAGCATGAACGCCAATAAAAAAAAAGTCATCGGCTAATGTTGATGCTGGTAGATTGTAGTGTCAGTTTTTTCCTGGTGGAAAAAAAGAAAACCCATGATTTTCGTACAGGCGTGATGGGGGCTAGCGGATGATGCCGTCGCTGATATATAATTCATCACGTGTTAATTGAGGAACAAACAAATCATAACTTATTCTTGGCAGACGGGGACAGCTCTTATCCCAGCGCCAGATTCCCAGACCTGGTCTGGCTCTTCGAAACAGACAAAGCAAACTGATGTGACGCCGAGAGGCCGAGCCGTTTGTGTGTCCCTATATCCCTCCATCACAATCAACGATGCTGTCGACTTGCATTGCGTCTCTGCTCTCTCGTCCTCCTGTGCGTCGTCTGATGAAAATTCCTCGTCGCATTGAGCTCCTGCACATACGCATTGCACAGGCACCGCACCGGCCGGTGCCTCGTGGATGAAGAATTATTAATCAACACTGATGTCTGATGGCAACATAACTAATCAACCGGACAGCTAGCAGCCTTACAATATTGGGTTGGATTAGGTCGGATGGCTTAAAGTATGCAACAACTTCGTGGTAAATAAAGAAAAAATGTTGGAACAGTCATTTTAATTCCTATTTGCCCTAGAAGTATTTAATGTTCTAAAGGTTGGTTTTCAGATTAATTTTATTCAAATACTTACATACAGTTGGCATATATAAATCGATCCAAATCCCTTATCTGCCACCTAAATTGAAAACCTGATTAATTCTCATAAATGCCATTGGCGTTAAACTATAATTCCTATTATGCTAAGTAAATTGCTTAAGTACATATGAGTGTCCATAAGTTAATGGCGTTATTTCCTACTCGTCATCTCCAAATCATAGAGATGGTCAACAAGAGCGCGCGCCGTGACGAGTAAGGAGGTTGCAGAGATGGATCTTTGATTGAGGAAAAAAGTTAGTGAGTTTGAAAGATTTAGTGTTTTTGTTGTGATGTTTTTGTAGGTTGCATATGAGCTCCAAACAAATTGTGAAATAATACCTGGTTTGGACACTAATCCAAAAGTCAAGCCACGATATGATTTGTCCTGGACCGTGTCTTAGCGACCAGCACACAACATATAAAAATTCATAATGAAGTTGCATTCACTACTACAGAACAGGCAATCAGTGCCGGTTCAAAACCCCCCTTCAGTGGCGGTTTTTGAACCGGTACTGACACTTCGACAGTGATGACCCATCACTGCCGGTTCGTGTTACCAACCGGCAGTGATGCTTGAGCCATCACTGTCGGTTTGTTTCACCAACCGACAGTGATGTTTGAGCCATCACTGTCGGTTTTAATTGAACTGGCAGTGATATTATTTTTAAAATTGTATTTTATTAATTGTTTTATTTTTATTTGGGGTTTAATGTTTAAGGTTTATGGTAGAGGTGGTGGGGTGGGAGGTCGTGGAGGTGTTTGCTCTCGAACCATTTGATATCGATGTGAATTGAAGGTGGTTGTAGACTAGCGACAATACAAACCCATCACACATTTATAATAATTATTACAAAACATCCAAACAAAACTTAAAGTATCGAATTAAATGTCGCATTACAATAGCCTTTCGAGCCGGTCTTTTCCGTAGTTCTTCTTGAAGTTCTCACTCTTCACTATGGATAAAGATCCCTTTCTATACACTACCTCGTCCAGAATAATAGCTGCTATCTCCTCTTGAAACTCTCTTATCTCGTGATCTAACAACCTGTTGTGGCCCTGATCTTTGCGCTGTAAATTGATACAAGATGATATTGAGATGCACATACGTAAGACAAAATAATAGAATTAAAATGAGACGCCTACGTACCATGCCATTTCCAATTCCTAGTTTTGCGCCAAAGTAGGCAAGCATTGCCCACATCACATAGAACCCGCATTCGTTGTTCCCCATTGGTTGATTTAGTTTCTGGACCTTCTTCATATACTCCACTTTGAATGGGGCTCTCCATTTCTTTTGCATGTTAGGCTCCACATTTTTCCAATCAGGTAACGCCTTCATTCTATGTGACAATGTAAATGAAATGTGAAGGCTGAGGACATTAATTACAATATCATATGTGATTGAAAAGTGTTGTGATTTTGGGTTCACTTACTTATTTAGCATTGTGACTAGGGGATCGATAAGCTCAAGTGGCTTCTTCTTTGAGTCCCACACCTCGGTAGTTAAATTTTTGAGACTTATATCTACGAGGACGTAATGGTTGCTGCAAACACAAAGTCCATGTTATTGAATGAACATATCAAGAAAAAAACACTTAAGTAAGGGTGGAGAACACATATTCGCCGTTATAGGCTAGCAGTGCGTTTGTTTTTTGGACTGAGAACATTCTTTCAAACTCAATCTTCAAACTTTGTGATACATACGGATCTCTGAGACCGACATTGCATGTTGTCTCATTTACATAGATGGGGTCCAAGAAGTCAAAATTTCTATTTCGCTTTTTAAGGTAAAATTTTGCTACAGACCTGCAAAATAAACATGCATGGATATATTCAAATGCAGATCATGTAGTTTATTATAACGTTGTTAGGGTATGGTACTTACAAAGTCCATAACATCATAATCTGCACATCCAGCGAGCGTCGTTGAAAGAGTTGAAACAGGTCTTCATAATGAATAGTATGCACAACTTCTTCAGGATGATTAAAAATAAAACAGGAAGGGATGCATACTTCAAAGGTTGCTATCTTGTCTTTGCTGCTGTTACTATCT
Organism: Microstegium vimineum; assembly: GCA_022036555.1. NCBI lineage: Eukaryota > Viridiplantae > Streptophyta > Magnoliopsida > Poales > Poaceae > Microstegium > Microstegium vimineum. The sequence goes on from CM039132.1 coordinate 9,252,772, forward strand.
ATGATGTAATAATCATGCAACTGTCGTATGTTTGTTGACAAATTTCTATACTCTTCTTCGCTGGCGACCATAGGCTTGCCGAGTTCAAACTTGTATACAACTGTGGCATTCTGAAATTCGGTTCTTTCAAAATAGAGATCCTCGGCCTCCTTCATGCTCAAGTTCATTTGCTCAGCCAAGTTTTGTATCTGTAGCTGCTCCATGGTGTGTACTTCTCTAGATCTTTTTAGACTACCCGGATGTTTGCTTTGCCTTTCAAATTGGCTCTGTTTCTCTGGTATATAAGCCAATCGTGCAAACAAGGCAAGTTTGGCGGCCTTTTCTGCAATCTGAGCTCGTAGAATATCGTCCTTAGACGGCGCTGGCTTCCGCGTTCTAGTAGTCATCTTGGTATCTTTACCAACCGAAGCTGATGACCTCCTCTGTTGCGAAGTCGAACCTGAGGACTTTGAAGCTGGTGGAGGAGGAGGAGGAGGAGTGTTCTCCTTTGGCGATGGAGAAGGAGTCTTCTAATTTGGCGGTGGAGAAGGAGTCTTCTCCTTTGGCGGTGGAGGAGGTGTCGGTGGATCTTGATGAGGAGAGAAACCTCTTGGCGGAGGCGACCGGGATGATTCACTGTCATCATCATCATCCGAAGATGGCTGGTTATCTAGCTTGATGAAGCGTTTGCGTCAGGCGACATGAGTGCCCAAGTTGTGAACTAGACGCGGCCTATCTTCCTCCACTGAGAAATCAATATGTATCTTATTGTACTTCTTGTCCAATATCTTATCAATGCTGACCCTGGCATACCCGAGTGGCACTGGCTTGCCATGAATGATGTTCTCTCCTCTAGGAAATGCTTGTCCGACCGCCACCTTGTCTTTGGTCCACTGCCGATGGATGTAGAACCTGACATTCACAGGTTCTTTGATGTCGTCCACCGGATGAGGAGCATTGACCTCTTCATCGTCAGGCATAGGGGTTGAGCCACAGCTACTGCGGCCCTTGCCGGGCACTGGGCTATTCAAAGCTGAGATTGCATGTGGCTCTTGACTCGAACACATGGTTTGCATAGCGCTCGCCACTTGAGCAGCTATCCGTGCTTCCATGCTCTGTTCTAGATCCTCTCGCGTCCTTTGGAACTCCTCTTCTCTTTGCGTTCTAGACCTTGCCCGGCTCCTATAGGAAGTGGACTCACCTTCAAATGCTTTCTCCCAAGGAATTACCCCGGCTCCTCTAGTGCGACCGGGGTGCTCCTTGTTTCCAAGTGCTTGCGTGAGCACGTCATTTTCTCTATCAGACTTGCGGGCCCCTCTATGAACTTCCTCAGTGATCGTGGAAATCTTCTGGAGGAGATCGGTGACGGGTTCAGCCCTGGCGGAAAGGCTGCCGTCAGGATTGTATTGTGCCCCCCTTGCGAGTAGGTAGTTCACTGATCTGGGCTGCCAATCGCTTTTCTGAGGCGTAACGCCGCTCTGCTCTAGTGCTTTGACTTGGGCATCCCAATCCAGAATCTTCCTTACGTACCCACGTGATCCTAGGCGGTGAGGATTATTTGACCTAAGCGAGTTTGCTTTGTTTCTTTCGCTTGATGCCTTGGCCTCTTCGGATAGCTTGTAAGCCTTGAACTCCTCCCAGAAGTCCCTCTGCTCTCTGAGTTCACCTCCCGCAAAATTTGGTTCTTTTTCCTCCTTGATTAGCTTGTGCAACTTTCCCTTGAAATTCTTGAAGGAGTGACCCATGATTTCCTTGGCCCTCTTCTTGACTGTCGCTTCATCACAATCATTAGGGAAAGTGAAATACCCTCTGAGCTTGTTCTAAACTAGTTCCTTCTCCACTTCTGGAACCCTCCACGGGTCTTGCTCACTGCCATTCCACTTCCTGTATTTGATCGGGATGAAGTCCCTTACAAGTGCCCCGATGGTACTCTTGTATGGGCCCAATGCTTTAATAGGCTCCACCGGCTCCCCTAGTTGGTCGAACTGAGAAATGTGCCAGTGTCTAGTTGTCTAAGGGAGCTTTGTTGCACCACGCTTAGTCCTTCTAGAACTCTCACCAGTACTTGGACCTTCCGGCGGAACCTGCTTCAAAATTTATAAATAAGTCCCCAACAAACTTTTCTGGCTATATCTACCGTGTTTTTAGGTATGACCTAAGTTATTACCTCGTCTCGTTGGCCCTCTTCTAGGTTTAGAATATGGCTAGGGCTCCAAGGTATTTGATCCCCTTGCTGGTTGTCATCGGCTCCTTGGTCACGTTAAGCGCCGCCACCACTTGTTGGATCATGTGGCGTTTCGGTCGCAGGGCGACGGGTGGTGAATCGGCGCTTAATTGTCATATTTCTGGACATGAATTACGATTATTGGTATTAACTCATAGGTACATAAGTCAATGGCATAAGTCATGCTATACACAAATTGTGCTACAAGTATATACAAGGATATTGGTATTAGCTCATAGGTACAAGTCATGCTATGTCACAATATAAAGCAATGTATATATGATATATAAAGTCATGCTCATAGGTACAACATCTCTCTCTCTCTCTCATAATTAAGGATGAATCATGCTATCAATATGAATATCTATCTCTATCTCTCTATCTCTATATCGCTATCTCTCTATAAGAAAATCCATATATACAAGCATAGGATGATGACATATATACAAGCATAAGTGTAGCATATCTCTATCTCTATCTCTCTAAGCTATCTCTATCTCTCTAATCTCTCTATATATAAGTCATGCTATATCTCTCTAATCTATCTATCTCCCTATATATCTCTACCTATCTATAAGTCATGATATATCTCTAATCTCTCTCTCTATATATAAGTATATATCTCTAGTTATCTATAAGTCATGCTATACAAGTATAATCTATCTATATCTCTCTATATCTATCATCTATCTCTCTAATCTATCTCTCTAATCTATCTCTCTATCTCTCTAATCTCCATGCCTTCCTTCCTCCTTCCTCTCCCTCCTTCCCTTTCTCTCCCTCCTTACTCTCCTCATCTATCTCCATGCCAAGCAAGCAACCAAAAGCACTCTGATCCATGTAGACATTTCGTCGAACACCTATAGTGCATAGCCATAGAGCTCACCGCGGTGTGGTTAGGGCCGCGGATTTCGCGCTCCTGTGCTCCTGCACTCCTGTGTGCTCCGGGCGGTGTGTGCTCCTGCGGCTTGTGCTCCTTCTGCGGCGGCGGCGTGGTGAGGTGGCGATGTCATGACCGGCGGGGTGGAGCTCTGGCCGGCGGTGTGTGCTCCTGCGGCGACGGCGTCGGGCTGGAGCGACACCGAGCTCGAGCGGGGGCGGGGAGCAGCGGCGGCGTCGAGAGTCCAGCAGCAGCGGCGTGGAGCTCCAGCGGCGGCGGCGGCACGTCCACTGGCCGACGAGCGCGTCGGGCGGTGACAGCCGAAGGAGCGGACCGAGGGTGGAGCAACGGCGGCGGCGTCGACCGGAGTGGACCAGCGTCCTGCTGAGCGGCGTCGGCGTGGAGCAACGGCGGCGGCGTGGACCGGCAGCAGCGTCGAGCGGCGTCGTCGAGCAGAGCGAGGAGCGGCTAAGTGTGGAAGGGCGCGAGTCTGAAAATTTCAGACTGCGCCCTTTCGTTATATAGTCGGCCTCATCACTGCCGATTCTTATTACCAACCGGCAGTGATGTCCCCTATCACTGCCGGTTGGTAATAAGAACCGACAGTGATTAGTGCACATCAGTGGTGGTTGGTTGGAACCGGCAGTGATACGGGACATCACTGTCGGTTCCTTACTAACCGGCACTGATATGTAATTTTTTTAAAATTTGCCCTTTGCTTTAGAATTCAAATTACTCCTGATTTGTTACTATAACTTGAAAAATTCCAAACATAGAAGTTGCATAATTTTTAATTCTCTACAACTTTTGCTGAAGGAGCATATTCAAATTCTTTATAGTTTTTGAACTCCATTTTGAATTTGAATAAGGGTTTAAAATTCAATTACCCCCTTTGTAATTACTCCAAAAATTTGAATAGAAGTTGAAAATCTTCCAACATAGCTTTTGCTAGTTTTGAGGAGCTCTACATTATTTCTTATACACGTAAGGTCTAATTCTTTATAGTTTTTGAATTCCCTTTTGAATTTGAATAAGGGTTTAAAATTCAATTACCCCCTTTGTAATTACTCCAAAAATTTGAATAGAAGTTGAAAATCTTCCAACATAGCTTTTTCTAGTTTTGAGGAGCTCTACATTATTTCTTATACACTCAAGGTCTAATTCCTTATAGTTTTTGAATTCCTTTTGACATGGCATACATCAATCAACAACATAGTACAACTCATCAATCTCTACAACTCCATATGATCTCAAATTCGATGCAAATTACTAAAACAACATTTCATTAAGGATTACATAGTTTATGATACTCTAACAATTCACGGTGCAGGCACGATGATGGCCTCATCGTGATCACTCCGGAGGTAAGCAGGTTCGTCACCCTCTTCAAGGACACGTAGGGTAACGTCCGCCCCAAAAGGAGCCATTTCTTCATAACCTTTGTACTCTTCTTCGTCTGTCACTTCGTCGGCACCGACAATCTTCCTTTTGCCTTGCAATACTACATGTCGTCTTCCATTTGTATTGTTATCCCTTGCATAGAAGATTTGCAAAACATCCTTTGCAAGGACGAAGGGGTCATCTTTGTATGCGGTCTTGGATAGATCAATGGTAGTGAACTCATCCTTGTCGGTGTTGATTTCATTCAGCCGAACCCACAGACAATGGAAAAGAGCAACTTTCAACTGATGTCCATAGTCTAGCTCCCATATCTCATCTATGAAACCATAATATGTTGCCACCACCGTGCCATACTCATCGTGGGCGTCGAAACGAACACCACTGTTTTGGTTCGTGCTCTTTCCATCCTGTTTTTTTGTGTAAAATGTAAAACCATTTATTTGATATCCTTGGTACTTCATTAGTGTAGTCGAAGGTCCGGGGGCTAAGAGATCTAGCTGACATCCCATCACCTTTCCTAGCCTTTGGCGTCGAAACCAGTCACCGAATTCCTCCTTATGTTTTTTCTCAAGCCAAGCCTGTGACCTCCCTATATGTTTACTTTGCAGGAACTGCTTATGCTCATCAATGTATGCCATCACACCGTCGGCCTGCTGGAGAACAGCGAAGTGTGCTTGTCTGAAGGAGACGACTTCGTCTATTTTGACAGCTTTCTCACCTATTGTTCCTTTGCCCCCTAGTCTTCCATCGTGATGAGATACTGGAACTCCGACCCGCTTGATGTCCAGATAATATGTGGAGAACTCAATAGCCTCCTCTGTTGACCATCCTTCTACCATGCTCCCTTCTGGTCTGAATTTATTCCTAACATACCGCCTAAAAACTTTCATCAGCCTCTCGAAAGGAAACATCTAGTGTAGGTACATTGGGCCAAGGGCTTTTATTTGATCCACAAGATGAACAAGTAGATGCACTGAAATATCGAAGTAAGTCGGTGGGAAATGCATCTCAAGCCTGCATATAATCTCAGCTATCTCCTTCTTCAGGTGGTCTAGCCTGCCCACTTCAATGACCTTTTCAGAGATCGCGTTGAAGAACGAACACAACTTTATGATTGGAGCGCGGACCTTGTCAGGGAGGATACCTCGCAGGGCAACTGGGAGCAGCTGAGTCATTATGACATGACAGTCATGGGCCTTCATAGAACCATAGTTAAACTTAAGTTCTCTCATGTTAACTAGCCTCTTCGGGTTCCCACAGTAGCCACTCGGTACTTTGAGATCATTGAAGAAAGAAATAAGCATTTCTTTTTCCTCCTTTTTCAGTGTCCATGATGCCACCGGAAGTTTCAATTGGCCATTCTCAAGAGTTACTGGGTGCAACTCCTTCCTGAGGCCCAGGTGTTGCATGTCCAAGCGTGTCGTGAGAGAATCCTTGCTTGTTCCCTCGGTGTTCATCAACGTGTTAAGTGTATTACCGCACACGTTTTTAGTTATGTGCATTGGATCAAGACAGTGACGTACACTCAAAAGTGACCATTAAGGTAGTTTCCAGAAGATTGATTTTTTCTTCCAGATACTATCGGTTGGCGCTGCTACTGCCCCGCCCCCCTTCCTAAGGACAACATTTGTGAGTTTGCTTAATTGTTGAAGCATCCATTTTCCGTCTCGATACTTTGGAGGTCCACGTTTCTCAGTAGTCCCATTTAAATCTTTTGTATTCCTACGGTAAGGGTGATCACGACGTAGGAACCTACGGTGTCGCATGTAGACCATCTTCCTATTTTCTGGTAGATGTGTAGCATCAGTCTCGTCTAAGCACTCGACACACCCAGTGTATCCTTTTGTCTTCTCTCTAGACAAGGAACCTCGCCCTAGTAGGTTGGTGATTGTAACGATAAGTACAACCTTTACCGTGACATGTTCTTTCTTGTACTCATCCCAAACATCCTTCACACCCGTCTCCCACATCTTTAGTAGTTCATCGATCACTGGTTCTAGAAGCACATCAATATCATTACCAGGTTGTTTTGGTCCTTGGATTAGTAATGGCATCTGGACGTATGACCGTTTCATACAAAGCCAGGGTGGAAGGTTGTATATACATAGCGTCACTGGCCAAGTGTTATGATTGGTTCTAACCTGGTCAAACGGGTTCATCCCATCCGTGCTCAAAGCTAACCACAGATGCCTTACCTCTCCACCGATGTTCTTATAGAATATATTGTTGATAGTCCTCCAGTCCGAACCATCGGTGGGGTGCCTCATCATTGAATCTTTCTTTCACTCTTCGCCATGCCAACGCAGTAGCTTGGCTGACTTTTCATTTGCAAACAACCTATGCACTCGTGGAGCTATAGGAAAATACCACATGGACTTTATGGGCCCTCCTCTGGTCTTGCTTCCATCATTTGACGGCCCTTGCATGTATCGGGGAGTTTTACACTTGGGACATGCATCCAAGTCTTTGTATTTCTCTCCACGGTACAATATGCAGTCGTTGAAACACGCGTGGATTTTCTCAACCTCGAGGCCAATTGGGCAAATCATTTGCTTCGCAAGGTAAGTCTTTTCTGCTAACTCGGTATCCTTTGGGAACAGTTTATGTAGTATATCTAACAAGTTATCAAAGCCTTTATCACTCAACCCATTCATTGATTTGAACTCCAATAGCATGATGTTGGCTTCCAGTTTGCTTATTGGGCAGCCCGGATACAATGGTGTTTTTGCATCCTTTCTCATCATCTCCAGTTTTTTCAACTGTGAAGCACTAAGGAATCCTCCATGCACATCATGTAGAAGCTGTGAAATACCATCATTTTCCTCTGTGTCGTCAGCTAATGTATTCACAAACACATCATCATTGGTAGGCACATCTTCTGTGCAATCATGAACAGGCAATAATGCTACACTAGGCATGGGCACATCATCATTAACATTTTGACCAACCTCCCCATGCAAAGTCCAAATCATGTAATTTCTCATGAACCCCCTTGTGATCAAGTGCAAACGTATATGCTCTACGTCGCCCTATTTTCTCGTATTTTTGCAGTCTTTGCATGGACAGAATACAAGATGTGAGTCCCCAACATTGGCTCTAGCTCGCTTGATGAAATCGTCGATGCCCGTCAAGTACCGTGGGTCTGTATGTGACAGATCGTATATCCACCCTCGAGCCATGTCTGCACTGATAAAATAAAATGGGCAGAGCAGATGAAACATATGAACATATTAATAGGAGCATTTTTGAACAATATTCTTTGATATAATTTGAATTTGGCCACACTATAAGAATTGAAAGAACAAATAGATAATAATGGAAGCATGGAGTATTAAATGTAAGTATTAAATGCATGCATGGAGTATTAAATGTAAGTAATAAATACCGAATCTATTCCACATCCCATCAAATCTTCCATGCATGCATTGAGTATTAATTGTAAGTAATAAATATAATAAAATTACAATTTTTATCCATAATTTTCGAGACGAATCTTTCGAACCTAGCTACTCAATGATTATACAATAATTACCCAATAAAAACAAAGTGCTACATTTTTTCTGAATAATTTTGGATCTAAATGCTACAAATAATTGACACAAATTGCAACATCCCTTTTCTTGATCATGAAAACTAGCATAGCTCTAAACTATGGATTTACACACAAAAACAATGTAAACCAACAATTCTAAAGAATTATGCTTGTTACTAACCAATAGCAAGAAGATATGAGGATCCAAGAGTGAAGAGGAGCCAAAAATGGAGATGAAGAAATCCACCAGCCGCAACAATGAAGAGAGGGAGCTCCTCACGCACTGTTCTGCACTGTTGGGGCAGAGGAAGGAGAGGAGGGAGAGGAGATCGAAGCTTTATACTGTACATAACATCACTGTCGGTTCTATCCATGAACCGGCAGTGAAACTGTTGACACCGTTTTTCGGCACGTGTCAATAAGCTAAGACTTGTATTAATCAGCAGTCGTTTTCCATCGGCATCGGGAAGTTGAGTCAGTATTACCGATAGGAGTGTGCTGTGGGAAGATTAAGTGCATTGCCGATAGAGGCTGGATGGTCCTTGCTGACAAAGGTTAATTGGTGAAGTCGAGAAGCTTAAGTTATAAATGCCGATTGCCGATGAGAAGCTGATGCCGATTGTCGATAAGGAGACGTTGCCAATTGCCGATGAAGAGTGGTTTCCAATTGCCGATAGGTTGGTGAAGACAGTTCAGTACAAGGTTGCCGATCGGGTAGTATTTCCGATGTCGATGGGCATGGGGTGCCGATGAGTACAGGGTGACTTAGCGCTTGATGTCAGCAGAAGGCTGCCGGTGGTGAAAGAAGGGAGTCGCGGATTGAAGGGATCTGCCGATGGAAAGTTTCCATCGAAAGGAAGACATAAGGAAATTGGTGATTTTATACTAGTGTTATTATAGCAATTTGAGTCCGACTCTTGCATGAGTTGTTTGTTTTCCTTTGAAATAAGTGTGTTTGTTTAGGAAAATAATTTTATTGTTTTAGATCCGACTCCTGCGCGAGTCAGTTTCCTTAAAAGTTAGGAGTTTGTTTTAGGAAGGATACGAGTCGTGTCTTTGTACAACTCTCCATGCGGGAGTATAAATACGTGCCCGAGGGCTGCGTGCGAATCAATCATATATCAAACAAACCAATTTTATTCTTATTCTACTTTTATCGCAATTTACCCTTTTACTGCATTAGCTGTAGTTTATCAACGAGTTCTTCAAGCTTCGACGGGCTGCATCACCTTGATCTCCGTCAAATCCTTGCAAGTTCCGCGTGGGAGTACCTCTGAGCTTTGGCATCCGGGCGCATCGTTGTTGCCTCGTTCAGCTCTGCTCTAGTTATCCTGATCAAGCTTCAATCCCATCATCCGGGCGCATCGCCGTTGTCTGGATTGGATCTTGTTCTAGTTATCGTCCTTGTCGATTAACTGGTCAAATCGACTGGCACGCCTCCGGATATCGAATTTCGGGTATAAGCCTGAGGTGTTCGCAGATCCTGACGCTTTTTGTCTCAACGCCTCTTTTGGCACGCCCAGTGGGACCCGATTATATAAATCATACATCTATCATGGGTGATCACGCCGACGTTAACCAGAGGAACGTCATTGAAGTCTCTAAGGCCGATCTGAAAGATGATCAGAAGCTGGCCATGGAGCGGGCTATGGAGGAGTATAAGCAGTTATATCTGAAATCCTTCAGCCTCAGCAGGGGCGGCGAAGCAATCCAAAAACAAGATCCGCCGTTACCGCGGCAGGTCACGTACGACGCCATCCTGGTAAGCTACAAGAGATGGTTAATTCTGCTCTAAGTCAAGCATTAATTAGCCACTCAGGCGTGCTGTCCAATACTGTCATGCAATCATTCAAAGAAGGACGTGCGCCTCAGTATGTTGGTCCAGCATATCATCAACCTAGATCGGCATCTATAAGTCCATCAGTAGCCCCGATGACGTCTTCTACTCCTGTGGAGCCGTCTGCCGATGTGATTATACCGCCAAGGCCGAACCCTGAAAGCGTCATCAAGCTCCACACAGATCCAGTGGCGTCGGCAATTTCAGGACCTGCTATCCAGAGTCAACCAGTTCCCGTCAACTGGTGGGGATACAGTATGCCTTTGAATCTATTTCCTGGTCTTAATCTGGTGTAGGGAGACAGCTCAGCTTGGAAAGGCCCTATGGCATCGGCAACGGAGTCACAGCCGGTGGCCCCTATGATGCATCACTCTGCGCCTTCTCCAACTGTGCAAGTGCCATCAGAAGATCTTCAAGTAATCCCTAAGATACCTCTGATGCCACCCTCGGCAAGCTCTGTGCCGATGCAACACATTATAGTAGCTGGCAGTCAACCTCTGGTGGCAAACCCTCAAACTGGAATGCTAGTTCCCCAAGGTAATCTAGTGATTGATTGCTCCAGAATACAAGAGCCACACGCGCCAGTCAGCTATCAGCCATCGGTAAGTCATATGCCGATGATTTATAATCCTGGATGGGTCAACCAGCCACCAGTCCAACAGCCTGGCATGTCAATGCATCATTATGGAGGCTCGGCATACGCTCAGAGCGGACCATCGGTGCAGCAACCGATGAATACGATGACTCAATCTAATATGCTAAGTGTGCAGAACTGTCCATCGGTAAATCAACCGATGCATAGTGTTCAGATGACTGGTGCTGCGCCCGTGACTACTCCGCATCATCTTCAAGAGGCGCATCAGCCGACTCCACCAGTCAACAACCAGCCAATGAGTCGGCAAGAGCAGGATGCATATTGGGCCGATAAGATTGCCGAAGTTATGAAAGAACAATTCGGCATTAAACCCAAAGTCAATACATACTCTTATCGGACTCCGTATCCTCCAGCATATGACTTGATTCCTCTCCCAAATCGGTACAAAGTGCCTGATTTGACCAAGTTCTCCGACCAAGATGACACATCAACGATGGAGCATATTAATTGCTTCATTATCTAGTGCGGAGAAGCTGCTAGCAGGGCGGAGTTAAGGGTGAGATTATTCTCTTCGTCATTGTCTGGATCGGCATTCACATGGTTCATATCACTGCCTCCAAACTCTGTAATCACATGGGCCGATCTAGAAAGACAATTTCATAAATACTTCTTCGCTGGCATACATGAGAAAAAGCTTACCGATTTGGTCAAGATGAGACAACGCAACGATGAATTGGTAGAAAGCTTTGTTCAGAGGCTGCGGGACGTGAAGAACAAATGCTACAGCCTGGTACTTGATGATCGGCAATTAGCAGATTTGGCCTTTCAAGGGTTACTGCCACACATCAAGGACAAGTACGCGTCCCAAGAGTTTGAAAGCCTAAGTAATCTGGTGCAAAGGATTGCCGATCAAGATACTAAAACTTTTGAACCCAGAAAGACTTGGAACAAGAAAGTGACCTTCATCGGGCAAGAAGAAGATTCTGGGTCAGATGAAGAGCTGAGCATTGATGCGGCCGAATGGGTGAAGGATAAGAAGCCTGTGTCTTGTCCGTTCGGCCAGAAAGAAACCGAAAGGTTCACCTTCGACATCACCAAGGCCGATAGGATGTTTGACTTGCTACTTCAAGAGGGGCAAATCAAGTTGGCGCCCAACCAAGTAATTCCATCAGCCGAAGAGCTCAGGAAGATCAGGTACTGTAAATGGCATAATGCAACTTCCCACAGTACCAATGACTACAAGGTATTCCGGCAGTAGTTGCAGTCAGAGATTGAATCTGGACGTATCAAATTCGAGAATTCTAAAGTCCAGAAACCGATGAAGATTGATCAGCACCCGTTTCCAAACAATATGGTGGAAATCAGTGAAAAAACCAGAGTGTTGACATCGGAAGCTGCCAGGAAGAAGGCATCGGTAGATCCCAACCATCAAGTGACTGAGCGTGATGAAAGGAGGTTTGCCGATGACAAAAAGGGCAAGAAGGCTGCCGATGAAAATATCAGGGCCAGCAGGGCTCCTGGTGTTATAATTACACACAAGCAGCCAAGGCGAGATCATCGACAATCATATGAAGAGCGATATCGGCAAGAAGAAGAAGAGCATCAGGAATGGCTTCGACATAAGGACCACTGGAGGTGTCCCTTCTTCGTTCACTACTGGGAAGAAGGCATCAAGCTGCCTATTGCCGATAATTGCCCAGAGTGCAATGGATATTACGCTGCCGATCGGTCAGGTAAGAGACCTTGTTTTGATGATTGAGCACCCAGGTACGCCGAGCCACTCAGGGGAAAGAGGTCGGCACATGACCGACTGGGGGCAAGGTTAGCGCCCATGACGGACTTGGCAGGCGTGTTGATCAAGAGGAGCTGGAGGAGATGGCCGATGCAAGAGTGCCTGACGAAGACATATTCTCTAGAGACCCCAACATCGGAAGGAGTGCCGATGCAAGCAGCGGGAAGCAGTACCAGCCTGTCTAGAAAACCAGGCTTCCTCAGTGATGCCCTAAGGGTCTGACCAAGACTCAGAAAAGGAGGATTCAGCGCCAATGCCGTGATGACCTGTATGGCGATGAAGAACCCTCAAAGGAAAAGCAGTGGAGGCCGAAGCGTAAGGACAGGGATCCATCGGCAGATATCAACATGGTCGTCATGTTGCCGATGGAGTTCATGGCACCTGTCAGTGATGATGAGGAGCCTGCTGAGATGGCACAATTGGTGCTGGATCCGATGACAGCCATCTTTGAGAAGCCTGCCGATGATGAGAGGCAGCACCTAAGGGCTCTGTTCGTTAAAGGTAAAGTGGATGGACAGCCTATGACAAAGATGCTGGTAGACGGCGGCGCGTCGATCAATATAATGCCGTATATCGTGTTCAGAAAGCTTGGGAAGGGCGACCAAGACTTAGTCAAGACCGACATGAAGCTCAAGGACTTTGAAGGCAATGTGTCGACAGCCATGGGAGTTGTATGTGTTGACTTGACCATCGGCAGTAAGACTTTGCCGACAACATTCTTTGTAATCAGTGGCAAAGGCACTTACATCCTGCTCCTCGGAAGGGATTGGATCCATGCCAATTGCGGTATTCCTTATACTATGCATCAGAGTCTTGTGCAGTGGATCGGGGACATAATTGAAGTCGTCCGCAGTGAAGCTCCATCTACTGTTGCATCGGCAGAATTAGAAACTTATGAGAAGACCAGGTGCATATCTGGTGAAGCCGGCTTGTTGTATGAATTTTGCTAGGGATAGTTTTACTTGCTATACATGAGATAGCTTTGAGGGTGATCCTATCTTGTTTGCCATGTTTAGTTGTCTCTAGGAGGTGATACCCTTTCTCTACTCACACATGTAATCTTCTCTAAAATAGCTTCTAAAGTGATCTTAAGCTCAACTTGAGTGTTTGTTGGGCACGTAGAGCTTTTACTATTCTCACAGGATCACATCACTTAGAGCATCCATTCATTGTCTTAGCTCTATGTATGAAGCTATTGCACTCATCTTGCATGTTTGAACCTTGATGAGCTACATGTGTCAACAAGGGGGAGAGAGATGTGCATTTCATCATGAAAGGGGGAGAATTTTGTGCTTTTCACCTTCTTTGCCTCCTTGGTTGAAAGCTTCCTTGGTCAAGGGGGAGACTTTGTGCTTTTTGAGCTTTTAAGGCTTAAGGAATTCAATTGGTATCTTTGTAAGTCTCTTGGCCGAAAGGCAATTTGGTATCTTGAGTATGCTTTTTGCCCAGGGGGAGCTTTTGCTAGATGTGTTGAGCCTTTGCCTCTTCTAGAGGGTCTATCTTGCTTTGTTGGCTCCGACGAGTTTCGATTGGCCTTTTTGAACCTTTTCTGGCTTAATTGGTATCTTTGAGCTCTGAGAGCTTTGTTTGGTTTCTTTGGCTTGCTAGCGGTGTTAGGCCTGTCTTGTGCCTCTTCTTGAGGGCTAGCTTTGATTTGCTTGGTTGCGTCGAGCCGTTGCCCATGTCTTTGGGAACCAAGTTTTGGACTTGTTTTTGCTTCTCTGAAGTGATCCCGTTTTGGCTTTCTTATCTTTTGGTCATTTGGAGAGCTTTACCTTGTGGCTCAAATCTGAAATGCACTTGTGTTGACAATGCACTCATCAAGGGGGAGATTGCGAACAGATGGTTGACAAGTACCCATGTATGTTCAGTTTTGTGATGAGTGATCGTCCAACACTCGAGTGTTTCAGTTTGAATGACTTTACCTAACTTCTTGCGAAAGCAAAAGTGTGCCTGTCTATCGGCTTGTGGTGTGCAGGTACTATGCCTAGTGACAGTGGTCAATGGCGTGGAGAAGGTCGAGTAGAGGCTTGCCGTGCCAATGGACTGAGAGCGGTAAAGGGAGGAAGCGGGGCTCGGACTGAGGGACCATGGGCGTCGGCGGACTAGCTATGGTGGCTAGTGCTTGGCACCGGCGAGTGCGACAAGACATGGAGGTAGACCGAGTCAACCAAGTCAAGACGGTGGACGAGCGGGTTGAGCGGAGGCTTAGGGGACTCGGAGTCCTACCAGGCGAGGACAAGGTGGCTCAAGTCGAACGGTTTGGTGGTTTGGGCCTCAAAACCCGGGCGGAGCTTCTGAGGAAGCGGGCATGGCACGTGGCGGAATCCTGGAGGTTGCGTCGAGGCGATGACAACTCTCGGCAGGAAGCGGGGCCGTCCATTCAAACGAGTGGCTAAGAGTTACCGACTTGGATTACAATGTCTTAGGGCTAAGTAATTCGGTCTTGTATCTAGGGGGCTTTGGGAAATAGCCAAAGCCCTTAAGTAGGGGATGAATGGGTATCCCTCATCCCACCTCTTGAACACTTAATCCATCCTCTCTCTCTCTCTAGCCTCTCTTTAGTTCATCAGGTCCCTAGGTTGATCTCTTCAACCTTTGTAAGAACTCGTGATTTTTGGTGGGAATCCGAGGCCTTACCCTCCGTAGGCCATGGCGCCTTTGATTTCTTGATCGTGTCCCCATTTTTGCTTGTGTTCTTCTCATTTTGCTTTTGCCCCTCCTTTGATCCCGAGATAAGGTCTTTTTATAGGGAGTAGTTCTTGCAAAACCGTTTGAACCAAGTTGTTCGTAATCAAGAGGAGCATCTTTGCACCAAAGGATCCTTCCTCAAACCTCTCAAGTACGCAGATCGGGTGATTTCTTTGTGGTGTTCTTAGTTCTTGAGATTTCCCCCGAATTTCTTCTCTTCCCGTTCATCTAAACCAAATTGAGCGATGATTTCTTCGAGATAGCTCCCCAACAGCACTAGGATCATGCCTAAAAAGTTTGGTTGCAGTTGGTGATCATTTGGTTAAGTTTTGGGAAGATTTGGCGGAGAGAAATCGCTTTTCGTGTTTACTGCGCTCTCCTCGGGGGCACTGGACGCTCTGTCGAGAGGCGTCAGACGCTATATCGTGCTGACGTCAGCACCCGTCGCTCTCCCTGTCCGCGCATGTCAAGTTGGCGTCGGACGCTCGCCAGCGTCCATCGACCACGTAATAGACGCGTCCATCGGTTTTTTGCGTTTGACACGCTCTTTGTTCATTTTGCGTCGTACGCTCCACAGCGTCCGTCGGATCCGCGTCAAACACGTCCGTCGGTTTTGAGAGTTGCAGACCTCTCTGTTCATTTGCGTCAGACGCTCGCTAGCGTCCGTCGGCTGTCCGCCAGACGCGTCCGTCGCCTGGAGGACCTCTCTGTTCGGCTCTGTGTTGGCGCCAGACGCTAGCGCAGCGTCCGACGCCTAGCAGCCGTCGGACCTCAATGGCGCGTCCATCGCTTGTTCTATTTGCTGTTTTCACCCGTTTGCTTTGTGGTTTGTTTCTCTAGGTTCGTAGCTAGCTCCGCTATGTTCCTAGGACATCTCCTAGAACATCCACCCACTTGTGGGTCGTGAGCCTAGTTCGTGGTTTGGCTTGTGTTTGGGACAAGGGTCAAGATCTTCCGAAAGGAATTTTTATTTGGCTCCCATTCACCCCCCCCTTCTGGTCGTCGTTTCCGGTCCTTCACAAAAAAAAATTAGTTTTTGAATTCCATTTTGAATTTAAATGAGGGTTTAAAATTCAATTACCCCCTGCTAATTACTCCAAAAATTTGAATAAGACTTGAAAATCTTCTAAAATAGTTTTTTCTAGTTTTGAGAAGCTCTACATTATTGCTCATACACTCAAGGTCTAATTATTTTTAGTTTTTGAATTCCATTTTGAATTTGAATAAGGGTTTAAAATTCAATTACCCCCTTGCTAATTACTCCAAAAATTTGAATAAGACTTGAAAATCTTCCAAAATAGCTTTTGCTAGTTTTGAGAAGTTCTACATTATTGCTTATACACTCAAGGTCTAATTCTTTTTAGTTTTTGAATTCCATTTTCACATGGCATACATCAATCAACAACGTGGTAGAACACATCAATCTCTACAACTCCATATGATCTCAAATTCGATACAAATAACTTATACAACATTTCATTAAGGATTACATAGTTTATGATACTCTAACTATTCGTGGAATCACGGTGCAGGCACGATGATAGGCTCATCGTGATCACTCCAGAGGTAAGCAGGTTTGTCACCCTCTTCAAGGACATGTAGGGTAACATCCGCCCCAAAAGGAGTCATTTCCTGATAACCTTTGTACTCTTCTTCGTCTGTCACTCCATCGACACCGACAATCTTCCTTTTGCCTTGCATGACTACCTGTAGTCTTCCATTTGTATTGTTATCCCTTGCATAGAAGATTTGCAAAACATCCTTTGCAAGGACGAAGGGGTCATCTCTGTATGCGGTTTTGGATAGATCAATGGTAGTGAACCATCATTGTCGGTGTTGATTTCATCAAGCCGGACCCACTACAACGGAAAAGAGCAACTTTCAACTGATGTCCATAGTCTAGCTCCCATATGTCATCTATGAAACCATAGTATGTTGCCTCCACATTGCCGTACTCATCATGGGCGTCGAAACGAAAAACACTATTTTGGTTGGTGCTCTTTCCGTCCTGTTTTTTTGTGTAAAATGTAAAACCATTTATATCATACCCTTGGTATTTCATCACCGTAGTCGAAGGTCCGGGGACTAAGAGATCAAGCTATTCCCAAGGGCCAACTTGATCCTCTTCCCCAGGGATCCCAGATGAGGGAAGCCTAGGAGAGCCGCCGACTCCAACTATCGTCCATGTACGATCCATACTAGATCTGACCAACTGCCCATCCTACCTCCTCTACCTTTTTGACAGCCCATCTTTTTGTCTCAGTAGAGTCTTTCAGTGGCATGTTTCAGTCCTCTTCCCCATTACTTAGAAAAAGTGAGCCACCGGTTCAGGTACAAGATACTATCATTACCGCCTGGACAATTAGACAGCCAACCCGTAATCGCAACGACCCAATTGCAAGAGCGGAGCTCTACCAACTGAGCTATATCCCCCCGAGCCAAGTGGAGTATGCATGAAAGAGTCAGATGCTTCTTCTATTCTTTTCCCTGGCGCAGCTGACATACCGTCACCATTCCTAGCCTGCGGCGTCGAAACCAGTCACTGAATTTCTCCTTATGTTTTTTCTCAAGCCAAGCATGTGACCTCCCTGTGTGCTTACTTTGCAGAAACTGCTTGTGCTCATCAATGTATACCATCACACACCGTCGGCCTGCTGGAGAACAGCGAAGCGTGCTTGTCTGAAGGAGACCACTTCGTCTATTTTGAACTAACCTTGAGCTAGAAGATGTGAGCATACAAGAGCATCCAAGAGTGAAGAGGAGCCACAACAATGGAGGTCAAGAGATCCAGCAGCCGCAAAAATGGATGAGAGGAGCTCACTGTTCTGTTTCCGTTGGGACAGAGGAGGGAGAGGGATCAAAATATTTATACTAACTGCCGGTTCCAGCCACGAACCGGCAGTGAAACACCACATCACTGCTGGTTCATGGCTTGAACCGACAGTGATACGGCAGAGAGACATCACTGCCGGTTCAAGCCACGAACCGGCAGTGATGTAGTGTTTCACTGTCGGTTCTGCCCCTGCCCCCACTCATTGGGGGGTTGTCAGAGCTTGAACCGGCAGTGAAGCGGCATCACCGCCGGCCCAAACAAAACCGGCAATGATGGCCCGGCAGTGATGCCCGATTTTGTAGTAGTGTCAAGGCATTTGTCTGCCTAGTCCTCTGCTCTCAGCCGCACAATACCAAAAACATCATATGATTCCTCGGCCTAACTTTGTCCTAGTTTCTTTTCGTGGGACACAGTCAATCATATGAATTAACGGTCTAACATGAACCAAATACAAGTGGTTTCAGTTTTGTTTTCGCCTGTTTTGTATTCCTAAATACCTCGACATACAGCATGTGTTCTGCGGTAACTCGGAAATACGAGTATTTAACAAACTGTCTGCAATTCGGGTGTAGCAGCAAGACAGTTGATTCAAGACAGAAAGAGTAGAAATATGTTGAGTAACTTTTTGTGAGATGATCAAATGATAGTAGTGATAATGACCCATAGAGTACAAGCGAGAGAGCATGTTTCCCCTTTTTATGATTCCAGGATCCTGACTTTAGCAGAAGAGTAAGATCCTGTTTGTGTTGAACACTAAACGTAGTAGTGTGACAAAAAATTGCTTATGGCCGATCAGATGTGGACAGTAGGATCATATATTCAGCTCTGCTCTTTACAATCATCAAGATAAAGAACAACAATATGCAGCCCTGCCCAATCAACATTTATTTTCCTATAAGTCATGCAGAATCAACTCATCATGTCCATTCCAAACCTATGATTACTGTTTAATGTACATATATATATGCTTGTAATGAAAATGCCTTTTGCTCACCTGTTTTAGTTATTCCACGAAGTTTAGGATAGAACCTTCATTCTAAACCTGCTTGGAAAATGCATCATGGATGGTACAATGTGGTTTCTTCCCCGGTTTCAGCATCAATATATCCTTAAGGAACTCATTCCTGCAGTTGTAAGTTCGTGTATAATCCTAGAGCTATGATTGTGAAACTTGTCTCTTACCTAGGCGGCTACACCTCACAGAAAAACGCATAACTTATGATATTTTTGCCAGTTTATCTTAAATGTTTGTCTTAGATAAACAAATAAAAAATAGAATCAATAAAATGGTTGCTTTGCGAAGAAAGAAAATCTGTAACAGCCGTGCTAGTTGCAGCTTCTAGCAGAGCAGTTTCGTTTTCTATATAGCTAGTAAAACATGGGTAAGGCCTTACTGGCCCAAAAGTTAGTAAAAACATCAATATGGCATCAATGGTACCTGATCTCCACGTGGCCACATAAATCTACAATATTATTCCCCTTTACTTAAGAAGCCATCAGCATCTGGATCTACAGACCATTTCCCAATTTTACACCGCGTATATATAAGAAAGACCTGGCACGATGTCTGTAGCATGAATAAGACCACAACACCAGCAGGAGTTCAAAAGCCAAACAAAGGCTTGGGAGGCATTGGGAAGTGTGGATGCCTGTGGAAGTATTTTGCATTTCGAGACACAAACTTTACATGCACAACAGCTATGGCTTCTAGCAAGGGCTTCCAGGTTGTGATAGGATATGGAACATATGGGCGTCGTTGAGAGTCAAAATCTTCCTCTGGCTAGTGGTACGGAGACGCCAGGTATGGTGGACCGTATCATAGCGTCCTGCTCCTTCTCACACCAAGTATTGTGGATCGTCCTCACCGTGATCGGAGCCGATGCATCACAGATCGGATGTGAATCCCTCCTAGCTTGGTGGAGTGCATGGAGACTAAGATGGCATGCCAACAAGAGGAAGGGTGCAGACACTCTCTTTGCACTGGTGGCATGGGAATTGTGGAAGGAACGAAATGCGAGGTGCTTCCGCAACAACATCTCCATCGTTGCTCAAGTGCTTTCTATCATCAAGTAAGTCACCAACAAATGGATCGAGACTAGCACATGCAAAGTTGGTTGCTTAGTACGTAGTTGTCTAGAATACTGAATGGAGAGGCCATGCTTAAATGTAAACTATTTGTCCTCTCTACACACGCTCTATGTCATTTTGTGTAAAAAAAATTATCTTCTTGATACAAAGGTGTGTAAATCTTTTGAGTATTGGAGAAAAAGGGCTTAATTAAGGAAGATGCTTTTCAGATCCTGCTTTTTTTTTCTATTGGAAGATGCTTCTCGTGTCAAACTTACACTATAGCTAGCTTTAGCTAGCTTTGTGCTTAATCCAACTGTCGGGCGGCAGCTCTGGCTAGCTTTGTGCTTAATACAACTGTCGGTGGATGCTTCGTTTTATTTGCGGATAAGCCAGTCCTTGGAGTAGAGAATCGAACCACAGCAGGAACATACTTTTAAGCTGTGTGTGTGGTCGTTATTCCCGTCAGACTGTGTTTGATGAACGGAATAAGAAAAGAAAATAAGGAGACGCTGCTAAGTTGCTGAAAATCATAATCAATGATGTATTTGCCTATCTTGTGGCCCCTTTCACTGCAGATCCCCTGAGAATCTAACAGCTAGTATGTTGGAGGCACGGATCTGGTGGGTGCAAGAGGTGTCATCCTCTGTTCTGAGCCTCACAGGACAGCACACGGTTCCCTCTGCCTACCTTTGTGCTAGGTCATTTTGATGGTACATACAATCCTCATCAAGCATATAAATTATACGTCAGTAGTCTAACCTTTTGCCTTTTTTTAAGATTGCAGACTTTAGCTGAAGAATCCGATCCACCATTTGTGTTGGAATCTGCTCACTGTACTATGATTAAAATGTAGCGAAAGCAGGTATTGCATAGTTTAGTTTTGGGCTCCTTAAACTGGTGTATATTAGTATATATAAGGTTCATCCACAAGCTATGCCCCATTTTTTAGGTTGCATATCATTTAATTTGGACGAATAAACCCAAAATGGGAGCTATTTGTACTAGTATAAGGTGCCGCTGTGGGTAGAACAGCCCACCACTATGAAAAATGGTGGACTTCTCCTAGTGTTTTTAAGTAGTAGTAAAACACTACTACTAGTCATGGCACATCGGAATCCTTACTAGGAGACATTTGGTAGGGAAAGTTTTATACTAAATTTTGAATACCAAAACCCTAGGAAAACTCCACTTCACTAGGAGAACTTATAAATTTTGGTTGTGCACCATGGTTATCATCTTGCTCTTAATTGTTGTCAAATGTAGATCCTTTAGGTCCTCTCATGGTTCCATTGCCTTTTCCCCACGTGTCCTAGTTGTAGCATCAAGTTCAGGTTAGAACCTGCTAAAATCTGCTTGAGAAATGTATCATGGATGGGACAATGTGGTTTCTTCATCTGTTTCAGCATCATCAGATCCTCTCCAGATGGAGCAGAGTACCAAGGAATTCATTAACTCTAGCTGGATGTTTGTGAATAATCCTAAAGTTACCATAGGGGCACTTCTTACTTGTGAGTTGGGTCTGCCTTGCACATCACAGAAAGGCGGATGCACTATCTCCTTGACACACACTACTAATAGTCAGAGGTAGGTCGAAAACATTTCTCTAAGTTGTCCAATGCAAGTGTGTTTAAAATATAAGAAGAAAGCAGAAGTCATTTGTGCGGCACAATAAAAACAAAGCAACATACAGTCCTTTAGAGGCCATTTGATCCATGAAAGTTTTGTTTGGACCACACATTCTATGTTCATTATCAATATGATCCTATAGAGCAATGACCATCTGTGCAGCACAATAAAACCCAAGCGACATGAGCTATAGAGGCCACTTGACTCAGCAATGTTTGTTTTGAGCACACATTTTGATTCCATTGTTGGTTTCATCCTTGAGAGTAATGGTCATAGGACTTGGAAGCATTGGGAAGCATCTCCTCTTTTTCATCTAGTTAGTAATGGCAAAATGTTCCACTAACCTTGCAAGTGGGATTGCATTGTCTGGGGGTAGTATATTTTACCTTTCAAATACGACCTCTTTAATTTCTGTTTTGGAAAAGCTTTGTGCCAGTATCTCATTTTCTTGCTCTAAATCATGAAAACTATCTTCTGTTCATGATTTGATCGAAGAGAATTTTTAGTATTTAGTGATACTCTCATTTGGTTCGTAATGAGGCGCTGGATCAACATGAAGTCCATCAGCCAATACTCTACGACTTTAGAGATGGCCAAGGTGAATGGCTAGTACCACTACCACTGGTGTTTTGAAGGTCGACAGTACAGGTACCACTAAACCGACCAACCATTCGTGTCTTCACCGAATATAGTCATACTCTCCCAAAATCATGGTCTATGTGAGCCATTCAAGTGTGACGTGTTCCCCCTGACTAGACTAAGAACCCCTCAGTGTGATCTGTTTGATCTAAATAGGTAGCACAACGAAAATCATGGGCATGCAGCTTGTACAAATGTGTCAAAAAAACCCTGGAATAAACGTAGGAAGAAAACATCACCTGCGCCTAAGTTGAGAAGTTAATCCTGGTTCCTTGGTCGATAAGTACCACAATAATTATTCCATTCAAAACCCTGTATTGTTTTGTTCAGAAATGATACTGGAAGATGTGACCATTGATCTTGTTTTGAGGGAGTACTATGTACTATCCCCTTCTGAGCACGAACTACTAACAACCAGAGGGTTGGTGGACAACATTTCTCCAATTTGTACCACGCATGTGTGTCTCAGCAAAAAGTAAAGGAAAAAGGACGGCAGCAAATGCAGCACTATAAAACCCCAGCGACATAAGCAGCAAGCAGAGGTTAGTTGATCTATGCGATGTTTGTTTCGACCATGCATTTTGTTTCCATTATCAAGTCGACCCGTAGGGAGCAATGCCCATAGGCTTAGGTAGCATTGGGAAGTATCACCGCTTCTGCATGTAGTTCAGAGTGGAAGTGTTGTTGTATCGCCTTGCATGTATGCAATGAGTCTCACCAATCATTTGAAGGCCAGCCGTCAGAAAGTATCCTCACACTCGGCCCCATATTTTTAAATAAGACAAATTGTCAAATTTAGAGTAAAAAATATCAAGCCAGCTATAATTTGGAACACTAGGTGCAAGGCGTCCTCGTCCTCGTTGTAGCGTGCGATCCTGCCTGAAGGACCGAGAACGGCGACCAGAGGGGGGTAAATGGGAGCCTCAAATTTCTCTCGAAATATTCGGGCCACTCTTCCCAAAAACCAAAACCAGTTGCTGGGTGCTCAACCTCCCCCGAGCAACGCGAGCAGGGATTCAGACGAAAACGAGCAAATGAAAGCTCACCGACAGTGGAGGAAAACTCACCGGAAGCCCCCAAGAAGAGTTCTCAACCCCTATGTGAGAGAGGCAAGAATTTCAAGCAAAAAAGCCAGAAAAACAGGCGACAGACGCTGAACAGCAGGGCGACGGACGCTGGAAGACTGTGCGACGGACGCTCCAGGGCAGGGCGTCGGATGCTGGCAACGGACGCTTAGGCGAGCGTCCGTCGACCTTCCAGAGAGCACTGCAGAAGATAAGAAGAAGGCTGGTCATCGGACGCTGGGCGACGGACGCTGGGGTGAGAGTCCGTCGGCCTACCAGAGAGCTCAGAAAAAAAAAACGGGCAGAAAACGCCATGCGATGGACGATCGCGACGAACGCAGGCGTCAGCACGACGTAGTGTCCGACGCCTCGTCGGACCGTCCGACGCCCAAACTCAGAGCGTCCGACGCTCCCGAGATCAGCGATCCCGAAAATCGTTTTCTCTCCTCCAAATCTTCCCAAAACTCAACCAAATGAACTCCAACTGCAACCAAACTTTGTAGGCATGATCCTTGTACAGTTGGGGAGCTAATCCGAAGAACTCATCGCTCAATTTGGTGAAAATTAAAGAGAAACGAGGATTTGGGGGAAAATGGGCAAGAACGAAGAACACCGCAAAGAAAACGCTCGATCTGTGTGCTCGTGAGGTTTTATGAAAATTCCTTCGGTGCAAAGATGCTCCTCACGAGTACGAACAACTTAGTTCAAACGGATTTCGCAAAGCTACTCTCTACAAAGAGAAATCATCTCGGGAAAAAGAGAGAGCAAAAGCAAAACGCGAAGAACACAAGCAAAACGGGGACACGATCAAGAAATCGAAGCCACCATGGATTACGGAAGTTACGGCCTCCGATTCCTCGCAACAAAGCCAAGTTCTTACAAAGGTTGGTGGAAACAACCTAGGGATCTCATGAACTAGAGAGAGGGGAGAGAGCGAGTTGGGGCAAATGATTAGAGTTCAAGGGAGAGGGAATGAGGATACCCCTTCATCCTCTATTTATCAGAGGCTTTGGCTATTTCCCAAAGACCCCCTAGATACAATGAGTGAACTACATAGTCTAAGCATTGCAGTCTAAGCTCCGGTAAATATCTCTCTCGATTTGAATGGATGTTCCCGCTTCCTGCCAGGAGTTATCGTCGCCTCGACGCAACCTCCAGGATTCCGCCACGTGTCATCCCCGCTTCCTCGGAAGCTCCGTCTAGGTTTTGAGGCCCAAACCCAGGAAACCCGCCATCGGTAGCTTTGGGCTCAACTACCGAACCCCGAGTTTTGAGGTCCAAACTCAGAAACCGTCCTCCGATGGTTTTAAAGCCCAAACCACCAAACCACTCGACTCAAGCCACCTTGTCCTCGCCCGGTCGGACTCCGAGTCCAATGAGCCCCCGCTCGACCCGCTCGTCCGCCGTCTTGACTTGGTCGACTCGGTCTACCTCCATGTCTTCTCGCACTCGCCGGTGCCAGGCACTAGCCACCACAGCTAGTCCGCCGGCGCCCATGGTCCCTCAGTCCGAGCCCCGCTTCCGCCCTTCACCGCTCTCAGTCCATCGGTACGGCAAGCCTCTACTCGACCTTCTCCACGCCATTGACCACTGTCACTGGCATAGTACCTACACACCACAAACCGATAGACAGACACACATTTGCTTTCGCAAAGATTAGTAGTAAACGCTCAAACTGAAACACTCATGTGTTGGTCAATCACTCATCATCAAAACTTAACATCATGGGTATATATCAACCATGTGTTCGCACTGCCCGGCACGGGCGCGGTCCTGCCCTAGCGGCTGCATGGCTCCCGTGGCGGTGGACGCGCTCAACAACATGCCCAGCCCCGCGGTGGATGTGTCATACCCGCCACCGGGCTCGACAGCATGCCGTGCTGTCTACCTCATCAGCTTCAACGGAAGCAAGCTCGATTGAAGCTAGTCCTCCTCAATGCACTTTATCCACCGTATTTCTACGTCGAATAGCTCCATCGTCTGGAGACGGGTTTGCTGTCGAATAGCTCCACCGTATTTCTACGTCGAATAGCTCCACAGTATAGTAAGGTTTGCTGATGGCAACATTTCAATTAATATCTGAAATGGAATATAGTTCTTTATTCTTGAAATAAGATCGATTCAAATCCACGGAAACAAACCGGTCGTAAGAGATTTGCTAGTTGCAGCACTAGTACAAAATGATTTTTATGGATGGCTAAAAACGATCTTTAGAACCAGTTAATTACCAAAACCGTTACTATACTGTGGTTGTAAAAATAAGTTATTTATTAAGAGACAGTATTAAAATCGTCCCTACAAATTGATTTTAAGGGATGGTTTTCTTACAACAACCGGCCTTAAAAATAATTTTCATGGTAGTTCGACACAAGTCAGCAGCCTCTAAAAAGAGTTTCAGATTATTTTTTTTAAAAAAAATAGAAGATTTTTAAAAATAAGTAAAAATTAATATGACCGGAAGCCTAGAGACTGTCCACCACTCAAAAGATTTAATTTTAGCTTGTTCTAAACAAGGGTAGCTGCCACAACTCCAACCCACAACCTCTCTGCTCACTCATTCTATATCCTACTAGCACACAGCACATACACTTGTGACTATTTAAAACATCCTAACATGCTATCCATTTGTATTGATATGTACGAATTGTATAGTCAACATTTTGACTCATAATATAGGACATGTCCATATCCAAGGTCATTTGAAAAATTCAAATATTTAAAGTTTAAAATCTGACTATATAAAACTATCCACTAAACAGCCTTGAACAAAAATGTTATCTAATACAAAGTTTAAGATCTCATTGAGCTCTATAATGTAGAAACAATTTATGTATTCATCCGACTTTATTTTAAAAAGTTATGAATTTACTTGTGTTCCAACTATTTTTAAGGGCACTTCACTCACAACCACCTTTGAAAATTAATTTTGGCGGTTTACTTAAGCAACCGGACCTAAAATTCCGATTTTCAGAAGCAGTTCTTTTAAGCCAACCATCCTTGAATAAAGATATATTATAATGATAATTTACTTAGCAAACCAGCTCCTAAAAATATTTTTTTTCAGAGACAGTTTATAAGCTACAATGTTTCGGGGAGTGGGTTACAAATCGTATACTAAGTAAACCGTCCTTGAAGGAACCAGCAGGCGCATGTAAAATCATTTGCATACTAGTAAACCATGCATGTGCGGCTCAAATGTGATGAAGGCATTTATCTTGTACTTTACCTTGGGCTTCTTGAACTAGTGGGTATATATAGGATAAGGAAAGCTTCATCAACAAGCTCGCCACAATAGTTTAGGCTGCGTGCCATTTAATTTGGTGAACCCAAAATGGGCCTTATGGCCCAATATATAGTTTGCCAAAAGGTAGCAAGAACGTCAATGTGGCAATTAAGAACTGTAGCTCATCCCTAGGTTACCACATAAATATACAAATTTTCTCTTTATATAAGGGAGTACCATGCATGGCATCTACATGAAAGACCTGGCCTCTGTGCGGAATGGATATGACCAGGTTATAATACAAGCAGCCCGCAGTTCAAGATCAATTCCTTTTTACTTGCATTATATATTAACTTGGTGTGAGAGAGTAGTGGTCACAGCCTTAGGCTTTGGGAAGGATAGGGAAAAAGTTTAAAGTTCCCTACCCGGAGTGGTGTGTTGGGGCAGGATTTGTGAATAGCTAAACTCCTTAGAAGCCAGGCCTTCAGATTGATCCTTTAAGAGAAGTGCGCATTTTTGCAGAACGGAGGCACCGGTCGCTCAGGCGCGCCAATGGCTCGAGCGGAGACTGCGAACTTCGGAGTGAAGGCTCCGACCACTCAGGCGAAGACTCAAAGGCGAGGCGCGCCAATGGTCCGGGCGGAGACTCCGGACTTTGGGGAGAAGGTGTGGACTCTCACATGAAGGCTCCAAGCTCCAGGGCAACCCAGTACCGGGCGCTACAAAGGCTCCGGAGTGCGTTCCCTACCGCAGGGAGGAATCTCGGGCGAGGGCCATGATAGATGCGTCGAAAATTGGTGGCCCAATAAGGAGGCGGGCCTCCACCAAGCGCCGAGCAAGGCAGCCTGCGCCGTCTCAGTGATCAACGGAACCCCAAACTGCCCGGGGTGTCCCACAAAAGAACCCGAATATCCAGTAAATATGCCTAGGGTCTAGTGAACCTATAAAAATGGCGAGCGGCCCTGTAGTGTGGGGGAGGGGACATTGGTATTCTCACCACTAAACTCGAGACTCTAGGCTGAGCTGTGGCGGAGCCTTCGGCAGAGCGAAGGCTCTCCCACGGTCCGGCCACCCTTTGCTCATTTATGAATCGGTTCCCCCGCTTCTTCCTTCACTCATACAAACCTTATAGGACGATTGGGCCAATGTTGTTGCACCACAGCAATGACTGCCTGCAAGGCATCAGGAATTTTGTGCTTGTTCTCTTTGAAACTACTGCGAAGCCCCGGTCCCCAGTTGTTGAAAAGCTAGCAGCTTCTCTTTGGGACTAAATTATGGTTACAGGCTGTCAGCATCTGATCACAGTTCCTTTTACGCGAAACAGAGAATTTGTGGAGTGGATGCTTTGAAATTAGCAGGGAAGAAAATTAAGATGAAAGTAATATCGCAGTCACAGAAACAGTATTCTCGCATAACCTTGATTGCCACTACTTATTAAGAGATGCTTGTTTTCAAAAGCTTTTTTTCCCCTCCCACCCTGTTCTAGTCCTAGCACGATTTTCAGCAGAAGCTGCAAAGATCTGCTTGAAAAGTGTTTTCTTCCTCTGTTTCAGCATGATCTTCTCCTCTCAAGAAGGAGCAGAGCACCAAGGAAATCTGTGACTGCAGTTGGAAGTTTGTGTATAATCCTCGAGTTATGATACGGGCACTGGTCTCTGCTCTGCACCTCACAGAAAAAGGACACCATTACCCGGGCTTGCAACCAGCTTACTGCATAACTCTGTAGTCATAATCATGTGGAGTGATAATTATGGAATTGTTCTATGTATGTAATTCTGTCACATTCAAATGTTTTTTTTTTGCAATATGTCATATAATCTCGATCAATTGGTCATTTAAAATTCGACAATTGTCTCGGATGAATAATCAGAAAAGGAAATGTGCAAGTTCGGGCAGTTTCACTTTCATATATCTTGTAGTTTCGCTTTGAGCTCTTTGAACTAGTGTGTATATAGAACAAGCAAAGCTTCATCCACAAGACCTCTAGTTCTGGTGAATAAGCTAGCTACCCATAATGTTTCAGGTTGCACGTTGTTTAATTTTTATACACCAAGAACGATCCTTTAATTATAGGCCATTGCCAGAACGTCATCGTGACACCATTGGTGGCCCCTAGGCGGCCAGGCCACATGGACACATAAATGTGCATTTTTTCCTTTTATTTAAGGGAGTGTCATGCATAGCATCGCCTTCTACATACGATTTCACTGTTTGACACCAGGTATATAAGAAACACCTGACCTATCTGTGGCACAAATAAGACCACAACAGCAGCTGCAGCTCACCAAGCTAAATTTGTGACGGTTGTTAGTATGGTGCCACCTTTTAGTTGCATTATTAACTTGGTATCAGAGAGCAGTGGTCAAAGGCTTGGGAAGCATAGGGAAGTGTGGATGCTTGTGCCACTAGTTTCCAGTTTCATCATTGCAGAGTTAGGCTCGGTGTCATCTACTCCTTATGCGTAACCGTAATGGTGGCCACCGAGGCAGTAGAATCTCGAGCTTCTTCTGGTGGAAGCTATTGCCAAGTCCCAGTTTTCACCTTCTGCAGTAGCGTTGTTGGTTGAGCAAATCAAATGTTGCTTGAAACAGAACCATCGTCTTCCACAGTTGGTTCTACTTTACACACCGCAGAAGTTGATGCCTCCGTGAACTATAGGAGCAGAGAACAACTGCCAACAAAACCACAGCTGCAACCACTGCAAAAGGCACTTGATTTTTGCAATGTTTGTATGTTTTCTGTAGTTTGTACCCCCACATTGTATTCCCGCATCGTTTGCCCTTGCAAGGCCACCGCCAAAAATGTATACACGCTGAGTTATGCTACTACGTTACTTTTACAAGCTGTAAACAACTTAGCTCTTAATAATCACAAAGGAGGCAATCAGCTAACCACACACTCTCTGGGATCAGTGGAGAAACAAGTTAAGGAGATGTTGTTATGTTGTTGAAAAGCATATCAATGAGATGCGGAACAACCAGGTGCTTTGGGAATCCAACATTTATACATATGATCAAGGCATTTGCCTGCCCAGTCCTCTTCTCGCAGCCTCACAATACTACAAACATCATATGATTACTCTGCCTAATTTTTTTCTATAGTCTGATTTCCTGGGACACAGAACCATCAATCATATGAATTGGCGGTCTAACCTGAACTAAATACAAGTGGTTTAAGTTTTGTTGTCACTTGTTTTGCACTCCTGACTTCCTCGACATACGAATATTTAACAAACTGTCTGCAATCCATGCGTAGGAGCAAGATAGTTGATTGAAGACAGGAAGAGTAGTGATATGTTGACTAACTTTTTCTGATATGATCAAAAGACAGTAGTGATAATGACCCATAGAGTACAAGCGAGAGGGCATATTTCCTCTTTTTATGATTCCAGGGTCCTGACTTTAGCAGAAGAATCAGATCATGTTTGTGGTGAACACTAAACACTAAGCAAGATGTGGACAGTAGGATCATATATTCAGCTCTGCTCTTTACAATCATCGAAATAATGAACAACAATATCAACCCTGCCTAATTAATATTTTTTGCCTACAAGTTGCAGAATCAACTTATCATGTCCATTCCCAACCTGTGATTACTGTTTAATGTACAGATGCTTGTTATGAAAAAGCCTGTTGCTCACCTGTCCTAGTCCTTGCACGAATTTCAGTATAGAACCTGCTAAAATCTGCTTGAGAAACGCATCATGGATAGGACAAGTGGTTTCTTCTCCAGTTTTAGCATCATCATATCCGCTCAAGATGCGGCAGAGCACCAAGGAACTAAGGAACTCATTCCAGCAGTTAGAAGTTCATGTATAATCCTAGAGCTATGATTGTGAAACTTGTCTCTGACCTACCCCTCATAGAAAACGCACCATTCCTTATTTTTTGCCAGTTTATCTCAGATGTTTGTCTTAGATAAATAATAAAAAAAATGGAATCAATAGGGGTTGATTTGTAAAGAAAGGAAAACTCTAAAAGCCATGCCAGTTGGCAGTTGCAGCTTCTAGAACAGTAGTTTCGTTTTCTATATAGCCAGTAAAACATGGGTAACTCAAATGTGGCGAAGGAAGGTACCGTGTATAGGCCTCGTTTGGATCCAAAATTCTTTGGAATTTTGGAACCATAGCACTTTCGGCTTTATTTGGTAATTATTGTCCAATCATGACGTAACTAAGTTCAAAAGATTCGTCTCGTGATTTACAGATGAACTGTGTAATTAGTTATATTTTTTACTTATAATTAATACTCTATGCATGCGTTCAAAGATTTGATATGATGGAGATGTGACAGAAAATTTGGAATTTTGAAGGGAAGAGAACAGGGCCATAGTTTAGTTTTAGGTTCCTTGAACTGGTGTATATTTAAGCTTCATCCACAAGCTAGGCCCCATTTCTTAGGTTGAACATCATTTAATCTGGACGGAATAAACCCATAATGGGCCTCACTGGACCAAAAGTTAGTGACAACATCAATGTGGCGCCAATGGTATCTGATCTCCACGTGGCCACATAAATCTCTACTACAATCTTTCCCTTTACTGAAGAAGCCCCATCCATATATAGCATATGCTTCTACAGATCGTTTCCCAGTTTTACACCATGTATAGTATATAAGAAAGACCTGACCGCCTGCTGTCTGAATCATGAATAAGGCCACAACACCAGCAGCAGTTTAGTGTTCGAACAAGGCTTGAGAAGGATTGGGAAGTGTGGATATCTGTGGAAGTATTTTGCTGTTGGGGATGCCCGCTCTCCCTGCACGACGGCAGCGGCTTCTCCAGCTTCTTCTGAGGGAATAAGCTGCTCGGCTTTTTTTCCAACTTAAGCTATAGCAGTATAGGTTGCGTCCAACTCTGTTTGAAGAACCGAATAAAAAGATAAGCAGAAGCTGCTAACTTGATGAAAAGCATATCAATAGTGTGTCTACCTGTGTTGTCGACTTGTGGCCTCTTTCTTCGCTGATCCCCTAAGAATCTAACAGCTATGTTGGAGGCACTCATCTTGTGTGTGCAACAGGTCATCCGATCCTCCGCTCTGAGCCTCACAGAACAGCACACGGTTCCTCTGCCAACCTTTGTGCTAGGTCGTTTTCATGGTACATACAGATACAGCCCTCAATCATAGAAATTATATGTCAGAGTAGTCTAACCTTTTGATTTTTTAAGATTGTAGACTTTAGCTGAAGAATCCGATCCCCCATTTGTGTTGCTTACTGTACTGTGATTAAAACAAACAATTGGCTATGGCCAATGAACTGCGGACAGTATAGATGTTGTGCTCTGCTCTATACAATACAATGATCGAGAGAATGAACAGCAATATATGCAACCCTGCCTAATCAACCTTTATTTTTTCTACAAGTCATGCATAATCAGGTGAGCTCATCGTGTATGTGTATTTGCATCGTCTGCCCTCCCAAATCCCAAATTCCCAGCCTGTATATATATTTAAAATACTCAAATGTAATGCAAATCACCGAGGAAACTCCCACATTATAGTTGATAGTACTGCACATCCTCCAAGCTCCACTGAGTCACTGACTCGTTCCGATCACATGATGCTGCACGCCGCCGACGGGTCGTCGTCGCAGAAGGTCTGGCATCCCCTGTACCCGCCAGCACACGGCGCAGGCAACGGCCGAACGGTTGTGCCGCCGTACACCATGCCGCCGCAGCAGTGGCACCGGCAGCTGTCGTAGAAAAACGCATCACTCCTGATTTTTTTGCCATTTTATCTTAAATGTTTGTCTTAGACAAACAATAAAAAATAGAATCAATTAAATGGTTGCTTTGTGAAGAAAGAAAATCTGTAACAGCCGTGCAAGTTGCAGCTTCTAGCACTACAGTTTCGTTTTCTATATAGCTAGTAAAACTCGGGTAAGGCCTTACTGGCCCAAAAGTTAGTAAAAACATCAATGTGGCATCAATGGTACCTGATCTCCACGTGGCCACATAAATCTACAATCTTCTTCCCCTTTACTTAAGAAGCCATCAGCATCTGGATCTATAGACCATTTTCCAGTTTTACACCGCGTGTGTATATAAGAAAGACCTGGCCCGAGGTCTGCAGCATGACTAAGACCACAACACTAGCAGCAGTTCAAAAGCCAAACACAAGCTTGGGAGGCATTGGGAAGTGTGGATGCCTGAGGAAGTATTTTGCATTTCGAGTCACAAACTCTACATCCACAGCAGCAATGGCTTCAAGAAAGGGCTTCCAGGTTGCGATACGATCTGGAACACATGAGCGCCTTGGAGAGTCAATATCTTCCTCTGGCTAGTGGTACGGAGACGCCATGTATGGTGGACCGTATCATAGCGTCCTGCCCCTTCTCATGCCAAGTATGGTGGACCGTCCTCACCGTGATCGGAGCCGATGCATCACAGATCGGAGGTGAATTCCTCTTAGCTTGGTGGAGTGCATGGAGACTAAGATGGCATGGCAACAAGAGGAAAGGAGCGGACCCTCTCTTCACAATGGTGGCATGGGAATTGTGGAAGGAGCGAAATGCGAAGTGCTTCCGCAACAACATCTCCACCGTTGCACAAGTGCTCTCTATCATCAAGCAAGTCACCAACAAATAGATCGAGACCAGCGCATGCAAACTTGGTTGCTTAGTACACATCTAGAACACTGAATGGGGAGGCTATGCTTAAATGTAAACTATTTGTCCTCTCTACACACCCTCTATGTCGTTTTGTGTAAAAAAATCATCTTCTTAATACAAAGGTGTGCAAATCTTTTGCGTATTCAAGAAAAAAAGCTTAATTATAGCATCTCTAGCTTTTTTTCTATTGGAAGATGCTTCTCGGCTTTCATATCAAACTTACGCTATAGCTAGCTCTAGCTAGCTTTGTGCTTAATCCAACTGCCGGCGGCAGCTCTAGCTAGCTTTGTGCTTAATCCAACTGTCGGTGCATGCTTCGTTTTATTTGTGTATAAGACAGTCCTTGGACTAGAGAACCACAGCAGAAAAAGATTATAGCTGGGACATACTCCCTCCGTTCTAAATTATAAGTCGCTTTGATTTTTTTGGTACATCCATTTTGCTATGTACCTAGATATAATAATATGTCTAGATACATAGCAATATGAATGAACCAAAAAAGTTAAAGCGATTTATAATTTGGAACGGAGGGACTACTTTTTATGCTAGTGTTACGTTTTGTTAGTTACAAGCTGTCTGTGTGGTCCTTATTCTCGTCAGACTGTGTTTGATGAACGGAATTAGAAAGAAAAAAGATAAGGAGAAGCTGCTAAGTCGCTGAAAATCATAATCAATGGTGTATTTGACTGTCTTGTGGCCCCTTTGACTGCAGATCCCCTGAGAATGTAACAGCTATGTTGGAAGCACTCAGCAGGTGGGTGCAAGAGGTGTCATCCTCTGTTCTGAGCCTCACAGGACTGCACACGGTTCCTGCTAGGTTATTTTCAGGGTACATACAGCCCTCAATCATAGAAATTATATGTCAGTAGTCTAACCTTTTGCCTTTTTTTTAAGAGTATATACTTTAGCTGAAGAATACGATCCCCCGTTTGTGCTGGAATCTGCTCACTGTACTGTGATTAAAACAAACAATTGGCTATGGCCAATAAGACGTGGACAGTATGAATGAACGTCCATTGTGCTCCGCTGTGTACACACTCATCGAGACAATGAACAGTAATTACGCGACCCTGTCTAATCAACCTTTATTTTTTCTACAAGTCATGCATAATCAGGTGAGCTCATCTACGTGTATTTGCATTGTCTCCCATCCTAAATTCCCAGCTTATATATTTAAAATACTTAGACTTTGTTTAGATGCGTATATATCTCCCTCAAATCACATGTGTTGACGTAAATCAGGGGAAACTCCCACGTTACAGATCCTCCAAGCTCCACTGAGTCACTGACTCGATCGGATCGTGTATAGATTGCGGGTGCCCGTGCTGCATACTATCCCGACGGTGGGTACGTTACATGTGTTGGCTTTTGATTTATTTTTTTGAGATTGTAGACTTTAGCTGAAGAATCCGATCCCCCATTTGTGTTTTGGGATCTGCTCACTGTACTGTGATTAAAACAAACAATTGGCTATGCCCAATGAGATGTGAACAGTATGAATGTTGTGCTCTGCTCTGTACACACTCATCGATAGAATGAACAGTAAAATACACGCAACCCTGCCTAATCAACATTTATTTCTTTTCTACAAGTCATGCATAATCAGGGAGCTCATCGTGTATTTTGAATTGTCAGTCATCCCAAATTCCCAACCTGCATATTTAAAATACTCAAATTCAATGTAAATCACCAAGGAAACTCCCACATTATAGTTGATAGTAGTACTGCACATCCTGCAAGCCCCACTGAGTCACTGACTCGATCGATCAGATCGGATCACATGACGCTGCACGCCGCCGACGGGTCATCGTCGCAGAAGGTCCGGCAGGTCCTGTACACGCCACACGGCGGAGGCAACGGCCTAACGGTTGTGCCACCGTACACCCTGCTGCCACAGCAGTGGCAGCGGCAGCTGTCGTAGTAGCCCTGGTAGCAGGGGGCGCAGCACGGGCACCCGCACGGCCCCACCACGGGCGGCGCCGGCCACGACGGGATCTTCACCGTTGGGATCACGTACTCCGCCACCGGCATATGCTGCTCCAGCGGCAGACGGCCCGGGCACCCAGGCGGCATCAGCATCGGCGGTGGCCGCTCCTTCATCGGCACCGGCATCGGGTGGTGGTGGTGTTGCGGCACCGGCGTGGCCATGTCCATCGGCGGCGGCGGCATCTCCTTGGGTGGTGGTGGGGGCGACATCGGACGCGGTTCCAGCTCCGCTCTGGGCGGCTTCTCCTCGAGGTACTGCGGCTGCGGCACGACCGCCGACATCCCCTGGTCAGGCGGAAGCGGGTGGTGGTGGTGGACCGGGGACGACGACGGAGGCGGCATCATCGTCATCGTCTCCGGCGGTGGTCCCGGTGCCTGCTCCTGTGGCGGTCCCGGCGGAGGCGACGGAGGCCGCTCCGCTGGCGGTGGCTTATTCTTGTTCTTGCCCTTCTTCCCTTGCCCCGCCGGCGGCTGCGCGGGTGGCGGCCCGCCGCCGTCTGATGGCATGTTGGTGGTGTCGACGATGTGGACGTCCCTGACCACCTTGCCGCCCTTGCAGCGGAGCTTGCAGGCGAGTCGTTGTGGGTCGAATGGCCCCACCATGGTGATCGTCTTGCTCTTGTTGTCGAAGGAGATCGTCTGGATCCTCTCATGGTCTGCACGCATCCATCCATGCATGAACATGATGAGCTAGTAATCAAGAATTACCATACTGATCGATGAATGAGGTTGCAGTAATTCTTTTCTTTTTTTTTACTTTAATATATACCTTGGAGCTTGCAGAGAATCTTGCGCATCTTGTGGTAGCATTTGGGGCAATCAAGGTCAACGAACACGATTAGCATGGAGATCTGTGTTGACAGCAGAGTTGTTAGTCCAGGGTCGGGTAGTAAATATTAGTGTTCTTTTTGACTGACAGCAGTAAAGTAAAGCAAAGTAAAGGGGAATCGAATGAAAATCACTCCTGCTGTCAAAGCGGAATATAATGGGATTTAAAAGCATTGTTGACGCTGGACAACTTTATCACGTTATTATTACGTACGTTATATAATTACAAGCAAATGCGTTTCTGTTTCAATTTTTTCTGTCACCGTTTTGTCAAGTATAAATAGTAAGTAGGAGTAAACTCCAATCGCCATGAATTCGGCCTTGAACTTTATTTCCTAACGAAACAATTATAAATATGACAACCAAAAGAATATAACGAAGAATATATTCTCGCTTTGCCAAAGAAAAAGAAACACATCAAAAAGTATGTAACGCGGGCGGGTATATGTGCGATACGGGCATTTCAAAAGGAACTAGCTAGATTGTGAAATAAAGAATGGACTTATTCCTACAGAACAACATATATGTGTGGAAACTCTTTGAATATATTCTTGCTCCACTACTATGCTGGCTTTTTTCCATTCAATCAATTTCATTCTACAGAACAGCATATACAGGGGTTAGGGACCAGCGCAAATTCAGGTACATCGAAAAACAAATTCATTCATAAAGAAATACATCAGAACACAAACACAGACTTGTATGCAGAACTCATGTCAGCTTCTTCAAATTTTGGAAGGAGAGTTTAAGAGAGAGAGAGAGATCACCTTCTCTGCCATGCTTTCGGTAGGAGCTGATCCTCTGCTGCTTCTCACATGTAGAGTCTAGAGAGAGATTGTGAGTTAGAGAGAGAGAATGACAGAGATGCGTCCAGAGCGTGTGAATACAAGAGATAAGAGGGGAGAGAGTGAGGTGCCCTATAAATAGGAGAGAGAGAGATAGGAGATGCCTGGCCTAGTCACTTCACATGGCCCCACGTCGAGGGAATAACAGTTTTCACCCGACTCCGGACACGTGTACACGTATTCGCAACCACACTGCGTGCAACTTCTACATCGTTCAGTGTGTAGGTAGCTTAGCCCTGGCTATATATATATATATATATATATATATATATATATATATATATATATATTGCATACGCATGTCAAAAAAAAAAACACTTTGTATATTGTAGTACGTTAAGGATCCCCAAAATTGGCATAGAACACATGGCGTATATATAATTGTTAAAGATGCCGTTTAGACTCTCAAATAAATTTGGATTATATGCATTGTGTAATAAGTAATAACGTCCTGCATTATGTGAAAAATAAGTCCACCATAACTAGCCTACTTTACTGAGGGTGTCAATACATTCCAACTTGACAAACGAGCTAGATTCAAACCAACATTTATTTAGTTAGTTTTTT
Organism: Microstegium vimineum; assembly: GCA_022036555.1. Classification (NCBI taxonomy): domain Eukaryota; kingdom Viridiplantae; phylum Streptophyta; class Magnoliopsida; order Poales; family Poaceae; genus Microstegium; species Microstegium vimineum. Next base: position 9,289,992 of record CM039132.1, read on the forward strand.
TTAAAAAAAAACTTTTGCTTCACACATTAGGAACTTGTTTGGCACGGCTTCACCGACACCTTCATTAGCTATTTTTTTTTCTTTTAGACAAACATGACTTTTGCGAAAAGCTTCATCCATGCATCTCATAAAATCTTGCTCTGACATAGGAACGGTTTAGGTGAAGCTAAATTATAGTAGTTTTTCGTAGCCACACCTTACACTAGTGGGCCACAACATGTTTAGATCTCTGATTTGCCCCCATGGAGTAGTCGCTGCGGATTTGGCTGTTAGGGAACGAGCGAGCGAGCACAGTAGGGAAAACGGGCATGGCCTCCGCCGCACGCACGCACGGCCATGATCGAGAGACCGAGTGCAAGCCGCGGGGTAGGGAAAGAAGAAGATAGGGTGCGTGAGTGGACGATGAGGTAGGAGAAGAAATAGGACAAGAGAAAAGAAGAGAAGGGCATTATAGTTACTTGTTTCTTTTTATCTATTATTTAAAGTTGTTTTGCCATATGGGTTATTAAAATGGCCTCAACTTTACGGGTTGGGCTACACATTGAGTTGAGAAAAAAAACAACTAAGCTACGTCAAAAGAGGCTTATGAATGGATGATCGAAATGTTAGGAACTTAGGACACAAGGAAAGTCAGACCTTAATTAATGGGTATAAAAATGGTATATACAAGTGCATCAACCATTGCTTCCGTACAGGCTAGAATCCTTGGATCGTGTTAAACCTATGATTTATAAAATTTACTTATATTAATCTGCATGGTTTTCTCTTTGTCTGTTTCCTATCATAATTGGTAGAAAAATTGATTCCAATCAATATGCTAGGCACATGTGCTTTCTGATACTCAGCCAGTTAGGTCATAATTTGGGATATAAATGATTTAAGGAAATTTGGTAGTTCTTGGTTCAAGTAGCAACAACAATGACAGTGTTCGTGCATTATTAAGGAACAAGAAAATTGAGCAAAAAAGGGATTATGGTACGTCAATAATTCATTCATTCATTCATTTGTTAATTTAATTGTGGCTTAATTGTATTCCTGCAGTTACATGTTGACTAATAATGAGTAAAATTTGTAATTTAATAATGTCACTAAAACTAATTTCTGATTCCTGCCGCCTGTCACCTGCCATATTCATGGCACCAACCTCTTTTTATTTCTATATACTAGTACTAGCCATTTCAAAATAGTTTCATATCTCGAGATTTCTCAAGGCAAATGCTCTCTTCGAAAATAGTATTTCGATCGCTCTGTACCGAAATATACCCTTTGCGAACTGCGCCAGCATACGAGCACATTCATGTGTAACTCACAAGTCACAAGGTGTACTTTGTAGCATGTCCACACCCATGTTTGCTGTCTTATAAATACGGAATGACAACTGCCCTATAGTAGTCAGAAATAACTTGTCTCGTTTGTGCAAAACCCCAACAATAAAAGATAGATGATACAATACTCAGTTTTCATTCACCATCCTCCTGTAACTTCAAGAGAGAACCATTGCATAGAAGCTGACAAGTGATAGTATATTTATTTATATATATATATAGGGAAATTCCTTTTTTTACTCCTGCTTGTAGCTACTCCCTCTTGTACTCTATGCACGCGAGTCCAGGCAGCCAGTCGTGTGCACGTACGTAGCTAACGGGCCGGTCACGCCGTCTCACCCGCGAAACCATCGCGCAAGCGTGTATTGGATTAACGGGTTCGTTCATTATCCGTTAGTCCGTATAATACACGTACTCATCTGGTGGCCTCCCTCCCCATTCAACTCTCTGGATCTAGCGGTGACGGCGGCATCTGGTGCCTGGTGGAGACGGCGGAATATTCCGATGGCGGTCCCCTTCTCCTGCGTCGACCAGCGGTGGCCCCGCTCCCAGTGTCCGGCGGCGTTCACTTCCTATCCTAGCGGAGACGACGATTCGTCGCGACCCTGACGTCATCGACGGGGGGCTTCCACCAAGCAGCGGCGCTCTCTTCTCCCTCCTCCCACCCCACCGATCGACAAAAGCCTATGGAAGGGTATATTGGTCTCCCCACCATTTACTGACGGCGGGCGCGCGCTGCTGCTGCAGGTCGCCGACGAGCGGGGTGACGGGGAGGTTGTCGCAGTTGCAGATCTCGATCACGAAGCCGTCCGGGTCGTGGAAGAAGATCTGGTCTACGGTACGTTGATGACGCCTTCCTCCACGCAGCGCTGCACGTGCGGGATGCTCATCTCCTTGAACCGACGCTCCACCACCACCATGTGGGTGCACGCCCTCCCTGCGGGCCGGCGGCTGGACCTCCAAGCACAGCGGCTGGGCATTAATTCTCTCTCTCTCTCCCATCATTGGTGGAGGTCAGATCCACGTGCGATGAGAGGAGGGATCGATTGAATGTTTTTTCCTAGGTACAGAGATCTCCCCTGAAATACTTCTGATAGGGAATCTTGTTTACAGAAATCAGATTTATGTCTTAAATCCCAAATTTATCTTCTTTCGGTAGCTTTGAATCTGTGAAATTTGTTGCTGATCCGTAGTATTCTACAAAAACATGAGCTGTTTGTTTGTGTATCTGCTAGTCGCTTCTCCACCGTTTTGGCATCAAACATATATGAATTCATGGGTGCCAATCAAACAAGGATGGATATAGCGAGTTGATCTTGTTGTGTTCTGTTTTTCAGATATATAGTGAGTGTAAAATTTTGTACACAAAGGCAGTTTCATGTATATACAAGGCTCGTGTCAAAAAGGATGCACGCATACTAGCATACTCGTGTCAATGTGCATGTGTACTAATCCTTGTCTAAAAAAGTATGTCCACGTACATACTAGCATACTATTTTTTTTTCTCTTAAAAACGCTGCATATACTCTATATTAAAATTCCATGAGTATATAAACCTGCTCCCAAATATCTAGACCTATTTTTTGAATGGTATATAAATATACTCAGTCTAGCAATACAAATACTTCTTTTGAAAGTATACGTAGATACTTTTTAAAATATATCCGCATACTTTGTTGCTAGTGCATACTTACTTTAAGCACAAGTATGCAGATGCTCAATTTAATAAAGTATCCTCTCATACTTTCAAAGGCAGTATGGTGATATACCCATTTTTTTAAAAGTATTGTCTCATACTTTTAAAAGCAGTATGATGATATATCCATTTTTAAAAAAAGTATCTTCTCGTACTAATGTGTTTCTTGAGGAAAATCCTAATCCAAATTGTTAAAATTAATATTAGCTTTCTAGATTACTATGCATATTAGCTACGAAGTTATATACCCAACCGCGGCCAAAAACAAACTCAAGAAATTAAATCTGATCCGTTTTCTGTGGAAGTTATCAATGTGCGTCGTCTGTATCCAAACCTGTTAGATAGAAACAATTGTGTTCTATCCAAACCCGTTAAGAGGAGCTAACGGGACGCACGCCCAATGTCTCCGTTTCCTACTTCTGCATGCCGGACGTTTCTCGCTTCCTACTACCGCGGACCGGCTGGACGGAAGCCTCCGTGTGTATAGTCGCACGTAGAGTACATACACGCGCGTGTATAGAAAACGCACCCTATATATATATATATATATATATATATATATATATATATATATATATATATATATATAAGTGTGGTATTGTTGGATGATTAGCTAGGCAGTGTGGTATCAGTCATAATTTGAAGTTTAGTTACATCTTCAAAGGGAATGATGTTGTAGTACGGCAATGGCGTTTAGTATGGCCATTGGCATGGGAAGCATACTAGCGTAGGGAACCATGTTGTACTAAGGCTACCAAAAGGACACTGCAACACTGATACCTGGTGGTACAGGTATTCTACCGGGCACCCCAATAGATTCACAAGCGGTGCTCTGTTCAGCAAAATGTTAGTGTCTTAATTTTTTTTTTGTTTGCTTGTGTTGCTGCAACATCTTAGTAGACAGGCTCATCATGTGCAGATTTCGCAAAACCAATTGAATGTTTAGCTGTTGCAGTTCAGCCTGACAGTAGTGGGTTTTGAAGTGAATAAAACAGAATTATAAACTAGCTACTAATTGATGGATCTGATCTTGCAGTTAATTGATGAATCGCTTGAACAATCATTCTTCCTGTAGTTCCGTTTTACTCCATGCATGCATCGTGAACACTCGTCAACAATCGTTTTTTGGTAAATGCATGACACTAGTTGCATCGGAATATATCAACCTATTGCAACGTGTCTCGATCATTATTGGGTATATGATCCATGGCATCAATATTCAATTAATTATCACTTAGCAAAACTTTTGTGTGTGCACACCACCGTTAAAGCATTGAAAAGGAAAACTTTTCTAGAGCATACACAACACGAAGGTAACTAGAAGTAAAGCTGAGCTGTGTGGCCAGATGCAACTTCACCTCTGTACTTTAAACAAAAAGGCTTGGAATCCTATTCTTCAGCCACACGGACTGCGCATGAGAGACTATGTAGAGGCTTTTTGTTTCAGTTTCATCCTTATATGAACTACCTACCATTACTTGTGCAAGGACAATAAACAAATTATTTGCAGAGGGAACTTACTTACGAAGCCAATGTTCATGTCATCTAGACTGAAATAAGCAGAAGTAGGTCATAGTTTTTACCATTCAGGATTCAGGAAAATGAAATAATTTAGTCTTTTCTCTTGGAAAAAGGTAACTAATGCAAGTCAACTATTTTGGCACTCATATTTGTTCTTGAACTAGTTGATTAATTCCATATGACAATTTTGTGTTTTTTGGTGCGAGAGACGATGAGTTTTATTAATCAGGAAGGGTCACATCCATTGCCATTAGACTTGGAGCGAAGTAAGGAATATGTTGCACCCACACCACTGATGATAAAACTTTACAAGCATATGCATGCTTTGCTCGAAAACCAGTAACCTATTCTAATATCTCTTTGTGTAAATAAACTAAGCGTCCGAAAGCTCATCCATGAGTGCTTATGATTCCTATTTCCTTTACCTATATGGCTAGGTGGGATCTATTAACAGATCTTAAAATTTAGGAATTGATAAATTTTGTAATTGAGGTACCCATTGCGTAGCCAGAAGGAGAGCCTCTCTAAATACAAGCAATTCAGCCTCCTCTGCATCAATCAGACAAATTGAACTTGTGACAATGCAAGTGGCATATTTCATATTCATCTCTTGATATTATCCAAATAAAGGCTTTCTACATTATCCATGTGGCACAAATGAAACTAGTGACGACACTTGTCCCTGGTTAGCTCACATTCATCCGTCACCACCTGTCAAAACTAGCTGACATGATCAGTTTCTGCTTTGCCAAGTTCCATGGCCTTTACTGCCTATCACTACACAAAGTTTTTTTTTTGAGGTGGGCAAAATAGATTAATGGAGGTAGGCATTGCAATCTCCCCCAATCAAAGGCCTCCATTAATGCTGATTAGCGGAGGAGATTGTTTTCCCGCCTCGGTTAATCGATTAATAGAGAGGTCGGCACCTTAAGTCAACCACCTCTGTTAATATTTATTAATGAAGGCAGGTGCCGGAACTCGCCCACTTCCGTTAATAGATTATCTGAGGTGGTTGCCATATGGTGCCCGCCTCCATTAGCTGATTAACAAAGGCGGCTAGTTATAACTTGCCCGCAACTGTTAATGATTTTCTAGTTAAAAAATAATTTTATAGCATTTGATTCGAATTTGAATTTGAATTCTCTTTTCGCAAATTAAACACAAACAAAACAGAAAAAACATATATAAAGAAAAAACATATATCATATCCATTCTTGTCTCATCTTTATCGTGGACCAATGGAGGCAGTCTCCTTATGAGACACACCTTCGTTAATCATTAACTGAGGTCGTCATTGGGCGCCCACCTCCATTAAATAACGGGCATCCCCGCACAAAATCAATCCTGTATTAGCACATAGGACAACCACTTTTATTTGGATCATGGCCGTTGCCTCTACCAGAGCGTCGAGGTCCAAGGATATCCTCTTATGCTCAAACTCCTAGTCCTCTGCCGGCACTAGGGCCGCTGTTGCTGATGGGATCCGCCTCCTCGTTGATATCTTCATCGGTTCTTAGGCCACCGTTGCCCATAGGGGTGCAGCCGCCACCAAGGAGGTCTAACTTCCACGGAGCCATTGTCCCTAGGACACAATTTCCTACCAAACCACCTCCATTAGATCTACCTTCTCCCTGCCAAGGACTGGCTGTCCACGCTTTGGCCACCACTGTTCGTCACTACAATCGTCGCCACCCCTAAAGGGACGACGCTGTCGATGCCTTGCCGCTACTCGTCACCTCCATGCGGATCGACCAACACCATCGCAAAGACGGGCGAGCATCCACAAATCAAGACCATCCAAAGAAGGGGTCACTTGGTCGCCATAGCAAGAGCCTAGCCGCCGCCACTGTGGGCAGAGGTCATGCCCGAGCAAGACTAGACAATGCTCATAAATGAATGCCCAGGGTGGGTGCTCATCGGTGGAGACATGTCTGCCGAATAACTGGGAACCTAGTGTAACATCTCATAATTCTCTGTGTTAGAAAGATCCCAACTTTTTTATACTTTTCCCTTGAAGGTTTGTTGCTTGTAAATGTTTGGTTAAACTTAAGTCAAATGATTTCCCTTGTATCCCCAATTTCAAAATCCAAACTTCAAAACTTTTTGCACCAAACCACTTCTCATGAGTGAAGTTGGCCCGACCGAGTCAACAACATGGCAAGAGGGATTTTCAGACAAAAATGTTTTGAAGATAAATTAAAACCTAGGTTGAATACGAGTTAACAACATGCAACTCTCACACTATTTATAATATTAATTTCTTCCTAAAACGAAAACCCTGACTTTCTCATGTTTATCAAAGAGGGTAATTCCCATGTAGTTAAACATATAGGGGCGTGACTTGGTTCTTGCCCTTTGTTTATGCTTCCATGTAGCCTTCCCTCTACTTGGCAGTTCCATACATCTTCAAAATGGAACTGGGCTTGGCGGCAAGGGAAGCCGGACGGGGCCTACCTGTCACTTGGGCTGAGCGGGAGGGAAGAGGAGGGGACTGAGATGGGCCAGGACGGGGCATACGGACTGGGCCACTTCGGTAAAGAGGCCAGAAGGGCTAGCTGGACTAGAGAGGGCTCTGCTGGCCAGGAGGCTAAGCAGAAAGGGTTTCCTATTTAGTTCTAGGGGTTTAGAAGAGGGAGCTGGGAGGCAAGACGAGGGAGTTTATATATTAATATATGATTATCGTATTAGAAAAAGAACAAAATAAATAAAAACATGCAAAGGGAGCCATTTATCACAACCTTATATATTAATATATGATTATCGTATTAATATATAAGGTTGTGATAAATGGAAAAAATCACTTGATACTTTTTATCCATCTACTTGGCAGTTCCATACATCTTCAAAATGGATCTTAAATAGTCGAAGCCTTAGCTTATGTTACGGTTACAGTTGTGCACTCCAACTGTATTTGTAGACCATATCTCAATACGTCATTAATCAAGATTTAATTTTTCAATTGTCATATTATTGTTGCTATTTTTTTCCTCAATTTCAAAGTGTTTGTGCTTATTGTTGCTTTTATTCAAAACCCTCCCTTTTGTTTTCAGTTAGAATAAGTGTACGGTGCCAAAGATCAGAGGAAGAGATTGAAATGAGGTCTACAAGGAGGTTGGAGCCACCACTTTTGGTGTACATATACTAACCTCTACCACTTTCTCAATTTGTTCATGATTCTTATCGAACAACTATATATGTAGCAGTTTTGTTTTTATAAATAAATAGAGTGCTTACAATTATAGATAGGTCATCATGTTTCAGTTATAATGTCAATATTTATATATAAATGTTACAGTACTGATACTTACATAATTAAGTACACTGGTCACCCACATAAATGAAAATTAATACAATTCACCGTACAGTGGCAAGTTATTTTTCCTGTGGCAGGCAGAGAGAACGGGCCTATATATACTCAGCACATGTACATTATTATATTCACGTTTCAAGTGAGAACAAGTGCATATTTGAGTGAAGGACACTACACCATTACCCTCTTTTCCCTACACTTATGTGTTGGTAAATCATGGGTTCTAACAACATTTTATCTGTTGGCAATTGTGTTATCTTTTAGCGTCACATAAACTGTCCCAAAAGAACCTTAAGGCTACACGTTATATGTCGGCGTTTCCCCTTCCAACGAAAAAAGTGTCGACAAAAGTTCATAGACGGCTTAAGTGTCGTTGTAGCCTAATATGTCTATCAGTTGAAGTGTCATCGAAGGGCTAGGTACGGAACGAATAGACATCAAATGCACTACTACAAAAATCATTTTTGGCACGTTGTTTTTTTTTCACAGGCGGTTCACAATTTCATGACCCCAGTACAAAAAATAGGGTGGGCCCAGCAAGAGAACCGCCTGTGTAAAACAATTTATACAGGCGGCTGACATTATAAACCGCCTGTGTAAATACCTGTACATTTAATTTTTTTGATTTTTGTAAACGACCTCTGATGGAAAAACTTTCTACATGAAAGTTGTAGATCTCGAAAAGTTATGAAACTTTGTAGTTCACAACTTTTTCATTTGAAATCATCTTGTCATCGAAAAATACGTTTGAATGTGTAAAATTGGAAATTCAAATTTTTGTAAACGACCTCGGATGAAAAAACTTGCTACATGAAAGTTGTAGGTGTCGAAAAGTTATGAAACTTTGTAGTTCACAACTTTTTCATTTGAATTCGCTTAGTGGCTCAAACAATCAATTTACACTCGGTTTAGTATAGAATATGAAGAAGTACTAACGAACCTAGACACAAGGGAGTCATGGGTGGAGTGGTAGAGGAGGTATCGCGTGAGGGTGAGGTCTCAGGTTCGAATCCCCGGTGAAGCACGTTTGTGAATTTTACGTGAAAAAATGCGCGAATTTTACGGGCGGGCGCGGATTAATACTGGGCTTGTCCCAGAATTTAATTCTTTTTTTCGATTTTAAATGCCTCTACCACCACCTGTGAAAACGTTTTTTGTACTAGTGATGTCTGCGCGGGAAATAGAATGGGAAAACTTGTCTAGGCGCCAAAATAATATAGGGCACCGGAGATAGAATAAAGTGGGCACGGGAAAAAAACACTCGCAAGTCTCCTCCGACATCTCTCCCGCCGCCACAGCCTGCTGCCCCAGCCCCAGCTTCCTGCTAGCACAGCCTGCTGCCCAGCCCCCGCGCGCATCCGGCCCCAAGCCCCCAGCCCCGCCCGCCCCCGCCGCAGCCCGCAACCCCAGCTCCCCAGTCCCCACAGCCCTAGCTGGCCGTCGCCCAGCTCCTGGCCAACCCAGCCCACCGTCTCCCCAGCTGCTCGCCGCCCCAGTGTGCCGCACTAGCCCCCGCCGTCCAAGGCCATCGACGAGCAAGAGGCATCCCCAGCTCGCCGCCGTCAAGCAAGAGGGATTCCACCGCTGCATCCCCGTTCCCCTCGGCATCCAGGTGCTTCACCTTCGCGCATCCCCTTCCTTGCATTCCATTCCCCTATGTGCTAGGGTTTGAGTAGAATTAACTTTTTTTTTACTCTTTTCTTTGTTATAGAAAGTACGAGACAAATGTGAGAAGAATTGAAAGATTCAATGTTAGGTTTACTTCTCTTGCAAAACTATCTTTCAGTCTAGATCCACTATTTCTGTACTCTTTGGAGAAGTAACATATTCAGCTTGATTTAGATCTGAATGTGATGTTTACTGCCATTGATTTTGCAGAGGAACTAGCTAGATTCAAGATCTTGTACACAATACAATTAGTGAGCTTGCATGTAAGTTCTCTTATGCTGGATCTGTAAGTTATTTCTAGTATATGAAGGCAAAGTTCATACGTACTGATGGAAATTCATAGTCATTTTATTTAGTCCTATATGCGAAAATACATGCTCTGTTTGTTCAATATATATATACAGAGAGAGAAGGGGTGACTGACCTTTGTTACCCAAGGTCGTGATTTTATGTGGTTATTACAATACATCTTTACAATTACAGAGAGAGAAGGGGTGACTGCTATTGCACTTTGACTTAATGTTGTTATCAGTTATCTGGATGCCTAGGATCTATGTTATTTACTCATCATTGCACTAATGCCATTTCATACCATACTCTTTGACCATAATTGTATTTGGTGGTTTTATTGCCTAGTGATTGTTAATTAAACTTTTAGCTACCAGTGCAAGTATAATTTAGTCTTAGAACTATTGAAATGCATACATGTCTCGTGGTAAAAGGATCAGTTTTGAGATTTTCTTTCTTTCTTGTGCATGTTGCAAAATATCAAATAAAGAAGCACTAAAGGATTCAACCCTTCTATTTTTCTTTCCACACAAGTCGTCACAAATCGTAGCTTGGAAGTAAGTTTGCCTGTGCTAAAGTTTTTGACTTATTTGTATTGCCTTATGTGATTAATTAGCATTGGCAATATTATTTACAGGGAGCACAAGCAAGTTGGCCTTCTAGTGTCCATCAGTTCTTCTACTGTCATTGCTTTATTGGTATGCCTTCCCTCATGAACTGTCTCCGCATTTTGCTTAGAACTGTAGGTTGTGTGATATGTGATGTGATGATTTTGGTTTCTTAAAACTGGTCCATGTTGATGGCTTGTGGTGGGAGTTTTTTTAGCAGCAAGTGTGGTGAAATTAATTTAATTTGGACAATTGTTTGGCAAGATCTTTAGTTTTTGGTGAACAACCCAATCTGAACTGAATGTTTTCCTCTTATTTTCGGAGTACTCAGAACATTTTGTAAAAGGTGCATCATGGATAAAACATGGATGGATCAGCCTAGGTACATTATAAACTTGTGCTCATATACTAAAATCTGCACGCATAGGGCGTTTGGTCTGATATCTTGGTAATCATATGTAGGCAAACCCTTATGTATAGAGAAGGAGTGGATATGTCTTTAGAGTTTGCCTTTAGTAATTCAGCAAAAGGAAATCAGATTTTGTGTCCCTGCAAGGCATGCAAGAACTCTAGTTGGAGGGTCTGTAGTGTTGTACGTGAGCACTTAATATGTGAGGGATTTACGGAAGGCTATATAACATGGGTGAATCATGGTGAGCCTAGTTCCAGTTTTGCCACAAATAGCAGAAAACAAGAAAGAGTAGAAGTAGGGAACCCAAATGAAGAGGATGATATTTCTGGTTTACTTGAAGACATAGCAGGGGGTTTAGATGTCATGGGGGACTTAGAAGTGAACACGGAGCAGCATGATGAGGATATGGAAGCTTTTTACAATATGGTAGAAGATGCTAGCAAGGAACTATATCCAGGTTGCAAGTACTCGAAGCTACGTTTCATTGTAAGATTACTCCATATCAAATTTGTCGGGCGATGGAGTAACAAAAGCTTCGACATGCTACTAGATTTGCTTAAGGATGTCTTACCTGAAGAGTCATTACTTCCTAAAAACTTCAATGCAGCTAAAAAATGGCAAAAGGTGTAGGTCTTGGGTATGTGAAAATTGATGCATGTGAGAATGACTGCATGCTGTTTTGGAAAGACCATGCAAAGAAAAATGTTTGCCCAACATGTGATACTTCAAGATGGAAATCAGAAAAGAGTAGTCCTAGTGGAAAACGTGTGCATAGGGTGGAAAGTTCTACGTTACTTTCCTATAAAGAAAAGGCTACAAAGGTATTTCATGTGCTCAAAAACAGCAAGTGACACAAGGTGGCATGATGAAGAACGCATAAATGATGGTTTGCTGAGGCATCCTGCTGATGCACCTTTTTGGAAAGATTTTGACTCTAAGCATCCAATATTTTCCTCAGAGAGTCGAAATCTTAGACTGGCTGTAGCTAGTGATGGCTTTAATCCTTTTAAGACCATGAGGTCTACTTATAGTATTTGGCCTATTATTTTGATCCCATACAACCTTCCACCTTCGAAGTATATAAAGCAATCAAATTTCATCCTATCCTTGTTGATCCCTGGACCTAAGGCACCTTGTGGTGATATGGATGTCTTCCTTGAGCCGCTAGTGGATGATCTGGTAGAAATGTTTGTTCATGGTGTTAGAACGTATGATGCTTCTAAGTGTGAACCCTTCCAACTACGTGCTGCCATAGTTTGCACCATATCTGATTTTCCAGGTCTAGGTTATTTGGTGGCATGTGTCACTTCTGGAAAAGTTGCTTGTCCTGAATGCCACTTAGATACATGTTCTTTCCAATTGAAAAAGGGAGGCAAGTGTGTCTACATGGGCCATCGTAGATTCTTAGATGCCGAACACAAATTTAGGCTTGATGCAGATTCATTTGATGGTACCACAGAACTTAGGCCAGCACCTAGACCTCTTAGTGGAGAGGAAATATTGGAGCTGACAGCCAATATATGCACAACCTTTGGAAAAGACCCAATAACCAAGAAGCCAGCCAAGCGTCTACACAATCCAACTACAGAGGAGCAATCCAAGCAAAAACGCAAGAAAGTTAATGAGCCACCAATTGTTTGGAAAAGAAAATCCCTTTGGTTTAAGTTGCCATATTGGAAAGACCTACTTCTACGACATAATTTTGATGTTATGCACATAGAAAAGAACGTGTGTCAAAATATTATTGACACACTTTTGGACACTGATGGAAAATCCAAGGATAACTTAAATGCTCGCTTGGACATCCAAGAACTTGGCATTAGAAGTGATCTTCATCCTGTTAGTGTAGAAGATAACTTCTATTTACCTCCAGCACAATTTACAATGAGTCCTGCTGATAGGGAAGCATTTTGCCAAGTATTGAAGGAAGTGAAATTCCCGGATGGTTACGCATCTGATATGCGTCGTAATGTGCAAGTTAAGGATAAGAAGATAATTGGATTAAAGAGCCATGACAACCACATATTGTTGCATCACTTACTTCCCATTGCTGTTCGGAACATATTGCCTGAAAGAGTCAGTGCAACACTAATTCGTGTGAGCAATTTCTTCAAGAAGATCTACTCACCCACTATTTGTATCAGTGATATGCAAAAACTAGAGGCTGAAATAGCTGAGACACTAAGTGTCCTTGAGACTATATTTCTGCCATCTTTTTTTTTGATATCATGGTACATTTGATGGTGCATCTACCTACTCAAGCAAGACTTGCTGGTCCTATACACTATCGTAGCATGTGGGCAGTAGAGAGGTACAAAACTATTTTCAACTGCTATTGAACATATTTGTAGTTAGATTCCACGCTAAAAATGTTACTTCATAGGTATTTGATGAAGTTGAAGGGCTCTGTTCGTACTAGAAGTCATCCAGAGGGATCAATTTGTGAGGCCTACAAATTGGATGAGAGTCTTACTTTCTGCTCCAAATTTTTGAAAGGCTGTGAGACCGAACAAGCAGGAAATAGTGAAAGTATGGACTATGAAATTTCTACTACACCATTCTTCCAAAGAACAGGGCAAGTTTTGAGTGGCAAGTGCACAATATCCTTAGAATACAAGACTTGGGTTCAAGCACATAGATATGTGTTGTTCAACTATGATAAGATAGAACCATTCTTAATGTAAGAAATCCACACAATTTTACACATAATGCATTTCTCGAGTTATCTATACATTTCTCAATGTGTACCACACCTTTGCAACAAACATGTGGAGTACCTTTCCTCGATTGGTCACCACAATCAATGACAAATGACTCGTATCCATCATGAAATGTTTCATGATTGGTTTAGAAAGCATGTAAGAAAAGGGGTGATTAATATGTTTTTTTCAGATCAAGTACACTTAAATTAACTAGCACAATGTGATATTTACAGGTGGAAGGGTTAGTTGAAAGTGGTGTAGAAGTACCAGAAGAGATACACAATTTGGCAAATGAGCCTTTCATGATTGCAACAACATACAATAGCTATGCCATTAATGGATTTAAATTCCATACGTCCTCCTATGATGAGGGTAGACCAGTTCAAGGCCGTGGAGTAGCTTTGGTTGCCCAGACCTCTTGCTTTGAAAATGGAAACAATGTGGACCCAGTTATGCGAAACAAGATATACTATGGCATCATCAAAGAAATTATTGAGTTAAACTATCGCAACAAAGGAAATATAGTTTTGTTTAAATGTGATTGGGTGGACAATCGCATACAAGATAAATGGGTAAAAATTGATCAATTTGGGGTTACAAGTGTTAATTTAAAGCATTTATTCAATACTGGAGAAAAAATGTTAGATGAACCTTTTTTCTTGGCATCACAAGTTGTCCAGGTTTATTATGTTAGAGAAGGTAGTCACTCAGATTGGCATGCTGTTGCCCAGTCAAAACTACACGATCTTTGTGATATGGAGCATGGGAATGAAATATGTAACTCAATGCCTAATTTGGATACAAATGCTGATCTCAATGTTCTTTTTGGAAATGTTGTACATGTAAGGACTGATATAGATGGAGTCATTGTTGCTGAAAGAAAGAGGAAGTAAGTCTCAAATGCAGATTTTTGATTGACATAATTTCTTTGCTGTTGGTTGAGCTGATTGTTGCTTGCTTACATACTTGCAATATTGTTTAATGGGAGTTCTATACTAATTCATTTTTATTTTTTAGGAGAAATAATGTCAAATGCAGGAAGGAAAAGAAAAGTCGTGGAGCCCAATGAGTATTTGAATCAAAGGAATGAAAACATTGCGGAAAATCTGCGGAGAATGGAAGAACTTAATATTCAGCCCACCGCACAACAACTTGAAGAACTGCAGGGAGTAAAGAGAAAGAAAAGGGTATGTATTCCCAGGAATCTAAAATGTTCTTCTATGTAGTGCTTTTTTATATGTAATGTTTATAACAATATGAAATAATTGTGTCCCCAAATGTAGATGACTAACAAAACTACTGTTAAGGCAACTGTAATTGGACATAACTTATGGTCCAGCTCTAGAATAAGTGCCCCACATGCTGATTTGCAAGCTATGAATGAACATCCTGAGAACCAACTTAATGAAGGTATTCTTCTCTATGTTGTGACAATTAATAATGTGATGCAGCAAACATACTTAAGTTGGGTGTACTATGTTGTATTTGTTTTCCAGATGTTCCTGAACAGCCCAAAAAAAATGTACGAGGACCTACTACAAAGGCTGATGTCTATGCAAGGCAAAATAAGCCTAAACTACAATTGGATGTCAATGAACATGGTCAACCTTGTGGACCATCAGGCACTAAATTTGCCAACTTCATTGGAACACTTGTGAGAACAAAGGGTTTCCCAATTGCACATGATGACTGGAGGAAGGTCTGTCCACGCTCAAAGTATAAGCTTTGGACAGATGCACAGGTACTGACTAGTTACAAATTGTAACTACTGTATTCATGTGATGTAGTCCTAACTTATTATTTGTGTGTTGTACAACTATATTGGTAAGTAGACAATTGTGTCTTCAATTGGTTTATGAAGACCACAGCTATAAAGTGGAAGGAGTTTAAAGCAGAATTGAAAAAGGTGTATGATGATGACATGGATGATGATGAATTGCTTGCTTTATGCGATGAAAGAGTTCATGAGGATGACTGGAAGTGGCTAGTTAATCATTGGAGGTCTCCGGAGGCAGCTGTAAGTGGCACAACATTGCTTCCTCATTTTCACAATGTATCTGGCACATAATTGTAAATATGAAATAATTTGGTAGGCTCGTTCTTTGAGAGGGAAAGCAAATCGTTCAAAGCTGACCCAAAACCATACAACTGGGAGTAAGAGTCATGCACGTGTTGGTACTGAAATGGTATGCACTGTATCTCTTTGAGTTTGTTTTTCCTTTCTTCGTATCCTGTAACTACAATAACATATATGGTTTAGGGTGAGGAGCTGGGGCGCCCCCCTCGCAGAGATGAATTGTTTATCAAATCTCACACACACAAGAATGGGCTACCTCAGAAAGGAGCTGCAACAACAATTGTAAGTGTGATAAACACAACACTTTCCTATGCCATCATATTTTGCTAATTTTTTTGTTTGCTACAGAATGCACTTCAAGATGCAATTAGAGATAATCCTTCATTGAGAGATAAGAGTATCCAAGAAGGTGATGCTTTTTCCTATGTTTGTGGGAAAGAGAAGAATGGATATGTTCGTGTTGTGGGTTTGGAGCCAAGTCCAGCAGATTTGGAAATGCCTGGAGCTAGAAAATGCACATCAACAAGGCTTCAAATGGAGATAGAAGCTCGTCGGCAATCTGATAAGAGAGTTGAAGATCTAACAAATCGCCTAGACAACCTTCAAGAGACTATAGATAAATGGATGCAGCAACAAAATGCCAGTAGCACTCCCCATGGATCTAATAATGCACCACAGGTGGTAATTGGTAGCCTTTCTCTTACATTTTTTCTTTGTTAGTGAAAGAATTGTTCAATGATTTTTGCTCTCATTTAGAACTTGAGGGATGCACCAACCTATCATGAGGAAGTACATGATGGAGAACAAGAGCATGATGCTAGATCATATTCAGGGCATGATATGGCTGATGTGCACTTACATGATGATGATGATGACTTGATTCTGAGTAGACGTGTGGTGCTTCGAGAGGAGCAGCATAATAATGAGGTAATTTCCTTTATCAGTAATTGTATGCACTGCTCTGTAGGTACAACTGAATATGTATAGTATTAGGCATGTTCTCTTTTTCTGCAGGAACAGTGATGAAAACACATACTAGTAAATAAATTTATAATCGACACAACACATATAATAGCAGCATTTCCTATCTAGGTGCTAATAGATATGTATGGTGTTTTGAAATCAGGGAGGCAGAGATGTGATACTATATAATGTAGTAAGGCCCTATGATGTCGCTGTGGCAAAGGATACCATTCAAACAAAGAATCCAAGGGCTATTGTTGGGGGTACTGCTCTTGGCGTGCAGTTCTGTGAAGTGGTTGTTAACCATGTGTTTATGAGGAACACTGTACTGCCTCGTCCATATGAAGGGGTCAACACCATTTTAGAGGCTCGTGGGAGATGCATTGCCTGGCCACATGACAGAGTAATGGTCTAACCTCTATATTTGTTAAAAATAATTATTATATTCTACCGATAAGTATTATCTTTATTTTCTACTAGATGAGGGATGACAAAAAGTCACTGCAACACTCAAAAGGTGGTGACACAGGAAGGTCATCACAGCTTGAAGGTATTGGACTTAACAGATTGACTTTTGTGTGGTCCAAACTGTTTGAATTGTGTACATAGAATTTTAGAAAATAGATCCCATTGCACTTGTATGTGATCCAAACTGTTATAACTGTGTAGAACAAATTTAAAGCATAGAGCATATTTCACTGATAACTCACCTTTTTTCCTGTTAGATACTTAACCAATGTGGGGTTGCAAGTATTTTGGATTGCCACCATTTTGTGGATCGACCAAAAGTTGTTACATGTAATTTGGAGTGGCAGCAACCATCATGTGTGCACCAAGCAGGTGTTTTAGTATTTTGGCAGCAACCACCATTCTATACCAAGCTTGTGTTTGGATATGCAAAGTTTGTGTTTGGAAGACTTACAATTGCTGCAAGAAGACATGTATTGTTGTTCTGTTCTTTTGTTAAGCACCTAATATCATGTAGGCCAAACACATGTTAGTGTAGATTGGCACTTGTCATATATATGTATGTGCTAGTGACAATATCCTGGATCTAGGATAAACACATCAAAGTGTTGAATGCCACTTGTAGTATATGTATATATATGTGTGTTACTGATTATATCTTGGACCTGTATATGCATGGCTCTATGTACTATGAGCATCACTGGACTTGTATGTCCAATTGATGTATGTAATGGGAGATCTAATATATCATTTCTATGAAATCAAGCTTATTTGCTCAATATAATGCCTCCTGTATGAATAAAATTGGATGTGATTGTTAATAAAAAAGTGGATTTGTGAAATTATTCGGATTGTATGGACATATGTTTAAATTTGTTATATAGTTTTCCCTACAGTTTAGTTGAGAATGATGGTGTATTCCAAAAAATGCCTTGGAAATGGTTTTGCCAACACATAAACTGTTGGCAAAGGTTCTATGTGTCGGCGTAGGTCTTAATTGTCGGCAAACGTTTAACTGTCGGGAAAGGAAGAAACTGTCGGCATAGGTACACCATTTGGCTACACCACAAGTGTCGGCGAATCTTTTACCTGTCGGCAAAACTTTCGCCGACTGCTTCTAGCGCGACTGTTCGTAAATTGTCGGCAAATCTTATAGTGTTAGGTTATCTGTTGGCAAAGGTAGCCTTTGCCCACTTTAAAAAGTGTCAGCATAGGTATGTTGTGTTATCCGTGTTGGACGAGCGGAGAGTATGGTCTCATTGACACCGTCAGGAAACCAATCACAAAAGCATGAACATCCATGCATGCTACGACTCAGAGTGACTCCGATCCCAGATCCTCTTTTGAACAGAGAAATATGGCATGGGAAGCATTGGGAATTCTTGACCCAACGTAATCATATTCAACCTGAGATGATGGAAATGACTCGGTGCAAGAATATCCTTATCGGCTTGGGGAGGAACGCCTATCATTCAAGAAAGGCTGCAGAAGATGAGAGACATTGATCATATTTGTTTTTTTGCGAAGTTTGATTGGAACTTCTCAAATCGTATTGTCATTTAGATGCTACTTGGGACTGCTCCGCTCCACAATATTTTAGGCAAACGGTTTCAGCTCTATGCATAGAGTTCGAGAAAAAAAGGTGAAAATATTAGAGCACCTAAGGAGGTACTCCACAAACTCTAGTATTTTTGTAGAGCTGCTCCACGGTAGAGTTTGCAGAGTAGTCCCAAACACCCCATTAATGCTTATGTTTTTACGCCTGACTCACTAGATGAGCTAAACCTGTCTGGGTGTATTTGCCTCGTGGCTTTATTCTGTACCGGTGACTCAGCTGTGTTACCATTTTCGGATAATAGAAGATGAATCTTTATTCCCTTATCTAAAAAAATCAGCTTCATAATTAATCTACCAAGCACCTATTTCCGTTCACCACTCGTTAAACTGGAAGTGTCATAATTATTAACAAACTTGAATATTTTTTTTTGATTCCCGATGCAAAGGTTCATCATCTCAGTTTTGCTAGTGTAAGAATATTGGGTTTTACTAGGGTGCCCTTAAATGATTGTGAGCTATTCATTTATTTTGATGGGACGGCTATATGATTGCCTATTACTTTCGAGGACGTAATATGTCATATACATGTGAATTGATACACTTTAATTTGCATGAATGTGATTTGCATGTGTGCCAACGTGACATGTACGTGATTTGTGTATGGTGTTAGTGTGTAATACATGATTACGTGTACGTAATTTGCATGTGATACCAGACCATACATGTTGGATTGGTGGCCTGGTGGGTAGAGTACATGTAACGTATTACATTAACAATTTTTTTTATCAGGTAAATACACTTGATTGTATGATTTTTTTTGTCAGCCAACATTGCAACATATCACAATTTCATAGCGTGTCATTATTACACCCGAAAATTTGCTTTCTGAAAAATAGGATTAAATTGCTTTAATTTTTAATTTTGTGCTCATGAGAATATAGGGAAATAAAAAAATTTCATCAAATTAAAAAAATGTAGGGTTAGAACTTGTTTATGCATTTCATGTTGGTGCATGGTTTTATTGTGGTGAGTGGTGTTTTCAAAAATTCAAAACTGAATTCAAAATAGATTTACAAATAGCTTTGAATAAAAAAAATGGACAAACCCTCCTTCTCCATTTCTCTCCTCCTAGCCCAGCTCGGCACCAGCGCATGCGCTCCTCCCTCTCTCTCGCTAACGAGGCGACCCCACGCGGCAACCATCGTCTTCCTTGCGATGGAAGGTTCCCCTACGACTTCCTTTCTTGCAGCCGACAAATCCGCCTCCCGAACCCCGCCCTTCCTCCCTCGTCAAGCCCCATGGCTATAAAATCCAAGCCTCGACCCTCCTCCGCCCCCTTTCCAAGCTCTTGTGGCCTCTCCCGAGCCCTAGCGCCCCGCCGCGGCGAGCTGTAACCCTAGACGCGCCGCCCACACCGCCCCGTCGCTGCCGAGCCCTATCACCGCCCTTAGCCGCTTCCCTACCTTCGGAATCCAGTAAGGGAGGTCCCCAGGTGATCTCGAGTCCCGTTTCTTGCTCTCTCACGCTTTGGTCATGCACGCCAACCATCCAGTGCCGCCCCGTCGAGCTCTGCGCCGCCTCTGTGCCTTCGCGGCTCCTCCCGAACCCTAGCCGAGACCGCTGTCTCCCCTCTATCTTGCAGTGCTACCCCGAAGCGATTTGGGGACCTTTTTGCCGAAGTAGTGAACTCCGACGAGCTCCGTCCTCGCCGGCCATGGCGCCACCGTGCCGGCTTTCTGCTCCGGCCGAACGCTCTCTCTCTCTCCTCTCCCTCCCGATCTATTCTCAGTTGTTGAACCAGATCCAACGATCCTGAGAGCCCCATACCCTTCTCCCTGATACTTGCTAAAGAGCCCCTCCTCTTCTTCTAAATCAACCCGCAGTCCTCGGTCGGTTTTAAATCTGAATTTGATTTGTTTTAAATCGAAAATGAGTTCCATATATTTAGAGCAATGCCACTAAAATTGTTTTAAATATAAAAACTCCATTTTAACTCTGATTCGGTCCGTTCAAGTTGCGTTAGATTCGTAGCGACGTAATATACCTATTAGTGAACTTTCAAATCATGTTTAACAACTTTGAAAATCCAAGTAATTAATGTCTTTTAAATATTACTTTTTATAAGCAAAACCTTGTTTAATTTGTAACTTCTTCGTTTTAGCTCCGATTCTCGTGATCCGCACATCTGTGTATGTAGCGAGATGTAGAATTGTTTTATAAACCTTTTATTTTTGCTTTTCTACTGTTCGTGTACTGTTCTAATCTATACTGTTTGTTTGCTATGCATGTATGTATGAATGCTTGTGTGGTGTTGATGTTCTCGAGTAGACAATAAGTGTTCGTTGGAGATCTGAAGCAACCTTTGAAGATCAAGATCAGCAGTGATACTCAGTTTAAGGAAAGTATAATATGAGGCTCCTTGTTTACCTATGCACCATTAATACATTACTTTTCATATGCATGAGTTAATGAACTGCTTGGAGTTTATCTACCTTGTTATTGATTACCCTGTCCTTGTTTACCTATGGGTTATTGCATGTGGTTAGTATGCTTAGTTTGCTTATACAAATAACTGAGATGTGAACTTGACTATGCATATATGCAACTGATGATTAAAATATAATTTTTAGCAACATGGGACAAAAGGGGGCTAGAGCATTAAGCTATCCTCATGGTGCTCTAGTTTCTCTCCATAGGACTCTCCTTTAAGCGGCAACCCAGGACTTACAGAATAACCATGAGAACTACATGGCTCTGGTCTTAGTCTAGTACCTTGTTCGGTTCTGATTTGTAGTAGCTTACCAAAAGGGCGGGATGAAGGTGTTGTGATGGTTATGGGTCTTGTCCTTCCATTGTGTATATAATACTGCGGTAGGGTGCCACTTTGGAGGGTGGGCTCCATGACGGCGCGTCGACTGGAATGTGTAACAGAACCGTCCGAATTATAAGAGATCAAGTACTAAAGTAGCCGAATTAATTGCCGCTTAAGAGCACTTGAGCCCATATAGTCTCGGTAGTCCATGAAATCTCGATGGATTTCAAACATTTCTACAATACAGCCAAGATCGAGATAGTTCGGTAGAACCATTCACATGGTATAAAGTTCAACATAGTATCGGAGTGCGAAGACTCAACAGTTATTACAACCCATGGTTCAAATTGAAATAGAAGCGGAAGTCTTTAAACACGATAATCTCCAAAGTAGTTCTTAATAAAGTCCAGACTAGGGACATATCCCGCAACAGCAAAAGAAGAGTCTGGAAGTGACCAAGCCCATGGTCTAGAAGTCATCCCCAATGGGGTAGAGACAGTTAACATAATAACCATGCAGGAGTTGACCATCTGCAAAACAACATGGGATAAAACCCTGAGTACAAGAGGGTACTCAGCGAGACTTAACCGTCATAAACGAAAATAAAGACTCCAAGGAGTATGAAGGCTTATGGTGGTTTAGCTGACTCTTTTGCGGAAAAGCATGCGACTAACCTTTCAAGTTTTAGTAAAGATACAACAGCAAGCTTTTAGTAATATTACCTGCCATCTACGTTAGCCACTAGTCTATGCCAGACATGTTGGATTAATCATACAAGAGCTTCCATCATCATTACAGGCTTTCCTTAAACCAGATCACCATCATTAGTTTCATAGTCGTGTAAATGTTGTCATCACCCTAGTCAAGTGCTCTCTAACCAGGAGCGATGGCGATTCGAATCGAATTCCTACTCAGCTGAGGGGTTATTCCCTACACAAACCCCACTCAAAAGCCACGTGAGTTACAGGTCACCGAATACACGATTCGGGTAAAGTCGCGGGATGGACAGGGACCACCGACATCCAGGGGCCGCCCGAAAGCCAGTACGTATGAAGGTCTTAGATCGCCCCACTGTGTCCGAATCCCCGCCTCGCACCAGCACGATGCGTCGCTATCCAAACCCGGCCCGAATAAAGTACCGGCTTCGTGGTCGGAACGAGTTATCCTTCCAGTTAAGTGTAGGGCATGCGTTCAACATGACCAGACGAATGACAAAAAAACAGTCCTTAGTTGACACGGTCGAGTCACCCCCGTCCAAAGTATAGGGAGTTTCCCGCCGATCTTAGTTCCATTAACCATTCCGGCTATCATTCCAAGATAACCCATATCATGTGATGAGGATATATCCTATATCTCGCGGGTACTGAAATCACCTGACTTCTATCGAACTAAGCCAACTAAGCATGACTGCCACGATCGAACTTTAGGTAACAAGGTAAAGGTATAGATAGGATAATAAGGTAGTATGCATCAACGGTTGCACTCAACTTCTATACTTAATGCATCAATAAAGCAGAAATATTAAATGTTAGACTTTTGCAAACCGGAGAATGCTCCGGGCTTGCCTTGCTCAAAGATACTGGCAACGTGGTTCGGGCACTCCTACAGCTGGTCCTCCTCACCGGGCTCCTCGGGCTGCACCTCATGAGTGGCTGGCTCCTGCTCCTGCGTCACGTTCTCCGGGTTCTCGTCCTGCAATCTTGTATGATGCAATGCGAGCATATATAAGCGGTTGTGATGAAATGAGAACATGATGAGATGATTATGGATGCGAAGTGTTGCATGTAACACTTAATAAATTCCAACACACATAACAGAGGTGTAAGTTGAGTATTATAATTAACCAATTAAGCAAGCAAGGTTAACTAAATAACCTCTCCTAAACATGGATAAGATAACACTTGAAAATAAAGTTGTACTATGAAAAGCAACAAACAGTTCAACATGCATTTTTTTAATACTACTAAATACTAGGATACCTCTAACAAAGTATCAAATATTTATATTGCATAAAACAATTATTAAAATTCATTAACCTAGTTATTTATCACATTTTAAACCCTACATAGATTTGCTAAAAAGAACATAGGGTATTTCATATTTTTCATAGATAGATCTCTGCTACAGAAACCAAACAAAGCAAGTTTCACATTTTTCAGAGCTATAAATAAATAATTATGCATTTCCCAAGTTTTAGCCTTAAACAAAATTAAATAAATCTACACAGAAAACTTATACAATAAATCATGCAAAATACACCAAACTGTAGATCTAGACAAAAGAAACCTAACAAAACTAGTTTGGTATTTTTAGTATTTTTCTGTGATTTGATATGCATTTTACAAAATTCAACCGAAATAAAAGGAAATCATTTTGTTTTCGGATTAACCCTAAAACGCTACGTGCACCCAAAACTTGAACACACGCATGCACACAATGACCAACAGGTGGGGCCTCGGGCCCACACGTCAGCCGCAGACACACAGGTGCACACGGCGGCGACGCAGCTCGTCGCCGGCGAGGTTTTCGGCGGCGGGGTCACCCTTGTCGGCTTCGCCTTATCAAGGCGGAGCCGATGGTGGTCTCAGATAGGCGAGCGCGTGCACGGCGGCGGCGGCGCACGACGGCAGAGCAGTGTGGCACGGCGAGCGGAGCTGCGGTCGGCATCCGCGGCACGACGGCGGAGCACACCAAGCCTCGAGCGAGGTCAGGGGAGGGAGAGGCGGCGTGGAACGGTGCGCGGCGCTTGGAGCCAAGCTCGACAGCCGCGGCGCGGCGGCGCTCGATTGACGCCGGTCGAGGCCTTACCGAGGCGGGTGAGAGGCGTCGCGGAGGCGGGAAGGCGAGGCGGAGCGGTGGTGCGCACGGTGGTCGGCGGCGTGGAGCAGAGCGGCGGGAACGGCGCGGAGGCGACGGCGGTGCGCGGCTCGCGGCGCTACGCTACTGCTGCTGCTAGGGTTTTGGGCAAGAGAGCGAGAGTGACGGAGAGCGAGGCAGAGCAGGAGGCAGCGACGGTTTTGGGCGCAGTCGGGACGGCTACCGCCCAGGCCGGCCGTACACCGGCGGCCGCGTGGCGCGCGCGGACCGGGCAGTGGCGCGACGCGGTTCAGCGCGCGGCACGGGAGTGGCGCGCAGGTGAGGGCGCGGACGCGGGCGGGCTGGCTTCGGCCAGCGGGCCGAAAGTGGGGCGCCGACCCACTTAAGCCAGGTAGGCTTTTTCATTTTATTTTTTCAATTTTATTCTTTTCCAAATTTGTTCAAAAACGAATTTTGACCAATTTAATTTTTTTTTCAGGTTTTGGTGCAAAAAGATAAGTTGCTCAGAACATTAAACTGCACAAACTTACTTTTTAAACTAGAAATAAAACTTAATTTAAAGCCTAAAGAAATATTATTTTAATTAGAGCTAAATCAATTTAAATTTCAGGAATTAAACTTATTTTCATATTTCAAATAAAGCATTAGATACAAGGTTGCAATTAACATGATGGTTCAAGATTAAACATATTAAACAATCAAGATTAAAGCAAAAAGGAATTAAGACATGAAATGAGGATGCTATGCATGGATGCTTGATGAGATGAATGCTTTTAGTGTTAATTAAGAATAGCTTAGTTATGCTTAACACTTGAGGTGTTACAGAATCCTTGCGGTTACTATTGGTTGGGCTGACAGGGGAAAGCTTCGTAGTGTACCCTGCCGCACTTCCTTGAAAGAGGTGATATGGGAGTCATGACCGTGGCATATGGGAACCACGACTCATGGGTAAAGTTGTACAACCTCTGCAGAGTGTTAAAAACTGTTATAACAGCCGTACTCACTGATACGAGTGGCCTGGATCCTTATTGATTAGTGGTTACTGGGATGGTTTGGTAATGACATGACAATGGTGATGATATCTATACTTATTAAATCATTCTCGGGAGCTTAAGCATAACTCAGCTACTTAAGATTAAATAATAAATGTGACCAACTAAAAATGCTTACTGTAGTTCAACCAGTGTCAAGCCTTTGAGCCTGCATCCCCTCATGTTGTGCTTGCTAAGCAGTGGTTTGCTTACACTTGCTTTACTTTTCTATACATGGATAAAAATCCCGGATGGGTACCAGATGAACGTTCTGCTATGGAGTTTTCCAAGATGTTTAGGCTTGTGATCAACTAGTTGACGATTCCTGTGGAGTTGGAGCCTTCACCAAAAGAATAGGGTTATAGTTTGTTGTGCGATGTAAGACTATGTCTTTTGTAATGAATATTATTATGTTATGTAATAAAGGCATTGTCTTTGGTATGACCCCTTCATTTGTAGCTATATGTGTGAATTGAATTCCTGGGCACACATATGGTGTGTATCTGGTTTTTTCCTTAAAACTGGGTAGTTCAAAGTGGTATCAAAGCTATGTCGACTGTAGGACGCAAGCCTAGATAGTATCAAAGCTATGTCGACTGTAGGACGCAAGCCTAGATAGAAAATGGTCGTCTTAAGGTCTAGAATTTGCTATAAAATCCTTGTTCTATAAACCTTGTTGTCATCTTCTATATTGTTCCGTTCCTTGATATTTATCTCATCCTTGTTACTCTAAATATTTGTTCCTATATTCACTCCTTGGTTCTGAGCTGCTTTTAGAACTGCCTCTTACCACCTTCTTGCGTGTTGTGAAGATGAAGCCTTAGGATTGAACCCTTGGTGTATCATGAGCTATAGTGTAACAAGTTGAGTTAATGCTAGATGTGTGCACCTTAAATGCCTTGCTGAATTGTCATTATGGATTTGCATGATTTGGTTCGTTGTATGATTGGAATGATTTTGTACAATTTGTCTACAAGTTCATTTAGATGTAGGTTTAAGGTTTAATGCTTAGATAGTGGGGTCATTTCTCTCGTCTCTGTGGTAAGCTGTTACTCTGATCTGTCGAAGTTCCTCTTGATATATCCAAATCCAGACATCTAAAGTAAATGAAGCTTATATGGATGAAATTAGACCTCTACATGCTTCATGTGCTAATGGAATCACCCTCATGTCTATTTTGGTTTTGGAGTTATGATGGTTTTACTACACTACTATTTTTAGTCCTCGTCCAGGGAATGTTAGATCAACGGATCATGGATTTGAACTGATACTTGTGCTTCAAACAGATGGTTGCTACCACGAGAAGTGCTTCACATGGCGCCCGAAGGAAAGCACCCAATGCTAATCCTCCTCCACCAAAACCTCCAACTATAAAGCAAGTTATGATGACACAAACTCAACTGATGCAGACCATGGTGCAACACATGCAGAACCAGACTACAGTTGGAGCACCATCAGTTCCACCTTGAAACAAGCATAGAGAATTTATGGAGGGACACCCACCGAAATTCTCTCATACAAGCGATCCTCTAGAAGCTGATGATTGGCTTAGAGCTATGGAGCGACAACTTAACATAGTCCAGTGTAATGATCTCGAGAAGGTGCTCTATGCTTCCGGTCAACTTTGAGGAACGACTTTAGACTGGTGGGAATCAGAATTTTGGCAACATGATTTAAACCAGATTGGTTGGGAAGAATTCAAGACTGCTTTTAGATATTACCATGTTCCATCTAGTATGGTGATGATCAAGCATGACGAGTTCCTCGACTTGAAGCAAGATTCCATGTCAGTGTGTGAGTATCGCGACAAGTTCACTCAGCTGTCACGCTATGCTCCAAGAGAGGTGGACAGTGATGCTAAGAAGCAAAGTTGTTTTCTGAAAGGACTGAATGATGGACTTCAACTACAACTGTTGTCCGTGGTGTATGCTGATTTCCAAACATTGGTGGATAAGGCAATTGGGATAGAGAACAAACATCAGGATATGGCAGAAAAGAAGAGAAGAATGCAACCCCAATCCGCAAGTAGGAACACCCGCCTTTGCTATACTCCTTCACAAGAATTCCAGCAGTGGCACCATGAACCGTATGGTCAGGAATATCTTGACCAACCGCAGCAGCAACTTCTAGGTCAACAAGAGCAGTGGCCTAAATGTGTGGATGACCAAAGGTGTGAAATTCAAAACCTGCAACCAAAGGAATGGATTTGTGTCACGGTTAAGAAGGGAGTTTCCAATACCCCTCCAAAGGAAAGAAAAGTGTTAGCATTGCGGTGAATTAGGTCACGTGGTGAACAAATGTCCATAGACACAAGATCAACGAGAATGTGTGCAAGCAAGAGTTAATCATGTGTCTATAGAGACTGCACAAGAGACCTTAGATGTGGTGTTTGGCACAATTCTGGAGAACTCCAATCCAGCATGTGTTCTTTTTTATTCAGGTGCTTCACATTCTTTTATCTCTACCTAGTTTGTGAAGGAAAATCCTATGTTAGCGAACCCCATGAAGAAAACCATGTTGGTCAGTTCGCCCGAAAAAGACACAAAAGCTACCCATAGGTGTCCAAAAGTTAACCTTAAGATAAGGGGGGTAGACTTTAAAGCAAATCTCGTTGTCTCAGACCTTACTAGAATTGATGTTATTTTGGGAATGGATTGGCTATTGACACATGGTGGAGTAATCAAATACGAGCATAGAACAGTGAGTTTGACTACTCGTAAGGGAGAAAAGATTGAGGTTATAGCCACAGAACCAGTTGTAGAGAATTGTAGAATCAATCATCTTGAGAGTATTCCTATGGATCTAAATAGAGTGGTGGATGAATTCCTAGATGTGTTCCCTGATGAACTATCAGGTATGCCACCTGAATGAGACATTAATTTCTTAATTGAGCTTCTACTAGGGACAACTCCCATAGCTAAAAGGCCATACAGAATGGGAGTGAATGAACTAGAAGAACTCAAGAAATAGATAAAAGAGTTGCAAGAGAAAGGATTCATATGCCCAAGTTCCTCTCCTTGGGGAGCACCAGTTATTTTTGTTGATACGAAAGATGACACACAGAGGATGTGTGTTGACTACAGATCCCTCAATGAAGTCACTATAAAGAACAAGTACCCGCTACCCAGGATTGATGACCTGTTTGATCAGTTGCGAGGCGCTTGTGTGTTTTCCAAGATTGATCTTCGCTCAGGATATCACCAGTTGAGAATCCGATCTTCTGACATACCCAAGACAACATTTACTACAAGGTATGGACTCTATGAGTATACAATGATGTCGTTTGGGTTGACCAATGCACCTGCATACTTCATGTATTTGATGTACAAAGTGTTTATGGAGTTTCTCGATAAGTTTTTGGTAGTGTTCATTGATGACATTTTGGTTTTCTCCAAGATTAAGGAAGAACACGAGGAACATCTAACATTGGTTTTGCAGAAGCTTTGAGAAAATAAATTGTATGCTAAGAGAAGTAAATGTGAGTTTTGGCTGAAGGAAGTTTCTTTCCTAGGTCATGTTGTATCTAATGGTGGAATAGCAGTGGATCCCTCAAAATTCAGTGATGTGTTGAGTTGGATGCCACTGAAGAATGTGAGTGAGATCCGTAGCTTTCTTGGATTGGCAGGTTATGATCGAAGGTTCATTGAAGGTTTTTCCAAGCTTGCCAAGCCTATGACTACATTGTTAGAGAAGAATGCCAAGTTTGTGTGGTCAGATAAGTGTCAAGCTAGCTTTGAAGAATTGAAGGAGAGATTGACTACAACTCCTGTGTTGACGTTGCCAGATCTAAGCAAGAATTTCTCGATTTACTGTGATGCATCTCGTCAAGGCCTAGGATGTGTTCTTATGCAAGAAGGAAGATTTGTGGCTTATGCATCAAGGCAGGTGAGGAAGCATGAGTTGA
Organism: Microstegium vimineum; assembly: GCA_022036555.1. NCBI lineage: Eukaryota > Viridiplantae > Streptophyta > Magnoliopsida > Poales > Poaceae > Microstegium > Microstegium vimineum. The sequence goes on from CM039132.1 coordinate 9,319,151, forward strand.
ACTATCCTACCCATGATCTTGAGTTAGCAGCTGTGGTACATGCTTTGAAAATATGGAGACACTATCTCATTGGGCGCAAGACAGATATCTACACAAATCACAAGAGTCTCAAGTACATTTTCACTCAGTCAGACTTGAATTTGAGACAACGTCGTTGGTTAGAGTTGATCGAGGACTATGACTTAGAGGTACACTATCACCCTGGAAAGGCAAATGTTGTTGCTGATGCTCTTAGCAGAAAGAGTTATGCAAATGAAGTTAGTACGACACCCATGTCTAGAGAGTTGTGTGCAGAGTTTGAGAAGCTTAACCTGAGCATAGTCATGAATACCATGGAGATGGTATTAGAGCCAACCCTAGAACAAGAAATTCGTAAAGGGCAATGAGAAGATAAAAAGTTAAAAGAGATAACAGAGAACATAGTGATTGGTAAGGCACCTGGTTTTCATATGGATGAAAATGGAAGCTTATGGTTTGGTAAGAGAATATGTATGCTAGAGTCAAAAGTTATTCGTGATGCAATTCTACGAGAATCTCATGAGTCTGCTTATTCTATACACCCTAGAAGTACCAAGATGTACCTAGATCTGAAGGAGAAGTACTGGTGGTATGGACTCAAGAGAGATGTTGCAACATATGTGGCCTTGTGTGATACATGTCAGCGAGTTAAGGAAAAACACCAGAGACCAGCAGGTCTATTACAACCAATGAAGATACCTGAATGGAAATGGGAAGAAGTCGGTATGGACTTTATAGTTGGGTTACCACATACTCAGAGAGGTTATGACTCGATATGGGTAATAGTGGATCGGTTAACCAAGGTTGCTGATTTCTTACTAGTGAAGACTACTTATTCAGGTGCTAAGTTGACATAACTGTATATGGAAAGAATAGTATGTTTGCATGGAGTTCCAAAGAAGATTGTGTCTGACAGAGGTTCTTAGTTTATGGCTCACTTTTTGCAGAAGGTACATGAGTCTTTGGGAACAAAATTGAATTTTAGTACAACTTATCATCCGCAAACTAATGGACAAACTGAACGAACTAATCAAATACTGGAGGACATGTTGAGAGCTTGTGCTTTACAACATGGAACGAATTGGGATAAGAGTTTGCTCTATGCAAAGTTCTCTTACAACAACAGCCACCAGAAGAGTCTCAAGATGGCACCATTTGAGGCTTTGTATGGAAGAAAATGTAGAACTCCATTGTTCTGGAACCAGACCGGTGAAAGCCAAGTGTTTGGACCAGTTGTCCTCAGAGATGCAGAAGAACAAGTGCGAATGATCTGAGACAATTTAAGAGTTGCTCAATCTCGACAAAAGAGTTATGCTGATACTCCAAGAAGAGATTTGACCTTCATAGTAGGAGATTATGTATATCTAAAGGTGTCACCTATGGGGAGCATGAAGAGGTTTAACATGAAATGAAAATTAGCACCAAGGTATATTGGTCCTTTCAAGATTCTAGAATGACATGGAGAAGTAGCTTATCAGTTGGAATTACCTCAAAGCTTATCAGGAGTACATGATGTGATTCATGTGTCTCAGTTGAAGAAGTGCTTGCGTGTACCTGAAGACCAGATCCCTTTAGAGGAACTTGCAGTTAAAGATCTTACTTATGAGGAATTTCCCATCAAGATCTTGGAAACAACACAAAGGGTTACAAGAAGTCGAGTTATCAAAATTTGCAAAGTTCAATGGAATCGGTATTCCGAGGATGAGGCCACATGGGAAAGAGAAGAAGAGTTAAGGAAGACCTATCCATAGTTGTTTGAGTAAGCACCTTTCAAATCTAAGGATGAGATTTCTTTTAAGGGGGGTAGATTTGTAACACCCGAAAATTTGCTTTCTGAAAAATAGGATTAAATTGCTTTAATTTTTAATTTTGTGCTCATGAGAATATAGGGAAATAAAACATTTTAATCAAATTAAAAACAATTGTAGGGTTAGAACTTGTTTATGCATTTCATGTTGGTGCATGGTTTTATTGTGGTGACTGGTGTTTTCAAAAATTCAAAACTGAATTCAAAATAGATTTACAAATAGTTTTAAATAAAAAAATGCAGAAACCTTCCCTGTCCATTTCTCTCCTCCTAGCCCAGCTCGGCCCAGTTTTCTGTACTTCACCCGCAGGCCCGTTCCCTTCCTTCTTCTCCCTTGGGCCAAGCCCAGCCAGCAGGACGGCCCAACTCGGCACCAGCGCACGCGCTCCTCCCTCTCTCTTGCTGACGAGGTGACCCTCGCGGCAACCGTCGTCTTTCTCGTGATGGAAGGTTCCCCTCCGCCTTCCTTTCTTGTAGCCGGCAAATCCACCTCCCGAACCCCGCCCTTCCTCCCTCATCAAGCCCCATGGCTATAAAATCCGAGTCTCGACCCTCTGCCACCTCCTTTCTAAGCTCTTGTGGCCTCTCCCGAGCCCTAGCGCCCCGCTACGGCGAGCTGGAACCCTAGATGCGCTGCCCACACCGCCCCGTCGCTGCCGAGCCCTATCACCGCCCTTGGCCGCTTCCCAACCTTCGGAATCTGGTAAGGGAGGTCCCCAAGTGATCTCGAGCTCCGTTTCTTGCTCTCTCTCTCTTTGGTCATGCACGCCGGCCATCCAGTGCCGCGTCGTCGAGCTCTGCATCGCCTATGTGCCTTCGTGGCTCCTCTCGAACCCCTAGCCGAGACCGCCGTCTCCCTCTATCTTCTAGTGCTACCCTGAAGCGATTTGGGGACCTTTTTGCCGAAGTAGTGAACTTCGACGAGCTCCGTCCTCACCGGCCATGGCGCCACCGCGCCGGCTTTCTGCTCCAGCCGAACGCTCTCTCTCTCCCTCCCGATCTATTCTCAGTCGTTGGATCTAGATCCAATGATGCTGAGAGCCCCATACCCCTTCGCCATGATACTTGCTAAAGAGCCCCTCCTCTTCTTCTAAATCAACACGCAGTCCTCGGTCGGTTTTAAATCTGAATTTGATTTTTTTTAAATCGAAAATGAGTTCCATATATTTACAACAATGCCACTGAAATTGTTTTAATTATAAAAACTCTATTTTAACTCTGATTCGATCCGTTCAAGTTGCGTTAGATTCCTAGCGACGTAATATACCTATTAGTGAAGTTTCCAATCATGTTTAAAAACTTTGAAAATCCAAGTTAATTAATGTCTTTTAAATTTTGAGTTTTATAAGCAATACCTTGTTTAATTTGTAACGTCTACGTTTTAGCTCCGATTTTCGTGATCCGCACGTCTGTGTGTTTGTAGCGAGATGTAGATTTGTTTTTATAAACCTTTTATTTTGCTTTTCTACTGTTGGTGTACTGGTCTAATCTATAGTCTTTGTTTGCTATGCATGTATGTGTGAATGCTTGTGTGGTGTTGATGTTCTCGAGTAGACAATAAGTGTTCGTTGGAGATCTGAAGCAACCTTTGAAAATCAAGATCAGCAGTGATACTCAGTTTAAGGCAAGTATAATATGAGGCTCCTTGTTTACCTATGCACCTTTAATACATTACTTTTCATACGCATGAGTTAATGAATTGCTTGGAGTCTATCTACCTTGTTATTGATTACCCTGTCCTTGTTTACCTATGGGTTATTGCATGTGGTTAGTATGCTTAGTTTGCTTATACAAATAACTGAGATGTGAACTTGACTATGGATATATATGCAACTGATGATTAAAAGATACTTTTTAGCAACGTGGGACAAAAGGGGGCTAGAGCATTAAGCTATCCTCATGGTGCTCTAGTTTCTCTCCAAAGGACTCTCCTTTAAGCGGCAACCCAGGACTTACAGAACAACCATGAGGACTACATGGCTCTGGTCTTAGTCTAGTACCTTGTTCTGTTCTGATTTGTAGTAGCTTACCGAAAGGGCGGGATGAAGGTGTTGTAATGGTTATGGGTCTTGTCCTGCCATTGTGTGTATAATACTACGGTAGGGTGCCACTTTGGAGGGTGGGCTCCATGACGGGCGGTCGACTGGAATCCTTGTGGTTACTATTGGTTGGGCTGACCAGGGGAAAGCTTCGTAGTGTACCCTGTCGCACTTCCTTGAAAGAGGTGATATGGGAGTCATGACCCTGGCATATGGGAACCACGACTCATGGGTAAAGTTGTACAACCTCTGCACAGTGTTAAAACTATTATAACAGCCGTGCTCACGGATACGAGCGGCCTGGATCCTTATTGATTAGTGGTTACTGGGATGGTATGGTAATGACATGACAATGATGATGATATCTATACTTATTAAATCATTCTCGGGAGCTTAACCATAACTCAGCTACTTATGATTAAATAATAAATGTGACCAATTAAAAATGCTTAACACAGTTCAACCAGTGTCAAGCCGTTGAGCCTGCATCCCCTCATGTTATGCTTGCTAAGCAGTGGTTTGCTTACACATGCTTTACTTTTCTATACATGGATAAAAATCCCGGATGGGTACCAAATGAACATTCTGCTATGGAGTTTTCCAAGATGTTTAGGCTTGTGATCAACTAGTTGACGATTCTTGTGGAGTTGGAGCCTTCGCCAAAAGAATAGGGTTATAGTTTGTTGTGCGATGTAAGACTATGTCTTTTGTAATGAATTTTATTATGTTATGTAATAAAGGCATTGTCTTTGGTATTACCCCTTCATTTGTAGCTATATGTGTGAATTGAATTCCTGGGCACATATATGGTGTGTATCTAGTTTTGTTCTTAAAACTGAGTACTTCAGTCATGTGTGGTGTTTGTCAGAAAAGGAACGACATGCGGTAGCAAAAGAAAGGGGCACCTGCTGGTTTCTATCTCCATGACCGGAGGATTCAACATTATGTTTTCCTTTTCTAGATTAATTCATTAATTAGTTTAATTAAAAAATCCAAAAAAATCTTGACTCAGATTTATTCGAGATATTATCTCTTAGCGAGTAAAGGTTGTACATAGCATTGCCCAAAAATATATGGACTACTTACAGATTAAACAAGATGGTTGGTTTTTGCATTTTGCTTGTTCAGGGAACCAGAGTTTATTTTGTTTACGAAATTACAAATAACCTTGCATTATTATAGGTACACCAGAATGGTCACAGTTTCATTCAAATCATCAATTGTGGAAGCATTGCTTGTGTGTTCCTGATTCAAACAGTATATAAAGAACAAGATTCTCATCCTTCGTTTGAATGAGAAGAATTTTTTCAGTTCTGCAACACATAAGTGTGTGTTTATTACTCATGGAATTCAAACCACCATAACATTAACGATTTCTGAAAGTGCTGTTAACGGAACCGGATTAAGGAAATACTAGTATTTATTTGGTTCAGCACGTACGGTAATGGAATTAGATGCATGCAGTAGATAGGATTCAGAAGGACATGAACAGACCAAACGAGGGAAGATAGTGGTTGTTATCGGCTTGAATGGCGCCCTCCTATGTCTAAACCCTAGCTTCAACCGGGCAGTAAATTCTCTTGTAAACCATGAAAATAACAACCATACTGCAGTAGTTGCTATCAAAACCTCACCTTCATTTCCCCTAACAGCTATACATAGACGTACTTTGCAGTACTACGCGCTTGGAGACATTTACACCCCTCCCCCCCACTCCCTAACTATAGTTGCCTATAATATAGGTGAACATATGCATAGGAAAGAAAATTATCTAGAGCTCACTACCATGGAAACACACTTTTTTCCCCCAAACGCCAATGCAAGATTTTTGAGCCATGCCAGTGACTGTAGGGTTGGGCGGCACAAGGAATGTCACGTTTGCAGCATACCAGCAAGAATTAGTTGAGCCCATTAACATAAGGATGCCCACAACCTTTAAAATTCATCGATGAGAGAGATTTCCTGCTCAAAGCATCAGATTTTTCTATTGTGTGACGCTTTAATGAACTCTCACTGGATTCAGTTGTCCATGGAAAGGGACTGATTGGGAGTCAGAGGCGATTTGCATGTGGAAAGAAAAAAACAGAGTCGTGTGCTTATTGTAGCTTGTTGGAAGGATGAATATCTGCTGCGTACACCCAAGGAAAAACTTGATGGAAAAAAGAGAAAAAAGTGAAAAAAAATTCACTGCGTGCGGCCATAATACGTGGAAAAGAAGCCAAGGATATGTGAAAGGTAGTTAGGAAATATAATTTGTTTTAGTCAAGGTCATAATAGTAGAAAATGTATAGACATGTCCTGCCGGTCCCTCGTAGCTAGGTTGCACTTTGCTGGTCGCGTGACGTGGCGCACAAATCCATTGCACTCAACATCATTGTCAGGGCTATGTGATGCTACATTATTTGTGCACTCAACAGTAGGAGTGTAAACCATACCGATATTTCCTAACTGACGGACCAGACAGGATATGTCCTAAAATATAGGAACTGCATCCTAGAAAAAAAAGGAGAATGAGAAGTTTTAATTCTAATTCGTTTGTACGTAAGTCCTTGGCAAACTAGTATTAAACCTTAAGAGAACTATATATATGTGAATGCTTTTATAAAAAATTAATTTAAAATTATAAGAGGGTAGCCATAAAAAACAAGTTGAAATTTCTAGCAACCTCTAAACATAGAGGGCATAGCCGCTTCCAAAAACAGAGAACATTTTTAGAGCCATGAGAAGCCTAATGGTCTATACAAATTCCATTGCATATTTCTAGAGCCAGGCCAGCTGAGAAACTATATTTAGAGGCGTACTTTGATAGAACCGCCTCAATAAAAAAGAGAGACACGTCTAAAAACCATTTGTAAAGTAGTATGCCTCCTCCACAGTGGTCAATATAACAATTTTCTTAGACTTTTACACAGTAGTGGAGAGAGGCGAAGTTACATCCCCTTAATTAGCTAGGTAGTAAATGAAGCTAATTGTTGCTTTGATTGTTTGTTCTTTCTGTTTTTATTGTGTAATAACATCTACTAATCTACAATTATTCTCACCTCTTGTGTTCAAGTTATTGCTGTGGTTTTTATTATCACGTGCTCACCCCAAGTTCTGGTTGGACCCCATGTACACCTCGTAATTAGATAGTTAATGAACGTAACTTGTACTTTGCTTGTTTGCTTGCCTCTAAGTCTGTATGATATCGAACGACATCTCAGTTATTTATGACTAGTCTTCCTCATCCCCTACGATTGCATACAAAGCTAACTAGTAGCCTATAAAATAACTGATGATGAACATATGCATATGAAGTAAATAAAATTGTCCATACACATGAGGATGAATTCTGGGACACCAGAGATGGTAGGATTGGGCGGCATAAGGAATGTTACATTTGCATCTTCTGGTCAACATAGATTTGAGTGTCCATTAACATGAGGATGAGTTTTCACAAAATCCAATGGTCCATGAAACGGACACCGAAGTCAAAGGAAATTTGCATATGGGACCCAAAAAGGTGGCATAGTCATGTGATTATTGCAGTTTGTGGGTGGGATTAACATTATATTTAAGTCTTATTTGGATTAGCATGTATATCCCTCAAACCACATGTGTTAGAGTAGATTGAAGTAAATTTAAATTAAGTTTCACTCCAATCTACTTCAACACACATGGTTTGAGGGAGATACATGCACATCCAAATAAACAATACCTTAATCATATTATTATCTCATATGACATATATATATAGCCCATCTTTGGATCTATAGTTTGTATGTTAAACTAAAGTAACTAAATAATTGAGCTGGTACTTTTTAAAATTTTTTTGCTTGTCAACTTCTGTATTGGTTGATGATCTGTGAATGGTAAATAGGAAATTATATTTAGTTTATTTAAGGACATAGTAGCAATTGCATAGACACGTCTCGCAAGGCACACATTGCTCCATCACTGCCAGGGCTATGTGACGCTAGATTTGTGTGCTCGATCCAGGCCCGGCCCTGGGGCAGGGCGGGAGGGACACTCGTCCAGTCGTCCCAGGTCCAAAAAATCAATGGGCCCACGGTGAATTTTCCAATCACTACCACAATCTAAAAGTTCTCCTAGTGAGGTGGAGTTCTCCTAGTATTTTGATAGTTAAAATTTACTACAAACTTTCCCTAGTAAATGTCTTCTAGTGACAATTCTCATGTGTTATAACTAATGGTAGTGTTTTACTACTATTTAGAAACACTAGGAGAAGTCCACCATTCTAGTAGTGAATCCATGGTAAAAATAGCAAAAAAAGTCAGTATAGAGAGAAATCAGAAGTCACATGATTTTCGTGTGCATGCGGCCACAAGGGACTGAACTCGTGGCATTTTAGTAGATATACATTATAATCCATATTTGATACATTAAACGAATTAAAATGAAAAAAGGTTAAACTGAAAGTTTAAGGTCTCTTCCAGTACTACAATTTTGTGTTAGGTCATTTTCCCATCTGAGGCCACTTAAAAAAAATAAATGAATTTTAAAATCTGAAAACGTGTTATATAATTTCTTTACTCTAAATAATTTCAAGTGAAAAAGTCATTAACTACAAAGTTTCATACCTCTTTAGGCACTACAACTTAGATTTGTATTTTCTCTCCATCCGATGTACTTTGAAAAGATTAGGTAAGATATTTGAAAATTGGAAACTTAAAATTTGTTTTTTTGTCATAAAACCAACTATGGAGCTATAGAGCAAAGGCAAAAAATGCAATAAGTGAAGATATATAAGATTGGGACTCTTAAAATTTCAGACAATATTCAAACGTCCTCTCATTGAGACAAAATTGTGTTAAGCATATAAGAACTTTTCACTTTATTTGCAGTGCTTAGTTACACACGACTAGAAGAGAGTTTCCTTCTTCGCAGTCCTTTTTATCCCCATATTAAGGAGAATGTGTGGACTTTACTAAAAGATGATTGCTGATCCCATTGTCCACTCTTTCAAATGAAAAAGTAGTCATCAGATTATAAGTTGCAGATCCTTCAAGTACTACAATTTTGGTTTCACCACCCAATGTCATTTTGGAAACTTAAAACTAAATTTTCATGCCTCAAATGTGTTGTACCTCTTTGGGTCCTATATATGCATGGTCAAACTTTTGATGATTTAATTTTTTTCCCATAGGCAAATAAAAAACAAAGTACACGTTTGTTGCAGAGTTCACTCTGACAAACATAACAGTACTACTCTTGCACCCGGCCCATGTGTGACGCTTAACTAGTTGATTTTTGTCAGAGACACGATTTTTGACGCTATGGAATACAGCTGGTTTTGCATCCTTACATAATTGATAGCTACCATGGTTTTGTTTATTGAAGACATCGTGATAGATAAGTTGCACTGAAATGCATTCAGTGTCCTGCACCCATGTGCGAAGCTTAACTAGGTCGTAAAACTAAGTTAATTTTACATTCATTATGGAGATTTTTGACACCCTATAATTCCATGATGTGAACACAAATGCTAGACACTTTATATATATATAGAGTGATCGATCGATGTATACTACACACTGAGTTGCCTCAAACAAACATAGTAGAGAAGGGGAAATCCAAAAGCAGCAGTATCAGGGAGGTGGAAAGAGAGGCATGGGAGGCATAGAGAAATCTTTGTTCACAATGGTAAGGGCATGCATCCTGCAGAGAACTGATCAGCCACATAGTAATGCATTATACAGTAACACAAACATCTGGCATCCCTGATGAGCACTCGGTCCCTGTGAGGATGCATTTCACATAGTCGGAATGGATCACAGCTTCAGAAAGCTGGCATACGCATGTCATTTGTTTCACATAGAGTGGCACAGTGTGACAACTTGATCTGGATACACAAGGATGCACTGCAGGCACTCGTTTTACCAAAATTTGAAAAGGAAAAGATTCAAGGTCAAAGAATAATCCACACACATTTTTATTATAGTACTTTTCTGCAAGGAAACGCTACTCTGTCCTCATTCCTGCTGTACACATTTGCATACGTGAAGAAGTGTGACGGCCAGCTAAATACATAAATTGGTAATAAAGACTTAGTCTAATTTTGTAAACAGCTAGTATGGTTCATTCTCCAGATCAAAATAATAATTCAGTTAAATTTGTAAACACATACAGTAGTATATATTCCGATCTACTCCCTCAGTTCCTTTTTATCTATCGCAAGAAAAGTGTATTCCTCTAACAAATACGCTTCACTAGCGACACCTAATAAGGGACAGAGGAAGTAGCTCTTTAATTTTACAAACACACTAGTTGTTGGCCAAACCCCCAACTCAGAGAGCAACAATGCGCAAGCTTGTCGGCCGGGGGCCGGTCTACCTCCACTATGGAGTCCAATGAGCAGCTGCTGCCACTGATTCTGAGTTTATGACACAAGCAGTGGCCGGTGGCCGCCTCTAGCAATGAACCAACGAGCAAAGTACAGGCATCTCCGACCCTCGTTGTGGCCCCGCTGCAGCCCCGCTTGGCCCGCGTCCTCAGCTCAGTTGCTTCTGTATAGAGGACGACTCCTATATCCAATATAATGAGCAGTGGCTGTCAATGATTCCAATCAGCACACTTGCGTCTCCAAACCTCTGTGCCCCACCCGTTCGACCCTCGGTTGGGAAATGCATGGCAGGCCTCTACCAATGAACCAACGAGCAAAGTACAGCCATATCTGACCCTCGTTTTGGCCCCGGCCAGCCCGCGTCCTCAGTTGCTTATATAGAGGACGACTCCAATATAGGAGTAATGAGCAGTGGCTGTCTATAATTCCGATATCATTCGACCCTCGCTTGGGAAATGCATGGCAGGCATGGGAGGTACAGGGAATTCAGTCTTTGCCAGTGGTAGTGGTAGAGGTCGTGGTGCATTCGTGATGTGAGCATGGCACAATATGCATCACGCCAGCACCTGTTCTCTTTTATTTCTTCGAAGAGGAAGCTTTCCCAATTGCGGTCTACCTAGTTTTAAGAAGTGATCAAGATTGAGAAAGTTGGTATACTCACGTCTTTTTATTTCACAAAAGAATTGCATAGTTTGTATTATCAGAACGAATAATGTGGTTCCACTAAGATGACGCACTGAGTACAAAATCGACTTTTACTGCTGTTAGATTCTGATTTTTTTCACTCACGGTTCATAATTTATAGATACCAGTAGAATTGAAATTGTGGTTCATTCGCTATGAACTGCTAGTGTAAATTCATGCACTACCAGAGAATAGATCATTGGTCGATGTCTAAAATACGCGATAGTCACGGCAAATTTTATTTCCGGGACTAATAGACCTTTAGTCCTGATTGGTAACACCAATCCGGACTAAAAGTTTCCTTTAGTCTACGAACCGGGTAAAGGTACCAAGACCTTTCGTCCTGGTTCATAACACCAACTCAGACTAAAGATATACCCTTTAGTCCCGGTCGGTGTGTCCCTTGATGGGTTGGTTCAAATGGAAAACGTATCATTCATTGTCTACGTACAAGGTAGTGCATGAGGTCTTGGGTTTAAATCTCAGAGGGTGCAGTGGTGGGAGACATTATTTTTTTTTATGTTGTGAGGACCTTTAGTCTTGGTTGCGGCAAACAGGGACTAAAGGAGAGGACCTATAATCCCAAAATCTTAGCCCCGGTGGGCAAACCAGGACTAAATGTCCTTCCCAACCGGGACTAAAGACCATTCTTCTACTAGTGATTTGTACATGAAGTTTCTTTAACCTAGTGCTTGTCATAATAATTTGAAATTAATATTATGTTTTTAATTTTTAAAATGCTATTGGATGGAGAAATGTTCTCTACAAAAAAAGTTATCGTACTTGAAATTATCTACAACTTTGTATAGAAAAAATATATGTTAAGATTACTGATTATGTTATATTTAAATTTCTCAAATTAAATGACCTCGCATAGAAAAACTATCAAAAGCAAGGATGTAGATCTCGTTGAGATCTAAAACTTTCTTGTTGACAGTTTTTTTATTAGAATTCATTAATTTAGAACCTCGAGTCTCCATTTCAAAGCATTTACACTGATGGCATCCTTAAAAAAAATTGAGCACGCTAATGTATATCGTTTTATAATGGCGGCTTCCATCCTTATGAAAGCTACCAGTGTAAATTACACAGGCCGCAAGGAAGTTTACTGGTTTTTAGTGGCATTTCTTACCGGCGGTTGCTTAAAATGCTAGTAGAATATGAAAATATTGTTAGTAATTTTTTTTCTTCACTACTGATTTAGTGCCAATTATTCAATAAAAATTGAATAAATGTGTATCGATGTGAAAGAATGATCCACACTGATTTTAGTTACACTTTTTGATAAAAAAAACACAACTCTACTTACTTGTACCATACCTGCTTTTACATTGCCAAACCAGCAGAGGAGGGGCAGCAGGTTGGATGGTCCACTCTGTGTAGGGGGTCAATATGCTTGCGTCTCTAGTACACATTATATAGTGGGGAAGGGGAAAACCAAAAACAGCAGTATCAGGGAGGTGAAAGGACAGACATGGGAGGCATAGAGAAATCTGTTTTTACAGTTCTGTACGGGTGTGCATCCTGCAGAGAACTCATCAGCCACATAGTAATGCATTATACAGTAACAAAAACATCTGCCATCCCTGAGGAGCACGCGGTCGCTGTGAGGATGCATTTCATATAGTCGGAATGGTCCACAGCTTCAGAAAACTGGCAGACACATGTCTTTTGTTTCACATAGAGTGGCACAGTGTGACAACTACATCTGGATACACAAGGATGCACTGCAGGCACTTGTTTTACCAAAATTTGAAAAGGAAAAGATTCAAGGTCAAAGAATAATCCACACAGATTTAAGTTATAGTACTTTTCTGCAAGGAAACGCTACTCTGTCCTCATTCCTGCTGTACATTTGCATACGTGAAGAAGTATGATGGCTGATCTGCTTAGTTACCCTGTGAGGCGCCGGCCCGGCGTAGAGTTATTTTTGTTTGGTGACAGACCATTCAACAACACGCCCCAAGATCTGTTCCATTAATTATTGCTGCATATGTTTCCAAGATTTTCAGTTGTACTAAAACCATTCATATGATTCTCTAGATGAAAATAATACAGTTAAGTTGGCAAAGACCTAGTATGGTTCATTCTCCAGATGGAAATAATAATTCAGTTAAATTTGTAACACATACAGTAGTATATATTCCGACCGAGCTCTTTAACCTTACAACCATGCGCAAGCCTGTTGGCCGGGGCTCCACGTCTACCTCCACTATGGACTCCAATAAGCAGCTGCTGCCACTGACGATTCTGACAAAAGCAGTGGCCGATAGCCACCTCTACAAATGAACCAACGAGCAAACTACAGCCATCTCCGACCCTTGTTGTGTCCCCGCTGCAGCCCCGGCCGGCCCGCATCCTCAGTTGCTTCTATATATATTATATATATATATATATATATATATATATATATATATATATATATATATATATATATATATAATAGAGGAAGACTCCAATATCCAATATAATGAGTAGTGGCTGTCCATGATTCCAACCAGCACACTTGCGTCTCCAAACCTCTGTGCGACTGTTCCCGGCCCGTTCGACCCTCACTTGGGAAATGCATGGCAGGCATGGGAGGTACAGGGAATTCAGTCTTTGCAAGTGGTACAAGTCGTGGTGCATTCGTGATGTGAGCAAGGCAAGGCAGCACCTGTCGTCTCTTGTATTTCTTCCAAGAGGAAGCTTTTTCCCCAATTCTGGTGTACCTAGTTTTAAGAATTGACCTAGATTATTGAGAAAGTTGGTATACTCACGTCTTTTATGTCACAAAAGAATTGCACAGTTTGTATTATCAGAATGAATAATCTTGTTACACTAAGACAATGCACGAGTACAAAATCGACTTTTACTGACGTTAGTTTCTGATTTTTTTCGCTCACGGTTCATAATTTATAGATGCCAGTAGAATTGAAATTGCAGTTCATTGGCTATGAACTGCGAGTGTAAATTCATTGGCCTGTCATTGACACAAAATTGTGTTAAGCATATAAGCACTCTCACTTTATTTGCAGTGGCTAGTTACACACGATGAGAAGAGAGTTTCCTTCCTCAGACTCCTTTTATCCCAATATTAAGGAGAACATGCATGTGGACTTTACTAAAACATGATTTGTAACACCCTAAATTGTGCATTTTTCAAAATAGAATAAAAGCAATTAAAATGCATTTGTGTGGTCATTTTATAACCTAGGGAAAATTAATTAAGGATTTTGTGAAATAAAATTATCACAAATAGGAACATGATTGTTGCATTCATGCTGGTGCACAGTACTCCGTATTGTTGGAATTTACAAATTTCAAACTTGTATTCAGATGTATTTGGAAAATTCAAAATCGAAAAAAAAGAAAAAAAAAGAAAAGCATCTCTTCTTCCTCTCTCCCTCTTTCCACCTTTCTGGCCCGAGGCCTTTACTTCCCCGGCCCAGCTTTCCCCTCCCTCCTCCCTTGACGAATGGGCTTTGCCCCGGCCCACTCTCCCCGGCCCAACCTCCCCCGCTCTTCACCTCTCCCTCTCTCACGACGCTCACAAGAGGACCCCACCGGTCAGATCTTTCCCCTCCCTTTCCTTTCTCCCCTCTCCCTCTCTCTCCGTTCGCCCGCGCTGACGAACTCCTCGGCCGGACTCGTTTCGGGGAAGGAGATCTTCCCTTCCTTAGCCAGCGTGGTTCCGTGACGTGCAAGCCAGGCCGCCGCCCTCTAGCCTTTCCTTTTCCCTTCCCCCTCTTCTTTCCTTTCCTGCCGCCGGCGCTTTCCTTCACCGAGCACGAAGCGGACCAGGATTGATCCCCCTTCCTTCCTTGATCGCGCCCGGACCTATTTAATCGAGCTCCCGCACCTCACCTTCCCCACTGCAACCCCCACCTCGCACAACAGAGCCATCAGCCGCCTCCGCGATCGAGATCCGCGCCGCTGTCGGAGCTCCGCCGTCGGAGTACAACCGCACCGGCCCTCACCGCCTCTGAGCTTCGTGAGGTGGTAAGTGGAGTCCCCCGACACCGCCAATCCCCTCTTCCCTCTCTGTTTCGTCCGATTGAGCCGTGTCCGCGACCGCCGTCGTTGCAGAACCGCCGTGCCGCGTGGTCACTGCGTCACCGCGCACAATCCGTTCAATTAACCCTGCCACCGTCTTCGCCGTTCTCCCCTCTCTCTCCCGGTCCTTTCCGCATCGAAAATGGTGCACCGACGCCTCTAATCGCGTTGCGCCGCCGCTCACCGGCCATGGCGCCGCCGCCTGCCCCGACTCCGGCCGCCGAGTGCCACCACACTCCCCCTCTGATCTAATCCGGGCCATCCATTTCAGATCGGACGGCCCCCAGCGCTTCATACCGGTTCGGCCGGTAGTTTTACGAAAGAAACCCCGCGGGTTTTGAAGTCTGAACCCGCCGTCCCTTGGCGTAAACTGAGACCCCGTCTTCTCTTTTGAAAAGCGTACTTCCTTTTCAGTTTGATTTAATTCGAAAATAAAAAGAAAACCTTATTTACAGTTTTGCCACTCTATTTCAAATGCTTATAAATTGCTCGTTTTAAATCCAAATCGACCCGTTCGAGTTGCGTTAGGTCCATAATTTTATGCTCTATCCAGTAGTAAAGATTTCATCTATGTTAATTACTTTTGAAAATCAAAGAAAATTAATTCCGTAATGCTTTAATCTTGCCCTTTTTCAAAATCCCGTTTAATTCATATCTTTTCCGTTATAGCTCTGTTTTTCGTGATTCAAGCGTCTTTGTGATCGTAGTGAGACGTAGATCAGTTTTATAAACTTTTCCTTTTATTTTATTATGTTTGGTGTACTGTTCTAATCTATAGCCTTTGTTGCTTGCATGTTATGCCTCTGCGTGATTGCATGTGATGTGGTGATCGAGTACAGACGGTGAGCAGTACGCGGGTGATCTGGAGTTTTGCTTTGAGCAGGAGCAGCAGCAGGAACCCTTTGAGCAAGGCAAGTATTATATGGGATCTCCCTTGATGTCCTATTCATGAAGCTTTTCAATAAAATCAAATGCATGTGTCTAATATTGTCACCATAGGGTTCACCTAGATTTGACTACCTCTATCCTTGAAATCCTATGGGTTACTTTTGCATATGGGTAGTTATTGCTAGTGCTTCTCTTTAATAAGCATGATCCTTTAATCTTTATTAATGACTACATGAGATGATAAAGTAAAACTTGACTTTTTAGCAACATGGACTTAGGACCCCTTTCTGTCAGCAAAAGCTGGGACATACAGTACAAGCATGAGGGCTATATGGCTCTGGCTTTAGTTCAGTATTAGGGTCACTCTCTCGCATGCGGCAGTTCACGAAAGTTGCCATTGTCGAGCGGTTGCGGAGCGGCTGGAGTGGGGACCACTGCGTGTGTGTACCATCCCGGGGCTCCTATATACCCCTTGCCCGTGGATCCGTACTGTCTGTGGTATGTCAGCGAACCCCTTTGAAAGACTTCATAGTGTTCCCTGCCCGCTCACCTTGGTAGTGTTAAGGGAGTCATGATCCCGGGGCATTTGGGCAAACACGACTCATGGGTAAAGTGTACAAACTCTGCAGAGTGTTAAAAACTGGTATATCAGCCGTGCTCACGGACACGAGCGGCCCGAAAAACTCATAGACTCTTTGGTTACTTATTGGTTATTTTTATGAATCACTTTATCATGGAATTATGTTACTTGTTCAATTGTTTACTTGATCATGCAATTTAATTTGGGGACTTAAGCATAACCTTGATTCACCACTTGTAAAGTTTTGTTACAAATTAAAATGCTTATCGCAGTAAACCAGTGTCATACTTTTTGAGCCTCATGAACCCCATATATACTTGTTGAGTACGAAAGTACTTACGCTTGTCTTCTTTCTTTTCAATATTTGGATAAAAATCCCGGATGGGTACCAGACTACCAGAGCTATGAGGAGTATCCAGAGGACTTCTAGGTTTGGGGTCAACCAGTTGACGTCCCTGTGTTATAGAGCTTCGCGAGAGTTATCTTATATTTCCGCTGTTATGTAATAGACACTATTTAAATACTTGTTCGCTATGTAATAAACACTTGTGATGGTACAATTTTGATAATTTGTCGGCTTATGTGTGTGACTGATCTCTGGGCACACATAAGATTATTGCATCCCGTTTTGTCTTTAAAACTGGGTGTGACATGATTGCTGATCCCATTGTCCACTCTTTCAAATGAAAAAGTAGTCAGATTCTAAGTTGCAAATCCTTCAAGTACTACAATTTTGGTTTCACCATCCGATGTCATTTTGGAAACTTAAAACTAAATTTTCATGCCTCAAATTGTTGTACCTCTTTGGGTTTCTCCTATGCATGGTCAAAACTTTTGATGAGTTATTTTTTTTCCCATAGGCAAATAAAAAACAAAGTACATGTTTGTTGCAGAGTTCACTCTGACAAACATAACAGTACTACTCTTGCACCCGGCCCATGTGTGACGCTTAACTAGTTGATGTTTGTCAGAGACACGATTTTTTATGCTCGATCTGGAATACAGCTGGTTTTGCATCTTTACATAATTGAAAGTTACCATGGATTGGTTTATTGAAGACATCGTGACAAATAAGTTGCACTGAAATGCAATCAGTGTCCTTCACCCAAGTGCGAAGCTTAACTAGGTCGTAAAACTAAGTTAATTTTACATTCATTGTCGAGATTTTTGACACGACTATAATTCCATGATGTGAACACAAATGCTAGAGACTCTATATATAGAGAGAGTGATCGATGTATACAACACACTGAGTTGCCTCAAACAAACATAGTAGAGAAGGGGAAAACCAAAAGCAGCAGTAGCAGGGAGGTGGGAAGATCAGGCATGGGAGGCATAGAGAAATCTGTTTTTACATTTTGGTAAGGGCGTGCATCCTCCAGTGAACTTATCAGCCACATATTTATGGATTATACAGCAACAAAAACATCTGCCATCCCTGGGTCGCTGTGAGGATGCATTTCACATAGTCGGAATGGATCACAGCTTCAGAAAGCTGGCAGACGCATGTCATTTGTTGCACATAGAGTGGCACAGTGTAATATCTAGATCTGGATAAATAAGGATGCACTGCAGGCACTCGTTTTACCAAAATTTGAAAAAAGGAAAAGATTCAAAGGTCAAAGAATAATCCACACAGATTTTTATTATAGTACTTTTCTGCAAGGAAACGCTACTCTGTCCTAATTCCTTCTGTACACACATTTGCATACGTGAAGAAGTGTGACCGCCAGCTGATCTCTGTAGTTACCCTGTGAGGTGCAGGCACGGCGTAGAGTTATTTCTGTATAGTGACCGACCATTCAACAACACCCCAAGATCTGTTCCATTGCTGCATATATTTCCAAAATTTTCAGTCGTACTAGAACCATTCATATGATTCTCTAGATGGAAATAATATAGTTAAATTGGTAATAAAGACCTAGTCTAATTTTGTAAACAGCTAGCATGGTTCATTCTCCAGATCGAAATAATAATTTAGTTAAACTTGTAAACACATACAGTAGTATATATTCCGACCTACTCCCTCAGTTCCTTTTTGTCTATCGTACGAAAAGCGTTTCTCCTCACAAATACGCTTCACTAGACGACACACCTAATAAGGGACAGAGGAAGTAGCTCTTTAATGTTACAAACACACTAGTTGTTGGTCAAAACTCATAGAGCAACCATGCGCAAGCCTGTCGGCCGGGGCCCCACGTCTACCTCCACTATGGAGTCCAATTAATGAGCAGCTGCTGCCACTGATTCTGAGTTTATGATTCTGTATAGAGTCCAACGAGCAAAGTACAGGCATCTCCGACCCTCGTTGTGGCCCGCTGCAGCCCCGTTCGGCCCGCATCCTCAGCTCAGTTGCTTCTGTATAGAGGACGACTCCAATATCCAATATAATGAGCAGTGGCTGTGTATGATTCCAACCAGCACACTTGCGTCTCCAAACCTCTGTGCCCCACCCGTTCGACCCTCGGTTGGGAAATGCATGGCAGGCCTCTACCAATGAACCAACGAGCAAAGTACAGCCATCTCTGACCCTCATTGTGACCCCGGCCGGCCCGCGTCCTAAGATGCTTCTATATATAGAGGACGACTCCAATATAGTAGTAATGAGTAGTGGCTG
Organism: Microstegium vimineum; assembly: GCA_022036555.1. NCBI lineage: Eukaryota > Viridiplantae > Streptophyta > Magnoliopsida > Poales > Poaceae > Microstegium > Microstegium vimineum. The sequence continues at coordinate 9,338,162 of CM039132.1, forward strand.
TCTATAATTCCGATATCGTTCAACCCTCTTTTGGGAAATGCATGGCAGGCATGGGAGGTACAGGGAATTCAGTTTTTGTCAGTGGTAGAGGTCGTGGTGCATTCGTGAGGTGAGCATGGCACAATATGCATCACGCCAGCACCTGTTCCCTTGTATTTCTTCGAAGAGGAAGCTTTCCCAATTATGGTCTACCTAGTTTTAAGAAGTGATCAAGATTGAGAAAGTTGGTATAGTCACGTCTTTTTATTTCACAAAAGAATTGCATAGTTTGTATTATCAGAACGAATAATGTGGTTCCACTAAGATGACGCACTGAGTACAAAATCGACTTTTACTGACGTTAGTTTCTGATTTTTTTTCACTCACGGTTCATAATTTATAGCAGTAGAATTGAAATTATGGTTCATTCGCTATGAACTACTAGTGTAAATTCATTCACTACTAGAGAATAGGCCATTGGTCAATGTCTAAAATACGTGATAGTCTCGGCAAATTTAGTTTCCGGGACTAATAGACCTTTTTAGTCCCGATTGGTAATACCAATCCGGACTAAAAGTTTTCTTTAGTCCCGATTGGTGTGTCCCTTGATGGGTTGGTTCAAATGGAAAACGTCTTATTCATTGTCAGATCTACTTATTGCATTTTGTATTTTCTCTCCAGCGATCTGATGTACTTTGAAAGAATTAGATAAGATAAATTTGGAAATTTGGAAACTTAATATATATATATATATATATATATATATATATATATATATATAGTAAAAAACCAACTATAGAGCAAATGCAAAAATGCAATAAGTAGATGTATAAGATCGAGTCTTTAAAATTTCAGGCACTGTTCGAGCAGCCTATCATTGACACAAAATTGTGTTAAGCATATAAGGACTTTTCACTTTATATGCAGTGGTTAGTTACACACACAGCGAGAAGAGTCCTTTTATCCTAATATTAAGGAGAACGTATGGACTTTACTAAAAGATGATTGGTGATCCCATCGTCCACTGTTTCAAATGAAAAGTAGTCAGATTCTAAGCTTCAGATCCTTCAAGTACTACAATTTTGTTTTCGCCATCCGATGTCATTTTGGAAACTTAAAACTAAATTTTCACTCTGCAAATTGTTGTACCTCTTTGGGTTTCTCCTATGCATGGTCAAACTTTTGATGAATTAGTTTTTCGCCCATAGGCAAAAAAAAAGAAGTACATGTTTGTTGCAGAGTTCACTCTCACAAACATAACACTACTCTAGCTAGTACTCTTGCACCCAAATGTGACGCTGAATTAACTATTTAATGTTTTGCGTCATTACATAATTGAATGCTACCATGGATTTGTCTATTGAAGACACCGTGATATATAAGGTACACTGAAATGCATTCAGTGTCCTGCACCCATAACTTGGTCGTAAAACTAAGTTAATCTTACATTCATCGTCGGGATTTTTGACAGGGGCTATAAATCTTCGATGATGTGAAGAGAAATGCTAGAGACAGTATATATAGAGAGTGATCGATATAGAGAGTGATTCATATATACAGCCCACTGAGTTGCCTCAAACAAATATAGTAGACAAGGGGAAAACCAAAAGGAGCGGTATAAGGGAGGTGTAGAAGAACAGGCATGGGAGGCATAGAGAAATCTGTTTTTTACATTTTTGTGAGGGCGTTCATCCGGTAGGGCCACATAGTAACGCATTATACAGTAACATAAACATCTGGCTTCCGTGATGAGCTGGCTGTTGCTGCGAGGATGCATTTCACATAGTCGGAATGGATGAGAGCTTCAAAAAGTTGGCAGAGGCATGTCATTTGTTTCACATATAGAGTGGCGCAGTGTGACATCACGATCTGGATGCACTGCAGGAACTTGTTTTACCAAAATTTGGAAAGGAAAAAAAATTGAAGGTCAAAGAATAATCCACAGATTTAAGTTATACTTTTCCGCAAGGAACGCTACTCTGTCCTCACGCCTGCAGTAGATTTGCATACGTGAAGAAGTGTGAAGGCTGATCTCTCACAACGAGCAGCAGCGGCTGCCACTTCTGACAAGTAGGAACCAACGAGCAACGTTGTGGCCCCACGTCTGGTCCCACTGCAGACCCGCTATCTCCACCATGGAACACAACCAGCACGGCCGTCTCCAAACTTCGCTGTAGCTTGCATAACAACCTCCTCTATGGAAATGGCAGGCATGGGAGGTATAGGATATTCAGTCTTGGCAAATGGTTTGTGTATGTCTTTGTCTTGTGTATTTGTTCCCAGAGGAAGCTTTCCAAATTGAGGTGGTACCTAGTTTTAAGAAGTGACCCAGGTTGAGAAAGTTGGTATACTCACGTCTTTTATTTCACAAAGAATTGCACAGTTTGTAACTTTGTATTATCAGAACGAATGTACGTGGTTCCACACTATGACGACGCACGACTACCAAATCAACTTTTGCTGACGTTTGTGATTTTTTTCAGTCGTGGTTCGTAATATATAGATGCCAGTAGAATTGAAATTGTGATTCCTTGGCTATGAACTGCTAGTGTAAATTTATTTTTACGGGAAGTTTCTTTAACCTAGCACCTGTAATAATAATTTGAAATTAATATTTTAAAATTTTAAAAATGCTATTGGATAGAGAAATGATCTCTACAAAATGTTGTAGTACATGAAAATATCAACAACTTTGTATAGAAAAACTATACGTTAATATTACTGATTTTTATGTTATTTTTGAACTTCTCAAATGACATCGCATAGAAAAACTATAAAAACCAAAGCTATAGATGTAAAACTTTCTTGTTGAAACTTTTTTCGTTACCATTCTTTTAGTTGCTCAAATCTCCATTTCAAAATAGCGTAGATTGAATATGAGAAGAATGTTCGCGTGCATTTTTCACATGAAAACGAAAAATTTCATAAAACATGCATGTTGTGTGTGGCTGCCTTATTGGGGGCCTCTACCAACAGAGGAGGGACGGCAGGTCTCCAGTTTACTCTGTGAGGCGTCCATACGGCGATTATAATTTTCTTTGGGTTTCTCTGCTCTGGAGCCCATCATATGATTCTCCACATGGCAACAATCTAATTATATTTTTTTTTCAAACTTTGTAATTTTCTTTCCAAATCCATGATAGAACCTTCTACCACACAAAAAAAGAGTAGCAGCGTATACATCATATTAAAGATAAGATATATGTTCCTAGATTATTGAATATATTTTCACAATAAATTCATTTGAATATATAGATGTTGCTAATATTTTCTATAATATAGTGAAACTTATAAAGTTTGACTTGCACAGAACCAAAGCAAAATTTATTTTGGGCCTAAGGGAGTACATAGCTCTATGCTTACCATAAGAAACGATTTATTTTGATGAATTTGTCTTTTCACTTTAAAGTAGATGTTTGTTTGCAGAGTTCACTCTCGCATGAACATCACTACTAATGCATCCATCCATGTGAGACTCTTAGCAAATTGATGTTTACCACTGACAGGATTGAGGATGCTCTGGAGGACAGCGCTGGTTTTGCGTCCTTACATAATTGAAAGCTACTGTACCATGCATTTGTTCATTGAAGACGTCATGATAAAGTACACTAAAAGTCTAAAATGCATTTGGAGTCCTGCACCCACGTGTGAAGCTTAACCAGTTCATCAAACCAACATTTACGATGCCATGATGTACGTGAACCCTCATGCTGAAAGCAGTATATATATGTGGAGAGAGCTCACAGCTGAGTATATACAGCCATTTAGTTTTCCACAAACAAATATAGTAGAAAATGGGAACACCAAAAACATCAGTACCAGGGAGGACCAAGGATTGGCATGGGAGGCGTAGGGAAGTGTCAGTTGTGTTTTTACTTTTGGGTGAGCGCGCGCATGCAAAAGAGCACTTGATATCCACACAGCTGTGCATTATAGTAACAAAAACTTCTTCCATCAATGATGATGCAAACACTAGCTAGAGTGCCCAGTTCCTGTGTCAACTCTTTAGAGGCTACTTTGGGAACAGGGGGCACATTTTTCCTGGGTAGATAACCCCCCACGGGAACTTCAGCGGCTTGCCATTTCCCTGGGACCGTACGTTCCCCCTCCCCGTTCTCCTTTCCGTGATTCTGTTTGGAAGATAGACTAAAATAGGCAGGGTCTGTTACATGGACCTGTCCGTGTCCATCTCAAGTCGTTTTGTGCTAATGTGTTGGACTAACATGTTGTACTGATTGGTTGGCTTTGAAGTAATCTATAAATTGCACAATATTCTGAACTCAAAATAACAACACAAATAAGTTAAAAAATATTCTAAAAGTAAAAATAGAGGAACATACAAAATATGCTGATATTTTAAAACATCTTTCCTTATTCAAATTGCATACATTCATGAGATACAAACGTCCATATAACTATTAAAAATACTCCCTACATCCTAAATAAGTTAATTCTTAGATTTGTTTTAAGTTAAATTTTTTAATATTATAAAAATATTGCAAAGTGTAACTAATAATACTAATTCAATGTCATAATTCTTAATATTTTTTTATATAAATTTGATGAAACTTAATTTTTTTACTTAAGACAATTCTAAAAATTGATTTATACATGGATGGTGAGGGTAGCTCCTGATGATTGATGAGTAAAATTTCAGCCAAATTAATACAACTTTGTTCCTAATTTAGTTCTAATGCTAACTTAAGAAGGCAACCCAAACTTCAATAATTTTTGAATAAATTTGCAAGTTATTTTCAAGAATTGCACGTGTCTTTAGCTTTTAGGTTGACCTCCAGTTTCAAATACCAAGATGTTGCTGACCTTCTTGTTGACTGCTGCGAACCAAACAAAATTGTTATTGATGGAAACATGCTGGTATTACACACTTAATAATCATTAATCTGTCATACATAATCCATTACATGATCGATGAAAGCATCCTCACAAGAAAAGATAGAAACATATATCTTGCAGGTCATAAACTCATGATAAACTGCAAATTAATCAGGCTTTGGCAAGCAAAAAACAACAGGAACATAAAGATGCTAAAAAATCAGGAATGCATGACTTGTCACACCACTGTTATTATCTTGTCAGAAACTGACTCAATAAGCAAAGTATTGGCCTAATTATTATCAATAACTCAAGAGATGAGAAACTGTTATGTTGCTGGTGGTGCGAGCCGAAGTGACAGTAATGACAGATGAGAAACTAGAGGGCCGGCCGCGGTGGTGCTACGGAGCAAGAGATGTGAGAAAGGGAAGTGGACTTCATGCAGACAGCGCCGGGGGGAGGGGGTGACGGTCACCTCAATGCGAACCAGGACTTCCGTAGAGACAAGCGTCCCAAGTCGAGGGGCGGGGAAACTCCCCCGACCTGTTGCCTCACGGATTTCTGACCCGTGGAAAACGCAGGGAAGCGGGCAAGATTCCGCGTCTTCTCCGGCTTCCAAACGCGGTGGGAGATTAACTCAGGGGAGGTGGCCCCGTGGGTTTCTCGCCCCGGAAGATGCCGGGATCCCGACGGGATTCTGCGCTGCCAAAGTAGCCCGATGAGTTGAAACAAGCTAGGGAAGGAAGCAGGACACCAAGGGTAAGGCTATCATGCCGATTTTTGTCAAAGCACCTGAAGAGGATTGTGATTCAACAACTTTTTTGGCATTATGGATTGTGTATTTGTTTATAGAATATCGAAGCCTAACACCTTAGAGAAGGGAAGAAGGAACATTTCATCAAATTTGTACAAAACCCCAACAATAAATGGTAGATTCAATACTCATTTTTCATTCACCATCCTCTCACTTCAAGAGAGAACAATTGCATACAAGCTGACTAGTCACTCAAGTGATAGTATATATTATAAGGCTGGTATTGTTGGATAAGTACGCAGTATGGTAACAGTCATAATTTGAAGTCTAGTTACATTTTCAAAGGGAATGATGTTGTAGTACCGCAATGTTGTTTAGTACGGCCATTGGCATGGGAAGCCTAGGGGATCATATTGTAGTAAGTCTACCAAAAGGACATTCAAACACTGATACCTGATGGTACAGGCATTGGACAGGGCACCTCTATATATTCACAAGCCGTGTGCTCTGTTCAGCAAATGCTAATGTCTTAATTATTTTTGTTTGCTTGTGTACTCGAATCAGCTTATTAGACAGACTCATATCATGTTCAAATTTTGCAGAAGTAATTGAGATGTTTAGCTGTTGCAGTTCAGCAGTTCAGCCTGGCAGTAGTGGTTTGAAGTAAATAAAACAGAATTGTAAACTAGCTAGTAATTGATGCATCTGATCTTGCAGTTTAATTGATGAATCACTTGAACAATCATTCTCCATGTATGTAGTTCCGTTTTACTCCATACACGTATTGTGAACCAACAATCATTTTTTGGTGATGTATGACACTGGTTGCCTGGTTGCACCGGAATAATATTTCAACCTAATAATAATGCAACGTGTGTGGGTATATGATCCATAGCATCAAATTAATTATGATTTAGCAAATTTTTTGTATGTGCAGCACTGTTAAAGCGTTGAACTGGTAAACTTTTCTGGAACATACACAACACGAAGGTAACTAGAAGTAAAGCTGAGCCAATAAAGTAGAGAGTTGTGTGGCCAGCTGCAATTTCACCTCAGTATTTTAAACGAAAAGGCTTGGAATCCTATTCTTCAGCCACACGGATTTCGCATGAGACTATGTAGAGTCGTTTTCAGTTTCATCCTCATATGAACTACCTACCATTACTTGTGCAAGGACAATAAATAAATTATTTGCAGTGGGAACTTGCATAGGAAGCCAATGTTCATGTCATCCAAACTGAAATAAGCAGAAGTAGGTCATAGTTTGTACCATTAAGCATGATGAAATAATTTAGTCTTTTCTCTTGGATAAAGTATCTAATGCCACTTAACTAGTTAGGCATTTATATTTGTTCCTGAACAAGTTGATAAATTCCATATCTGATGACAAATTTGTGTTTTTTTTGTGTGAGAAAGGCTAAGTTTTATTAGTCAGGAAGGGTCACATCTAGGGGTGAAAACGGTACAGATATTTTCTGACAGCATTCATTTAGAGGGGTTTAAATCCGTTCGCATTCGAATTCGGATATTCAATATTCAATATCCACAGTATCAGTATCTAAATACTTAAATCGCATATTTACGATGTCTATCCAGCATGGTCAAATCCAAATCCAAAAAAAAATATAAAAATAAATGTAATATCAGCTATATCCAACCGTATCCGATCCATTTTCATCCCTCACATCCATTACCATTAAACTTGGAGTGAAGTAAGGAATATGTTGCAGCAACACCACTGGCGATAAAACTTTACAGGCATGCATGCTTTGCTCGAAAATTTGTAACCTATTCTGATGTCTCTTTGTGTAAATAAACTAAGCGCCCGGAAGCTCATCCTTTAGTGCTCGTGAGCATCTCCAATAGTTTCTTAAATATTTCTCCTAAAAACATCATGTTTTCCATCTCTGAAAAAGGTCGTCTCCAAGAATTTCAAATAATCTACTCCTAAAATATAGAAGACACTTTTATATCACACTACTGGAAACTTGAAATTCTCTGACCAGTGTCAGGCAAAATTGGAATTACCATGTCGAGCTAGCTCTGACGGTATTTTTATTTTTCCTGGCGGTAAGTGCACCGTAAGAAATTTCATGGCGATATTTTTATTTGTTATGATGATACGTACATTTTCATGTCGATATTTTTGTTTTCCCTGACGGTAGTGCACCGTAAGGGAATTTCAAGTTTCTAGTAGTGTCAGAAATCATATACTATTGTTGACAGTAGATAAGCCATGATTTAGATACACAAAATTTCGTCAACAGACTCGGAAATCAAAGGAATAACAACCCAACATGAACATAATTTACCAATAAATGGTTCTGGAAATGTGTGAGTGCAGGAGACAGGAAATGGACTAAAGCAGGACTAAGAAGGACCCTATAGGGGGTCAGCCATATAAGTATAAATGTTATAGTACTGATACTTACATAAATGAAAATTAATTCCTGTGGCAGGCAAAGAGAACGGGCCTACTCAACGCATGTACATTGTTGTATTCACGTTTCAAGTGAGAACAGTGCATATTGTAGTGATGTAGTGTTGGACGTGCGGAGAGTATGGCCTCATTGACTTTCAGGAAACCAATCCAAAAACATGAGCATCCATGCATGCTAGGACTGAGAGTGACTCCGATCCCAGATCCTCCTTTGAACAAAGAAATATGGCATGTCTAGCAAACAATCTAGCGACTTCATTCTATAAGTTCTATGTATATAAATATTTAGCCTATCTTCCGGTACCCATCTTTCAAGACTTATTGACAGGGTTCTTCATCCTCATTGAGGAAAACCTGCAGCGGAATATTACACCATTAGAGATCTTACAAATGTTCCACTTCAAGTACAAAGTAAATGTTCAAGTGAAAATTATTTCCAGCTGTAACTCATAAATGACACAATTTCACAAATATAGATCACAATCATTCTGCTAAAAAAGCTTAGTGCTTACTACTCAGCTCCTTACAAGTGCTACTAGAGAAAATCTGCAAGCAGTCATATCATCACGCAAATGAAATTTGGAGGTAGACTATGAATTAATTATTATAAGCATTGGCCCGTATCACCCAAAAAACGACGTCAACCAAGCACTACAGACAAGAGAATCACCATATCATCCCCAAGCTATGTTCCAAACTGCTTACAGAGAATGTGTACTTATTCAGGAATAAATAGCAGCGAAATAATGCATTAATTTTTTATTTCCAAATTAAATTCCCAACTCTTCCCAGAATAGTTCCTCTAACCAAATCACCATATATAGTTAAGTTAAACAAAATCAGCTAGCTCAAACCAGTTGTTTCAGGCTTTCAACCAAAAGACTTGATCGAGATGAGTGTGGTATTTACTAGCATACCTGATGAATGGTCATCTCATCCAGACGAACGTGTGTAGACCTTGTCTTTATGCTAGGGCTGTGATGTCACTGTAAGGTAAAATGGATAGATAAATACATGGAAAAAATTGTAGTTTCCAGTTCCAGGAAAACGAGCACAATGACTTTCCATATGCAATTCAGAGTCATAGTAAAGTAGTTTCATCCTGATATGAAGGTTCGATCATCAATTTCATGATAAATATCAATTCAACATAAAACATTGTATTCAAACATTATGAGATTTATATTCACTTTCTAAACATAAACAAGCACCACTTACATGCACTAGATGCTGATGTGGTCGCCACTGAGCACCATCTCTTCCATAAGTTTGACGCTTAGCCTCTTTCCACGCAGATATATATAGTTCGAGCCATAAGTTTCTAGCTGCAGCCGAAGCATGATAATTTTATAAAACAATTCAACCAAAGTATAACATCCAAAGATAAGCTCACATAAAGCTCCACCATATACATTTCTTTACAGTCCATCACATACTGTCGTGCTTTTGGTAGAAAACACAAATGACACCGAAAGATTGACACCGATTTATACCTCCTATTGATGTTAATTTCCACAATTAAAATCATATTAATTTCATATTTTAGAACATCTACTGACCATTTTGGATGTAGAAAAATTCAACTAGAACTAGTATGATGACAACCAGTTCACACAGCACTGGATCTGCAGCATTGAGATTGAAATCAAAGAAAAATCGATAGGATTAGGGTTAGGCAGGGAGAGGAACATACTGGAGAGGGCTGCAGCTACGCGCACAGATGCACAACCGCCAGGGGACCAATGCCCTGTCGTCGCCTTGGAGCCGGCCAGTGAGACTACCGCAGTCTTGGGGCCGCACTGCCAACCGGGGCACGCGTCGTCGCCTCAGGCCCATGCTGCCGCTTGGGGCCGGGGGTGGGGAAGAGGGCGGGAGGGCGCTGCAGCTCGGAGCAGCATGGATGCGCTGCCGCCGCTCGGGTCTGCGCCGAGCTGGATGGACACGCCGCTGCTCGGGTCCGCCTCGGAGGGCTGCGCCGCCGCCACTCGGATCTGCTCCGAGCAGGGGCCTCGAAGGGGTGCGCCACCGCCACCGCTAGGGTCTGCGCCGGGCAGGAAGGGCACGCCGCTGCTGCAGAGACGCGAGGAGGGGAGGAACCGGTTGAGGGTGGGGGTCGGGCTAGGGTTTGGGCGCAGCGTATTTATATCTTCGCGTGCACAACCAGATTTCTTTGGGCCGGCGGAAAGGCCAGCGCAGCCCAAGCCCACGTTAGGCTACGCGATTCAAGTCATGCACATGTGAAATTCATATTTTCTGTCGGTGTAACCAGGACACACAGAAAATGCGAACACATGGTTGACATGTGCCCATGATGTTTAGTTTTGATGATGAGCGATTGACCAACACATGAGTGTTTTAGTTTGAGCGTTTACTTCTAACCTCTTTGCGAAAGCAAATGTGTGTTGTCTATCGGCTTGTGGTGTGCAGGTACTATGCCTAGTGACAATGGTCAATGGCGTGGAGAAGGTCGAGTAGAGGCTTGCCGTGCCGATGGACTGAGAGCGGTGAAGGGCGGAAGCGGGGCTCGGACTGAGGGACCATGGGCGCCGGCGGACTAGCTGTGGTGGCTAGTACTTGGCACCGGCGAGTGCGAGAAGACATGGAGGTAGACCGAGTCGACCAAGTCAAGACGGTGGACGCGCGAGTCGAGCGGAGGCTCAGGGGACTCGGAGTCCGACCGGGCGAAGACAAGGTGGCTCGTGTCGAGTGGTTTGGTGGTTTGGGCCTCAAAACCATCCGCGTCGGTTTCCGAGTTTCGGCCGCAAAACTCGGGGTGCGGTAGTTGAGCCGAAAGCTACCGGTGGTGATTTTCGCAGGTTTGGGCCTTAAAACCTGGGCGGAGCTTCCGAGGAAGCGGGGATGGCACGTGGCGGAATCCTGGAGGTTGCGTCGAGACGACGGTAACTCCTGGCAGGAAGCGGGGCCGTCCATTTAAATCGAGGGAGATATTTACCGGAGCTTGGACTGCAATGCTTAGGCTAGGTAGTTCACTCATTGTATCTAGGGGGGTCTTTGGGAAATAGCCAAAGCCTCTAATAAATAGAGGATGAAGGGGTATCCTCATCCTATCTCTTGAACCCTAATCACTTTGCCCCATCTCTCTCTCTCTAACCTCTCTCTAGTTCATGAGATCCCTAGGTTAGTTTCATCAACCTTTGTAAGAACTCGATTTTGTTGCGAGGAATCGGAGGCCGTAACCTCCGTAAGCCATGGCGGCTTCGATTTCATGATTGCGTCCCGTTTTGCTTGTGTTCTTCGCGTTTTTGCTTCTGCTCCCTCTTTTCCCGAGATGATTTCTCTTTGTAGGGAGTAGCTCTTGCAAATCCGTTTGAACCGAGTTGTCCGTATTCGAGAGGAGCTTCTTTGCACCGAAGGATCCATCCTCAAACCTCTCGAGTACGCAGATCAGGTGTTTTCTTTGTGGTGTTCTTCGTTTTCCCCTTTCTCCCCCAAATCCGAGTGTTCCCGTTTATCCGACCCAAATTGAGTGATGATTTCTTCGGGATAGCTCCCCAACTGCACTAGGATCATGCCTACAAAGTTTGGTTGCAGTTGGTGATCATTTGGTCAAGATTTGGGAAGATTTGGCGGAGGAAAATCGCTTTTCGGGGTTTTTGCGCGTTTTTCGGCGGCGTCGGACGCTCCGAGGGTTTTGCGTCGGGCGCTGGTGCGTGCTGACGTCAGCGTCCGTCGCTTGGTGTGTCTGAGATTTTGGTTTGGTGCCGGACGCACCTCAGGGTCCGTCGCCGACCGTCCGTCGCCTCTGCTGTTTCTGAGTTTCTATCTGGTTCTCTGGAAGGCCGACGGACGCTCGCCTAAGCGTCCGTCGCGCAGTGTCCGACACCAACGGACGCTCACCCAAGCGTCCGTCGCCCAGCGTCCGACGCCCTGCCTTCAGCTTCTCCTCCGAAGGGCTCTCTGGAAGGTCGACAGACGATCTACGCCTAGCGTTCGTCGCCTAGCTGTCCAGCGTCCATCGCCTGTTTTTCTGGTTGTTTTGCTTAGGGTTTATGCCTCTCTCTCATAGGGTTTGAGAACTCTATCTTGGGGGTTTCCTGTGAGTTTTCCTCCACTGCCGGTGAGCTCTCATTTCTCCGATTTCGTCTGAATCCCCGCTCGCGTTGCTCGGGGGAGGTTGAGCACCCAACATCTGGGTTTGGCTTTTGGGAAGAGTGGCCCGAATATTTCAAGAGAAATTTGAGGCTCCCATTCACCCCCCTCTGGTCGTCGTTCTCGGTCCTTCAATTGGTATCAGAGCCGGTTAAGGATCATTCCACCTTAAACGGTTCTAGATCCGCGAAGGCGACATGGAGCGAGGTGTTGGCAAACCTCCGTTCTTCGATGGAACGAATTTCGCCTATTGGAAGGTGCGCATGTCCGCTTACCTTCAAGGGCTTGATTCGAAGATCTGGGAGATTTGTGAGAATGAGGACTACGTGGTTCTTGGCGCTCGGATCACTGAACTCCAAGCTACGCAACATGCTTCAAACGCAAGAGCCCGTAGCATCCTCTTCTTGAGTCTGTCTCTTCCTGAGTTTGAGCGGGTTTCGAGTCTCACTACAGCACGAGAGATCTAGCAAACACTTGTGCGATATCATGAGGGCAACCCTCAGATCAAGTCCAGACTCTTCGACACGTACCGTAGGGAGTACGAGAACTTCGTTCATTTGGCCGGCAAATCTGTTGACGGGATGTTCACTCGCTTCCAATCTATCGTCAACAAGATGCGTGTTAATCGGACCAACTTGCCTTATGATGATCATGAGATGGCTATCAAGCTTTTGCATGCTCTTGATCGGAAGGTATGGGAGATGAAGGTGGCTGCCATCCAGGAGTCACCGGGCTATGACGCCCTGACCGTGGATGAGCTATTCAGCAAGCTCAAGTCCTCGGAGATTGACCACCAGACCCGGGCCAAGCTTGAGAACCCGTCGAACCCATCCATGGCATTGGTTTCTGGCCCCGGCGGTGTGTCTTCTTCTTCCTCTAACCCTTCACACTCTTTGTTCGCTTTGTCTTTGATGTCTGTGACAGAGGAACAAGTGGAGGCGCTTGGAGATGATGAGCTGGCTTTGGTCATCACCAAGTTCTCACGGTTTCACAACAACCGTTTGAACCGTCGGCGTGGTGGCTCAGCCAAGGGGTGCTACCATTGCGGTGATGAGGATCACTTCATCGCAAACTGCCCCAAGAAAGCTGTGGGTGACTTCACCAAGCGCAAGGACAAGCGCGAGCACCGCTTTGAGGACAAGCACAAGGCCAAGGGCGGCTACAACCGAAAGTCCTCCAAAAAGGTGATCGACAAGGTGAAGGCCAAGCACCGAGCCTTCCTCGCCTCCCTCAGCGACATCGATGCCTCCTCCGACGGGGGCTCTTCCTCAAGCGACGATGAGTCGAAGGGAATGGTTGAGGACAAGTTCAACGGCCTCTGCTTCTACGCCGACGCTAAGCACGGTGGCGATTGAAGAAGGTAAGGTCGGGAAGTTCAAGGATGGCCCCGACTACGACTCCGACACCACCGAGGTATCACCCACCATCGAATCCCTCTCTCTCGACCTTGAGTCTCTGAACGATACCTTGCTTAGTCAGGATGCTTTGCTCAAGCGTGCCGCTTGTGAGAGGAACGATTTCAAAGCTAAGTACCTTAGCACGCTTCATGAGCTGGAGTTTGCTAAGGCACAAGTGGTAGTTACCGAGGAGGTAGAGTGTGATGCTTGTGCCATCCACATGTCTGATCTTGTCACACTCTAGGACAAGTATGGCACTCTACTTGAGGAGATTAGTGAGCTGAAGGCTAGGCCTAGCTTACTTGGTGCGTGCAAGTCCTGCTTAGGCTTGCGTTCTGAGCTGGCACAGAAGGATGCTAGGATCGTTGTGTTAGAGAAGGTAAGCTCAGATAGCACTAGAGAGTCGGATCGCGTTGAGGCTTTGGAGCTTGAGATCGCATCGTGCAGACACGACAAGATGCGTACCGAGGAAGAAAACACATACCTTCGGTCCATCTTGAGCTGGGTGTCTTGCCGAGAGCCGCAGTTGGGGATGATGCTTAGCCAGTGCAAGCGAGCTGGCAGCACGGGAGTAGGCTTTGCTACAGGTGGGAAGGACGATAGCATGTTCGGTAAGATCGGTGAGTGCAGTGGTTTGAGCGAGAATGAGAAACCCACCACAACACCCAAGCTTACCAAGATCACTCCACCTAAGCCTACCGACCCCTCCAAGTTTCCTATTCGAGATGGTGTGTTTGAAGAGCCACCCAAAACCACCCCACAGAAGCAAGTGTGGATTGCCCAACCAAACCACCTTCGCAACCCACTTGACACACTGCCAGACATCTCTAGTGATCCCCTTCCTAAGAAAGCTAGAGCCACCCAACCCAACAAGAGAGTGCCTACCAAGAGTGTGGTGAGGTACCATTGTGAGTATTGTGAGAGGGATGGGCACTTGGCTGAGTTTTGCTTTAGGAGGAAGAGAGATGATCGGAGGCAGGTTGAGTTGAACAACCGGGACATGTACCACCGACGAGTTGGGGTGCGTGAACCGGAAGTTCAGAGGCGCACTTCTAGGCCTAGAGGTACAATGCCTCAAGGTGCTAGGCCTCAGGAGGTGAGACCACGTGGTGGTCGTGCCCGGTGGGGTACCGGTCGTGACCCATACGACTACGGACCTCATGGCGGTGGCTTTACTCCACCCTTCTTTAGCGGACCACGTTTTCCCTATCGTGGTGATCGCTATCCTCCCGTGGGGTAGGAGATGTTTGGTTTTTCTCCTAACCCATTCTTTGGGCAAGTGGGACAACACTGGTATCCTTCACAGTTTACTAACCCCAGTGTTGGTCCGTTTGCTCACCCTATGTCTTTTTATTGATGTAGGAAGGAGGACTGGAGGAGACTTGGCTTGTGGATTCTGGATGCTCACGCCATATGACCGGAAGTGCCAAGTGGTTCTCCAGCCTCGACCCCGTGCGCCACACCGAGTATATCACATTTGGGGATAAGAGTAAAGGTAAGGTTGTCTCCCGAGGGTCCATCCGAGTCAATTCGTCTTTTGCCCTCAAGGATGTTGCTTTGGTTGCGAATTTGCATTTTAATCTTCTCTCGGTTTCGGAACTCCTTGAAGACGGTTTTGAGGTGAGCTTTAAGCCAAACTTGTCTCGGATTTTGGACTCTCGTGGTGAGCTTGTTTGCCGGATTTTACCCTTTGGGAAGGTTTTTCGTGCGGATTTTTCTATCTCTTCCAGACCTTCTCGGTGTCTTCTTGCCAGTTCTTCTTCCGAGCTTTGGAAGTGGCATAGGAGATTGGGACATTTGAGTTTTGACTTGCTTGCAAGGCTTAGCTCAATGGACCTTATCCAAGGATTGCCAAAGCTGAAGTTCGAGAAAGATTTGGTTTGCCATCCTTGCAGACATGGCAAGATGGTTGCTGCTTCCCATCCTCCCGTAACTCAGATTATGACCTCACAACCTGGCGAGCTCTTACACATGGACACAATTGGTCCAGCTCGGGTTAGGTCGGAAGGAGGGAAGTGGTATGTTGTAGTAGTCGTTGATGACTACTTGAGGTACTCTTGGGTGTTCTTTTTGGAGAGTAAGGATGAGGCTTTTATGCATGTGCGTGATCTGATTTTGAGATTGCAAAATGAGCTACCTAAGCATGCCATGAGAGCTATTCGCAGTGACAATGGCACAAAATTTAAGAATGCTCAATTTGCATCTCTTTGCTCTTCTTTGGGTCTCGATCACCAGTTTTCCTCTCCTTACACTCCCTAGCAGAACGGTGTTGTTGAGCGCAAGAATCGGACCCTTGTTGAGATGGCCAGGACGATGCTCGATGAGCATAGGACTCCTAGGCGGTATTGGGCCGAAGCGATTAATTCTGCTTGCTATGTTTCCAATCGCATTTTTCTCCGGGCTTTCAAGAAGAAGACATCTTATGAGTTGCGATTTGGGAGACCACCCAAGGTAAGTCACCTACGGGTGTTTGGGTGCAGGTGCTTCATCCTCAAAAAGGGCGGTAAGTTGGATAAATTTGAATCACGGTCTTCTGACGGTATCTTTCTTGGTTATTCTACTCACTCTCGTGCTTATCGTGCACTTAACCTAGACACTAACCGAGTGATGGAGACTAGTGAGATTACATTCGATGAAACTATGCCCTGTGTTTCCACTGCTTTTGAGCTTGCAGGTGATGATGAGGTGAACACCAGCATCTTTGTGGAGGAGGAGCAGGACGACGCCGATTGGGGTGATCCCGAGCTGACTCCACCGGCTGCCCCAGTCGACCCTGTGACGTCTACGTCGGCTCACGGCCTGGACCCTTCTACTTCCTCTACATGGGGGCCGTTCGAGCAGCTTCCTCAGTCGGCGCCCGTTGCACTTGAGGGAGCTCCAGCTGCTGTCGAGGGGGAGGCGACTTCTTCACGTGAGGCACCGCTACACATTCAGCATCGCCACCCTCCTCAGACTATGATCGGCGACATCAACGAGCGTACCACACGCTCCAGGTCATATCGTATCTCCCACTTTGCTCATTCGGCTTTTGTCGCGTCTTTTGAGCCCCGAGATGTTGGACATGCATTGATGGATCCGGATTG
Organism: Microstegium vimineum; assembly: GCA_022036555.1. Classification (NCBI taxonomy): domain Eukaryota; kingdom Viridiplantae; phylum Streptophyta; class Magnoliopsida; order Poales; family Poaceae; genus Microstegium; species Microstegium vimineum. The sequence goes on from CM039132.1 coordinate 9,354,758, forward strand.
GGTTAATTCCATGCATGAGGAGTTAGAGAACTTTGAGCGAAACCGCGTTTGGGTCTTAGTGCCACCACCACCAAGTTGCCACCCTATAGGAACCAAGTGGGTTTTCAAAAACAAACAAAGTGAGGATGGGGTGGTAGTGCGTAACAAGGCTAGGTTGGTAGCGCAAGGCTTTTGTCAAAAGGAGGGAATAGACTATGAGGAAACCTTTGCTCCCGTAGCTCGTTTAGAAGCCATTAGAATCCTTTTAGCTTTTGCGGCTTCTAAGGGTTTTAAACTTTTTCAAATGGACGTTAAAAGTGCTTTCTTAAACGGCTACATAGAGGAGGAAGTGTATGTTAGACAACCTCCCGGTTTTGAAAATCCCAAGTTTCCAAACCATGTTTTTAAACTTCACAAAGCTTTGTATGGTTTGAAACAAGCCCCTAGAGCATGGTATGATAGGTTGAAAACGTTTTTTCTTGCTAAGGGTTTTAAAATGGGATCGGTAGATAAGACGCTTTTTCTCCTCAAGCAAGGTAAAGACACTCTCCTAGTCCAGATTTAAGTGGATGATATCATCTTTGGTGGTTCTTCTCATGCTCTTGTTGCCAAGTTTGCAGATCTTATGAGATGAGCATGATGGGAGAGTTGACTTTCTTTCTTGGGTTGCAAATCAAGCAAACCTGAGAAGGGACGTTTGTGCACCAAGGCAAGTACACGAAGGATATCTTGAAGAAGTTTGACATGGGCGAGGCAAAGCCCCTCTCGACGCCTATGGCAACTACTACTACTGCCTTGGATGCGGATGAGGAAGGAGAAGCGGTGGACCAGATGGAGTACCGCAGCATGATCGGGTCTCTTCTGTACCTGACGGCGACCCGACCGGACATTCAGTTCTCCGTCTGCTTGTGTGCGCGCTTTCAGGCGTCCCCACGGACTTCGCACAAGCAGGCAGTGAAACGCATCATGAGGTACTCCCGAATTTGGTCTTTGGTTTTCTGCCTCCTCCTCTCTTGTGCTTTGTGGTTATTCTGATGCCGACTTTGCCGGTTGCCCTCTTGATCGGAAGTCCACTTCTGGGACTTGCCAGTTTCTCGGGTCTTCTCTGGTGTCTTGGTCTTCTCGCAAACAGTCTAGCGTGGCACAGTCGACGTGCGAAGCTGAGTACGTTGCCGCGGCTAGCTGTTGTTCGCAGTTGCTTTGGATGATTGCGACTTTGAAGGATTTTGGTCTTGAGGTTACTAAAGTGCCTCTGCTTTGCGATAGCACGAGTGCCATTAGTGTAGCCAAAAATCCTGTGCTTCATTCTAAGACCAAGCACATTGATGTTCGCTTCCACTTTCTGAGAGATCACTATGAGAAGGGCGACATTGACCTCCGGCATGTCGATACCCAAAACCAGCTTGCGGATATTCTCACAAAACCTCTCGATCAAGTTGCGTTTTCTCGCCTTCGGGGTGAGTTGGGTGTTTGCTTCCCTTTTTAGTTGAGGGAAGCTCTTTGTGTTTTTTTTCTTTTTGGTTCTTTTTGTCTTTTCTTTTAATTGGTGTCATTGCTTTTTGCATCTCATTTGCATTTGTGACATAGTTCATATTAAGCTTCATACCTATAGCCGACATAATGAATCTATGCTCTGTTTGAGGTGCTTTATGTGTCTATGGTGTTGCCTAACTTAGACTCTCTTTGATCTCTTGATATGCAATAGAGCTAAGTTAGAAAAGCTTTAAAACTGACTTTAATTCCCCATGTCACCTCTGAAATGGCACTAGCATGTGTAGGCTTTTGAAGATCCTTCTTGGCTGCATTATATATATCTTGTAACTATGACTCTTCATTGTTTCATTCACTTCCATTGAGCACCATGCTTAAAATTGATCTACAATGAAATTGCTCTCTGTTTTGTGCATTGGAAAGATCGAGTTGGGTTTGCATTGTGAGCACTTCACCGTGTGTTCGGGACTGCTTCCCATATGGGTTGATACTTGAGCGGTGTCGTGTATGACCAAAACCGGTGTGTTAAGTCCTTTGACTTCGCCTGGTTGGTAAGCAGTGGCATCACTTTGCTTACAACCACTCGCATACAACTTAAATGTGCCTAGAACTGAAATTTGGCTGCAAAATTCTGAAATTTGAAAAATTCATTCAGTTGGGTCATTGGCTTGTTGTATGAAATTTGCTTGGGATAGTTTTACTTGCTATACATGAGATTGCTTTGAGATAGGTCCTATCTTGTTTGCCATGTCTAGTTGTCTCTAGGAGGTGATACCCATTCTTTGCTAACACATGTAATGCTCTCTAAAATAGCTTCTAAAGTGATCTTTAGCTCAACCTGAGTCTTAGTTGGGCACATAGAGCTTTTCCTATTCTCACAGGATCACATCACTTAGAGCATCCTTTCATTGTCATAGCTTTATGTATGAAGCTTGTTGCACTCATTTTGCATATCATGGCATTTGTAGCCGGTTCTTGAGTTTTGAGCTTTGATGAGATTCATGTGTCAACAAGGGGGAGAGATGTGCATTTCACTCCATCTACACTTAAGGAGGAGAGTTGTGCATTGTGGGAATAAAGCATGGGGGTGAGATATCTGATCAAGGGGGAGAAAATGTGCTTTTTGTGAAATTTTTGCTTCTTTGGCTCTTTTCACCCTTCCTTGGTATCTTGTGTATGCTTTTGCCCAGGGGGAGCTTTTGCTAGATGTGTTGAGCTTTTGCCTCTTCTAGAGGGTCTAGCTTATGCTTTGGCTCCGACAGGTTTCGATTGGCTTCTTGAGTTTTTATGCGTTTTAATTGGTTTCCTTGAGCTCCCTTTGTGCTTCAATTGGTATTCTGAGCTTTGAGAGCTTTGATTGGTATCTTTGGCTTGCTAGCGGTGTTGAGCCCGTTTCTGCCTCGTCTTGAGGGCTAGCTTTGTTTTGCTTGGTTGCGTCGAGCCGTTGCCCATGTCTTTGGGAACTAAGTTTTGGATGCGTTTTGCTTCTCTTAAGTGACCCCGTTTTGGCTTTCTTAGCTTTTGGTCATTTGGAGAGTTTTACCTTGTTGGCTCAAATCTGAAATGCACTTGTGTTGACTATGCACTCATCAAGGGGGAGATTGCGAACACATGGTTGATATGTTCCCATGTATGTTCAGTTTTGTGATGAGTGATTGTCCAACACTTGAACGTTTCAGTTTGAGTGGCTTACCCTAACCTCTTTGCGAAAGCAAATATGTGCCTGTCTATCGGCTTGTGGTGTGCAGGTACTATGCCTAGTGATAGTGGTCAATGGCGTGGAGAAGGTCGAGTAGAGGCTTGCCGTGCCGATGGACTGAGAGCGGTGAAGGGAGGAAGCAGGGCTCGGACTGAGGGACCATGGGCGTCGGCGGACTAGCTGTGGTGGCTAGTACTTGGCACCGGCGAGTGCGAGAAGACATGGAGGTAGACCGAGTCGACCAAGTCAAGACGGTGGACGCGCGAGTCGAGCGGAGGCTCAGAGGACTCGGAGTCCGACCGGGCGAAGACAAGGTGGCTCGCGTCGAGTGGTTTGGTGGTTTGGGCCTCAAAACCATCCGCGTCGGTTTCCGAGTTTGGGCCGCAAAACTCGGGGTTCGGTAGTTGAGCCGAAAGCTACCGGTGGCGGGTTTCGTGGGTTTGGGCCTCAAAACCCGGGCGGAGCTTCCGAGGAAGCGGGGATGGCACGTGGCGGAATCCTGGAGGTTGCGTCGAGACGACGGCAACTCCTGGCAGGAAGCGGGGCCGTCCATTTAAATCGAGGGAGATATTTACCGGAGCTTGGACTACAATGCTTAGGCTAGGTAGTTCACTCATTGTATCTAGGGGGGTCTTTGGGAAATAGCCAAAGCCTCTAATAAATAGAGGATGAAGGGGTATCCTCATCCTATCTCTTGAACCCTAATCACTTTGCCCCATCTCTCTCTCTCTCTAACCTCTCTCTAGTTCATGAGATCCCTAGGTTAGTTTCATCAACCTTTGTAAGAACTCGATTTTGTTGCGAGGAATCAGAGGCCGTAACCTCCGTAAGCCATGGCGGCTTCGATTTCATGATTGCGTCCCGTTTTGCTTGTGTTCTTCGCGTTTTTGCTTCTGCTCCCTCTTTTCCCGAGATGATTTCTCTTTGTAGGTAGTAGCTCTTGCAAATCCATTTGAACAGAGTTGTCCGTATTCGAGAGGATCTTCTTTGCACCGAAGGATCCATCCTCAAACCTCTCGAGTACGCAGATCGGGTGTTTTCTTTGTGGTGTTCTTCGTTTTCCCCTTTCTCCCCCAAATCCGAGTGTTCCCGTTTATCCGACCCAAATTGAGCGATAATTTCTACGGGATAGCTCCCCAACTGCACTAGGATCATGCCTACAAAGTTTGGTTGCAGTTGGTGATCATTTGGTCGAGATTTGGGAAGATTTGGCGGAGGAAAATCGCTTTTCGGGGTTTTTGCGCATTTTTCGGGGGCGTCGGACGCTCTGAGGATTTTGCGTCGGACGCTGGTGCGTGCTGACGTCAGCGTCCGTCGCTCGGTGTGTCTGAGATTTTGGTTTGGCGCCGGACGCACCTCAGGGTCCGTCGCCGACCGTCCGTCGCCTCTGCTGTTTCTGAGTTTCTGTCTGGTTCTCTGGAAGGCCAACGGACGCTCGTGGCGCAGCGTCCGACGCCAACGGACGCTCCCCCAAGCGTCTGTCGCCCAGCGTCCGACGCCCTGCCTTCAGCTTCTCCTCTGAAGGGCTCTTTGGAAGGTCGACGGACGATCTACGCCTAGCGTTCGTCGCCTAGCTGTCCAGCGTCCGTCGCCTGTTTTTCTGGTTCTTTTGCTTAGGGTTTTTGCCTCTCTCTCATAGGGGTTGAGAACTCTATCTTTGGGGTTTCCTGTGAGTTTTCCTCCACTGCCGGTGAGCTCTCATTTCTCCGATTTCGTCTGAATTTGGCTTTTGGGTTTGGCTATTTCTCCGATTTCTCCGATTTCTCTGGTGAGCACCCAACAACTGGGTTTGGCTTTTGGGAAGAGTGGCCCGAATATTTCAAGAGAAATTTGAGGCTCCCATTCACCCCCCCCTCTGGTCGCCGTTCTCGGTCCTTCAGAAAAATTACAAAATTTTTTGTCTTGACTAGAACAACTGACAGAAAATATATTTATTCTGTCAGTATCAACATTTTTTCTGTCGGTTCTTGGAACCCGACAGAAAATACACAATTTTTCTGTCGGAGGGATTTTTTAGTTTCGAGTAGTGTGGTTGGTTTTGGCATTTTGCTTGTTCATGGCACCAAAGTTTATTCTGTAGACGAAATTACAAATAACCTTTCATTATTATAGGTACAGCAGAATGGTGACAGTTTCCTTACAAATCATCAATTGTGGAAGCACTGCTTGTGTGTTCCTTATTCAAACAATGTCAAGAACATGATTCTCATCCTTCGTTTGAATGAGAAGAATTTCTACAGGGTGGGAAATCCATGGCTTTTTCCAGGGTGGGAAATCCATGGAGATATAATTTGAATACTATAATTTAGTTATTTAGAGAGGGGTTTCTATTCCTGGGTATGTCTTCCCCTTGCTTCCAAATTATCTCTAAGTCTGTTTACTCGTGGAATTCAAACCATAGCATTAACGATTTCTGAAAGTGCATGCTGTTAACAGTATTTTTTTGGTTCAGCATGTACTGTATTGGAATCAGATGAATGCAGTAGATAAGATTCAGAGGAATATGAACAGATCAAACGAGGGAAGATAGGGGTTGTTATCGGCTTGAACGGCGCCCTCCTATATATGTCTAAACCGTAGCTTCACCTCTGCAGTAACATATGTACTTTCTCTTGTAAACCATGAAAATAACTGCCGTACTGCAGTAGTTGCTATCAAAACCTCACCTTCCTTTCTGCTAACAGCTATACATAACAGTACTTTGCTGTACTACACGCTTGGAGACATTTACACCCCTCCTAAATAGTAGGCTATAATATAGGTGAACATATGCGTATTAAATAAAATAATCTAGACCTCACTACCATGGAAGCACACTTTTTCCCCCGAACGCCAATGCATGATTTCTGAGCCGGCCACCGGCCAGTGACTATAGGGTTGGGCGGCACAACGAATGTCACGATTGCAGATTCTCAGCAAGAACTAGCTGTGCCCATTCACATAAGGATGCGAACAGCCTTGGAAGTTCATCGATGAGAGAGATTTCCTGCTCAAAGCATCAGATTTTGCTATTGCGTGATGCCGTAATGAACTCTCAATGGATTCAGGTGTCCAGGGAAGGGACTTATTGGAAGCTAGTCAGATGAGATTTGCATGTGGAAAGGAAAAAGCTTATTGCAGCTTGTTGGAGAGATGAATATTATATTGAGATTATATTATACTGACCTGTAGTTTGGATGTTAAACTAAAGTGAATTAAATAATATTTGAGCTCTGTTACAATGGTAGACACAAGCCTGGTGTGTCACGCTGCATCACTGGCAGGGCTCTATGCGATGCTAGATTTGTGCGCTCGCCGGAATTGGTGCAAACGACACCAATGTCTTGTATAACTGACCGACCGAAAGGGTTTCCATATCGGTATGAAATATATTGTATTCGATTCAATATCCATATCCGAGTACTTAAAATAGATATCGATTCATATCTTATATTCTTATCCAAAATAACCGTAACCGGATCCAAATCCAAGGTAGGTATCAAATTTGTATCCCTAATAACATGGCAGTAACCAGCAATCCGTACGTTTACACACCCACACTCGCTGGCCGGAACATCCTAGAGCTCGCGTGGCGTGTTGAATGCAGCACCATTGTGGCAGCCTAGGGCAGGATGTTATGGCGTCCTCCACCATCGCCATGTCCTCCAGCAGCATCGTCCATGCATGCTCGGCAGCGGCACCCATGCATTCAGTGTGTGCAAGCAAGCCGCTAGCTGCTCTAGGACAGAGAAACAACTTGCCATGGATGAGGGAGTTCTTATGGAGGACTGGAACAGTATGGAGATGGGGTGGGGTCCAGCTGCTGCCTGTCATCCGGGAGTACACTAGTATATGTATTGTTTTTTAAGAGCCATATTTGTTGGCTATTTCAGTCGCATCTGTCAGCCCATATCTTGAATTCAGCGGTTTCGAAATTCTAGAGGAAAGTATTATAAGGATTCAGTGCACCTCACTAGCACTACAGGAAATTCCAGAGTTGCGAGTGCTGGGGCACTCGGCAATAAGACTTTTGCACTCGGCAACGCACTCGACAACTAGTACTCGGCAAATAGCGAGTGGGCAACTAATTTAATTGCCGAGTGTTAGATTTTGGACACTCGGCAACTGATTTGCCGAGTGTTATTTGATTTGCCGAGTGCCTGGTCAAGCACTCGGCAAAAAAAATTGGGCTGTCAACCTTGACGGATTTTTTGTCGAGTGCTGACGTGGTTGACACTCGGCAAGTAATTTATTTAGTTGCCGAGTGCCATCCAGCTAGCACTCGGCACCTAAACTTTTTTATTTTTTCTGCCAAAAATTAGTTGCCGAGTGCCTAGTGGCTGGCACTCGACAACTATTTAATTAGTTGCCGAGTGGCAACCAGCTGACACTCGGCAACTAAACTTTTTAAATTTTTGTATAATAATTAGTTGTCGAGTACAATTGCACTCGGCAACTCTGGGAAACTGACATTTTTAGGCTCTGTGTTTCCTAGAGTTGCCGAGTGCAATTGTACTCGACAACTAATTTAGTTGCATAGTGGTCGGCAAATAAAAAAAATACTATTTTTTTGTTTTTTTGATTTCCAATAATACAAAGACAAAAATAGACATATATATATATATATATATATATATATATATATATATATATATATATATATCGCATTCACCATTCAAATCACATATATATCACATCCACCATTCAAATCACATATATATTATCACATCTATCATTCACAATCTATCATACGCATATAGCATCACAAACATCCATCACAAACGTCCATAAGTCCATAATACATCACATACACATATAGAGTCCATAGATCCATCACATAGAGTCCATAATCCATCACATAGCTACGAATATGTCACAAGTCTAAGTCGAACACAAGTCTAAGTCTAATACAAGTATGAGGGACATGAAAATAGACAAAGGACAAGTACTTACTGCCATCCTGACCCGCCGGGCCGTGAAGAATGGCCATCTGGCAACCCGGTCTATGGAGGAGTGTCAGTTGGCCACCCCTGCTGTGGAGAAGGACCACCGTATTGAACCGTCGAGTTCGTACTCATAGACACTTGCTGCACAAAGAAAAAGTCAATTAATGAGTATCTGCAGGAAATTCGCACAAGCTAAAGGAATAAAGCAGCAGACATACTTACCGGAGTCCCAAAAAAAGGAGGTTGTGGAGGAGGAGCCACAACTGGACGGAGAAGCGACTCTGGCACGACCACACCTGGAATTGCAATAAGGCTTGCAATGAAGCTGAACATGTCCCGCAGCCTCTGCTCCTTGGCCGCCCTCTGGGCTTGTACAACCTCCCTCTCCAACCGCTGGGCCTCCAGCACCGACGCCTGCGCAGGTGCCACTTTCTCCAAGTCAGCAATGACGTCCCGAGACAACTCCTTGGCTCAAAGCTGGCAGAAGAAATAGCTCAACTCTGCCAGCACGCACCACGCATGCTCAGGCACATATCCCCGGGTCATCGCAGGAAGGAGCCGCTCAATCCATATGTGGTAGTCATGAATCTTCATCCCTAAGACCCGCATAGTGGACAAGTTCACTCCCCGAATCAAATTCGCCGCATACCCGTCCGGGAACATTAAGATCTGCATCCACATCAAGACCTCCTTCCGTTGGTCCCTTTTCAAGACGAAATCGACCGGAGTCCTTCTCCATTTCGTACCGGGCCTAGGAGGCTTCATTACTTGCTTTGGCCTATCGCAAATCGTTTCCAGGTCCAATCTAGCCTTCACGTTGTCCTTTGACTTCTCTGTGTCCATGAGTGTTGCAAAAAGCGACTCAGCAATATTCTTTTCTGTGTGCATTACATCAATGTTGTGTGGAAGAAGAATGTCATCGAAATAAGGGAGACTAGTCAAGCCCGATTTATGACTCCACTGATGTTCCAAAATATATCCGATAAAACCACCTGTAGTTTTATCATCTTTGAGAGCCTCTATCTCAGCACGGACCTCGGCACCGGTCATCATGTGAGGTGGAGGGTCGGTGACTTGAACCCCTTTCCTGAAGTTCTTGACATCTCGTCTGAATGGATGGTCAAGAGGGAGGAATTGACGATGTAGGTCAAACGAAGAAAACTTGTCACCCTTCTTCAGATGATAGAACTTTACAGCTGTCTTGCATAATGGGCATGAGAACTTCCCGTGAACACACCACGCGCAGAATATGCCGGGGTGGCGCAGGGCCAGGGTGGCGCGGCGGCGCGGGGAGAAGCGGGCGGCGGCGTGGGTGGGGCGGGCGCAGGCGGCGGCGTGGGTGGGGCGGGCGCGGGGCGCGGGCGTGGGCGGCGCAGGGTGGGGCGGGGGCGGGCACGGGGAGGGACTTTGAGGTTTGTGAACAACGTACGTAACGACGTGCTCGAAACTTTTTCAATTTTTTACCACAATATACGCACATGATATCATGACACGTGCACAAGTTTCATGATTTTTGGAATTTGTTTGCATTTAATATAATTAAAAAACTACAAGCACCGAAGTTGGCGACGTTGCCCCGTGAGCACGTTGATCGAAGTTTCGAGACAGGTCATGGATTTAGCCATCATTTCCACTAACAAACAAGGATAACATTTTTAGAACGAAAGAAATCTATTATTTCATGCACCTGCAGTTCAAATAAACATTAAGCGGGAAAATTGAAGAAAACAAAATAAACTAAGGAAAAATATCAAAAAGCAATGAAAAGCTTCCAAATTTGAACATGTTGTTTACAATAGTTCACTGAACACACACAAAAAATTAGGAGCAAAAAAACAAAAAAAAATTAATTAAGTTGCCGAGTGCCTAGGGTTGGCACTCGGCAACTTAAATATAGTTGCCGAGTGCCTAGGGTGGCACTCGGCAACTTACCCGAGTGTCAAACGGCAGACACTCGGCAACTTAAACGGAGCGGGATGGCGTTAGGCCTCGTGGTAAAGTGCCGAGTGTATTTTTTTGCCGAGAGTTGGCACTCGGCAAAAAGAATTAAGTTGCCAAGTGTTTTTTTGCCGAGTACTAGGCACTCGTCATTTAATTAGTTGTCGAGTGTTTTTTTTGCCAAGTGTGACACTCGGCAACTAAATTAGTTGTCGAGTGCCCGATATTTGACACCGGGCAAATCGCCGTTTTCCTGTAGTGTAGTGCATTTGTCAAACTTTTGATGAATTTATTTTTTGCCCATGCCTTAAAAAGAAGTAGATGATTGTTGCATAATTCACTCTCGCAAACACAATAATATACTCCTGCCTGTTTCTCACTGCCACGGTTGATAATGCTCTCGAGGACATGTTGTTTTACATCCTTACAGAATTTAAAGCTACAGACATGCATTTGTTCATTGAAGACAACGAGTTGAGTTTAGCAAAATAAGCAAATACTAAGGGCAGTCCCAATGATGTATTGATGATAGTTTCTATCTTCATTAAATGACTTGGCACGTAGGCAAAATGCTGACATGGCAACATACTCCCTCCGTATCCGTTTTAGAGGTCGTTTAGGACATGAGGGGGATTACCAAGGAGTAATTAATTAGGGTCATTTTTTCATTCCTAAACCTAATAAATACAGGTGCGTGTCACTACTACAAAAATCATTTTTGCTGCCACGTTGTATTTTTTTCACAGGCGGTTCACAACTTCATAACGCCAGTACAAAAAATAGGGTGGGCCCAGCAAGAGAACCGCCTGTGTAAAACAATTTACACAGGCGGCTCTCCTATCTCAACCGCCTGTGTAAATATAGGGGTATTTACACAGGCGGTCCTCCTTACCAACCGCCTGTGTTAATTCTGCAATAAATTCCCTTCTTCCACCTCCAGACAAGAACAGTTACTCTCGTGTATGCACAGTGGCCGACACAGAGGTGGCGATTCCAAGGGGGGATGTTTTGAACTTCATTTCTTTGGTGACAAACTTCCAAAAGGTTAGTTAGTGTCGTTGCCGCCATTTTTTTAGTGATTCTTTGGTTCAATTCTTGTATTGGAGGTGCTCTAAATCTAGGGTTAGGGTTCATAGCTAGGGCAAGAGAGAGAGTTTTAGCTATTTTTTTAAAATTCATAGTAAATTGTATCTTGCTCGGATTATAGAAAATAAATACTTTTTAGAATTCTTGTGAGTAGATCTATGTAATAGAATACTTAGGGTTTATGAATTAATTTAGTAGTTAATGTTTTATTAATTAGGGTTAGTTATTATTGTCTATACTTAGGGTTTGTTAAATAGGGTTAGTTATTATTTCATGTAGCTTAGGTTTTTCAATAACTTTTGTTAGTAATTGATGGTTTATTATTTAGGGTTAGATATTTCATGCACTTAGAGTTAGTTAGTTAATTAATTTAGTTAGTAATTAATGGCTTATTAATTAGGGTTAGTTAGTATTTCATGTACTTAGGGTTTGTTAATTAGGGTTTGTTATTTTTGCTTATACTTAGGGTTTGTTAATCAAGATGCCATCTCCGTTTAATTAATTCTTATAATTATAAAAATGAGTTTAAATAATTATTTAAATTTTTTATTTTGTAAATTTTGTAAGAGGTAGGTTTTCATATCTATTTAATTGATGGAGGATAGAATCTTAGTTATGAGGGATTATTTTCGTTTTGTTTTTAGAGTGACATACAATATTTTCCTAACTAATTACAGATAAATATGGAGAGGTCATTATGGATGTACAACTTATCAAGATTAGACCCATCTTATGTAGTGGAGGTCCAGAAATTTATTGATGCCGTGAAGATACATGCTCAGAGAACAAAGGCGAAGCACATATATTGTCCATGCGCAGACTGTAAAAATATTGTGGTATTTGACAATGTGGAAGCAATCACTTCTCATCTGGTTTGCAGAGGATTTGTGGAGGACTACTTGATTTGGACAAAACATGGTGAGGGTAGTTCTACACCTTATATGCGGACAACTGACAACACTGCAAGTAACATCAATGTGGAGGGTCCAATGTCATATCTCAATGAATGTGATGCTATACCAGATATCAATGAAACCCATCATGTTATGTCAGATGTCAATCAAACTCATAATTCTATGTCCGATGTTAATGAAACTCAGCATGTTAACACTGATGCCATTGAAGATGCAGATTTCTTAGAGGCAATAATGAACCGTTGTCCTAATCCATCAATATTCTTCATGAACCGAATGGAAGCCTTGAAGAAGGCAGCAGAAGAGCCTTTGTACGACGAGTCGAAAGGTTGCACCAAAGAGTGGTCGACACTACGGGTTGTTCTTCAGTTTTTGACGATTAAGGCTAGATATGGTTGGTCCGATGCTAGTTTCAATGATTTATTGCGTGTACTTGGAGATCTTCTTCCTAAGGAGAACAGAGTGCCTGCTAACACGTACTATGCAAAGAAGCTAGTCAGTCCACTTACGATGGGTGTTGAGAAGATCCACGCATGTAGAAATCATTGTATCCTATATCGGGGTGATCAGTATAAAGACTTAGACAGTTGTCCAAACTGCGGTGCTAGTAGGTACAAGACGAATAAAGATTATCAAGAGGAAGAGAATGCAGCCTCTGTTTCTTCAGGGAGGAAGCGAAAGAAGACGCAAACAAAGACTCAACAAGACAAACGTTCAAAGCCCACTAGCAATATCGAAGTGGACTATTATGCGTTGAGAAGAATTCCTGCATTGGTGATATGGTATCTCCTTGTGGTTGATCGTTTGAGGTGCTTGTTTGCAAACCCTGATGATGCGGAACTTATGACCTGGCATGCTTCTGATGAAAGGAAAGATGATGGAAAGTTACGACATCCAGCCGATGCAAAGCAATGGCAAGAATTCGATAAGAAATATCCAGACTTTGCTGAGGACCCACGAAATGTAAGGTTTGCTTTGAGTACTGATGGAATGAATCCATTTGCCGAGAGGAGCAGCACGCACAGCACATGGCCAGTGATCATGACAATATACAACCTTCCTTCATGGTTGTGTCAAAAAAGAAAATATCTTTTTCTAACCATTCTTATTTCTGGACCTACACAACCTGGAGTTGATATGGATGTATTTCTAGAGCCCTTAATGCAAGAGATTCAAATACTATGGGAAGTGGGTGTCAAAATGATCGATGCGTTCCGCAAAGAGACATTCACACTGAGAGCAATTATTATTGTCACAATTAATGATTATCCTGCTCTCTTCTCATTATCAGGCCAGTTCAAGGGAAAGGTTGGTTGTGTAGAGTGCATAGATGGAACATGGCACGTGTCTCTTCCTTCATCTAACAAGATAGTGTACATGACACATAGGAGGTGGCTACCGGCAGGCCATAAGTACCGCTTACAAAAGATGAATAAGTACTTTGACAATATGGATGAATCAAAATCTACTGCTCCATCAGGTTATAGTAAAGGGCACAGAGTGTATAAGATAGTTGAGAATGTCAAGTTTGTGTTTGGAAAAAAGACCAAAGATGGGAAACCAAGAAAGGTTGTGAAGGCAAATGAGGGGGACACATTTAAGAAGAAGTCTATTTTCTTTAAGTACTTATCGTACTGGAAAGACTTAGACGTACGACATGCGATCGATGGTATGCATGTTCAGAAGAATGTGTTTGACAGCGTAGTTGGAACTTTACTAGACATAAAGAGCAAGACAAAGGAAGGTCTAAATTCACATTTGGACATGCAACATTTAAAGATCAGAAAAGAACTTCACCCTGTACTCCTAGAGAATGGGAAGTACCATCTACCGGCAGCAAGCTATAACCTGAACAGAGATGAGAAACATGCAATGTGTGTGTGGTTGAAGAATTTAAAAGTTCCATCTGGTTTCTGCTCCAACATAAGGAGTCTTGTTTCGATGAAAGACCTTACACTTACCAACTATAACTCACATGATTGTCATGTAATGCTGACCACTTTTCTTCCTATTGCCATCAGGGCTATAAATCCAGTGTTTTTAAAGATGGGAATCACACGGTTGTGCTACTTCTTCAATAAGATATCTAAGAAGGTAATTATCCGTGATGAGTTAGAGTCCCTACAGAAATTTGCTGCAGAGACATTGAGCCAGTTGGAGATGTGCTTTCCCCCATCGTTCTTTGATATCATGGTACACCTTATTGTTCATTTGGTGCCTCAAATTGAGGCATTGGGCCCCATGTATTTCCATGAAATGTGGACGTATGAGCGTTTCATGTCAATATTGAATGGCTATATGGCAAATCGTGCTCATCCGGAGGGTTCCATGATAGAGGCATACACTATAGAAGAGGCCATTGAGTCTGGAGGACCATTATGTAATAATCTCCTAAAAGACCAGGTACCAATTGCTTTGCCTCCGTTGCGACATGAGGGAAGACTTGGTGGACGAGGGAGGATGGGACGAAAATCATTCATCCCGCCAGATTAGAACATAGTCCTAGAGGTACATTACAGCATACTACAACAACTCATAATAATGTACCCATTCACCAAGCAGCACATGAAAGAGCTTCGTGAGGAGAATCCAGGATGCACAAATGATTGGGTACACAAGGAACACAAGCGTCGGTTCACCGCATGGCTAAAGAATTTGGACATGATAGATGAATCAGAAACCATAAAGATTTTAGCATCTGGACCATCAAGCCAGGTCATATCATGGCAGAGCTATGACATTAGTGGCTTCACATTTTCCACCAGTTTTAGGGACACCAAGCGCATGGCCCAGAATAGTGGCGTTCGATGTGAGGCTGTAGATGATACAACTGGTGAAGAAACTACATACTTTGGATTCATTGATGACATATGGGAGGTTGAATATGGTCCACGCCTGTAGATTCCAGTGTTCCGATGTCGATGGGTTCAAGATAAACATGTCACTGTGGATAACTATGGCCAAAGAGTTCTTGATCTAAGTAAAGTAGGTTACAAAGATGATCCGTGGATCCTTGCTAACCGTGCCGCACAGGTGTTCTATGTGGAACAAATTCTATCTATGAATGAAAAGAAAAGTACCCAAAAGCCAAAGCATGTAGCAATCCCTGGAAAGCAACAAATTGTAGGAGTTGATGGTGTAATGGATTTAGAGGATGTTAATCAGTTCAGCGAGATGTCTCTTTTTACAAACTTTGAAGAAAAGATCAAAAATGTGGAGAAAAGTATCCCGCAAACCTCTTTGCCCTGGGTGCGCCATGATGGACAAGGAAGGACTGTAGCACGCTAGATTGTTTATCATGTAACTAATTAATGTATCACTTATCATTTGTACCTAATGCTACTCTTTCTTATTAAGCAGATGTTTACATTTCCCTTTGTAGTATACCTTTGGACTATGATATTATTTTCTAACTTAATTAAACAAATCTTAATTAAAACCTCTTTCCCCTTCTTGTATACCTTTGGATTCTATTTTATTTACTAACCCTAGGTACATGAAATATTAACTAACCCTAATTAACAAACCTTTAATTAAAAACTTAATTAATTCACGAACCGTAGGTACATGAAATAATAACTAACCCTATTAAACAAGCCTTTAATTACTAACTAAACTAAATAAAGGGAATAAATGACCTTTAATTACTTACTAAGTTAACTAACAAACCTATTATTAGTAAACACTAACTAAATTAACTAATTACTAAATAAACTAACTAAATTAACTAATTACTAAATAAACAAGCCTTTAATTAAGTACATGAAATAATAACTAACCCTAATAACTAACTAAACTAACTAATAAACACTAACTAAATTAATCCACAAACCCTAATTAAGTACATGAAATAATAACTAACCCTATTAAACAAGCCTTTAATTACTAACTAAACTAAATAAAGGGAATAAATGACCTTTAATTACTTACTAAGTTAACTAACAAACCTATTATTAGTAAACACTAACTAAATTAACTAATTACTAAATAAACTAACTAAATTAACTAATTACTAAATAAACAAGCCTTTAATTAAGTACATGAAATAATAACTAACCCTAATAACTAACTAAACTAACTAATAAACACTAACTAAATTAATCCACAAACCCTAATTAAGTACATGAAATAATAACTAACCCTATTAAACAAGCCTTTAATTACTTACTAAGTTAACTAACAAACCTATTATTAGTAAACACTAACTAAGTTAACTAATTACTAAATAAACTAACTAATAAACACTAACTAAATTAATCCACAAACCCTAATTAAGTACATGAAATAATAACTAACCCTAATTAACATACCATTAATTACTAACTAAACTAAATAAAGGGAAAAAACTAATTACTAACTAAATTAACTAATTACTAAACTAACTAAATTAACTAACTAAATTAATTAACTAATTTAACTAATTACTAAATAAACTAACTAGTTAATTTAGTTTTTTTAATTAGTTTTTTTAATTAGTTAATTTAGTTAGTTTTTAATTAGTTAATTTAATTAGTTTAGTTTATTAGTTAGTTTAGTTAATTTTGTTAGTTAATTTAGTTTTTTTAGTTAGTTTTTTTTAATTAGTTAATTTAGTTAGTTTTTAATTAGTTAATTTAATTAGTTTAGTTTATTAGTTAGTTTAGTTAATTTTGTTAGTTAATTTAGTAATTAGTTAATTTAGTTAGTTAATTTAGTAATTTAGTTAGTTTAGTTAATACTTATATTTCATGCATAATTAGAGTTAGTTTAGTTAGTTAATTTAGTTAGTTAATTTAGTTAGTTAATTTAGTGTTAATATTTTTTTTAAGTTAGTGTTTTTTCCATGTTAATAATTATATTTCATGTTAATACTTATATTTCATGCATAATTAGAGTTAGTTTACTTAGTTAATTTAGTTAGTTTACTTAGTTTACTTAGTTAAGTTAGTTAGTTAATTTAGTGTTAATACTTTTTTTAAGTTAGTGTTTTTTCCATGTTAATACTTATATTTCATGCATAATTAGAGTTAGTTTACTTAGTTAATTTAGTGTACATCCATTTTTATACTTATATTTCATGCAGATGAGTACTCCATCAAATGCTGAGCAGGCCGATGCCCAGGTAGGTACACCTGGATCTGACTCCTCTGGATCCGAACCTTATAGGAGCCCGAGCGTATCACCACGTGAATCTCCAAGAGCTAAGAAGGCTCGTCTTGAGTTGGAACGTGACCCTAATTACGAGCCTGAAGCTGAGCCAAATGATGATGAGGTATATATGCTCGTAGATTGTCTATATGAGAGAATATTGCATGTGTACGTATGTACCTAACAATTGAATTGATAGGAGGTGTTCTCTCAAGTTGTTGCCGAAATGGAGGTAGAGTCACAAGATGTTCATAAGGACACAGCGCCTCAAATGACCGGGACCTCCTCCGAGCGAAGAAGTACACAGAAAAAGAGTGATCGAGCACGAGGAGATAGAGGAAGGAATAGATTTCCAGAAGAAGTTTATAAGATTACAGAGATTAGCCCGAGCGGAGAGCCCTTAGCACCTCTAGAGGCGCTACCCAAATTTAGGGCCGCCATTGGATGGTTAGTAAAGGAAGAATTTGATATCACCTGGAGTGATTGGAGTATGGTGCCTGAAGTAAAGAGGACGAATTGTTGGACTCGATTGTGCACTAAGTTATTTTACCGGAGGGAATATAAGGTTTGGTCAAGGGTCATGTCATGAAGCAGTTAGCAATATCGTTCCGGGGCTATAGGTACGATATGAATAAAAAGTGGTTGCAGAAGGGGCGGGACCCAACGAAGCGGTACCCAATCACAGCAGAACAGTGGGCACGTTTCAGTGTCATAAAAAACTCCGACAACTCCAAGGCTAAGAGCCAAGCCGCCTCGGCACTTGCGAAGAAGAACAAGTACCACCACCACCTCGGCACTGGCGGATACAAGACCAAGATTCCTAAATGGAGGGCAGAAGACGAAGCAAAGAGGAGAGAGGGCAAGTTGGCATTGATAGATATAGTGCTAGAACGAAGTGCAAATTGGCTTCGCGCTCAGAAGGCCAACACTAAGAGCGATGAGATCTCCTATCCCGATGAGATCAAACCAGTTGCCGAGAAGGTTTTGGAAGCAACAAACCTAGAAAAGACAGGTGCCTTCAAGTCATAGAGGGAGAGGGACAACCTTTCCCATGCTCTAGGTAACCCCGAGCATCCAGGTCGTGTACGGGGCGTCTCATCCAGAACCACCTGGAAAGAAGGGTTTGGTGAAGAGTGGAAAGACATGTATAAGAAAAGAGAACGACATAAGGAGCAATTGAAGGATTATTTTGAGCAGCAGGCTGCCAAAAAATTTAGGGATTTGATGGAAGACTTCGTTAAAAACCCTGATCCTGATGTGATGAAGCGGTTGGCGGGAGCAGTGTCTGCTCAACAGATGACATCACAAGCTCCTTCATATATGCAGCATATCCCAGGCCCAGCTCAACCCTTGGGTAGCCAGGAGACGGTCCCACAATCTATGCCCTTTCAATGCAGTATAGTGTCAACATAAAATAAGGACCATTATCCAGTTGACGATATTGATAAACCTTGGCCTTGCTCATTGTTAATTGGATATGGCCTTAGGAATCAACATACAAAGCAAGTGGCCACAGGCAATGCCATCCCTGGACGTATGTTCCATGGTGTCGAGATGCAAGATGCATACTGCAGGGTGGAAGTGTTGACGGTCGAGAGTGCATATGAAGATGACTTCATCGACATCCCGACCTCTGAGGGTATAGAGAAGCTTGGACAAGCAATCAAGAACTTTATACAATGGCCGAGACGGTACGTAAGGTTGATTGATCCACCAACGGCACCCTCTCCACAAGTCCATCAAGCATCCCAAGAGGCCGAAACAAGTCAACAGCCAGCATCGCCAATGCATGCCCCAGCATCCCCGTATATTTATGAGCCACCGCCGTCATCCCCAATACATGATATGTCATTCTCGCTGGATGAGCTCGAGGGGCTAACCACGAACATGCCTGAGCAGCAGACTCCGCCAACCAAGAAGGACACAACACCAGAGAAGGAGGTAGAGCAAACTCCCTCGCCACCACCAAAGCATAAGGAGGCAGAGCAAACTCCCCCACAAGCACCGGCCTCCAAGAAGGCAAAGAAATTTCCAATTCCAAAATTGGTTTCTCCCTATGAGCCAAAAAAGGGAAAAGCAGTAGGCACAGTTCTATTTCTGAAAGGGATTGGAAAGCAGCGGACGGCACGAGTCGTTGAGCTCGAACCGCCACAGAATAAGGAAGCCGCCAGCCAAGCAACTGAAGCTGTGCCACCAACAAAGGAAGCCCCAAGTGGCGATGTTCATGTCGAACCGCCGTCAAATACACCATTGACCCTTAAGGATATAAGAAAGCCAACGGTTGATGATTTTGTCAATGTCCCCAGTAACTACGTGCCCGGAAGGCCTATGCTTTAATGGACGGTGCTTGAAAATGGTCCATGGACGATAAAAAGGTTTCATGACTGGTACATGAGAGCAGTGAATGCTGGCCTGCATGCAGTTA
The DNA here is from genome assembly GCA_022036555.1 of Microstegium vimineum. NCBI lineage: Eukaryota > Viridiplantae > Streptophyta > Magnoliopsida > Poales > Poaceae > Microstegium > Microstegium vimineum. The sequence goes on from CM039132.1 coordinate 9,374,342, forward strand.
GTGTTAACATACCAGCAGACGTGTTTGCTACTGGCAAGGATAAAAGCGAGGCATTTGTTATCTTCGAGGACATGCACCTGTTGTTGAACTATAGAAAACTTGACGTCCAACTCATTACAATCTGGTGCCTGTAAGTATCACTCATGCACACACATTGTTATTATTAAATTTGGAATGTGATAAACTCTAATATGTGGATGTTGTATGTAGTTTGCAAGACCATGAGCAGAGATCGTTAACTACAGGCACGATGGTCGGTTACCTGAGTCCAATCAGGTTACAAGAAAATATGCACAAATTTATACTTACAAATGAAGATAGAGCAAAGATAGAGAAGGACAAAACACTAGAACAAGTTGCAGAAGCTGTAAAGGAATTGCAACGAAAATACGAGGACACATATGCCCTCTATCTCGGTAGAGCAATGCTGAGATATAAGTACAGGGATTTTATATTGGCACCCTACAACTTTGGGTAAGCGTGACCTCGTATACGTACTTCAAATTATCGTGTTAACCCTAAGTACATATGTCGCTCACTCGTTTATTCGTGCAGTGACCATTGGATTGTTTTTTATATATATCCATTCGAAGGGAAGGTGCTTGTCCTAGACTCCTTACATTGTCCTCCTCAGTCGTATCAAACATTCCTGATTCATTTAGAAAGGTGAGCCAACATGCAACCACATCCATACTTATATGAATTAGAGTTTCTAAATAACTATAGTGTTTTATATTCGATATCTACATGGCATGGCGGTTTTATAAGAAGCAAAAAGGACCGGTCGATGCCGCCCGCTCAGATCCTAGTGTGCCATTGACGATACAACACCATTATCCGGTAAGTTATCCGAACACATATCATCATATAAATAATACACAAGGCATGACAATTTTAGTTTAATCTTTTGCTCATTAATTACATAGTGCCACAAGCAACCACCTGGATCGGTCTACTGTGGATACTATGTGTGTGAGTTCATAAGGCAGCGGGGACGATACGTCAGGGACAAAAATATGGTAAAAAATATCTATGTATGAAGTTTTCTCATTAAAGTTGGAAATATTAATATTGGACATGTGTCAATGATGCTTTTAAACTTTGTTTCCAGCCGAGAAGCAAAGGAAAAGACGTGTCATTCACTCCAAAAACTATGGAAAGTATAGTAGCAGACTTGTGCGGTTTTATTATGAGAGAAATAATTCCAAGTACCGGAGCATATTTTGATGAAGCCGGTGATTTAGCAAGTGAAGGATTTAGAGCGCTGACAGACCTAGCAGGTCTAAACTTGAAACGAAATGATATGTAAACACCAAATGGTTGAACTCATAACTTGAAATGACGTGTATTATATGTAATTTTATGCTTGATGTTTGATTTCGTGTGGACACATCTGTAATATTTATATGTGTTGTATGTATGATGCAATTTTATGGTTCATGTTTGCATATCTTATATATATATATAATGTGACAAATATAGTACAGTGTGGAGGCAAATATTAAAATTTGAAATAGAAAAAAATAATTACACAGGGGGCACACAGAGTGAGCCGCTTGTGAAAAATGGGTTTTCACAGGCGGCTGACAAAGTGAGCCGCCTGTGAAAACCTTTTTTCATAGGCGGCTCACAGCCCGCCGCCTGTACTGTGGGTCGATTAGTACTGACCCCCAGTACAGGCGGTGGGCTTGGCCGCCTATACTAATGCCTCTACCACCGCCTCTAAAAATGTTTTTTGTACTAGTGTGTGCATTACATTTGAGAAACAATCATTGTTGAGATGGCTGGAGTAGTTGCACTAACACCCAAGTAGTGGATGGTTGGGGAGGTTCGATTCTTGGCAGCCAATTTTTTTTTTTGCTTATTACTTGATTTTGCATGGAACCATTTTTTTTTTGCATGGCACTGTTTTGGCGGGTGCGGGACTTGCATGCGCGCGTTTGACGTTGCTGTTTTTTCATTTTGCGCGCGATTGGCGTTGCTGTTTTTTCGCTTCTTTTAACTGCAGCTCTAGTTTTTGCATTTGGCGCTCGTCTGGGACTGGTCGACGCTTGGTGTTCCAGCACACGGTCTATTTAACACGCTTAGTCTTCTTGCTTTTGCAAACTCAACGCCATTATTTCTTACTCAGCGTTCTTGCTTGTTCATGTACTGAGAGCGTAGCATCTAGACATGGACGATGATTCATTTCATGGAGTAAATGTATCCGAATACGACCACGACAACGATGACGACGACCACGACGACGAGCTCAACCTCTTCGACCATGAAGATGGCGACATGAACGGTAATGCATGTCTTATTTGTTTCCTTTGGCTTTGTTGCTGCTTTGTGCACGTTAGTGAGGATCTGACGGGGTTGATGTTTGCTGTCGCAGAGTTTGAAGATGAAGATGGCGGCGGTTTTGATCTGAATGTTCGACTAGAAGATGAAGATGACAACGTCTTTGATCTGAACGTTCCCTTAGAAGAACACGACAATGGTAGTATGATTCGTTTGTTTGAGTGTGTTGTTTACTTGCAGCCCCATCTTTTCTTAATTTATTGTTTTATATTTTTTGGACAGTATTTGATTTGAACATCCCACTTGATGAATTTGGTGCCGTTGATTTCAACTATACACAAAACCTCACTGGTAAGCAATGTGACGGCAACTATGTTTGTTTTTCTTTTCTTTTTTCTTTTTAAAAAAATGCAATTGCAACTAGTATACACAGTACGAACAGCTACTATTTTTTATTTATCATGCAGTATGTGCTTGTTTTTTTACAGAACATGCCATGGAGAACACAACCATGAAAGAACAAGTTGAACAACCCCACCGAAGGAAAGAAATGTCTGATCAGCTCCGTAAACGAGTTTATCAAGCTTTGTTGGCTAGAAGCAAAAATGGGAAACTAGGCATGGACACTGCAGTTGTTGCCGACCAATTTGGTCTTCATATTCGGACAGTTCAGAGGTTATGGAAGAGAGGTAAAACACAACTTGCAAACTCAATTCCGGTTGTGGTTTCTAGTCTAAAGAAGGGTAATTGTGGCCGTAAGGTAATCCCTGTTGATTTAGAAGCTTTGTGAAACGTTCCTTTAAAGGAAAGAATGACTATAGAGGATGTGTGCAGCTCTCTAGGACTTAGCAAATGGCAGATTCAAAGGTTTTTGAAAAAAGGTTATCTTAGACGCCACTCTAGTAGCATCAAGCCATACCTAACTGAAGCTAACAAGAGGTCTAGGTTACAGTGGTGTGTTGACATGGTTAACAAGGATATGCTTGATGATCCAAGGTTTAAGGAGTTGTATGACTTTGTGTTCATTGATGAGAAATGGTTCTTCCTACATCAAAAAAATGAAAGATATTATTTGCTACCTGAAGAAGATGATGTGTATCGGACTTGTAAGAACAAGAACTACATCCCTAGGCTTATGTTCTTGTGTGTTTGCGCTCGACCAAGGTTTAGGGATGGGAATTGTACTTTTGATGGTAGGATTGGTTGTTTTCCACTTGTTCGTTATGAACTGGCTAAGAGAGGTAATGAGAGAACCGGCCGAAAACGTGGAGACTTGGTTATGAAGCCCATTACATCGATCACAAGAGAAGTGATTAGAGAGTTCATGATCAACCAAGTGTTGCCGGCCATTAGAGCCAAATGGCCAAGAGAAGATGTGGGTAGACCAATCTTCATCCAACAGGATAATGCTCCCTCTCATTTGAAATTGGATGATCCTGTATTTTGTGAGGAAGCTAAGATAGGAGGATTCGATATTCGCCTTACTTGTCAGCCACCAAACTCTTCGGATTTCAACATTTTTTATTTGGGTTTTTTTCGAGCTATACAAGCAATTCGGTACAAGAAGAATGCAAAAAAAATGGAGGAGCTAGTTCCAACCGTGCAACAGGTACTTTAATTTGACCAAATTGTTGACACATAACTCAATGTTTTTTCAACAACAAATTTACTCATACTGCAATTGTTTTGTAGGCATTCGTGGAGTACTCGCCACACCTTGCAAACCGGATGTTTCTAACACTGCAAGGTGTCTTCATAGAAGCAATGAAAGTGAAAGACCAAACTCTTCGGATTTCAACATTTTTTATTTGGGTTTTTTTCGAGCTATACAAGCAATTCGGTACAAGAAGAATGCAAAAAAAATGGAGGAGCTAGTTCCAACCGTGCAACAGGTACTTTAATTTGACCAAATTGTTGACACATAACTCAATGTTTTTTCAACAACAAATTTACTCATACTGCAATTGTTTTGTAGACATTCGTGGAGTACTCGCCACACCTTGCAAACCGGATGTTTCTAACACTGCAAGGTGTCTTCATAGAAGCAATGAAAGTGAAAGGTTCCAACAAGTTCAAGATACCTCACATGAAAAAAGAAACACTAGAAAGAGAGGATCGGCTTCCATCTTGTCTCCCTTGCGATCCATCATTGCTGCATGAAGCCGAAGCTACTCTTTCTGTATGAAAAAATTAGAGTGATGCTAGTTAGCTATTGTAATGATGCATGAACTAAATCATTGCCGATTGTTGCATGAACTAAAAATTAGATTGAGGCATTCTTGTAACAGTTTAGCTTCTTACCGATGCTTTGGCGTCGTCCGGCAGCACGTTCTTGTACTGCTCCATGAAAATCAGGCAGTTCACCTTGATGCGGCCGAACATGGCATCGACGAAGTAGTCCACGTGGACGAGACCACAGCTAGGGCATGGACGATAGTACCGCGTGTGGCGCATGGTCCGGTGCTCTGTGATCCTCATGAACGAGACCACGGCGACTGCATACACACGCCCCAGGCGGCACGGAATCCAGCAACAGCTCCAGCAACTCCGGCGTGATGGAGTCCAGCGGCATCTGCGACTCTGGCACCACCTCGTTCGGCTCCTGCGAGTCCACGGCGAGCACAGCGGAGTCCTCGGAGTTGAGCAGCATCTGGTCGACGGAGTCCTCGACGTTGAGCAGCAGCGGGTCGACGGTGTCCTCAGCGTTGAGCAGCAGCGGGTCGACAGAGTCCTCGGTGTTGAGGAGCAGCGGGTCGACGGAGTCCTCGTTGGTGAGCTCCTGCGAGTCCTCTGGCTAGAAATCCTGCGAGTCCAGCAGCTCGACGTCCACCACGCCGCCGTCCACCGCGCCGGGCTCCATGGCGAGCGAGTCCTGCGGGATGACGAGCGAGTTCTTGCGAGATGTGGATGGAGGAGTCATGAGTAGTTAAGGACGCGAGGAGTCCCGAGGGCGGCGCGTGTGGGAAGTGATTGAGGCGCGCATGGACGGGGGAGGCGAGCGGACGGGCGGCGCGCGTGCGGTAGGGGCAAACGCGTCAAAAAAAAGCTTCCAGCGGGCCGACGTCTGCTGTTGCCGCAAATTAGCTGGGCTCCAAAACGACCGCTAAAACGGATACGGAGGGAGTAAATAATAATGAAAGAGAGCACAAATTGTAGAAACGGTTTCCTCATGAAAAAATCAGGTCTTCAGTCCACCCAATGCACCAAGAAACTATGAAATCTCCATTGGGAAGAAAGCACCAGTTTCTAGGGACTCATGGCATACTCTCATTGGAGGAAGAAGATAGAGTTGGGAGAGAGAAAGAAAAAATAATTATTACTTGAAGACACCTCCATTGTGGAAGATAGTTTCTATAGATGATTTCTTGTGCTATGGAAATCGTGTCAGTTTCTTTCATTGGGACTGCCCTAACATAACTTGGTTTGGCACACCTGCCCAGACATGTTTATTGGAGTGCAAATACTATTTGGTATGGCACACCGGCCGAGTGATGTTTAATTTTGGAATCAGATATGCAGATAGGACACAGAGGGACATCAAGCAACCAAATGAGGGGGGTCAGCAGTGCTTGCACGGGCAATGGGCATGACGATGGTGCCAGCTTCACTTACTGCGTCCTATCAGCTGCTCATCCTAAAAATATGACATTTTCTAAAATGGGATATATTTTTCCAATGGTGCACATATTAATATGGACTGCCAATAGAAATCCATTTTTGGAGATGGTCATTGGATATGAGACCCTGTCACCTAATACATATATTATGCTTTAATTTGTAAGAAATATATATATTCCATCTTAATTTTCCATAAGTGACTTGCCTGAAATTGTTCATCCTCGTCTATTTAACTTCTATAATGAGGCAATAACGGTGAATTATGCTCACGGGGGTAGTTAAATTCAATCGATAAACTTCTGCAGTTGCCTAAAAAATTTGCTTCCCCCATCATGTTAACTTCAATGGGCCCCTAGAACTGGAACTTGTACATTTGTGCTATGCTTCATAAATCCTAAAGATGTCTGTACTATGGTAGGTAGAAAAATCAGTGTCAATACTGATGACTGAACAATTGCATAAATCCAAACAAGTGGTGTCACGTGTCACCGAGAGTTGTGAAGTATACATAACCCTTCTGGGAGGCACATCATGTACATCTTCAAGTGAAAAAGCTCATATGTGTGCTTCGGAACTATCATTGGTTTGGGAAGCATGGGGAAATTGTGAGAAAACATATCATGTTCGATTCTGCCTAAGGCTTCCAACAAATTTTTTTTGACGTGTTCCATTCGCTCGGCAGCAACACCTACTAGGCTTGCACATCTCAGCGTCATGTTGGGGAAGGCTTGCATCCCCCCACTTCATGTTGATGTCAGATATTACTGCCTTATCAGCTGCCTCGATCGACCACCAGCTCACTTGCAGCTTGGAGAGGCTGAGCGACTCATCTCATGCTCTCTGTGCATAGTAATATGCAGAATGTGAGGAAGATTGCAAGGATCTTGAGATACTCCAAGCTTCTGATTGCAGATGTTGCAGTGCCAGTAGGCTGTAGCTAAGCAACTGAACAGTGAAATCTGACATTGTGTTGAGAGATCTTAGTTTTTGGTCATCTTTGTTATGATGATTTGTTGTTGTCTTATCTAATTAATGTTTCTGTCATTGTAGTTGTGTCTTTCATCCAGTACAGTTTCAGGGTAGATCAGGCGAAGGAGCATGAGCGTGCATGGGAGGTCACTACTACAGATAAGGGATTCACTGTCGGTTCCAAAAGGGCTAGTACTGCCGGATTTCCAACCGGCACTAGCAAAAAGGCAGTGATGCCACTACTTCAACACTGCCGGTTACTTTAACCGTCAGTGATAGGATTTTTTTTTTAAAAAAAAGAATACATCATGCTCACTAGAGCATGCTCGCTATTGTCGCCGCCACCATGATCGCTACTATCAAGCAGTTCGCCCATTAAAAATTTGTACATCAGAAATAACGGAGGGATTCAAGAAATCAAAAATCAACTAAATCTCAACCACAAATCAATTTGTACATCACAGAGAAGAAAGGTTCAACACATATACAAAATTAGATTGATTGGGAAGGATTTATACATCACCAATTCTCGGTACATCACAGACACAAGAAGAATTAGTACATCACACAGAAGAACGATGAAGATGTTCATGAGATTGGGAAGGAATACACCTGGTCATGGATCTAGATCCACCTCCATCAGCGACCTTCACTCTAGATCTGGGCGAAGGAGAAGGAGGGAGGATGAGATGAGAAAACCTAGAGGATGCCGGTTCACATCGTGGTACAGCTGCAGCCGCATCCGCCAGCCCCTCGGTTCGGCGTCAACGTCGTACACGACGGGGCACTCCTCGGGCGAGCCCCAGCACAAGTCGTCGTGAGACGACGACGCCCCGGCCGCCGACCACGCGCGCGTGATGGATGGCCGCCGGCATCAGCTCCGACGCCGTGGCGCCGGGGCCGGAGACAGCGAGCGCCACCACAAACGGCGCGCCGGAGGGCTGGCCCCGCTCTGCCACTCCGGGGGCAGCGCCGGGGGCTGCGCGCTGGCACCGCTCCGCCGCCGACGGAGATGCAGTTTGTGGAAGAGATAGAAGTCTTTGGGGGAGGATTGAGAGAGGGGAAGAGATGAAGTCTGTGGGGGAGGATAGAGAGAGGGGAAGAAGGACAAGGACCTCGACGGACGCAAGCCGAGTTAAGCAGAATCAATTAAAATTTCGGGTCCGGACTCTTCGTCATTGCCGGTTGGGTTAATAAACCGACACTGATACGACACTCATAGACATCACTGACGGTTTTTTATAGGAGCTGGCAGTGACATGGATTTTCAGTGTCGGTTTTTGGCCAGTCTCGTATTTTAAAATCAAGAAAGGGTTTTTACTGTCGGTTTTCATAATTCCGGCAGTGATAAGGCCACATCTGTAGTAGTGGGTGTTGCGCATCATATGCATGCATATAATTTTTTCTATGTTGGTCGGCATACCCCGGGTACTACCCTGACTTCATGTAGTTGGATGACCCCCTATATGTTTAGGGGATCAATATGCTTGCCTCTCTATAGTACACTTGTTTGGTCGTCACTACTACACACCAGCTTTTTAGAGCGGCCTTAAGCCAGCTCATAAAAATCTAATCTTTTTTTGGCAAGGGGGTGGGGCCAAGAAGAAATACCATCTTGTTAAATAGGCCTGCTTATGTAGAGATAAAAAGAGAGGTGGTGTGGGCATCAAAGATCTATTAAAACTAAACATTAGTTTGCTTTGTAAGTGGTGGTAGAAGCTTGAAAATGAAAATGGCCTTTGGCAAGATATAGTGAAAAGAAAATACTTGTCTAGATCTAATATCCATCTGATTTCTCATAGATTTTAGGCGACTCTCCCATTTGGATTGATTTGTTAAAAATCAAGTCTATCTATCTACAGGGTAGCTGGCTATCTAATAGCCCTTTAATTAAGTAAGCTGGTGCCAACTCTTTATGCTCTTTGTGAACAAAAACACGTGTATGTAGCGGATGTTAAAAATGGGTCTGTTAGTATTTCTTTTAGAAGATGGTTACTGAGTGATTTGCAAGATGTTTGGAATCTGATCTGGGATAAGGTCATTTTGTTTCAATTAACTGATGCTGCAGATAAGATCAGCTGGAAGTTTGGAAAGAATGGCAATTTCACTATCAAATCGGTTTACAATGCTTTGACTTTTAATGATTTTGGGGCAGCTTGTTTTGAGAAAAAGCTACTTAAAAACCCTGTGGAAATAATATGCCATGCTAGTGCATTAATGAAGTATTGGGCAAGTCTTTTTTCAGATATTGACAAGGAGTCTCTAGAAGGTGTTAATACTATGGTCAAGGTGGCTTTGGGAATCCTGGCATCCAAGAGAAGCAAAGGCTCAGGTGCCCCTGACAAATCGGAAGATGGAACTCCAGACAAATCATAAGGGATGGAGGTCGAGTGTGATTCCCCAAAGAAGTGTGGTGCCTGATACTGTCTCGCTTGATGTGCTGGGTCTTCAGTTGCGTATCATCTTGTTCTGGTTAACTGGAGTTCGTTGTAGTACGTCAGCGTAGTTGTTTTGGATGTCTGTCTGTTGGTAGCCCTTATCTTAGTCTGTTTGGGTGTCCGTTTAGTTTTATGTTCAGCTATGAGTTCCCTTTTGCGTTGAAGGTCAAACGCATTTCTGTAATCCCTCTTAAACTTGTCTGAACCCTCTAAAACTTTGTATTTCCGTTCGTTGAATGGAAATGGGGAATCTCCCCTTATAAAAAAAATGACTTACGCTCCTTCAATGTTGAAACGATGAAAACATACTGTACTGCAGCTTATATCTGTCATCAGAACAGGAGTTAATTTCAATACAGCTGCTTATGTAAGGTCCCACTGATTCGCAGGAATCCATAGGGATTATACAGGAATTTCACATGAATCAACTTATTTTTATAGGTAAAATTCTCCAATTCAGGGGAGGGCGATAAGAATACTTCAAGTATAAACTGATTTTAGATGACACGTACAGCTATTTTGAAATTCTATCATCTGGTCTACCGATTCTATAAACCACAAAGTCTGTCTCATCAAGCTTTACAGTTTTGTTTGAAGTTTGTCTTCATTCGACAGTATTTGTAAAAGTTTAAAGATTTTATTTTTTAGACAAGTAATTGTAGAAACAGGCTGCTTTATGAACCGCTCATTTGCAATCAATTTTTATGGGTGCGTTATATAAGCAACAGCGCATAAAAATCTAACCATCACTAGAGGCAATTGATTTAAGTATTTTAGGCGCTCGGAATTGGGTAAATTATTTGAACATGCGTACATCTTATATGAATGCCAACAGGAATGCATTTGTGGAGGTGATCATTGGACTCTAGAGACTATATGACATAATGCATATATATATATATGCTCACTAAAAAATATGTGTTCCATTTTAATTTGGTTAATTTGTACCGTACCTTGATGGAGTTTTATATGCTTATCAATTTAATTTATAATAAAGCAATATTGTTGAATTAGGATCACAGATTGTTGGTTAGATCCAGTTTATAATTTCGGTCGCGGCCTCAGTAGTTTGGATCGCAAACGGATAACTGATAAATGGAACTGCACTAGTTCCTTGTTCCTCTGTTCTAACTTCTATGCTCTATAAATCCTAGATGTGTTTGTCTGCTGTACACAAAAAATTGTGGCATACTGGCAAGAAGAAGCAATTGTAACCAATTGCACACAAGCTGACGAGTGTTGTCACCGAGTACCATTGGCTTGGGATGCATACGGAATTCGTGAAGCAAAAGCACTGCTGTGGAGAGCGACATTGTGTGAATCCGTTATCGTCTTCCTACTCGACCTCCACCTCCCATTGCACTGATTTCCAGCCACTCAGCTTCCAGAGCCACCTCAACAAATCCTGACTGTAATAGTAATACCAGCAGAGAAAAAAATGGCCAATTTTCTGTCGGTGCTTATACTATTTTGTCAGGGTTTTTTATACACACAGAAAAATTATCCGCAAAATTCCTCCCTACGGGACGAACTGAGTGTGATCGCGAAACAGAACACCAAAATCCCGCCTTATACATTTAGTTAGCGCTGTATAAAAAAAAATAGGCAGGAAAAAGGGAAAAAGAAACTAGCGTCAAATAAAAAAGAAACAAAATCCAAACGGGACACACGCAGACTCTCGATCTCCTTACATCGGCACACACAGGCTCTCCATATCCCTATGAGGACGCCGCCTGCATGGACTGCCTTCGCTGCTCCCGCGCCCGTACGTGGCAAGACGAGACTCCGACTCCCTTGGCTGCTCCTCCAGGACGGTCCTAGCGCCGCCGGTTCCTCATCCGACTCCCTGGTGCAGGCCGTCCTCGCGCCCAGGAGTAGCATCGTCATGCCCATATCTTCACCCGGCCTTCCTCTCAATGTCCCAACACCCTCTCCTCTCTCCACTCCGACCCGAGGCGTGCAATGGTACAGCTGAAATAGCCTGTAGCATCGACTTAGGCTCTACCTGGAAGGTAAATCTTGTCCGTAGTTAATTAGCCTATTTAATTTGTATTCATCCTGTCCATAGAATGTTTTTTTTTTGCGATCACCTGTCCATAGAATGTTGAATCAAGAAACGACACATAAGCTTGATTCTGAACAGAATCAATACATTAAACTTCAGCAATTACTCATTTTTTATCTTTTGTTGCATTTAATTTAAATAATGAAATGTTATAATCTATGTGCCTACCATGTGATTTATGGAATTCTCCTGGGTGTCCATATTGGTGGAACATTTTTCTTTGCACAAGGGGATCTTATTTTACAAGAACAAGAGTGTTATACTGGATAATTTTTGTTTCACTTGTTTGAGTAATACCTTAATCTTTGATGTGAAAGAATAATATTCCTGCAGATAGTTTTTTTGGAAAATATTATAGTTCTTCATTTTGTTTGGTCGCTCGAAGTGTTATGCTAGTTTCTCTTTGTGTGTTTGTCCTATCTCTCTAAAACACTACAACATAAGAACATTGTGATGACAAATAATTTTAATCTTTCAAATACAGCTAGTTAATATGTCACGCCACATTTGGATGTATAGTGGATGGCAGCATGGTAAAGCACCATCTAATGAATGGATTCATCAAACCACTCAATTCCTGGACCATGCATTTTCTAATATGGAGATGGAGGTTGCTACAAATGACATCATCAAGTGTCCTTGTTCCATGTGCCGAAACTATAAATGACACACAAAGAGATGGAGGTGGAGGTAGCTACAAATTAAATGACGTCTTAAATCTTGTCAAGCACTGTAACTTCGGTATAGGATGTCTCTCCATCCAAGATTATTTGAAGAATCCAAAATTCTGAATCTCAAAATGTGTGAATTTAACCCAAATATTTGAGAATCTAAATGACATTGAACAGAAACTTATCAACAATAAACATGTTGGATAGGTCGGACACTACAACTTTGATATTGACTATGTGAACATTCGAGATCGTTTAGTCATTCGGAATTTTGAATTTCCAAAATCCATAAACTTATAATATATACTTGGGACTCTAAACTACATCAAATGGAAAAGTTTTCAGCTACAATGTTGTGTACTATATTGAGGACTATAACTTTCATATAGATCATGTCAATATCTAAGATTGTTTGATAATTTTAAATTTTAAAATTTCAAAATCTATGAACTTACAACAATATTTGGGAATGTAAAATTTTTTATTTCAAAAACATTTCAACTATAAAGTTGTAGATTACGTTAAGAGCTACAACTTTGATATAAAGTTTTGTCTTAATCCGAGTTCATATGAAAAAATATGAATAATTTTCTAGAGAAACCATTTATATATAGGCTGAAATTTTAAGACATCTATCTACGTAAATTGCTTTTTCAAGCCGGACACTTATAGAATAGTTGCCTCCGAAAATCATTGATTAACGGAAACATACCTCTGAAGTTGCCCGTCTCCAAAAATCAGGGAGCTGGGCGTCCAAAGAGCACCGCCTCGATTAATCTTTGATATTTTTTTAGGCGGTGGTCTTAGGATGCCTACCTTTATGATTTTCAGTGTAAATGATTTTCAGTGGTGCGCATTTCCTGAGCCGCACTAACCATCAATAGAGACGACACTCTACTCTACTCACCTCCGTTAAGTATGGATGGTGTCTCGCAAATCATATGTGTAGTAGTGTAGTATGAAAACTAGAAACATATAGTATTACAATATTTTATCAACTAGAGTGTTGTTACAATCAAACACATTACAATATAAGAGCCTCACAAAAATTCTTCTATAATGTGAGTGGTGGGGTCTGAAAAGAGGAAGAGAATGCGAGGGGGTGGAGAGAGAGCCAACCGGGGTGCAAACAGCTTCTGGAGCCCATGACGTGCAGGGTGGACAATTCTAATTGTAGTCGTGATGAGCAACTCCATCTTGCTAACTTAGTGCAGTGCAAACAATCTACTGTGCCCCAAAAAGTTATATGTTGCTAACAGCACCCAACTTTCGGCATTGTCTCCGTCTTCATAAATATTCTTCTAGCAGCTCTCATGTGCATCATCATGACTAGATATAATGAACTGTGTATGTGTATAACTCTCTCCCACAAAAAAATCCAAATATGTGGATAATATATAAGTGGCAAAAACATTATGAGCATCTTGAATACTAAATCAGCCGATAGGGTGGGTATGTCATCTTGGACATGGAGGCGTCACGTAGCCGCTTTTATACACAGAAGCAATGGTGTAGTTTGGATCAATAGTAGAGAATTAATGTTATGATAGTTAGCTGGATCCGACGGCAAAAGACAACTACTACATACTAATGGTCTAATAAGAAAACTGATAGTGATATATGGTGCTAGGTTATGCCATAAACCGGCAGAGCTATATAACTGCTGAGTGATAGAGTAACCCAGCAGCACTACCGGGTGTTGTTCTTAACCGGCAGTGGTAGGCTTGATTTGTCACTACCAGGTATTTCGCTTCCTACCAATTTTCTGGGGATCTTCACCTTAGCATCCGGCGGTGATAAGTTGCCACTGCAGGCTTAAGCACACCTAGGAGTGATGCTCCCGCAGTAATCGAGTCTTCTGGCATATTGATACCTTGAAGAATTGTTATCTTACTCTAGTCAAATTTATAATAAGAGTTAAATGCACAGTGGGTCATTGAACTTGTAAGCGTGTGTCACATAGGCCCCTGAACATGGAAAAGGCTTTTCTGACCCCTTAAACTTGCTAAATGGTACACGTAGAACCCTGAACTTCGAAAATGCATTTCAGGCCCTCTAAACTTGTTAAGTGGTACACCATAGGCTCATACTTGCTATGCGGGCATATTTTACCGATGTGGTGCTGCTAGGTAGCAAAAAAGATACACCAAACCCCTTGAAACCCAATCTGTGTTACTATCAGCATCGCAGGAGCCACCTCTGCAAAGAGGTGATCGTCGTCAGGAAGGACAATGAGGGGAGGATCAACGATTGGAGGGTGAGGTGGCGCATCAAAGAAAACACGACCCAACGGCTGGCACGTGGCTCCTGTCAACAATGCTTCCGCGCGTGACTGACCATGGTATGACCAAAGCAACGCAGAAAAGCATTGCCCACCAGGACCACATGCACGTGGTCTGGCCTACAAGTAGGAGAAACATCACTGGCGGCTAGGGTCATACTTTTTACGATGCGACACGGTGCCACCCCATCCTCCAGACGTTGATGCTCTCCTCGCAAGCACCTCTATGCGGAGGCAGCTCCTACACTGATGACAGCAACACGGATTGAGTTTCATGGGATTTGGTGCTTAAGTTTTTGCCACGTAGCAACGCAACGTTGGCAAAAAATACCTGCATGGCAAGTATGGGCATGTGGTGTACCACTTAACAAGTTTTGGGGGACAAAAATACATTTTCAAAGTTCAGGGGTCTATGTGTACCACTTAACAAGTTTAAGGGGTCAGTAATACATTTTCAAAGTTCAGGGGCCATGTGACGCATGCTTACAAGTTCAAGGGCCCCTAGTGCATTTAACTTATAATAATTAAACATTATTATCGAATCAAGCTCATGAATTGTTGGTTAGATCCAATTTACAGCTGATGTCATGGCCCGAGTAATTTGGATCCAAAGCTGCTAACTTTTGTGAGGCACTAGAAATAGAACTACTATATATATAGTTCCTTCTTCCTTGCATATTTGTTCGAAGCTTTATGAATACAAACTGACAAGCTGATCTATCACCGATAGTTGTGAGGTCTACATAACGTTCTAGAATGCACACACATCCTCAAAGTAGAGCTTATGTGTGGTTCGAAAATACCATTGGCTTAGGAAGCATAGGGAATGTGTGTGGCAACACAGTCATGTTGTACTCAGGGTACTCCGAAAAAAGTTTGGTGGATCGGATCATCGTAGAGCCACTCCAATGAGCACCACTCACTCTGATGCTTCATCTGTGAAGCCTGTAACTCTCAGCTTCAGCTCCGAGGCTGGCAAGGCTAAAATGGCTTGGGTCCACGCTAATACAAGATGTGTCTGGCCCAACTATCACCAGGTCCAGCTCCCCTGCAGCTTTTACTAGAAGCACAAAAGATCTGACACAAGCCATGCGTACCCCCAACAGTGGGAAATCGCACCTGCTACATGTTTGTGGGGATTCCACATTGACTCAGCATTGATAATGCTTAATCAAAGGCTCTTGTTCATAATTTGGAAAGTGATGATGAAGATGACCTTTCATGTGCGTCACATCTATTTACATCTACCTTGATCACTGGGAAAAGTTTCATAAAGTTTGAAAACAATAAGTCACAGGATATGAGAAGTTATGATCCATATCCTTACTCGAGTTGTTTTACCAAGTGGATGGGAATATGTGAGTTCAACCAAGTCTTGCAACCTTGTCCAAAAAATTCTATTTCAATTCCTGAACAAAAGTTACTAAGGGTTCATGTTGATCAAATGTTAACAAAATGCTTCAATATAATAGATCAAAAAGGATAATCTGAGCCTGATAGTAAGGCTACTTTGGCCAACATGAAACAATAATTTTTGTACCAGTTATGAGGTTTAACCTTTGAGCAAAGTTTCCGATCAAGATGTGTACAACAAACTTTTTTTTTTGGATCAAGAGCCAAATCAGCTTCCAAGTAGTTCAGACAGTGGACTCAAAATTGAAAACGATGTTGCTTTTTCCCCTTCTCCAAATTTCACCAAGTCCCTGATCGGCAGCAGTGAGTTGACATGTTGTGACATTTGTATCTTCCAAATTCTTATGGAAACTGAATTGGATTCCTTAATATGAGTTTAAGTATTCTTTCTAAAGTAAACACTAGAGTAAATTTCATGACTTCTGAAGCATTTTTGAACCTTCAAAAATAGTTTCAAAAACAGCAAACGTAGCTGTTTCTAGGAGTTAAATGAATCTCGGTTTCAGTTTCAGCTACCCTTCTTTGGAGCGTTATATCTTCCACACCAAGCTGAGTCTCACCAAGATCCATTAAGAAAAGTTGTAGTACTCCTGTAGCTCTACAATACAGTGCAATTGGTTGAACGAATCATCAAATGGTTTAGGAGTTAGAGGAGGAAAAGGATTGATGTTTCAGTCGTTCTCTTGGCTGTTTAGATCTCCAGGGAGCCGGTCATGGCTGACCACGCGCAGAAAGCCATTGCCGCATGGCTCTCTCCTTGCCTCCTTGCTTCCCACCTCGCCTCGTGCATCAAAAAAGGGAGAGCTCGGCACCTTCACTGCTCCTTTCGCTCTCCCTATTCCTTTCCTCGCTCTGCTCCAGAACAAGGGCACCAGCCTACCTTGGCAGGAGAGAAATCTGCTAATCTTACACAATCTATTTTTAACTTTTGTAACTATCGGAGGGAAATCCAACACTGAGAGCTTGGTAGTGCCTAAAGCAAGACCAAGAAAAGTGAAAGGCATTTTCCTAACATCACAACAAAAAGTGTTAGCAAGGTGTGAGCTTTTCTCTTCTGTAATGTTGATGGCTACAATAAAACACTTATTAAAGGTAACATGAAGGACAGTAAAATCTGAGAAGCTCCGGAGCAGCCCTTTGAGATTCTGTTGCTGAGGCAGGCAAGATTAAAAGTGTTATCAGCATACTGAACAATTAGAAAATCCCCTCCATAATCTTCACTTAAAGGGTGTTTTAAAATATTACTTTCCTCAAGGCTTTTTTGACAATACTTTGAACAAAATCTACTGCCAGAACAAAAAGGAGGGGAGAGAGAGGATCACCTTGGCTTACACCGCTCTTACAGGCAAAAGGTTTACTTGGAACACCATTCAGCATAAATGATGAGTTTCCTGTGTTCAAAAGATTTTGGATCCATCCAATCCACTTGTCTGAAAAGCCTTTTTCTTGAAGAAACTTAAAAATGAACTGGTGCTCCATCTTGCCAAAGGCATTTTCAAAATCCAATTTCAGAACAACTATCTCTGTGAAGATATTGGAAAGCCCATCCCAAGCAATCTTGGATGGTTCTCCTTCTTATGAAACCATACTCATTTTGATGGATGAACTGTAGGATCACTGATAGTAATATGTTGGCAATCAACTTAGTAATGATTTTTAGAGAGTAGTTCAACAGAGAAATAGGTTGTAATCATTCACATTTTCTGGGTCAGATTTGTTAGGTATTAGAGCAATGTAAAGAAGATGCTACTAAGCTCAAGTGTTGTTGACACCGTTTTTCGACACGTGTCAAGTAGGCTGAGGCTTGACTGGTCAGTGGCCGTTCTCCATCGGCATCGGGAAAATTCTGAGCCAATGTTGCTGATAAGACTGCTGCAGAGGGCCAAGTGTGTTGCCGATGAAGGCTAGATGGTCTTTGCCAACAAAGGTTAATTGGTGAAGTTTTGCTGAAGCTGATTGCCAATGAAGAGTCATTGCCGATTGCCGATGAGATCATTGCCGATTGCCGATGAAGGGTGGTTGCCGATTGCCGATGGGGATGATTGGTGAAGAGTTACCGGCACAAGGACGCTAATCGGAAATGTTGCTGATCAGGAAAGTGTTGCCGATGCCGATGGGCATAACTTAGCGCTTGGTAGCAGCAGAAGGTTACCGGTGGTCAAAAGAAGAAAGGCGCGGATTAAAGGGATCTGCCGATGAAAAGTTTTCATCGAGGAAGAGAATAAGGAAACTGGTGTTTTGTACCAGTATTATTATAGTAGTTTGAGTCCGACTCTTGCATGAGTCGTTTATTTTCTTTAAAAATTAGGTGTGTTTGTTTAGGAAATAAATATTGTTATCCGGCTCCTGCGCGAGTCAGTTTCCTTTAAAGTAGGAGTTTGTTTTAGGAAGGATATGTGTCGTGTCTTTGTACAACTCTCCATGCGGGAGTATAAATATGTACCCGAGGGCTATGGAATAAACAACCAATCCAATTCAAAAACAAACCAATTTTATCTTATTCTACTTTTTATCGCAATTTACCCTTTTTACTGCATTAGCTGTAGTTTTCAATGAGTTCTTCAAGCTTTCGACGGGCTGCATCATCCTGATCTCCGTCAAATCCTTGCTAGTTCCGCGTGGGAGTACCTCTGAGCTTTGGCAATCCGGGCGCATCGCTGTTTGCCTCATTCAGCTCTGCTCTAGTTATCCTTGATCAATCTGAGCCTTGACGTCCGGGCGCATCGCTGTCGTCTCGTTCAGTTTGTTCTAGTTATCATCCTTGTCGATTGATTGGTCAAATCGACTGGCATGCCTCCGGAATACCGAGCTCTAGGTAATAGCCCGAGGTGTTCACAGATCTGACGCTTTTTGTGTCAACACCTCTTTTGACATGCTCGGTGGGACCCGATTATACAGATCTACACATTCGGCATGGGTGATCACGCCGATGTGAACCAGAGGAATGTCATTGAAGTTTCTGAGGCCGATCTGAAAGATGATCAGAAGCAGGCCATGAAGCGGGCTATGGAGGAATACAAGCAGCTGTATCTCAAGTCCTTCAGCCTCAGCAGGAGCGGCGAAGCAATTCAGAAGCAAGATCCGCCGTTGCCACGGCAGGTCACGTACGACGCCAACCCTGGTAGCTACAGGAGATGGTTAATACTGCTGTAAATCAAGCATTGATCAACCACTCCAGCGTGCTGTCCAATACTGTCTACAATGCCATCGCGCAAACATTCAAAGAAGGACATGAACCGCGATATGTCGGTCCAGCGTATCATCAGCCTGGATTGGCATCTACAAGCCCATCGGCGGCCCCAATAACGTCCTCCACCCCTGTGGAACCGTCTGCCGATGTGGCTTCATCACCAAGGCCGAACGCTGGCAGCATCACCAAGCTCAACGCAGATCCAGCCGCATCGGCAACTTCAGGACCAGCCCCCGCTAACTGGTGGGGATACGGTATGCCTCTGAATCTATATGCTGGCTCTAATCTGGTGCAGGGAGATAGTTCAGCCTGGAGGGACTCTACGGCATCGGCAATGCGGTCACAGCCGATGGCCCATATGATGCACAACTCTGCGTCTGCTCCAACCATACAAGTGCCGTTAGATGATCTCCAAGTAATCCCCAAGATACCTCTGATGCCACCATCGGCAAGCTCTGTGCCGATGCAACACATTATAACCACCGGCAGTCAATCTCTGGTGGCGAATTCTCAAGCTGGAGTGCCGGTTCCCCAGGGTAATCTGGTGATTAATTGCTCTAGAATTCAAGAGCCGCATGCTTCGATCAGCTATCAGCCATCGGTAAGTCATATGCCGATGCTTTATAATCCTGGATGGGTCAACCAGCCGCCGGCTCAGTAGCCTGGCGTGTCAATGTATCATTATGGAGGCCCAACGTACACTCAGAGCGGACCATCGGTACAGCAACCGATGAATATGACAGTTCAGCCAAATCCGCCAAGTGTGCAGAACTACCCATCGTAAGTCAACCGATGCATAGTGTTCAGATGACTGGTGCTGCGCCTGCAACTACTACGCATCTTCAAGAGGCGCGTCAGCCGACTCCACCAGTCGACAGCCAGCCAATGAGTCGGCAGGAGCAGGATGCATACTGGGTCGGTAAGATTGCCGAAGTCATGAAAGAGCAATTCGGCATCAAACCCAAGGTCAACACGTACTCTTATCGGACTCCGTATCCTCCCGCATATGACTTGATTCCTCTTCCAAATCGGTACAAGGTGCCCGATTTTACCAAGTTCTCTGGCCAAGACGACTCGTTAACAATGGAGCATATCAACCGCTTCATTATCCAGTGCGGAGAAGCTGCCAGCAGGGAGGAATTGAGGGTGAGATTGTTCTCTTCGTCATTATTTGGATTGGCATTCCATGGTTCATATCGTTGCCTCCAAATTCTATAATTACATGGGCCGATCTGGAGAGGCAATTTCACAAGTACTTCTTCGCTGGCATACATGAGAAGAAGCTTACCGATTTGGTCAAGATGAGGCAACGCAACGACGAATCGGTGGAAAGCTTTGTGCAAAGGCTACGGGATGTGAAGAACAAGTGCTACAGTCTGGTGCTTGATGATCGGCAACTGGCAGATTTGGCCTTCCAAGGATTGCTGCCGCACATTAAGGACAACTATGCGTCCCAAGAGTTTGACAGTTTAAGTCATCTGGTGCAGAGAATTGCCGATCAAGATATCAAAGCCTTTGAAACCAGGAAGACTTGGAACAAGAAGGTGACCTTCATCGAGAAAGAAGAAGACTCTGGATCGGATGAAGAGCTGAATGTCGATGCGGCCGAATGGGTGAAGGATAAGAAGCCTATGTTTTGTCCGTTCGGCCATAAGGAGACTGAGAGGTTCACCTTCGACATCACCAAGGCCAATAGGATGTTTGACTTGTTGCTGCAAGAGGGGCGAATCAAGTTGGCGCCCAATCAAGTAATTCCATCGGCCGAGGAGCTCAAGAAGATTAGGTACTGCAAATGGCATAATGCGACCTCACACAGTACCAATGACTGCAAAGTATTCAGGCAGCAGTTGCAGTCAGAGATCGAATCTGGGCGTATCAAGTTTGAAAACTCTAAAGTCCAGAAACCGATGAAGATAGATCAGCACCCGTTCCCCAACAATATGGTGGAGATCAGTGAAAAGACCAAAGTGCTGACATTGGAAGCTGCCAGAAGGAACTCATCGGTAGACCCTAACTACCAAGTGTCTGAGCACGACGCAAGGAGGTTTGCCCATGACAGAAAAGGTAAGAAGGTTGCCGATGAAGGTAACAGTGACGACAGGGCTCCTGGGATGGTGATCACTCACAAATAGCCAAGGCGAGATCATCGGCAATTACGTGAAGATAGGTATCGGCAAGAAGAAGAAGAGCATCGGGAATGGCTTCGACATAAGGACCACTGGAGGTGTCCCTTCTTCGTTCATTGCTGGGAGGAAGGCATCAAGTTGCCCACTGCCGATAACTGTCCAGAGTGCAATGGGTACTACGCTGCCGATCGGTCAGGTAAGAGACCTTGTTTTTATGATCAGGCACCCAGGTATGCCAGGCCGCTCAGAGAGAACAGATCGGCACATGACCGACTGGGGGGCAAGCTCAGTGCCCATGATCGGCTTGGCAGGCGTGTTGACCAAGGTTAGCTGGAGGAGATGGCCAATGCTAGAGTACCTGACGAAGAGATATTCTCCAGAGATCCCAACATCGGAAGAAGTGCCGATGTAAGTGGGGGAAAGAAGCACCAACCTGTCTGGAAGACCAAGCTTCCTCCGTGGTGCCCTAAGGGTTTGACTAAGACCCAGAAGAGGAGGATTCAGCGCCAGCGCCGCAACGACCTGTATGACAGTACATAACCCTCGGGAGAAAAGCAATGGAGGCCGAAGCGCAAGGACAGGGATCCATCGGCAGATATAAATATGGTTGTCATGTTGCCGATGGAGTTCATGGCGCCTGACAGCGATGATGAAGAGGCTGCTGATATGGCACAATTGGTGCTCGATCCGATGATGGCTATCTTTGAAAAGCCTGTCGAAGATGAGAGGCAGCATTTAAGGGCTCTGTTTGTTGAGGGCAAAGTGGATGGTCAGCCGATGACCAAGATGCAAGTGGATGGGGGCGCGTCGATCAATATAATGCCCTATGTCGTGTTCAGAAAGCTTGGCAAAGGTGATCAGGACTTGGTCGAGACCGACATGAAGCTCAAGGACTTCGAAGGCAATGTGTCAACCGCCATGGGAGCCGTATGTGTTGACTTAACCATCGGTAGTAAGACTTTGCCGACAACGTTCTTTGTAATCAGCGGCAAAGGCACTTACAACTTGCTCCTCGGAAGGGATTGGATCCATGCTAATTGTTGTATCCCTTCTACTATGCATCAGAGCCTGGTACAGTGGATCGGGGACAGAATTGAGGTCGTCCGCGGTGAAGCCCCATCTACTGTTGCATCGGCAGAGTTGGACACTTATGAGCAGACCAGGTGCATATCCGGCGAAGCCTAGGACAAGGAGTTCCTCAAAGTTGCCGATTACCGCATCAAGCCGATCCAAGCAGTCGGTCCTGAGGAGGAGTCTTAATGGATTAGTTCGCCGATGACGGAAAATTGGGGCAGGGCTTTACGTCTGCCGATGACTTGCTCGAGATCGATATCGGCGATGGTAGTAAACATAGGCCTACTTTTATTAGTGCTAAGTTAGATTTCCAATGTAAGCAACAGTTAACCGATTTGTTGAAAGAGAATAAAGATTGTTTTGCTTGGGATTATACAGAGATGCCTGGTTTAGACCGATCGATAGTTGAACTTCGGTTACCCATCAAGTCTGGTTTCCAGCCACATCGGCAACCGGCCCGCCGATGCAATCCTACTATCTTACCCGATATTAAGGCTGAGATTACTAAGTTAATCGAAGCTGGATTTATTCGGCAATGCCAATATGCCGATTGGATCTCTAATGTGGTTCCTGTGTATAAAAAGAAT
Organism: Microstegium vimineum; assembly: GCA_022036555.1. Taxonomy (NCBI): domain Eukaryota; kingdom Viridiplantae; phylum Streptophyta; class Magnoliopsida; order Poales; family Poaceae; genus Microstegium; species Microstegium vimineum. The sequence continues at coordinate 9,397,057 of CM039132.1, forward strand.
GGAAAACTTCGTGTTTGCATTGATTTCAGGAATCTGAACAAGGCTACGCCGATGGATGGTTACCCGATGCCCGTTGCCGATCTGCTGATCGATGCTGCTGCTGGACATCAAATTATTAGCTTCATGGATGGTAATGCTGGGTATAATCAAATATTCATGGCTGAAGAAGACATATCCAAGACTGCTTTCCGATGTCTAGGTCACGTTGGCTTGTTTGAGTGGGTAGTCATGAGTTTTGGCTTGAAGAATGCCGGTGCTACTTATCAGAGGGCAATGAATTTTATCTTTCATAAATATATCGGCACAATAGTTGAAATCTATATTGATGACGTGGTGGTTAAGTCTGGAGATTTCAAAAAGCATCTTGCCGATTTGCGGAAGATATTAGAGTGCACGAGGGAGCATGGGTTAAAGATGAATCCTAACAAGTGCGCATTTGGCGTATCGGCAGGGCAGTTTCTGGGTTTCATGGTGCATCAGAGAGGCATTGAAATCGGCAGAAAGTCTATTGATGCAATTAACAAGGTAGTTGCTCCCACAAACAAGACTGAGTTGCAGTCCTTGATCGGCAAGATTAATTTCATCAGAAGGTTTATATCTAATCTATCTGGTAAGATTAAGTCCTTTAGCCCTCTGTTAAAATTAAAAGCCGATCAGGAGTTTATATGGAAAGAAGAGCAGCAGTCAGCTTTAGAAGAGATTAAAAGATACTTGGTAAATCCTCCAGTCTTAGTTCCACCTCAACACGGGAAGCCTTTCAGGTTATATTTATCTGCCGATGACGGTGTTATCGGGTCAGCCTTAATTCAGGAGTTTGAAGGGAAGGAACGTGTAATATATTACTTGAGCAGAAGATTGGTGGATGCTGAAACCAGGTATTCGGCCATAGAAAGATTGTGCTTATGTTTATATTTCTCTTGCATTAAATTAAGGCATTATTTACTGTCGGCCGAATGCACTGTTGTCTGCAAAGATGATGTGATCAAGTATATGCTGTCAATGCCAATTTTGAGTGGGCGAATCGGTAGGTGGATTTTGGCACTATCGGAATTTGATCTAAGGTATGAATCGGCTAAAGCTGTTAAGGGTCAGGTGATGGTCGATTTTGTTACTCAGCACTGCAATATGGTGAGCTTTGTTGAGATTGCTCCTTGGGCTCTATTCTCTGATGGGTCTACATGCAAGGATGGAGCGGGTATCGGTATTCTCTTGATTTCACCCCGAGGACAGAGGTATGAGATTTCGTTGTCGATTGTTGCTACTTCAACAAACAATCAGGCTGAATACCAGGCTTTACTTAAAGGGTTGGAGTTACTCAGGGAAGTGCATGTCGATGCTGTTGAAATCTTTGGTGATTCTATGTTGGTGATTAACCAATTGATCGGGACGTATGAGTGCCGAAGTGAAGTTTTGATTGATGTTCATGAGCGGTGTTTGCAGTTGTTAAAGGAGTTCAAAGAATACCGCCTTGAGCACATTCCAAGGCTACATAATGAAGAGGCCAATCGGTTGGCACAGAAGGCTTCAGGGTATCAACCGATTCAAGAAGTCACGACATCGGTAAGAGTTGCCGATGACTGGAAAAACGAGATTGCCGATTACTTGAGGGATCCATCCAGGAAAGTTGAAAGGCGTCTAAGGTTCCAAGCTACTAAGTATGTGCTCCTTGATAATGAGTTGTATTATCGGACAATTGATGGGGTTTTACTTAGATGTCTTGGCAAAGAGGAATCGAAAGAGTTGATGGGTGAAATCCATGAAGGTGTATGTGGAGCGCATCAATCGGCATTCAAGATGAAGTGGATGATTAGGCGGAATGGATATTATTGGCCAACAATCCTGGAAGATTGCTTCAATTATTTCAAAGGGTGCGAGGACTGTCAGAAGTTTGGTAATGTGCAAAGGGCACCTGCATCGGCAATGAATCCTATAATCAAGCCTTGGCCGTTCAGAGGATGGGCTATTGATCTCATCGGCCAAATTTATCCGTCATCGAGCAAGGGGCACAAATTCATACTTGTGGCTACCGATTACTTTACCAAGTGGGTCGAGGCAATCCCCTTGAAGAAGGTGACATCGGCAAACATGGTGGATTTCGTTAAGGAGCACATCGTTTACCGATTCGGTATTCCTCAGACTATTACTACCGATCAAGGGACCATGTTCACATCGGGAGAGTTTGATGACTTTGCTATTAGCACGGGTTTCAAGGTGTTGAATTCTTCTTCTTATTATGCTCAGGCTAATGGTCAAGCTCAAGCGACTAATAAGGGAGTCATTAAGCTTATAAAACGCAAGATTGAGGAAAACCCTAGAAGGTGGTATGTGGTCTTAAACGAAGCTTTGTGGTCGTATCGGATGGCTTGTCATGGTGCAACCAAGGTCTCGCCATATCAGTTGGTTTATGGACACGATGCTATCCTACCTTGGGAAATCAAAACTGGTTCTAGGCAATTGTCTTTTCAGGATCAATTGACGACCGATGATTATATTACTCTGATGAAAGATGAGTTAGAAGATTTGGCAGGTCATCGGTTGAGGGCATTAATTAGTATTGAAGAGAACAAGAAGAGGGTTGCCCGATGGTATGATAAGAAAGTAAAGGTAAAGGAGTTTGACGATGGGGATCTGGTTTGGAAGTTGATTTTACCGATTGGGACTAAGAGCTCTAAATTTGGAAAGTGGTCCCCTAATTGGGGGGTCCTTATCGGATAAAACAGTCTGCTCCTGGCAATGCTTACATTTTGCAAACTCTCGAAGGAGTGGTGTTCTCTAGAGCGATTAACGACAAATATTTAAAGAGGTTATGGGTGGACGCGTAGTGCTCAGTTAAATGCCGATGCACGAGAAGTTGTATAGACATCGGTAAAAACAAACTGGCATTATGTTACAAGTCAAAATCAAGTATCAAAGTTACATTCTTGCCGATACAACAGATGTTACAGTAAGGAGTGGATGGTTGATATCGCACATAGGCGAATTTGCTCTATTTCTTCCATCTCTTTGGCATCGGCATCGGCAGAACCCTCAACCGACTTGATTTTCTTCTTCCATAGGATGGCTTGTCGGGCATTCTGATCCCTTTCTTGCCGCAGGACTTTGATGGAGTCGGATAGTTGGGTTTTCTGCTGGTTAGCTGCGGTCAGATCCCCCTCGACCTTCTGTAATTCCGCCAGTAGCTCCTCCTTCTTTGCCGACAGTCGGGAAGTTTCTTGGTCAAGATTGCCGATGGAGACTTCTGCTTGACCGATGCCTTTATGCTTCTCATCGGCAATGGCTTTGAATTTGAGCTTCTCTTCCTCGCTCTTGGCTTGAGCGGCCCTATCGGCAATGCGACGGGTAAGCCTCTGGTATTGGATCTGCTTGATGTCGAGGAAGGTTGCATGGAGAAGGACTTCTGCTGCGTCGGCGGAAAGATGGCTTCGGATGTCTTTGAATGCAATCCTGGCTGCCGATGAGTCCTGGATGAGTTGAGACGTGTCTTGTAGCAGCAAGGAGAGCAATTCTTCAAGTTTGGACTTGATTTCTGCCGACAAAGCTGGGACAGAGCTTTCCTCTTCCTCGTCGTCGGGGACGTCAACTGCAAAGGAGAATAGACTGTCTGCTTGAATTTGGCCTTGGCGTTCATCTTCGTCCTGAGGGTTCAGGCTGTAGGAGAAGAGGCTGTCTGGAGAGTCCTGAGCCTGAAAACAGAGAAGTTAAAATATGCCGATTGTAAAATTATACTATGAGCTTTAAGGTAATCGATTTACCGTCTTGAAGCGGATCTCCTGCCTGGGACTTGGTATGCGGGATGGTCCAGCTTCATCGTGGACGTCGGCTGCAGATGCCGATGATTGGGCCGGAGAAGCAGTCGGTGCCATCGGTGCTGCTGGTGTTATTATCGGCGCTGCTTCCGATGTGGCGGCTAGTTCACATGGTGGTGATGCTACCCTCTCATCGGCTGACGGTGCCGATGCTGATGCTACCTCCGCTGCTACGGCGGGTGTTGTTTCTTCATTGAGCCCAGCCGGTACCGATGCTGATGCCGCTTCGGTTGTCGCAGCAGCCGCTATCTCCTAGCCGGGGACGTCATCCATCGGTTGATCAGGCACAGAAGCCGATGCAGGTTCTACTGATGACCCACCAGCAGTTAGTGCGATTGGGACCGAAGGCAGTCCAGCTGGTGGCGCATCGGCAGCTAATGGCGCAGTTGGAGCCAATGGTGGAGGAGAAGCCAGCCTCAAGCGTCTCTTCTTCGTCGGCGTAACAGCAGGGGAGCCAACCCGCTTTGACGAAGACCGGGGGGCATCGGCACATGGGCTAGAAGGTGTTTGTCTGCTGGAAGCAGATGCCGATGACCATAGTGCCTGAAAAGTATAGAACAAGTTATACAAGATGGAATGTTGCCGATGAAACAGTATGTAATCGGTACAAGTAAAGATAAGTTTACTGCATAAACTCACGTCAAGGCAACAGCAGCAGCCGATGTAGCCTGGGCTTTTGTAGGTGTCGGCGTAGGTACCTGTTGAGGCGTGAAAGCGGCCAACGTCGGAGCTTTGGTGCCGACGATGGATGTGGGGCCCATTATCCACAGATTGAAGGGTCTGCCACTGTTGCTCATTGTGGGGATCGGATCATCGGCCTGTCGAGTGCGAGTTAAGTACCAATGACAAAAATAAAGTAATAAAAGTACATCGGATAGCAGACTTACTGCATCGTCGGGGATGATGTAATCGGCGTCAATCAAGTGCCGATAATAGTGCGAAGACTTGGCGAGTATCTGGCACTTCCACTCTTGCCACCAAGACTTGAACTCGTTGGTGATGGAGGTTGGCGACCAGGAGGACAAGTCAAGGTCTGACAGATCGGCATCGGCAGGAAGGCTGATGACTTTATTCCAGTCCAGATTACTAGAGATTGCCTGCCTGGGTCTTACTACCTTAGAGTAGCAGAGTTTGATCGGTAGTTGGCCAAATCCCAGTTGTCTCGCTGCCGCCGATGGATAGTAGAACTCGTAGGATGGTGGGGCATTCTTCCCAGATCCAAAGATATTTACTGGAATAGCTCGGGGAGTAATGCTGGCCCTCATGATTGCTTGGTTCTCGGGCAGGCTCACATCGGTCAAGTTGAACAGCAGCGGGAACTGGTTGTGTTCATCAAGATATGGCCACCAGGTCCGTTCTGAGGAGGGGAGTCGTTGTAGAACTTCTGGAAATAATAGCCGAAGTGCTCTGCATCGGCATCGGTACTTGGCAGCACTATGATGGCCTCTCCAAAGTTAAGCGGAGGACGAGTTGCCGATTCATCATCCCCGTATCGGTAATCTTCCGATATGTCCCTCGGGAATTATTGGGCAAATAAATCAAACTGGAGGGCCTTGTGCATGTGTGCGTTCAGCCATAGATTGACAAACCATCAGGGGCCTCCGAAATTACCGATGGGCTCTCCTAGCAGTAGCTTATTGGATACTTGATGCAGCAATCGGTAAACTGATCCAAGAAGATACCTGCCTAAAGGGAGCCTCGTTCCATCGGCAAGTAGTTCAGCCGCTGGGAGGTGCATGGTGGTCGGACCGATGGTTTTGCCGCAGAAAATGAATTTTTCCAACCACATGTTTAAGAAGATGGCGTGCTCCCGTTGAGTTACCGATCCGCTCTTCTGGTTCTCTTTAATGTAGCCTGTCCAACCGCCGATATTCCGGGTGTTCACCTTATACTCGGATTTTCTGTTGAAAAGGGTGAACGTATCGGCAGAGGTGATATCTAAGCCGGTCAGCATGTAGACATCGGCAAGGGTTGGGGTAGCTGGTCCATGCCTAAAGAGGAAAGCGTTCATACTATCGGACCAGAAGTATGAGGCTGCCATCATTAAGTTTTCGTTCTTCTCCATATCGGCAATTGAAAGCCTAATGCACTGATCCAGGTTGCGTTCTTGCCAGTACACTTGCTGTGATCTGACCACTCTCAGGTACCAGTTCTTCGATCCTTTGGTAGGTTTGGGCCATGAGCGGAATGTGTCTTTCCACAGTCCTAGATCAAAACGCTCAGATCTGAACGGTACCCGGTGGGTTTCTGCATTGATGATGAAGGTGGGGTCTGGATTGCCCATTGGGCCTAGGCAGCTGAGATTGGAACCGGCGAGTGGGATCACTATCTTATTGTACAGTTCCTAGGGTTCAAAGAAGAAGGGACGAATCAGAAAGAATGGGGATAAATCCAGGTTTTTTTGCGAGAAACAGAACCATACAGAGGGGTCGAATTAGGCGGAGGATGAGTCTTACCTTTGGGATGTCGACTTGGATCGCCATTTGGAGTCAGAGGGATGCTTGGTTCGTCCTTGGATTGCGAAGGAGTACTGTTGCTCGAGCTTGTGTTCTTCAGAGCGGCTGGAGGTTGAAGACGAAGGCAGGAAGGTGAAAGTAAAAATGGGCTCGGGTAAAAAGGGCGGTGTGGATCCCGGTAACTTTTATAAGCCTATTCAGGGGTATTTTGGGGTTCTGTTTCACACTGTGCAGGAATGTGGAGAAGCCCGCGGTAGATACGCGCGGTGATCGAGGTGGTTTGCAACTATTTGTGCTACAATCGAGAGATTTTATTATTAAATTGCAGTTCCACACGCGGGGATTGAGGAAACCGTACGCCTATCTGGGAGGTAACGGCTACAACAACGGCTACAGTGGAGAGAATTTCGGCACGTAAAGTTATACGCTCCGAAACTGGGGGGCATGTGTTGACACCGTTTTTTGACACGTGTCAAGTAGGCTGAGGCTTGACTGGTCAGTGGCCATTCTCCATCGGCATCGGAAAAATTCTAAGCCAATGTTGCTGATAAGACTGCTGCAGAGGGCCAAGTGCGTTGCCGATGAAGGCTAGATGGTCTTTGCCAACAAAGGTTAATTGGTGAAGTTTTGCTGAAACTGATTGTCAATGAAGAGTCATTGCCGATTGCCGATAAGATCATTGCCGATTGCCGATGAAGGGTGGTTGCCGATTGCCGATGGGATGATTGGTGAAGAGTTACCGGCACAAGGACGATAATCGGAAATGTTGCCGATCAGGAAAGTGTTGCCCATGCCGATGGGCATAACTTAGCGCTTGGTAGCAGCAGAAGGTTACCGGTGGTCAAAAGAAGAAAGGCGCGGATTAAAGGGATCTGCCGATGAAAAGTTTTCATCGAGGAAGAGAATAAGGAAACTGGTGTTTTGTACCAGTATTATTATAGTAGTTTGAGTCCGACTCTTGCATGAGTCGTTTATTTTCCTTTAAAATAGGTGTGTTATCCGGCTCCTGCGCGAGTCAGTTTCCTTTAAAGTAGGAGTTTGTTTTAGGAAGGATATGTGTCGTGTCTTTGTACAACTCTCCATGCGGGAGTATAAATATGTGCCCGAGGGCTATGGAATAAACAACCAATCCAATTCAAAAACAAACCAATTTTATCTTATTCTACTTTTTATCGCAATTTACCCTTTTTACTGCATTAGCTGTAGTTTTCAACGAGTTCTTCAAGCTTTCGACGGGCTGCATCATCCTGATCTCCGTCAAATCCTTGCTAGTTCCGCGTGGGAGTACCTCTGAGCTTTGGCAATCCGGGCGCATCGCTGTTTGCCTCGTTCAGCTCTGCTCTAGTTATCCTTGATCAATCTGAGCCTTGACGTCCGGGCGCATCGCTGTCGTCTCGTTCAGTTTGTTCTAGTTATCATCCTTGTCGATTGATTGGTCAAATCGACTGACACGCCTCTGGAATACCGAGCTTTGGGTAATAGCTCGAGGTGTTCACAGATCTGACGCTTTTTGTGTCAACAAGTGTAAAGTTGCAAAATCCCAATGAGTCAAAAAAAATCCTACTTAATAACTCCCAATACTTTTTGATAAAAGGCCATTAAATCCATCTGGTCCAAGGGCATTGTTGTTGGGTGAAAACTTGATTGCTAGAATTCTTCTCCACTGAATTTTTCCTACAAATGTTCCATGTTCAAAGGTTGAAAGAAATCAGCTATATATTCTATAGGAGATGCCTTGATACTCACTTATGGCAAGCCTGTTCTTATAGGCTTCCTATATATAGAAGCCCAGCCTTTTGTGATCAGTAATCAGAATGACCTCTGTAGTAGCGAGACTAGTGAAGAAATTTTTATTGTGATTATGAGTGGCCATGGCCTGGAAAAAACTAGTATTTTCAACACCTAGAGTAACCCATCTTACTATATTTCTTTGTCTCCTGTGAATTCTCTTTGATACTAAGACAACAGGAATTGTTAGTTTAGTAGGACTGTCCAGGTTCTGAAAAACTGTAAGCTTCTGATTGGAGACGATAGGTTGTAGTTCATACTCGATGTGTGTGGGAGTGGTTTTGTATAAAATTTAAACTAAATTCTACACCAAACCACTCCTACACACATCGTTTGAGGCTGATACATGAACATCCAAACAAAATCTTGACAAATGAGTTCCTAATCCATGTGTGAAGCCAGCAACTCTCAGCTCGTCCTAGATGTCCGTGAGGACAGGGGGGAAAGATCCGTTTGGGAAGGCAAAATTACCCCAGAAAATAAAAAAATTACTTTGCTATCTAAAGAAGGGGGGTTTGTGACAAAAGATAATTTGCTTAGGAGGGGTTGGAATGGGGACGATAGTTGTAGTCTGTGTGGTCTCAAAGAGACAGTTCAACATCTCTTTTTTGACTGTCGTGTGTCAAGATTCTTGTGGAATACTTTACTCATCACTTTCAATATTCAACCCCCAAAAAATAATGTTCACCTGTTTGGTTCATGGTTTAGGATTTTCTCTGCTAAATTGAGAAATCAAATTTTAGTGGGGTTAGAGGCTATGTGCAGGTTGTTGTGTGGTTGAATAGAAATAATATGGTGTTCAACAAGAAAACACTAATTTATTTTTGCAGGTGATCTTCAGGGGTACATACTGGATCCGGCAATGGTCGCAGTTATCTAAAGAGGAAGAGAAAACTGCTCTGAAGTTTGGATGCAAGCAGCTAGAAGTGATGCTATTGGAAATCTTCAGAAGTTCGGTTTGGAAGAAACACAAGAGTTTAGAGAACGAGATTAATTATTTCTGTATCCTGTGTGTGATGTGTTTGGACACTTCAAATGTCATTTGGTTAGCTGCAGTTTGGAGTTGGAGTTTATCTAAAATACAACCTCTGGTTTTGCTGTATCCTGTGTGCCATGCTTAGACATTTAGTGCCGTTTGGTTAACATAATTCTAGAGTTGGGGTTAATCTGCTTAGAAGTTTTTGGTCTTTAGACCATGGTGTTGTATTGGTTCAGTTTGGTTGCACCCATTCGGTTATGAATGTGGGAGACCGGAACTCTTGTGTTCCTTAATCTAAAATGATGTGGCTGGCCTGTCAACTGTCGCTAGCTCCAGCTCTCTTGCTGCTGCTACTGGAAGCACAACTGCTCTGAGACAAGCAATGCATGCGTACCCTCAGGAGTGGGAAATCAAATCTTTTAAATGTTTCTGGGAATTCCACATTGACTTAGCCTTGATGATACTGGTTATTATGACTCCTGCCGCTGCAACCAAGTGCTGCCTGCACGTAAGTATATATGGGTGGTGCTTGCTGCAATGTGCAGCTAGTGAGAACTGAAACTGTTACTTTGGTAGCAACGTCCAGGTCCTGAAAAACTGCAAGCTCCAGATAGAAGACCGCAGGTTGTAGTTCAAAATTCCATTTTTTTGGAGTTGAAACTTCCAATTGAGTGTACATTGAAGAACTGTGCAGATTTGAAGAAACCGATCAAACCTGCAGATAATATCCTAAGAGTATGTCTTTTGCACTTGATCAATTCTCTATATACAACCCTGTCAATACCCACAATTTGATCAATTATCTTTATTAATAATGTTATGGGGATGGGAAAATGCTTGCTGATGAAGCTCAAGAAATTGCAAGGAGGCAGGCTCTTCTGCTACAATTCACTTTCATCAGTCAAGTTCATAATTCACAGCGTCGTCCCAAGAAAAATAGTGAAATATTATAGTATATTTCACAGCCCCTGTTGAGTTTGAGCATGTAAAAAGGTGATGAAACTCATGAACTAATTAGTATGGTAGGGCAAGATCTCACGTTTCCGAGTAAATGTGAAATGTTTCCACATTGTTATAAGCTCAAGTTTACAACAAATGTCGAACCGATGTGTAGCAGAAGTAGTTAGACGTATCTTTGCAAACCAATATGCATGGTAGAATACAGAAGAAAAATCCCAATTACCAACCAAACTGATTGCTGCAGACCAAGATGGTAGAAATGGAAAAACTCCCCAACAGGCCATGTCTGCTCAACTGCTATCATATTACAAACTGTTAGTAAAATTCAGCTCGATTTTCATCGCCATGTGAAAATCATCTCTAGCCATTTCGATGCTATAAGAAAGGACTTGTCTCCTAATGTGTGTCCAGCATAACACGCAATATATGTTGTACAATATTGACAGACACATATATATTAGCCAGAGTATTTGCTGCCTGTAAACAAAGCAATGACAAAAATACCACTGGTGCAGCATATGGCTTAGAGCCCTCCATGCAAAGAAGCATGGGAAATTGTGCCATTTATCCCACAAACCCATGAATACAAATCAACCCCACGTACAGGGATAGCTAGGAAGGGGAAACCCTTATTCATCAAACAGTCATGTTCTCCTCTCCACTCAGTTTCCCCTCCCGTTTTCATGCTTGCTCTACGTAAGCAAGATTTTCATGCTCGATCATGCTGCTTAGTATAGGATTGGGAAACACCAGGAAATATGCTGCTTAATGTTGCAAGTCCTCAGAGCCTGCTGGTACCACTAAGTGAGGTAGATTGATCGTTGGTATGGCAATATTCAGAAGATGCAGTTGTGATCGATGCATAGGCTATACTGCCATCACATACTTAAGCCATCATCCTGTTGCGTACGCATCTGTCATCAGGTGGTCATTCAGAGGAAGGATATGAGTACAAATGGTGGATAAAATAATAGCAACAACCATGCATTGGTTGCGTCTCTACCTGTTAACAGCTGTTTCTGACGACATCCACTTCATTTCCAACTTTATTTTTTGGATTAGGTGAAAATAATATAGAAGTGGGCAATGATATTATCACCACTATCAAATATTTTATTTTATTTAAGAAACTAGAGGGGACGGAGCCCCTACAGACATATATTGTTATAAAAAAACAAAATAGGCAAAGGTCTCACAGAGAAATTAGGGAACAAAGAAAGTAACAAGGAAAAGAAATCTAATTCTAAGCACTAAAAAGTCCTTTGAATCCATTGTCTGAGCTACAGATCTATACTTGTCTTGACTCTATGCAGAAGCAAGAGTAACTCCATCAAGATTATAATACAATTACAGCAATTCCCAATCTGCATAACATGATTTGACAATTATATACTACATTTCAAATCGCTTGGAATTAGAACAACAACGTTTGCATTATGCCAGGTGCACCTCCCCAATGGTATCTTTCCGTGGAGGTTTTTCCATGTTCTTTTCGACAGGTCTACCAAAACTGGTCGGTACTGCCCTGCTTCACCACAAATCAATCATCAAGTAGACGGAATGATCCTCATGTAATCCAAGCATGCTAGACTTTTTGAGTGGTGTGACTGGATTTGCATTTACAAGGACGACCATCAAAAGGTCCCTTCCTTTTTATGAAAAACTTGATTGTGGATAGTGTCTAGTAGCAAAATTGTTTATTTTTTATTGGTGGCTAGTGCACTGTCTCCTAATGTTTTGAATATGAAAACACATTACATGTTGTACTATTGTGAGATATATTAGCTGGAGTGTTTGCCACAAGTAATAGGGAATGAAAAAAATGGCACTCTACCTAGTGAAGACAATATAATAGCTTATATTAGAGGCCTCCGTATTGAAAAACGAGGGCAAACATGCCACTCCCTGTCAAAAAAGCAAGGGCAGACATGCCATTCAACCCAATGAGCCATGAATATAAAATAATGCCCTAGAAATAGGAAGGAGAAATTCTCATTCATCCAAATAGTCACTCATTCTTCCTTTGTACTCAACACTCTACTTCGCCTCCTATTTTATGAGTGGTTTGTGTGGGCAGGATTTTCATGCACTAGCTATTGCTTACCTCTACATGTGATCCTTGCCTACATGTATGTCATATCCAAGAAGCTCTTCGATGGCTAATTCCACTGAGCAAGAGCAAAATACAAGAAAATATTATGACTATAAATATTAAAGCAGTGCTGAAATGCTCTACCTCTAATCTCATCATGTTGTCCACCTGTAGTATAGGATTGAGAAACATCAGAAATATTATGAACCACACTTATCTCGCTATTGCAAATTGTCATGGAGAGTTAGCACGAGAGTGGCAAACCAAATTTGCTTTGGTGTGGTGTGGATGATGAACTTGTTTACATAGCATATATCAATCTCATTGCACCATGTGTTCATGAAGGTGTTGTTGACAAACAGTGTCTGTGCACATTAGTACAGAATAGGGTTGTTGTCCTGGTTGGGAAATCCCTTTATCCCGGTTTCCCAATGGCTAAACGTACATTTGGATGTAGAATTCCTCTTAATGCAACTAGAAGCAATTGTGTCAAGCACGTGGCAGTAATGAGACTTTAAGTTAAAAATTTTCTTCTCTGACATATTTATTATACCCTTTATATTCGAGGAGAATCCAGATGAGACCTTAATGCTATCTAGACATTCGAACATGCTTTCCTTATCTTCCTTGCTAAGATTGTAGCTTGCTGGTTTTAAGTAATGGTGTCCGTCATCTGTCTTCTCTGGATGCAATTTTCTCGTTTATTTAAACATCCCAAGTCTTGTCGTCCTTCAATTGTGTCCTTAGTCTTCCTTCAATTGTGTCCTTAGTCTTCCCATACACACCCATGAATCCTAGTATATTTACACACAAATTCTTCATTAGGTGCATTACGTCAATCGCGCTACGGACCTCTAGGACTTGCCAATAAGGTAGCTCCCAAAATATAGACTTCTTCTTCCACATAGGTGTGCGTCCGTTAGCATCCTTCAGAACAAGTTCACTCTCTGGTCCCTTTCCATAGACTACTTTCACATCCTACACCATATCAAATACATCCTCACCAGTTCGGTTGGGAGGCTTGGTCTGATGGTCTACCTTACCTTTAAAATGCTTGCCTTTCTTTCTATGGGGGTGATTCGCTAGAAGGAACCGACGATGCCTGAGGTACATGACCTTTTGACATTTTTTCAAATAAATGTTCTCAAAACAATGTATGCATGCATTATATACCTTATTTGTCTATCCTAAAATATTAATTAGAGCATGTCAATCATTGATTGTTACGAACAACATTGCTCGCTGGTCAAAGTATTCTTGTTTGTACTCATCCCACACACGTATATCCGGTTTGTTCCATAAAAGAATAAGTTCATCAACTAAGGGCCTCAGGTACACATCGATGTCGTTGCCAGGCTGCTTTGGTCCTTGGATGAGCACTGGCATCATTATGAACTTTTGATTTATGCTCAATCATGGAGGAAGATTATGTATACATAGAGTAATAGGCCATGTGCTATGACTACTGCTCCCCAAAAGGGTTCATGTCATCTGTACTTAAAACGAACCTTAATTTTCTTGCATCCTCCGCAAACCTAGGAATTCTCTATTGATTGTTCGCTATTGGGACCCATCGGCATGGTGTCCAACATATTGTCTACCTTACGGTCTTCATTGTGCCATCACAACAACTTGGCATGGTCTTTGTTTCTAAAGAAACGCTTCAGCCGTGGTATTATAGGAGCATACCACATAACCTTGGCAGGTATTCTCTTCCTCGGACGTTCGCCATCAACATCACCAGGTTCATCTCGTCCCATCTTGTACCAGGATGCGTGGCATATCGAGCATTCATCCAAATTCTAATAGTCCTCGCGGTAGAGGATGTAGTCATTGGGACATGTATATATCTTATTGATTTCTAATCCCAGAGGGCAGACGACCTGTTTTGCTTCATACGTAGTTGTTCGCAATCCGTTTCCCTTTGGAAACATCTTTTTTTGAATAGTCAATAACTATCCAAATCCCTTGTCAGATATACCATTCTTTGCCTTTCATTGCAACAATTCCAGTATATTACCCAACTTTTTTCTCCTCTATGGCAGTCGAGTACAATAATTTCTTATGATCCTCTAGCATGCGATCGAACTTGATCTTCTCCTTTTCACTTTTGCATTCTCTCTGTGCATCACAGATGGCCTCACCAAGATCATCAGCGGGCGTATCTTCCCCCTCTTGCTCTTCTCCAGCTTCCTCCATTGCAATATCATTTAGTGCAACATATTTAGCAAAATATCTTCACCGTGTCATGCTTCTTCTTCTTTGCCTTCTTCCATTATAATTCCGCTTTCTCCATGCTTGGTCCAACAAATATACTTTGGCATGAAAACAAGTGTGCATGGATATTTCTTGCGCTACCATATTCCTTCAAATTATTACATAATGCACATGGACAACGTATAAAACAATCTCGCTTGTTTGTATCTGCCATAGTTAAGAAATAATGCACGCCATCAATAAATTATTTAGAGTGGCGATCGGCGTTGTACATCCAATGTAGGCTCATAGATCTGCACAATTACACATGACATACCATATCAAAATCTTGAACATGACATCCAATGTCGTCTCATCGAACATGAATGATTAGCGTGGTTAAAATTTTAAATTATTAAGATACAAAATAGCCACACATCAGTTACATCACATCAATATTAACTTATGTAATTCTAACCACAATATAGAAAATCCCAACTAGCACTAAACAAACGAAACATAAAATGCACTTCAATAGCATAAGAATTTCGTGGCCAATTCCAACTAAAACAAAGGACGCATCATTCATCTTTTCAACATTCATGAGCTTCGTCTGCTGGCTTACTACCTTATCCGCCGCATCTTCTGCAAGAGATATTTGCACGTGTTTCACATATTCTTCCTCCCAGTACCATCCTTTGCAACTAGTACCGTCCCACTGAAATTACAACAACAAATCAAGAATTATAATCAAAATTACTTAGCAAAAATGAGACAAACTGAAGAAAAAAAATCGTCAAACGCGAGAAAATAGCTCACATTGCGAACCGGACACATGTAGAAGATACAACCCTTATTGGGACCCGCTTTCGATACTTGGTACTCCATCACAATCTTCTGCTCACACTTGCCGCACGGAGTGAGAGGGAGTTTCGGCCTTAGTCGTCGATTTGGAACCCCACGAGAGGTCGAGGACCCATAAGTAGTTGCCATCTACTCACTAGCTAGATTAATTTATTTAAACTAAATTAAAATTCTTATTTTCTAGATAAACTCAATTAAAATGAGCTATCAAGTGAAACTATACCTCTAAAATAAATTTTTTATATATTTCTCTAAATCACTGCCTGTCTCGATGAAATTACAACGACAATAAAACTATGAAGTCATTTGTAGGTCAATAATAGAAAAAATGACATGCAAAATTAAAAATACACAATAAAAACAATTATTTGTAAACCATGAAATGAAATATAATGGTGATGAAACAAAAGAGGATGAGATTGGTAACCTTGCTTAGGAGTGAAGAAAAATCTTGTGATGGCGGGCAAAGAAGAAGCAAGAGCACCAAGAACACCTTTCTTCCTCCTCTCTTCCTCAAGAACACTCTCTGTTCTCTCAAAAACACTGATGTCCTCTCTGGCTCAGCAGGGTAGGAAGAAGGGTATTTATACAGGTGTTCTTTAGTCCCGGTTGGTATTGCCAACCGGGACTAAAGGCTCCTCTCTAGTCCCGGTTAGTACCTCCAACCGGGATTGAATCTTTAGTCCCGGTTGGAGTTTCCTTTAGACCGGGACTAAAGATCCTACCTGCAAAAGGCTGCTGCACGATTGGTGCACTAGCCGTTGAGCAAGACTTTTTAGTCCCGGCCGCAAAAAATACCGAGACTAAAGCCAAATTTACATTCGGTTCAAAGGTCTGTTCTTTACTAGTGGCATCGGAACATATGCCAAGGCATATCACTGTGCCTTTGGATGCGAGATGCTCAAAGGTGTCATCAAAATCATAAGTTAGATTCATTTTTGAAGATTCTGTGAATAACTCAACCTAGAGTGAAAAAAAATCATATTATAAGATCCCACTAACGATAATATTTGGCCAAATTAAACTACCTGCCCACCCATCTGCCATCAAGTGGTCATTGAGAAGGACATGAATACAAGACACAAGCGACGATAAACTAATGAAATGGCGAAAAGCTTGCATTTAACTTTGTTTTATCAATGTTGTCTTAATGCTTTACCTATTTATGGTGAGATTGTATCCATTTCAAGCATTATTTTCAGATCCGTGACAAATAATATTATAAAAGTAAAATGTTAAGGATGTTTTCAATCATTCCATTTGTTATTGTGGCCACTGTCTAGAATTTTATTAGTTTTGACAAGTCAACACAAGGGTCATGGATACCTCAATCCTCCTGCGATTTATGAGTAGCTAATCCACGCTGGGACAATCTACCCTCAAAAAGCAACAGGACTCACACCTAAGTTGACAAATTTGTTTACTCGTGCATTAATGTGAGTGCAAGAAGCAAGGGCCTCTTGGAAAATAAATACGACATGCAGGTTCAAGTTGTAGGCCTGTCCATGTACTATTCATTAATTACTGCAAAGCACACTACGACAAATGTTCCAATAAAATTGAAGACCCCTCATTACACTGTCTTCATAGCACACACTAATAACAACCAAGTTAGTAATAATTGGAGCAACCAACAATGGTGTACTAATGCATCTCACCTGGGGTCAGCTATCGAGGGGGTGCATGCACATATGGTGCCACTACCTTGAGAGGTTCCAAACCAAATTATGAATCCCGTCAGAGGATTAGTCAAATAAATGTCACGGCCTTGCCAGACGATGGATAGATGGTGCTCCGTTGCCGCCACAAATGCATTGTTGATTTGCTCCTCCACAAGAGTTTGATGATGACCAGACTACTATCATCATGTCTAGCTAGTCTCCAGTCATTAAGGTGGTCAGCATGGGTTTGTCTATATTGTATCCATGTGAAATTTCTCGCCTACACCAAGATTTAAGGTGTTGCAAGAATTGGGTAAAATATTCTTTTCCCACACTCAAACTCTTAATTATATCGGATTTAACTAAGATAATAACAAAAGTTATTAGGGGGTGCGACAGAAGATTTTCACAGTGATATTATTTACTTCACCAATTCTACCAAAAAAATACACAAAAATTCAGCATATATAAATTTACCAAGCTGAGTGTAAATCCAACAGAAATTGAAAATAACAGAAATTTGGTTGTGGAAGAGAACATATTCACTGAATATTAGTTTTATTCCCTCTGTTGCATGTTTTGTAGGAAGGTGAAAGGGAATGATTGGGATGACTTGTCTATTTGGTTCAGCATCAGCTGTGAAAAAGAACTTCTACAGGTTATCAAATGTGAAAGCTATCAAGAGCTATGTGATGCAGAAAATTTGTAGCATATTTGGTTGAAACAACTATGAAACCTAATAACACATCTATTTATCTCCCTTGAAATAGTTGCAACACACCCTCTCTTTTTGCACCCATTCGGAAAGCAAAAATCTAAAACCCAAAATCAAAGTCCAAGGTGCTACAACAGTTATATTATGTAAAAATTCTGAAAAACAACTTCAGGTTCCACTGATTTGGTTGGTATTCTGCTATTTAGCAGTAGAAGCATATTCCAAAAGCTGAACCAAACATAACCTCAATAATTCAACACTACTTGTCAAGTTAAGTAGCGACCTGCATAGTGATTAAATTGCTTTTAGTCAACTTGAGCCTTCTGAAGTGTTCATGTCCCTTTAGATGGCGGAGTTAATTCGGTCACCTTTTCTCTAGCATAGTAAGTTAGTGTTATCCATCCGTCAATAGATATGTCTTCTACTTGGCTTGACTCCCCGCTTGCTATAGAAGTCAGGATCAATATAGTAATTAGTATGCAGGTAGGTCGTTTCCAATTTGCCAGCAAAACAAGAATAGAACCTAATCTAAATATATTAACTCTTTCGGCCATGATTCGAAAACAAGGGCGGACAAAGCAACCATAACAGTAGAAAGGCACACAAGTGAAAGAAAAGAGTTTTGTCCTGGGAAGGACAGATAGAATGAAAGGAGTGATAGCTTCTCTCAACCTATTAACTTACTTCTTTTTATTTTTCTCTTGGACAGAATGCAGTCATTCACTTTAGAACTCATCATGAATTTGGTTTGAACCAATGTCTCGGTGCGACTTATCCAATTGTTGTGTGGTGAGCCATAGGAAGTTCTAGAAATTCCTAGCCTAACCATAAATTTTGGTTATGTTATTCGCTGCATGTTTTAACTCCGCCTAGGTTGGAGTGCCTTTGGTGTTCCAGCATAGCAGGTCCCAAGCCCTGGTAAACGAGGAGGGTGTGATAGGCTTGGCGAGCCAACATCAAAACTTAGCCACTTTCATGGAAATGAGACCCAAAAGATTCCCGTTGGGGCGTAACCCTCTTAGCGACGCGCCATGCCGGAACCCGGGTATGGTGTTAAATGAGCAAGGGCCGGGTCGTCAGCCCCGTGGCGCGCCGTGTCTTGATCTGGGCACGGTGTCAAGTGAGCAAGGATCGGGTCGTCGCATCCTTAGTGGCGCGCCACATCGGCGCCCGGATGTGGTGCAAAATGAGCAAGGGTCTTCACACCTCCCTCGGCGGGTGCGAAGGGTAAGGAAGCTAGTCGAACCAACCAAGATCCGTTTAGGTAGCTGGAATGTTGGGTCCCTCACGGGTAGGTTAAGAGAGCTAGTTGACACTATGGTTAGGAGGCGTGTAAATATCTTGTGCGTTCAAGAGACCAAATGGAAGGGTCAAAAGGCGAAGGAGGTGGACAATACAGGCTTCAAGCTATGGTACACATGGATAACTTCGAGTAGAAATGGAGTCGGAGTTTTGATCGATAAGAGCCTCCAAGGTGGTGTGGTGGAGGTGAAAAGGCAAGGAGATAGGATTATCTTAGTTAAACTTGTCATTAGTGATTTAGTCTTAAACATTATTAGTGCGTATGCTGCCCAAGTAGGCCTTGATGAGTGTGATAAGAGGCAATTTTGAGAGGATTTGGATGGCATAGTCAGGGCTGTACCAAGTAGCGAGAAGCTCTTCATTGGAGGGGACCTTAATGGCCATGTAGGAGCATCTAGTACAGGTTACGAGGCAGCACCTGGAGGTTTTGGTTCCGGAAGAAGGAACCAGGAGGGAGAGGATATCCTAGACTTTGCTACAGCTTTTGATATGATGGTAGCAAACACTTTCTTCCAAAAGCGAGAGTCCCACTTAGTGACCTTTAGTAGTGGCTTGTCCTGCAGTTAGATTGACTTCGTCCTTGCAAGAAGGAGAGATAAACGTGCTTGCGTGGATTGCAAGACGGGCTTATGAAGATTTGTACAAGCGTCTTGATACGAAGGAAGGAGAAAAGGACATCTATAGGATGGCTAGGACTCGTGAAAGGAATACGAGGGACTTTACTCAAGTCAAGTGCATTAAGGATGAGAGGGAGCAACTCTTGGTGAAAGAGGATGAGATCAGACAAAGATGGCAAGAGTATTTTGACAAATTGTTCAATGGGGAGAACGAGAACTCCCCTGTTCAGTTGGACGACTCGTTTGATGACAACAATAGGCGCTTTGAGCGGAGGATACAAGAATCGGAGGTCAGAGAAGCGTTGAAAAGGATGAAAGGGAGCAAAGCGATGGGCCCGGATGGTATCCCAATCAAGGTGTGGAGATGTCTTGGGGATATAGCTATAGTATGGCTAACCAAGATGTTCAATAATATCTTTTGATCGAACAAGATGCCTAAGGAGTGGAGAAGAAGCACTTTGGTACCAATCTACAAGAACAAGGGTGACATCCAGAGTTGTAATAACTACCGTGGGATTAAGTTGATGAGCCACACTATGAAGCTATGGGAGAGAGTCATCGAGCACCGCCTGCGAAGAAGGACACGAATATCTACCAACCAATTTGGTTTCATGCCTGGAAGGTCAACCACAGAAGCAATCTTCTTGTTAAGACAAGTTATGGAGCGATTTAGAGAGCAGAAGAAGGACCTACATATGGTTTTCATTGACTTGGAGAAGGCTTATGACAAGATACCAAGAAATGTTATGTGGTGGGCTTTGGATAGACATAAAGTCCCAACAAAGTACGTGGCCCTCATCAAGGACATGTACAACAATGTTGTGACTAGCGTTCGAACCAACGATGGTAATACTGGTTAGTTCCCGATTAGAGTTGGGCTTCATCAAGGGTCAGCCTTGAGCCCGTATCTCTTTGCCTTGGTAATGGACGAGATTACAAGGGACATTCAAGGGGACATCCCTTGGTGCATGCTCTTTGCCGATGATGTAGTATTAGTTGATGAAAGCTTGGCAGGAGTAAATAGGAAACTTGAGCTGTGGCGGCAGACCCTTGAGTCTAAAGGTTTTAGACTAAGTCGGACTAAAACCGAGTATATGAAATGCGACTTTGGCACAACGGCTCAGGATGAGGGAGATGTGAGTTTGGAAGGTCAAGTCGTGCCTAAAAAGGACACCTTCCGATATCTGGGATCGATGCTACAAAGGGATGGAGATATTGATGCAGACGTTAGCCATAGAATCAAAGCAGGGTGGATCAAGTGGCGTCAAGCTTCTGGCATTCTATGTGACAAGAGGGTACCCCAAAAGCTAAAAGGCAAGTTCTATAGGACAACAATTAGACCTGCGATGTTGTATGGAGCCGAATTTTGGCCCACAAAGGCTCGACATGTTCAACAAATGAGTGTTGCAGAAATGCGCATGTTGCGTTGGATCTGTGGTCACACAAGAATGGACCGAGTTCGGAATGATGATATACGTGATCGCCTAGGGGTGGCACCAATTGAAGAAAAGCTTGTCCACCATCGGTTGAGATGGTTTGGCCATGTTCAGAGGAGACCGCCAGATGCACCAGTGCGCTGTGGAGTCCCAAGCCAAGCTAATAATATAAGGAGAGGCAGAGGAAGGCCGAAGTTGACATGGGCGGAGGCGGTGAATAGGGATTTAAAAGCTTGGGATATATCTAGAGATCTATGTTTGGATAGGATTGCCTGGAAAGCAGCTATTGAAGTGCCGGAACCATGACTTGGGTATCTTGTTGGGTTTCAACTCTAGCCTACCCCATCTTGCTTGGGACTACAGGCTTTGTTGATGTTGATGTTGATGTATTCGCTGCATGTTTTATATTTTCAGGAATAGCCTATTCAGTCCTCTCTAGCGTCATCTCTGTCCTTTCAATGCCATAAACATTTACTCTATGTTTTCTAAAGAGCAAAATGAATGTGCGGTCCTCAAAGTTGGCAAGAGGTGTCATCTAGGTCCTTCTACTTTCAAAATGTCAACTCTGGGTCCATGAACTTGGCTTCGGATGTCATCCTAGTCTAAATGGATCCAAACAAACTCAGATGAAAACAAACTTTATATCAAAATTGCAGCTCTCGACACGATCTACAACTTTCATCCTGTTCACTTGGCTTGTGTGCTGGCTTCCCTAGAGTAGAATTAGGTTTTCATCATTACACCCTCATACATCCACCACATATATATCCACCCTCATACATCCACCATATACAAATGCACATCTTTATTTGATTGTATGCCCTGTTTCTCTGGATCCATTGTTTGACTTGACAAGATATGCTTTGCAAGTATATATGTGTACGTTGTTTCTCCCCACCTATGAGCTCCATATATGCCTATTAGTTGTAGGGTGAGACAGAGAAGGCATATTGTTACTTTGCCTGATCCAAAAATACTATATATTCTGAGAGAAAAAGAAGGCATAACACCATGGTTGCCTTGGAGAGGATCCAGAAGTACCACATATTAAGAGATTTGAGAGGGTCATAAAAAATAAACTCTAAGTTTTATTTTGAATACATTGCAAAACTTTGGGATGAAAGTTAAGCAAAGAGCTTGAGACATAGTGTTTGGCTTGATCATTCTACTTTTCAATTGCTCAAGACCCAAGTGAAGGCTATATGCCCCATGGTTGAAGGTAATATGGGTAAATTTGAAAGTTATAATAGTTTACTCTAATCCGGAGGAGATTTTTTGTTTGAAAGCATGTGTATTTTTTAGGAATGAAAGCATTATAGCAATTCCTGATCCATTGTTTGTTAAGGGACTAGCAAAGGGTAAGCTTGGGGAGTTTGTTGACGGTAATTAACTACAATATTTAAAGGTCAATTAAACATGGAAAAGGGTATGAATATCATCGCCAACATAGATCCGTGTTCGCTGGCACAGTAGGGTACATGGACCCAGAATGCCTGGCCACGGGCAGTACCAGCACCCAGTCTGACGTCTACAGCTTTGGCGTCGTCATCCTCGAGATCGCATGTGGACGGCCAGCAATATTAGCCGGCGATGCGAAGGGCACGACGACGACTAGCCACCTGGTACACTGGGTGTGGGAATTCTACCGTCGCGGAAGGATCCTCGATGCAGCCGATGCACGTCTCAACGGTGAATTCAGC
This sequence comes from Microstegium vimineum, assembly GCA_022036555.1. Lineage (NCBI taxonomy): Eukaryota > Viridiplantae > Streptophyta > Magnoliopsida > Poales > Poaceae > Microstegium > Microstegium vimineum. Next base: position 9,419,629 of record CM039132.1, read on the forward strand.
GCCGCGGAGATGAAGCGTGCGATGGTGACGGCACTCTGGTGCGCCCACCCAGATCGCACCCGGAGGCCCCCCATCCGGGAGGCTATGAACGTGCTCCGCCTGCACGCAGAGTTGCCAAGTCTCCCAGCAAAAATGCCGGTGGCAGCATTCGTTTGTGTGACTGGGACGACCTCTTCCTCGCTACGACCACCACGGGTTCCATCATCAGTGTGACTGGGACCTCTTCCTTGCTACGATGACAAACATACAGGCACAAACGGTCAATATAACACACACACACACCGCACTGCATGCTCTGTATATAGTTTCTTAATAAAATGTCGTGAGTATTCTGTCACTCCTAGAAATGGTGAAGACTTCGTTTAAGACATATCCTCATCAAATAATTAAAGTTCTAGTTTGTTCATATATCTTTAGCCTGAAAAGTGGACGTCAAAGATTTTCATAGGAATATTTGGAGTATTGTAATCCTTACTAGTTTCAATATAACGTGTATAATAAATAATAGTTTAATGCGTGTGCTAACGTCACTGTGCCACAGTCCAAAAATAGTGTCAGACATGGGTCATAAATTACCAAATTAAGTTCGATGAATGGCCAGTCGGTAAAGATTTCTAACATACAGTCCTTTTCTATTTTTTTTGGCAAGCAAACATAAGTACGGCGCAATGGTAAGTGGATCGACATGAGTAGAAAACACTAGTACAGAAAACATTTTTAGAGGCGGTGGTAGAGACATTTATATAGGCGGCCAAGTCCACCGCCTGTACTAGGGGTCAGTACTAATCGGCCCACAGTACAAGCCGTCTGTATTAATCCGTAGAATAAAATCGTGTTTTTAAAATCGAAAAAAAAGAATTAAATTCTGGGACAAGCGCAGTATTAATCCGCCCGCCCGTCTCCGTCGAAGTCGCACATTTTTTCGCGTAAAATTCGGGAACGCGCTCCGCCGCGGATTTTAGTAATGGTGAAAATCATTTAAATATGTGCATACAAGAACATTGATCCGTGGTGGGCATTGGTGCTTTCTGATATACTAATTGATAATTGAATGGAGTAATTTTATTCCTCCAAAACGATTGTGATTACATTATGTGTCAAGTTGTCAAGTTGTGATGGTCATGATGAGACAGGACTCTGCATTATGTTGTCAAGTCGCAAGTCGCGCATTTTTTCGCGTAAAATTCGCGAACGCGCTCCGCCGAGGATTCGAACCTGAGACCTCACCCTCGCACGGTATCTCCTCTACCACTCCACCCATGACTCACTGGTGTCTAGATTCGTTAGTACTTCTTCATATTCTATACTAAACCGAGTGTAAATTGATTGTTTGAGCCACTAAACGAATTCAAATGAAAAAGCTGTGAACTACAAAGTTTCATAACTTTTCGAAACCTACAACTTTCATGTAGCAAGTTTTTTCATCCGAGGTCGTTTACAAAAATTTAAATTTCAAATTTGACACATTCAAACATAATTTTCGATGACAAGATGATTTCAAATGAAAAAGTTGTGAACTACAAAGTTTCATAACTTTTCGAGATCTACAACTTTCATGTACAAAGTTTTTCCATCAGAGGTCGTTTACAAAAATCAAAAAAATTAACTCTACAGGTATTTACACAGGCGGTTCATAATGTCAGCCGTCTGTGTAAATGGTTTTACACAGGCGGTTCTCTTGCTGGGCTCACCCTATTTTTTGTACTGGCGTCATGAAATTGTGAACCGGCTGTAAAAAAAAACAACGTGGCAGCAAAAATGATTTTTCTACTAGTGATCTGTGTCACTCCGTGCAAGTGGAGACAGACACCCGCCGGGCCCGGGCGTTGAACGACGAACGGGACGGCCATTGACTTCAAGAATCGATGATAAAGCTAGAATGTATATATATGAAGGCTAGCTAATAAGAGTCGATAGATCACACACGTACCGTTGGTTGGCACCAAGAACGACCATGACTCCACAGCGCTTCTTCTTGGTCGCTCTTCTCACGGCGATCTCATTGTTCGCCAGAGCAGCGCTGGTAGCTGTTAGCCAGAACTACAGAGCTGATTGGCCCAATTGCTCGACGACCGGCAACTACGCCATTGCGAGCTCGTACCAGGTGAACCTCGTCAAGCTCATGGCGGACCTCCAGGAGGGCGCCATAGACAACCGGGGGTTTAATGTGACAATGGTAGGAAAGCCACCGGACACTGTGTTTGGCCTCATCATGTGCTATGCCGACCGCACCTGGGATCAGTGCCAGAACTGCGTTCGTGCCGCGGCCGCTGGGGTGCAGCAGACATGCCCGTACAGCCGGCAGATGAAGGCCTGCTACGACGCCTGCGTCCTCAGGTACTCTAACGAGTCGTTCGTATCTGTCGCCGATCTTCACGTAGCGTTCTACTCGTGGATAGACTACTATGTCACCGACATGGTAGGCATGAGCGCCACGAGGTGGACGCTAATGAGCCGACTCATGGGAGAGGCATCTGGTTCGCCGCTACGGCTGGCCAACGGGAGCGAGGTGTTCGAAGACTCAGATGCTGGCAGCTCCCAGCAGCTTATGTATGGGTTCGTGCAGTGCACAAGGGACCTCAACGCAAGCCAGTGCACCAAGTGCCTCACGTATTTGCTGGCGGAGCTGTCGACGTCGCGCCCAAACAACACCTACGGCACCGTAAAAGGCTACAGCTGCTACGTGGAGTACCAGATAGGGAGAGACCTGGGCATCATGCTTCCACCGCCCTCACCACCACCGCCACCGGTGACGACGACGACTCCACAGCAACAAGGTTAGCAGCACCGACTCTCTCTCTTTCTCTCTTTATATATACTAGTAAATATGTTCGTGCCGTTGCAACCGAAATTGTTTTTTTCTCTTAGACTTTGATGCTGTCGCCGACTCGTGTATACTCATATCTTACTTATTTGATTATATATGCTTAGTCATAGCTGCCAACGTGGTGCCCTATTGATTTTGATTTAGAGCTCTTTATTTTCTATTACTACCGCGGATGCAGGATTGTAATTTATATTCTTATTATTCTATTTCTATTTGATTAGAACTAGTCCATCAACCTGCGCTCTCTCTCGCACGGGTTTAATTCTTTGGAGTAAAATATTTGTATTACTATTTACTCTTAAGTATCATGATATTTTAGATGTATTAAGTATCATGATGACATAAGCAATTGTTTTAAGCTTACACTATGTCACTTCAATAATGGCGACAGGGTATTTGCTTGATGATATTAATGTTCAAGCAATATAATAATTGTTTACTTGAAAACAATCCCAAAGATATATATATATATAATATGCAACATGATGAAATTTTTGATGTATTAATATTTACTGGGCAATGGTGAAACATATTTGTGCTTATGTTATTCAAACATTTTTTATAAGCTACTAAAATAATAGTAAGATATATATAATTTAGATACAAATCTAAATAGTTACTTAATATTAATTATCTTTCATAGTGTTGTATTGTAACATGATTTTATAGAACATAGAGTAATGTATCTTGCATATGTTGTGTGTTGGTTTTGACATATTGTATCTTGCATATTTTATTAATATAGATCCATAAACGTGATTGGGCATATAGATATGATATTTTATATTAATACTAATACATTAACCAAGTGAACGTGATTGGTAGCCTAATATAATATTTCATATTAATCATCTATGAATGAACAAAAAATAAGTTTATTAATAGATCCATAGATTTCATGGGTAATCATATTTTATATTAATATCAATACATCAACAAAAAGTAAACGAAATAGATAGGCCAATCCACAATTTTGTGTTATAATAACTAATTATGAAATGCAAGTATGGCCATTTTTTCTTTCTTTTTTGTTTAAAAGTATTTTATTTTATATAATGGCATAGTTGACTAATTTTCTACAAAATAAAAATATATCTAACTGGTTATGAATGGCTAGTCTTCTGGTTTGATGGGTGAAGGTTTCTAATTAATGTGAAATTTTCTAGCATTTATTTATTTTTTCTAGCGGCTCTAGTGAGGATTAACATATAGGATCTATTGGGACCTCTAATTAATACTACCTCCTCCCTAAAAGAATGTTTGACCAACTTCGTATTAAATATTATTAATATTTACATCTCTAAATAATTTTATATGAAAATATATTCGATAACTATCACGAATGTTAATGTATCTAATCTAAATTTAGTCAAAGTTAAAATAGTTTGACTTCTTGAAAAACGAGAATTATATATATTTTTGGAACGGAGGTAGTAATAAATAAATAGTCAATCAACCTGTGCACTTGCATAGGCTAGATATATAAATTTAAATTTCTTTTTTCTATGAAGGAAATAGATTCCTTAGTTAATAGGTCATGAACAAATAATTTAGAATCTTGTAACCACATATGGAAACTATCTAAAATGAGCCCCTTAATTAGTATAACCTTATGCTCCCTCTAGCTCTAGTACCTTAAGTACATTTTAAATTAGGAAAATGGTAAGTATACACTTGTACAATTTTTTCTAAGATAGTGCTCACAAACTATATGATTAGGCTTCTTATATCTTTTGAATAATTAAAATGTTTCATAATCATATATAATACATGCAAACTATTAGCGTTCTAGACATATATTCACCTAGATGGAAAGCTATAAATTTTTACTCACATTTTGATGAGTTTGCTCCAACATAAACGTTCAATGGCAGTAGATAGTTATCTACACTTGAGTTGACCAGTTTTTTTGTTGTAGTAGTAGAAGCACGCTAACATTGGTTTAAAAAGAGAAGCACACCAACATTTAATGGATATAGAACAGCCAAGCAAGCAACCAAAGTCTTGTAACCTGGACAACATTATAAGACCAAATATTTGAATTGGTCATATGCATTAGTAGTACTGGACTTGTTATGATATTTTTTCCTTATTAAATGGTAATTATGAAAAAAAAATCATCTAGTGGCATCCTAGCACCAAGCTCTAATCTTCCAACTTAAATTCCGTTTGCATCAAATATTGGCTAGAAAGAAAAATAAGCATAAGATAGTAGCAATTGGATGGGTTCTTTAGTCAAACCAAGCTCGCAATTTGCGCCATGACCCATTGCTGCATCTGGGCATCTTGGAGGTCAACATCTAGTCGATGCATGTAGTGATTCAACCTTGAAATCAAGCACCTGATTTTCCATAGTAGTAGAAAACAACGACTTATCTTCAACCAAAAAATAAAGGAAGATGTCTTGGTTGAAGGTTGAAAATAATCAAATGAAAGAGGCAATTCATAGAAATTCATTACCTCGAGGCTGGCCTCCTGGGATGCTATGCATCAAGCAATGGTGTACGCACATGTGTATGCAAGATCTTTCTCCAAGTTCTTGCAATTTGCACACTGTGCCACCACGTGTATGAGATTCCATCTTGGAAATTAAGAGGTCACGGTTTGTGGCCTCCATGATCAGGCATACAAATCGGTTGCTTCTCTGGCCTCAAAGGCACAAGCATGCAGGCCGGTTAGTGCTTGTGCCCCTCCAATATCTTGGTTATCTCCTGCCCGCAAGTATAACGTGCATCTTGCCACAATCAGCGGTGTTGGTAGGAATTGGAATGCTGGGGAGAGGAATATGAGAAAGCCACCGAAAACATGGGGCATGTTTGGATACTTTAGCAAATGGCAAATGACAAATAAAGTTGGTAAATATTTTGCTAATTTATAGTGTTTGGATCCCTTGGCAAATGGCAAATGGCCCATACAAAGACAATTCTATCCCTAATAATTGCATTCTCATTCACATGTCATACATAGGAGGGAGGGGTATGAGTGGGAGGATTTTTTATTTGCCATTATTTGCCACTTCAAAGTGGCAAATGGAAAATGACAATTTTTTGTTCTTTTGCCATTTTTTGCCTTGCATGTTTGGATCTATTTGTCAAAAAACAGCAATTTTTTTGCTCTTTAGCCATTTTACCAATTTGCCAAAGGGATCCAAACACCCCAGGATGCGCTAGATTATATTAGATGAGTTTTGGAAAAAATACACGCAAAATAATTTTGCCAGATATTTTCATTATAATATTCCAATAACCACGTGATTAACCAACGTGAGTATCCCTCCGTGCGGTTGCTTGGAGTTTGTTTTTGCGCCTCATTAGATTGGCCGGTCAATATATGTATTTTATATTAAAAATATATTGTGATAATTATTAGCTATGCCGATATTATTTTTATTAAACATCTCCCTCCTTTTTTTGCGACGTTAACCATCTCCCTCCGTGCGGTTGGAGTCTGTTTTTGCGGCTCATTAGATTGGCCGGTCAATATATGTATTTTATATCAAAAAATAATATTAGTTTTTATATTGTGATAATTAGTTAAGAAAATAGATCTAACGGTTATGAATGGCTAGAGCTTTTGGTTAGTTGCCAGATGTTTCTGAGTAATGTGAGAATTTCTAACATTTATCTTTTTTCTCAACACGCGAGATGAGGATTAATATGGAGGCTTCATTGGGGCCTCCAATAAGTAATAGTAAGATTCTTTTTCATGTTACTTGAAAGTCTTATATGTTTCGTGACAGAATATAGGATTTAGAGTTCTATTTTATTATAATTACAAATCCTAGCTTTATAAGGTTTCATATTAAGAAACCATATTTGTAGTCGAACTCTGTATCGTCGTAGAGCTATTCTAACTCATATATGAGCACAAGTTATATATATATATATATATATATATATATGCGTCGGTAGTTAGAATGAATGGACAAAAACAAAGAGCTAAAAATTTTGGCTCTTTATTATTACTAGCAAACATGTCCGTGCGATGCAACAGGAGAAAAAAATTAATCCTTAATAAAGACACGTACCTCAGTACTCGTTGCATAGTTATTAATGTTTTACCAATTTTATATATGGTCTTTTCAAGGGCTCGAATGAGTAATCCGTGATAAAGTCCATCGTTATTTATTTTTTTATTTCTATTCTTTTTTCTCTATAGTATACATCATTTATTTCCCTATAAACCAGAGAAGTCCGTAAAGGAGTCCATTGTTATGTTACTGTTACTTCATACGTCTCAACGAAGCTGAGATTCTATCATGACGAATGTGTATTGTATTTTTGGTCGCGGTTGTTAGAGATAGTCTTAGTGATGAGCTTAGATTTGATTAGTTACATAAACTATTGTACGGTTGTACGAGCAACACGATATGGCTCGATTTGTTTGCATGGAATATAAAAACTTGCAAGATATATTTGCATGAAATATAAATACAATTATATATATACATCAACATCAACAAAGCATGTAGTCCCAAACAAATTGGGGTAGGCTAGAGTTAAAACCCAACAAGATACCCAAGTCATGGTTCCGGCACTTCAATAGCTGCTTTCTAGGCAATCCTATCCAAACATAGATCTCTACATATATCCCAAGTTTTTAAATCCCTATTCACCGCCTCCGCCCATGTCAACTTCGGGCTTCCTCTGCCTCTACTTATATTATTAGTTTGCCTTGGGACTCCACAGCGCACTGGTGCATCTGGCGGTCTCCTCTGGACATGGCCAAACCATCTCAACCGATGTTGGACAAGCTTTTCTTCAATTGGTGCCACCCCTAGACGATCACGTATATCATCATTCCGAACTTGGTCCATTCTTGTGTGACTACAGATCCAACGCAACATGCGCATTTCTGCAACACTCATTTGTTGAACATGTCGAGCCTTTGTGGGCCAACATTCGGCTCCATACAACATTGCAGATCTAATTGTTGTCCTATAGAACTTGCCTTTTAGCTTTTGGGGTACCCTCTTGTCACATAGAATGCCAGAAGCTTGACGCCACTTGATCCACCCTACTTTGATTCTATGGCTAACGTCTGCATCAATATCTCCATCCCTTTGTAGCATCGATCCCAGATATCGGAAGGTGTCCTTTTTAGACACGACTTGACCTTCCAAACTCACATCTCCCTCATCCTGAGCCGTTGTGCCAAAGTCGCATTTCATATACTCGGATTTAGTCCGACTTAGTATAAAACCTTTAGACTCAAGGGTCTGCCGCCACAGCTCAAGTTTCCTATTTACTCCCGCCAAGTTTTCATCAACTAACACTATATCATCGGCGAAGAGCATGCACCAAGGGATGTCCCCTTGAATGTCCCTTGTAATCTCGTCCATTACCAAGGCAAAGAGATACGGGTTCAAGGCTGACCCTTGATGAAGCCCAATTCTAATCGGGAAGTAATCAGTATTACCATCATTGGTTAGAATGCTAGTCACAACATTGTTGTACATGTCCTTGATGAGGGCCACATACTTTGTTGGGACTTTATGTCTATCCAAAGCCCACCACATAACATTTCTTGGTATATCTTGTCATAAGCCTTCTCCAAGTCAATGAAAACCATATGTAGGTCCTTCTTCTACTCTCTAAATCGCTCCATAACTTGTCTTAATAAGAAGATTGCTTCTGTGGTTGACCTTCCAGGCATAAAACCAAATTGGTTGGTAGATACTCGTGTCCTTCTTCGCAGGCGGTGCTCGATGACTCTCTCCCATAGCTTCATAGTGTGGCTCATCAACTTAATCCCACGATAGTTATTACAACTCTGGATGTCACCCTTGTTCTTGTAGATTGGTACCAAAGTGCTTCTTCTCCACTCCTCAAGCATCTTGTTCGATCGGAAGATATTATTGAACATCTTGGTTAGCCATACTATAGCTATATCCCCAAGGCATCTCCACGCCTTGATTGGGATACCATCCGGGCCCATCGCTTTGCTCCCTTTCATCCTTTTCAACGCTTCTCTGACCTCCGATTCTTGAATCCTCTGCTCAAAGCGCCTATTGTTGTCATCAAACGAGTCATCCAACTGAACAGGGGAGTTCTCGTTCTCCCCATTGAAAAATTTGTCAAAATACTCTTGCCATCTTTGTCTGATCTCATCTTCTTTCACCAAGAGTTGCTCCCTCTCATCCTTAATACACCTGACTTGAGTAAAGTCCCTCGTCTTCCTATCACGAGTTCTATCCATCATATAGATGTCCTTTTCTCCTTCCTTCGTATCAAGACGCTTGTACAAATCTTCATAAGCCTGTCCCTTTGCCTAGGCCACTGCCCATTTTGCAGCCTTCTTTGCCACCTTATACTTCTCTATGTTATCTGCACTCCAGTCCTGGAACAAGCTCTTATAGCCTTCCTTCTTCTCCTTAATTGCCTTTTGAACATCCTCGTTCAACCACCAAGTGTCTTTCATAGCGCATCCACTTCCTTTGGTCACACCTAGCACCTCTGCAGCAACCTTTCGAACGTATGTCGCCATCTTCTCCCACATATTGTTGGCGTCACCTTCGTCTTTCCACGGGCCCTCTTCAATAACTCTTGCCTTGAAGACCTTTGATGTCTCCCCTTCTAAATTCCACCACTTTGTCCTTGCAATCTTGGATTGTTTAGCCCTACAAGTTTGCATTAGAAAGCGGAAGTCAGCCACCACTAGCTTGTGCTGAGACACCACACATTCCCCAGGTATCACCTTACTATCCACGCAAGCACGTTTATCTCCCCTTCTTGCAAGGACAAAGTCAATCTGACTGCAGGACAAGCCACTACTAAAGGTCACTAAGTGGGACTCTCGCTTTTGGAAGAAATTCTTTGCTACCATCATATCAAAAGTTGTAGCAAAGTCTAGGATATCCTCTCCCTCCCGGTTCCTTCTTCCGAAACCAAAACCTCCACGTGCTGCCTCGTAACTTGTACTAGATGCTCCTACATGGCCATTAAGGTCCCCTCCAATGAAGAGCTTCTCGCTACTTGGTACAACCCTGACTATGCCATCCAAATCCTCCCAAAATTGCCTCTTATCACACTCATCAAGGCCTACTTGGGCAGCATACGCACTAATAACGTTTAAGACTAAATCACTAATGACACGTTTAACTAAGATAATCCTATCTCCTTGCCTTTTCACCTCCACCACACCACCTTGGAGGCTCTTATCGATCAAAACTCCGACTCCATTTCTACTCGAAGTTGTCCCTGTGTACCATAGCTTGAAGCCTGTATTGTCCACCTCCTTCGCCTTTTGACCCTTCCATTTGGTCTCTTGAATGCACAAGATATTTACACGTCTCCTAACCATAGTGTCAACTAGCTCTCTTAACCTACCCGTGAGGGACCCAACATTCCAGCTACCTAAATGGATCTTGGTTGGTTCGACTAGCTTCCTTACCCTTCGCACCCGCCGAGGGAGGTGTGAAGACCCTTGCTCATTTTGCACCACATCCGGGCGCCGATGTGGCGCGCCACTAAGGATGCGACGACCAGATCCTTGCTCACTTGACACCGTGCCCAGATCAAGACACGACGCGCCACGGGGGTGACGACCCGACCCTTGCTCATTTAACACCATACCCGGGTTCCGGCATGGCGCGTCGCTAAGAGGGTTACGCCCCAACGGGAATCTTTTGGGTCTCATTTCCATGAAAGTGGCTAAGTTTTGATGTTGGCTCGCCAAGCCTATCACACTCTCCTCCTTTACCGGGGCTTGGGACCTGCTATACTGGAACACCAAAGGCACTCCAACCTAGGCGGAGTTAAATACAATTATATATATATATATATATATATATATATTATGCCTTGAGCTGGCGAACCTTTTCTACCCATATGTGCGCCACCGGCCGTCAGTATGGGCCTCCTAGGGGCTATGCTGCATGTACACAGGCCTGGGTAGCAGTTAATATGGCCCAACACAGGTACCGGTTCAATTTAATTCAGACTACAACGCTTGAAATCGTGTAGGATAAGTAGACTTTGCTGAAAACGTGTCGAATTAATTAAGATAGGCCAGACCAAAAAAATTTCAGACCAAAAAAGAGGCTGAAATTTTGCCTCTTTATTATTAGATATAGATATAGATATATAAGTAAGTATAAGTATATATATGCAAAAAAAGTTCCTAATGATTCTGTAACATCTGCATGTTCATGTTTGTTAATGCAAAAGCTTCGCCGCCTCCTCACGACGTCGACGGAAAGCTCATAGCCGGTGCAACTCTGGGTTCATTGGCTGCCGCAGTCACCTTGGGCATCTTGGCAGCGCTCTTTTGGCGGCGACAGAGGAGGGGAAAGGATAGCGCACCGGTACATGAACTAGGCCCTATGGTCGACGGCGAGCCGCTGCCAGAAGAGGAGTTTGAGAAACGCGCAGGGCCCAAACGGTTTCACTACAGTGATCTGGAGGTTGCCACCAAGAATTTCTCCCCAGAGGAGAAACTTGGAGAAGGGGGTTTTGGGTCAGTGTACCATGGTTACTTAAGCGATATGGGTCTTCATGTTGCTATAAAAAGATTATCTAAGAACTCCAATCAGGGTAGGAAGGAATTCGAGTCCGAGGTGAAGATCATAAGTCGTCTGAGGCACCGCAACCTCGTAGAGCTCATCGGTTGGTGCAATGCTGGTGAAAACCTCTTGCTTGTGTACGAACTTATGCCCAACGGAAGTCTCGATAGACATATTCACGACCCCGAAAAAGTATTGCCATGGCGGAACAGGTAGATATTAATTATTTACTAGTCTATCCGTTCTGAATTATAATTCGTTTGACTTTTTTAACTCTAAGTTTAACCACTCGCACTTCAATCAGATTCAGAACGAATTGCTTTTTGTTTGACTTTCTCTCTCTCTCTTGTGTTTTTATTTATAATAATATAGGCATGCGATGGTTCTTGGAGTTGGCTCCGCACTTCTGTACCTTCATGAGGATTGCCAGAAATGTGTGGTGCACCGTGACATCAAGCCGAGCAATATTATGCTAGATGAATCGTTCAACGCAAAGCTCGGCGATTTTGGGCTTGCGAGGCTCATTGACCACGCTAGGGGATCTCACAAGACCGTGTTCGCTGGCACAGTAGGGTACATGGACCCAGAATGCCTGGCCACGGGCAGTACCAGCACCCAGTCTGACGTCTACAGCTTTGGCGTCGTCATCCTCGAGATCGCATGTGGACGGCCAGCAATATTAGCCGGCGATGCGAAGGGCACGACGAAGACTAGCCACCTGGTACACTGGGTGTGGGAATTCTACCGTCGCGGAAGGATCCTCGATGCAGCCGATGCACGTCTCAACGGTGAATTCAGCGCCGCGGAGATGAAGCGTGCGATGGTGACGGCACTCTGGTGCGCCCACCCAGATCGCACCCGGAGGCCCCCCCATCCGGGAGGCTATGAACGTGCTCCGCCTGCACGCAGAGTTGCCAAGTCTCCCAGCAAAAATGCCGGTGGCAGCATTCGTTTGTGTGACTGGGACGACCTCTTCCTCGCTACGACCACCACGGGTTCCATCATCAGTGTGACTGGGACCTCTTCCTTGCTACGATGACAAACATACAGGCACAAACGGTCAATATAACACACACACACACACGCACTGCATGCTCTGTATATAGTTTCTTAATAAAATGTCGTGAGTATTCTGTCACTCCTAGAAATGGTGAAGACTTCGTTTAAGACATATCCTCATCAAATAATTAAAGTTCTAGTTTGTTCATATATCTTTAGCCTGAAAAGTGGACGTCAAAGATTTTCATAGGAATATTTGGAGTATTGTAATCCTTACTAGTTTCAATATAACGTGTATAATAAATAATAGTTTAATGCGTGTGCTAACGTCACTGTGCCACAGTCCAAAAATAGTGTCAGACATGGGTCATAAATTACCAAATTAAGTTCGATGAATGGCCAGTCGGTAAAGATTTCTAACATACAGTCCTTTTCTATTTTTTTTGGCAAGCAAACATAAGTACGGCGCAATGGTAAGTGGATCGACATGAGTAGAAAACACTAGTACACAAAACATTTTTAGAGGCGGTGGTAGAGGCATTTATACAGGCGGCCAAGTCCACCGCCTGTACTAGGGGTCAGTACTAATTGGCCCACAGTACAAGCGTCTGTATTAAGCCGCAGAATAAAATCGTGTTTCTAAAATCGAAAAAAAAAAGAATTAAATTCTGGGACAAGCGCAGTATTAATCCGCCCGCCCGTCTCCGTCCAAGTCGCACATTTTTTCACGTAAAATTCGGGAACGCGCTCCGCCGGGGATTTTAGTAATGGTGAAAATCATTTAAATATGTGCATACAGGAACATTGATCCGTGGTGGGCGTTGGTGCTTTCTGGTATGCTAGTTGTGATGGTCATGATGAGACAGGACTCTGCATTATGTTGTCAAGTCGCAAGTCGCGCATTTTTTCGCGTAAAATTCGCGAACGCGCTCTGCCGGGGATTCGAACCTGAGACCTCACCCTCGCGCGGTACCTCCTCTACCACTCCACCCATGACTCACTTGTGTCTAGATTCGTTAGTACTTCTTCATATTCTATACTAAACCGAGTGTAAATTGATTGTTTGAGCAACTAAACGAAGTCAAATGAAAAAGTTTTGAACTACAAAGTTTCATAACTTTTCTAAACCTACAACTTTCATGTAGCAAGTTTTTTCATCCGAGGTCGTTTACAAAAATTTAAATTTCAAATTTGACACATTCAAACGTAATTTTCGATTAAGTTGCACGAGGGAAAGATCAAGTTCAACAAGTTGTAGACTGAAGCTGTGGAGCAGAGGATCCTAGTGGTCACTGTGGCCAATCCAGGCAGGTCATTCAACCCTCATACAGAGATGGGCCAGCTGGCTGAGGCGCTTCAAAACCATGAGTGGATGTACTATGATGATGACAACTATGATAATGACATTGCTGGCCAATCCAAGGCAATAGTCTCTTTTTAATATATTAACCGAGACAGACATTGGTACGACGTCCACCTCCTTTAAATTATTAACCGAGACGGGCATTTGACCTGCCTCGGAAAACAATGATTAATCCAGACCTTTTGGCTAAGGCGGTGCGTGATGTCTGCCTCGGTTAACCCATCTTGCACACCAGGAAAAAGATTTTAGTAATGGTGAAAATCATTTAAATATGTGCATACAAGAACATTGATCCGTGATGGGCGTTGGTGCTCTCTGATATGCTAATTGATAATTGAATGGAGTAGTTTTATTCCTCCAAAACGATTGCGATTACATTATGTGTCAAGTTGTGATGGCCATGATGAGACAGGACTCTGCATTATGTTGTCAAGTCGCAAGTCGCGCATTTTTTCGCGTAAAATTCGCAAACGCGCTCCGTCGGGGATTCGAACCTGAGACCTCACCCTCGCGCGGTACCTCCTCTACCACTCCACCCATGACTCACTTGTGTCTAGATTCGTTAGTACTTCTTCATATTCTATACTAAACCGAGTGTAAATTGATTGTTTGAGCCACTAAACGAAGTCAAATGAAAAAGTTTTGAACTACAAAGTTTCATAACTTTTCTAAACCTACAACATTAATGTAGCAAGTTTTTTCATCCGAGGTCGTTTACAAAAATTTAAATTTCAAATTTGACACATTCAAACGTAATTTTCGATTAAGTTGCACGAGGGAAAGATCAAGTTCAACAAGTTGTAGACTGAAGCTGTGGAGCAGAGGATCCTAGTGGTCACTGTGGCCAATCCAGGCAGGTCATTCAACCCTCATACAGAGATGGGCCAGCTGGCTGAGGCGCTTCAAAACCATGAGTGGATGTACTATGATGATGACAACTATGATAATGACATTGCTGGCCAATCCAAGGCAATAGTCTCTTTTTAATATATTAACCGAGACAGACATTGGTACGACGTCCACCTCCTTTAAATTATTAACCGAGACGGCATTTGACCTGCCTCGGAAAACAATGATTAATCCAGACCTTTTGGCTAAGGCGGTGTGTGATGCTGCCTCGGTTAACCCATCTTGCACACCAGGAAAAAGATTTTAGTAATGGTGAAAATCATTTAAATATGTGCATACAAGAACATTGATCCGTGGTGGGCGTTGGTGCTCTCTGATATGCTAATTGATAATTGAATGGAGTATTTTATTCCTCCAAAACGATTGCGATTACATTATGTGTCAAGTTGTGATGGCCATGATGAGACAGGACTCTGCATTATGTTGTCAAGTCGCAAGTCGCGCATTTTTTCGCGTAAAATTCGCAAACGCGCTCCGTCGGGGATTCGAACCTGAGACCTCACCCTCGCGCGGTACCTCCTCTACCACTCCACCCATGACTCACTTGTGTCTAGATTCGTTAGTACTTCTTCATATTCTATACTAAACCGAGTGTAAATTGATTGTTTGAGCCACTAACGAAGTCAAATGAAAAAGTTGTGAACTACAAAGTTTCATAACTTTTCTAAACCTACAACTTTCATGTAGCAAGTTTTTTCATCCGAGGTCGTTTACAAAAATTTAA
Source organism: Microstegium vimineum (assembly GCA_022036555.1). Lineage (NCBI taxonomy): Eukaryota > Viridiplantae > Streptophyta > Magnoliopsida > Poales > Poaceae > Microstegium > Microstegium vimineum. The sequence goes on from CM039132.1 coordinate 9,434,954, forward strand.
ATTTCAAATTTGACACATTCAAACGTAATTTTCGATTAAGTTGCACGAGGGAAAGATCAAGTTCAACAAGTTGTAGACTGAAGCTGTGGAGCAGAGGATCCTAGTGGTCACTGTGGCCAATCCAGGCAGGTCATTCAACCCTCATACAGAGATGGGCCAGCTGGCTGAGGCGCTTCAAAACCATGAGTGGATGTACTATGATGATGACAACTATGATAATGACATTGCTGGCCAATCCAAGGCAATAGTCTCTTTTTAATATATTAACCGAGACAGACATTGGTACGACGTCCACCTCCTTTAAATTATTAACCGAGACGGGCATTTGACCTGCCTCGGAAAACAATGATTAATCCAGACCTTTTGGCTAAGGCGGTGTGTGATGCCTGCCTCGGTTAACCCATCTTGCACACCAGGAAAAAGATTTTAGTAATGGTGAAAATCATTTAAATATGTGCATACAAGAACATTGATCCGTGGTGGGCGTTGGTGCTCTCTGATATGCTAATTGATAATTGAATGGAGTAGTTTTATTCCTCCAAAACGATTGCGATTACATTATGTGTCAAGTTGTGATGGCCATGATGAGACAGGACTCTGCATTATGTTGTCAAGTCGCAAGTCGCGCATTTTTTCGCGTAAAATTCGCAAACGCGCTCCGTCGGGGATTCGAACCTGAGACCTCACCCTCGCGCGGTACCATCCTCTACCACTCCACCCATGACTCACTTGTGTCTAGATTCGTTAGTACTTCTTCATATTCTATACTAAACCGAGTGTAAATTGATTGTTTGAGCCACTAACCGAAGTCAAATGAAAAGGTTGTGAACTACAACGTTTCATAACTTTTCTAAACCTACAACTTTCAATGTAGCAAGTTTTTTCATCCGAGGTCGTTTACAAAAATTTAAATTTCAAATTTGACACATTCAAACGTAATTTTCGATTAAGTTGCACGAGGGAAAGATCAAGTTCAACAAGTTGTAGACTGAAGCTGTGGAGCAGAGGATCCTAGTGGTCACTGTGGCCAATCCAGGCAGGTCATTCAACCCTCATACAGAGATGGGCCAGCTGGCTGAGGCGCTTCAAAACCATGAGTGGATGTACTATGATGATGACAACTATGATAATGACATTGCTGGCCAATCCAAGGCAATAGTCTCTTTTTAATATATTAACCGAGACAGACATTGGTACGACGTCCACCTCCTTTAAATTATTAACCGAGACGGGCATTTGACCTGCCTCGGAAAACAATGATTAATCCAGACCTTTTGGCTAAGGCGGTGTGTGATGCCTGCCTCGTTAACCCATCTTGCACACCAGGAAAAAGATTTTAGTAATGGTGAAAATCATTTAAATATGTGCATACAAGAACATTGATCCGTGTGGGCGTTGGTGCTCTCTGATATGCTAATTGATAATTGAATGGAGTAATTTCTATTCCTCCAAAACGATTGCGATTACATTATGTGTCAAGTTGTCATGGCCATGATGAGACAGGACTCTGCATTAAAGTTGTCAAGTCGCAAGTCGCGCATTTTTTCGCGTAAAATTCGCAAACGCGCTCTGCGGGGATTCGAACCTGAGACCTCAACCCTCGCGCGGTACCTCCTCTACCACTCCACCCATGACTCACTTGTGTCTAGATTCGTTAGTACTTCTTCATATTCTATACTAAACCGAGTGTAAATTGATTGTTTGAGCCACTAAACCGAAGTCAAATGAAAAGGTTTGAACTACAAAGTTTCATAACTTTTCAAACCTACAACTTCATGTAGCAAGTTTTTTCATCCGAGGTCGTTTACAAAAAATTTAAATTTCAAATTTGACACATTCAAACGTAATTTTCGATTAAGTTGCACGAGGGAAAGATCAAGTTCAACAAGTTGTAGACTGAAGCTGTGGAGCAGAGGATCCTAGTGGTCACGTGGCCAATCCAGGCAGGTCATTCAACCCTCATACAGAGATGGGCCAGCTGGCTGAGGCGCTTCAAAACCATGAGTGGATGTACTATGATGATGACAACTATGATAATGACATTGCTGGCCAATCCAAGGCAATAGTCTCTTTTTAATATATTAACCGAGACAGACATTGGTACGACGTCCACCTCCTTTAAATTATTAACCGAGACGGCATTTGACCTGCCTCGGAAAACAATGATTAATCCAGACCTTTTGGCTAAGGCGGTGCGTGATGTCTGCCTCGGTTAACCCATCTTGCACACCAGGAAAAAGATTTTAGTAATGGTGAAAATCATTTAAATATGTGCATACAAGAACATTGATCCGTGATGGGCGTTGGTGCTTTCTGATATGCTAATTGATAATTGAATGGAGTAATTTTATTCCTCCCAAACGATTGCGATTACATTATGTGTCAAGTTGTCATGGCCATGATGAGACAGGACTCTGCATTATTTGTCAAGTCGCAAGTCGCGCATTTTTTCGCGTAAAATTCGCAAACGCGCTCCGCCGGGGATTCGAACCTGAGACCTACCCTCGCGCGGTACCTCCTCTACCACTCCACCCATGACTCACTTGTGTCTAGATTCGTTAGTACTTCTTCATATTCTATACTAAACCGAGTGTAAATTGATTGTTTGAGCCACTAAACGAAGTCAAATGAAAAAGTTTTGAACTACAAAGTTTCATAACTTTCTAAACCTACAACTTCATGTAGCAAGTTTTTTCATCCGAGGTCGTTTACAAAAATTTAAATTTCAAATTTGACACATTCAAACGTAATTTTCGATTAAGTTGCACGAGGGAAAGATCAAGTTCAACAAGTTGTAGACTGAAGCTGTGGAGCAGAGGATCCTAGTGGTCACTGTGGCCAATCCAGGCAGGTCATTCAACCCTCATACAGAGATGGGCCAGCTGGCTGAGGCGCTTCAAAACCATGAGTGGATGTACTATGATGATGACAACTATGATAATGACATTGCTGGCCAATCCAAGGCAATAGTCTCTTTTAATATATTAACCGAGACAGACATTGGTACGACGTCCACCTCCTTTAAATTATTAACCGAGACGGGCATTTGACCTGCCTGGGAAAACAATGATTAATCCAGACCTTTTGGCTAAGGCGGTGTGTGATGCCTGCCTCGGTTAACCCATCTTGCACACCAGGAAAAAGATTTTAGTAATGGTGAAAATCATTTAAATATGTGCATACAAGAACATTGATCCGTGGTGGGCGTTGGTGCTCTCTGATATGCTAATTGATAATTGAATGGAGTAGTTTTATTCCTCCAAAACGATTGCGATTACATTATGTGTCAAGTTGTGATGGCCATGATGAGACAGGACTCTGCATTATGTTGTCAAGTCGCAAGTCGCGCATTTTTTCGCGTAAAATTCGCAAACGCGCTCCGTCGGGGATTCGAACCTGAGACCTCAACCCTCGCGCGGTACCTCCTCTACCACTCCACCCATGACTCACTTGTGTCTAGATTCGTTAGTACTTCTTCATATTCTATACTAAACCGAGTGTAAATTGATTGTTTGAGCCACTAAACGAAGTCAAATGAAAAAGTTTTGAACTACAAAGTTTCATAACTTTTCAAACCTACAACATTAATGTAGCAAGTTTTTTCATCCGAGGTCGTTTACAAAAATTTAAATTTCAAATTTGACACATTCAAACGTAATTTTCGATTAAGTTGCACGAGGGAAAGATCAAGTTCAACAAGTTGTAGACTGAAGCTGTGGAGCAGAGGATCCTAGTGGTCACTGTGGCCAATCCAGGCAGGTCATTCAACCCTCATACAGAGATGGGCCAGCTGGCTGAGGCGCTTCAAAACCATGAGTGGATGTACTATGATGATGACAACTATGATAATGACATTGCTGGCCAATCCAAGGCAATAGTCTCTTTTTAATATATTAACCGAGACAGACATTGGTACGACGTCCACCTCCTTTAAATTATTAACCGAGACGGCATTTGACCTGCCTCGGAAAACAATGATTAATCCAGACCTTTTGGCTAAGGCGGTGCGTGATGTCTGCCTCGGTTAACCCATCTTGCACACCAGGAAAAAGATTTTAGTAATGGTGAAAATCATTTAAATATGTGCATACAAGAACATTGATCCGTGGTGGGCGTTGGTGCTTTCTGATATGCTAATTGATAATTGAATGGAGTATTTTATTCCTCCAAACGATTGCGATTACATTATGTGTGTCAAGTTGTGATGGCCAGATGAGACGGACTCTGCATTATATTGTCAAGTCGCAAGTCGCGCATTTTTTTCGCGTAAAATTCGCAAACGCGCTCCGCCGGGGATTCGAACCTGAGACCTCACCCTCGCGCGGTACCTCCTCTACCACTCCACCCATGACTCACTTGTGTCTAGATTCGTTAGTACTTCTTCATATTCTATACTAAACCGAGTGTAAATTGATTGTTTGAGCCACTAAACGAAGTCAAATGAAAAAGTTTTGAACTACAAAGTTTCATAACTTTCTAAACCTACAACATTAATGTAGCAAGTTTTTTCATCCGAGGTCGTTTACAAAAATTTAAATTTCAAATTTGACACATTCAAACGTAATTTTCGATTAAGTTGCACGAGGGAAAGATCAAGTTCAACAAGTTGTAGACTGAAGCTGTGGAGCAGAGGATCCTAGTGGTCACTGTGGCCAATCCAGGCAGGTCATTCAACCCTCATACAGAGATGGGCCAGCTGGCTGAGGCGCTTCAAAACCATGAGTGGATGTACTATGATGATGACAACTATGATAATGACATTGCTGGCCAATCCAAGGCAATAGTCTCTTTTTAATATATTAACCGAGACAGACATTGGTACGACGTCCACCTCCTTTAAATTATTAACCGAGACGGGCATTTGACCTGCCTCGGAAAACAATGATTAATCCAGACCTTTTGGCTAAGGCGGTGCGTGATGTCTGCCTCGGTTAACCCATCTTGCACACCAGGAAAAAGATTTTAGTAATGGTGAAAATCATTTAAATATGTGCATACAAGAACATTGATCCGTGATGGGCGTTGGTGCTTTCTGATATGCTAATCGATAATTGAATGGAGTAATTTTATTCCTCCCAAACGATTGCGATACATTATGTTCAAGTGTCATGTTGTCAAGTTGTGATGGCCATGATGAGACGGACTCTCCATTATATTGTCAAGTCGCAAGTCGCGCATTTTTTCGCGTAAAATTCGCGAACGCGCTCCGCCGGGGATTCGAACCTGAGACCTCACCCTCGCGCGGTACCTCCTCTACCACTCCACCCATGACTCATGTGTCTAGATTCGTTAGTACTTCTTCATATTCTATACTAAACCGAGTGTAAATTGATTGTTTGAGCCACTAAACGAAGTCAAATGAAAAAGTTTTGAACTACAAAGTTTCATAACTTTTCTAAACCTACAACATTAATGTAGCAAGTTTTTTCATCCGAGGTCGTTTACAAAAATTTAAATTTCAAATTTGACACATTCAAACGTAATTTTCGATTAAGTTGCACGAGGGAAAGATCAAGTTCAACAAGTTGTAGACTGAAGCTGTGGAGCAGAGGATCCTAGTGGTCACTGTGGCCAATCCAGGCAGGTCATTCAACCCTCATACAGAGATGGGCCAGCTGGCTGAGGCGCTTCAAAACCATGAGTGGATGTACTATGATGATGACAACTATGATAATGACATTGCTGGCCAATCCAAGGCAATAGTCTCTTTTTAATATATTAACCGAGACAGACATTGGTACGACGTCCACCTCCTTTAAATTATTAACCGAGACGGGCATTTGACCTGCTCGGAAAACAATGATTAATCCAGACCTTTTGGCTAAGGCGGTGCGTGATGCTGCCTCGGTTAACCCATCTTGCACACCAGGAAAAAGATTTTAGTAATGGTGAAAATCATTTAAATATGTGCATAAGAACATTGATCGTGGTGGGCGTTGGTGCTTTTTGGTAATGGTAGTTGTATTTCATGAATGATACAGTATGTGCATTGATGTTGTCAAGTGCAAGGTCCGCAGAAAAAGATTTTAGTAATGGTGAAAATCATTTAAATATGTGCATACAAGAACATTGATCCGTGGTGGGCGTTGGTGCTCTCTGATATGCTAATTGATAATTGAATGGAGTAGTTTTATTCCTCCAAAACGATTGCGATTACATTATGTGTCAAGTTGTGATGGCCAGATGAGACAGGACTCTGCATATGTTGTCAAGTCGCAAGTCGCGCATTTTTTCGCGTAAAATTCGCAAACGCGCTCCGTCGGGGATTCGAACCTGAGACCTCACCCTCGCGCGGTACCTCCTCTACCACTCCACCCATGACTCACTTGTGTCTAGATTCGTTAGTACTTCTCATATTCTATACTAAACCGAGTGTAAATTGATTGTTTGAGCCACTAAACGAAGTCAAATGAAAAAGTTTTGAACTACAAAGTTTCATAACTTTTCTAAACCTACAACATTAATGTAGCAAGTTTTTTCATCCGAGGTCGTTTACAAAAATTTAAATTTCAAATTTGACACATTCAAACGTAATTTTCGATTAAGTTGCACGAGGGAAAGATCAAGTTCAACAAGTTGTAGACTGAAGCTGTGGAGCAGAGGATCCTAGTGGTCACTGTGGCCAATCCAGGCAGGTCATTCAACCCTCATACAGAGATGGGCCAGCTGGCTGAGGCGCTTCAAAACCATGAGTGGATGTACTATGATGATGACAACTATGATAATGACATTGCTGGCCAATCCAAGGCAATAGTCTCTTTTTAATATATTAACCGAGACAGACATTGGTACGACGTCCACCTCCTTTAAATTATTAACCGAGACGGGCATTTGACCTGCCTCGGAAAACAATGATTAATCCAGACCTTTTGGCTAAGGCGGTGCGTGATGTCTGCCTCGGTTAACCCATCTTGCACACCAGGAAAAAGATTTTAGTAATGGTGAAAATCATTTAAATATGTGCATACAAGAACATTGATCCGTGGTGGGCGTTTGGTGCTCTCTGATATGCTAATTGATAATTGAATGGAGTAGTTTTATTCCTCCAAAACGATTGCGATTACATTATGTGTCAAGTTGTCATGTTGTCAAGTTGTGATGGCCATGATGAGACAGGACTCTCCATTATATTGTCAAGTCGCAAGTCGCGCATTTTTTCGCGTAAAATTCGCGAACGCGCTCCGCCGGGATTCGAACCTGAGGCCTCACCCTCGCGCAGTAATGTCCTCTACCACTCCACCCATGACTCACTTGTGTCTAGATTCGTTAGTACTTCTTCATATTCTATACTAAACTGAGTGAAAATTGATTGTTTGAGCCACTAAAACGAATTCAAATGAAACAATTGTGAACTACAAAGTTTCATAACTTTTCGAAACCTACAACTTTCATGTAGCAAGTTTTTTCATCCGAGATCGTTTACAAAAATTTAAATTTCAAATTTGACACATTCAAATGTAATTTTCGATTAAGTTGCACGAGGGAAAGATCAAGTTCACAAGTTGTAGACTGAAGCTGTGGAGCAGAGGATCCTAGTGGTCACTGTGGGCAATCCAAGCAGGTCATTCAACCCTCATACAGAGATGGGCCAACTGGCTGAGGCGCTTCAAAACCATGAGTGGATGTACTATGATGATGACAACTATGATAATGACATTGCTGGTCAATCCAAGGCAATAGTCTCTTTTAATATATTAACCGAGACAGACATTGGTAAGACGTCCACCTCCTTTAAACTATTAATCGAGACGGGCATTTGACCTGCCTCGGAAAACAATGATTAATCCAGACCTTTTGGCTAAAGCGGTGCGTGATGCCTGCCTCGGTTAACCCATCTAGCACACCAGGAAAAAGATTTTAGTAATGGTGAAAATCATTTAAATATGTGCATACAAGAACATTGATCCGTGGTTGGCGTTGGTGCCTTCTGATATGCTAATTGATAATTGAATGGAGTAATTCTATTCCTCCAAAACGATTGCGATTACCTTATGTGTCAAGTTGTCATGCCATGATGAGACAGACTCTGCATTATGTTGTCAAGTCGCAAGTCGTGCATTTTTTCGCGTAAAATTCGCAAACGCGCTCTGCCGGGGATTCGAACCTGAGACCTAACCCTCGCGCGGTACCTCCTCTACCACTCCACCCATGACTCACTTGTGTCTAGATTCGTTAGTACTTCTTCATATTCTATACTAAACCGAGTGTAAATTGATTGTTTGAGCCACGAACCGAAGTCAAATGAAAAGGTTGTGAACTACAACGTTTCATAACTTTTCGAAACCTACAACTTTCATGTAGCAAGTTTTTTCATCCGAGTAGTTTACAAAAATTTAAATTTCAAATTTGACACATTCAAACGTAATTTTCGATTAAGTTGCACGAGGGAAAGATCAAGTTCAACAAGTTGTAGACTGAAGCTATGGAGCAGAGGATCCTAGTGGTCACTGTGGCCAATCCAGCAGGTCATTCAACCCTCATACAGAGATGGGCCAGCTGGCTGAGGCGCTTCAAAACCATGAGTGGATGTACTATGATGATGACAACTATGATAATGACATTGCTGGCCAATCCAAGGCAATAGTCTCTTTTTAATATATTAACCGAGACAGACATTGGTACGACGTCCACCTCCTTTAAATTATTAACCGAGACGGGCATTTGACCTGCCTCGGAAAACAATGATTAATCCAGACCTTTTGGCTAAGGCGGTGTGTGATGCCTGCCTCGGTTAACCCATCTTGCACACCAGGAAAAAGATTTTAGTAATGGTGAAAATCATTTAATATGTGCATACAAGAACATTGATCCGTGGTGGGCGTTGGTGCTCTCTGATATGCTAATTGATAATTGAATGGAGTAGTTTTATTCCTCCAAAACGATTGCGATTACATTATGTGTCAAGTTGTGATGGCCATGATGAGACAGGACTCTGCATTATGTTGTCAAGTCGCAAGTCGCGCATTTTTTCGCGTAAAATTCGCAAACGCGCTCCGTCGGGGATTCGAACCTGAGACCTCACCCTCGCGCGGTACCTCCTCTACCACTCCACCCATGACTCACTTGTGTCTAGATTCGTTAGTACTTCTTCATATTCTATACTAAACCGAGTGTAAATTGATTGTTTGAGCCACTAAACGAAGTCAAATGAAAAAGTTTTGAACTACAAAGTTTCATAACTTTTCTAAACCTACAACATTAATGTAGCAAGTTTTTTCATCCGAGGTCGTTTACAAAAATTTAAATTTCAAATTTGACACATTCAAACGTAATTTTCGATTAAGTTGCACGAGGGAAAGATCAAGTTCAACAAGTTGTAGACTGAAGCTGTGGAGCAGAGGATCCTAGTGGTCACTGTGGCCAATCCAGGCAGGTCATTCAACCCTCATACAGAGATGGGCCAGCTGGCTGAGGCGCTTCAAAACCATGAGTGGATGTACTATGATGATGACAACTATGATAATGACATTGCTGGCCAATCCAAGGCAATAGTCTCTTTTTAATATATTAACCGAGACAGACATTGGTACGACGTCCACCTCCTTTAAATTATTAACCGAGACGGGCATTTGACCTGCCTCGGAAAACAATGATTAATCCAGACCTTTTGGCTAAGGCGGTGCGTGATGTCTGCCTCGGTTAACCCATCTTGCACACCAGGAAAAAGATTTTAGTAATGGTGAAAATCATTTAAATATGTGCATACAAGAACATTGATCCGTGATGGGCGTTGGTGCTTTCTGATATGCTAATCGATAATTGAATGGAGTAATTTTATTCCTCCCAAACGATTGCGATTACATTATGTGTCAAGTTGTCATGTTGTCAAGTTGTGATGGCCATGATGAGACTGGACTCTCCATTATATTGTCAAGTCGCAAGTCGCGCATTTTTTCGCGTAAAATTCGCGAACGCGCTCCGCCGGGGATTCGAACCTGAGACCTCACCCTCGCGCGGTACCTCCTCTACCACTCCACCCATGACTCATGTGTCTAGATTCCTTAGTACTTCTTCATATTCTATACTAAACCGAGTGTAAATTGATTGTTTGAGCCACTAAACGAAGTCAAATGAAAAAGTTGTGAACTACAAAGTTTCATAACTTTTCTAAACCTACAACTTTCATGTAGCAAGTTTTTTCATCCGAGTTCGTTTACAAAAATTTAAATTTCAAATTTGACACATTCAAACGTAATTTTCGATTAAGTTGCACGAGGGAAAGGTCAAGTTCAACAAGTTGTAGACTGAAGCTGTGGAGCAGAGGATCCTAGTGGTCACTGTGGCAATCCAAGATGGTCATTCAACCCTCATACAGAGATGGGCCAGCTGGCTGAGGCGCTTCAAAACCATGAGTGGATGTACTATGATGATGACAACTATGATAATGACATTGCTGGCCAATCCAAGGCAATAGTCTCTTTTTAATATATTAACCGAGACAGACATTTGTAAGACGTCCACCTCCTTTAAACTATTAACCGAGACGGGCATTTGACCTGCCTCGGAAAACAATGATTAATCAAAACCTTTTGGCTAAGGCGGTGTGTGATGCCTGCCTCGGTTAACCCATCTTGCACACCAGGAAAAAGATTCTAGTAATGGTGAAAATCATTTAAATATGTGCATACAAGAACATTGATCCGTGGTGGGCGTTGGTGCTTTTCTGATATGCTAATCGATAATTGAATGGAGTAATTTTATTCCTCCCAAACGATTGCGATTACATTATGTGTCAAGTTGTCATGTTGTCAAGTTGTGATGGCCATGATGAGACTGGACTCTCCATTATATTGTCAAGTCGCAAGTCGCGCATTTTTTCGCGTAAAATTCGCGAACGCGCTCCCGGGGATTCGAACCTGAGACCTCACCCTCGCGCGGTACCTCCTCTACCACTCCACCCATGACTCATGTGTCTAGATTCCTTAGTACTTCTTCATATTCTATACTAAACCGAGTGTAAATTGATTGTTTGAGCCACTAAACGAAGTCAAATGAAAAAGTTGTGAACTACAAAGTTTCATAACTTTTCTAAACCTACAACTTTCATGTAGCAAGTTTTTTCATCCGAGTTCGTTTACAAAAATTTAAATTTCAAATTTGACACATTCAAACGTAATTTTCGATTAAGTTGCACGAGGGAAAGGTCAAGTTCAACAAGTTGTAGACTGAAGCTGTGGAGCAGAGGATCCTAGTGGTCACTGTGGCCAATCCAAGATGGTCATTCAACCCTCATACAGAGATTGGGCAGCTGGCTGAGGCGCTTCAAAACCATGAGTGGATGTACTATGATGATGACAACTATGATAATGACATTGCTGGCCAATCCAAGGCAATAGTCTCTTTTTAATATATTAACCGAGACAGACATTTGTAAGACGTCCACCTCCTTTAAACTATTAACCGAGACGGGCATTTGACCTGCCTCGGAAAACAATGATTAATCAAAACCTTTTGGCTAAGGCGGTGTGTGATGCCTGCCTCGGTTAACCCATCTTGCACACCAGGAAAAAGATTCTAGTAATGGTGAAAATCATTTAAATATGTGCATACAAGAACATTGATCCGTGGTGGGCGTTGGTGCTTTCTGATATGCTAATTGATAATTGAATGGAGTAGTTTTATTCCTCCAAAACGATTGCGATTACATTATGTGTCAAGTTGTCATGGCCATGATGAGACAGGACTCTGCATTATGTTGTCAAGTCGCAAGTCGCGCATTTTTTCGCGTAAAATTCGCAAACGCGCTCCGCCGGGGATTCGAACCTGACCTCACCCTCGCGCGGTACCTCTCTACCACTCCACCCATGACTCACTTGTGTCTAGATTCGTTAGTACTTCTTCATATCTATACTAAACCGAGTGTAAATTGATTGTTTGAGCCACTAAACGAAGTCAAATGAAAAAGTTTTGAACTACAAAGTTTCATAACTTTTCTAAACCTACAACTTTAATGTAGCAAGTTTTTTCATCCAGGCGTTTACAAAAATTTAAATTTCAAATTTGACACATTCAAACGTAATTTTCGATTAAGTTGCACGAGGGAAAGATCAAAATCAACAAGTTGTAGACTGAAGCTGTGGACAGAGGATCCTAGTGGTCACTGTGGCCAATCCAAGCAGGTCATTCAACCTCATACAGAGATGGGCCAGCTGGCTGAGGCGCTTCAAAACCATGAGTGGATGTACTATGATGATGACAACTATGATAATGATATTGCTGGCCAATCCAAGGCAATAGTCTCTTTTTAATATATTAACCGAGACAGACATTGGTACGACGTCCACCTCCTTTAAATTATTAACCGAGACGGGCATTTGACCTGCCTCGGAAACAATGATTAATCCAGACCTTTTGGCTAAGGCAGTGCGTGATGTCTGCCTCGGTTAACCCATCTTGCACACCAGGAAAAATATTTTAGTAATGGTGAAAATCATTTAAATATGTGCATACAAGAACATTGATCCGTGATGGCGTTGGTGCTTTCTGATATGCTAATCGATAATTGAATGGAGTAATTTTATTCCTCCCAAACGATTGCGATTACATTATGTGTCAAGTTGTCATGTTGTCAAGTTGTGATGGCCATGATGAGACAGGACTCTCCATTATATGTCAAGTCGCAAGTCGCGCATTTTTCGCGTAAAATTCGCGAACGCGCTCCGCCGGGGATTCGAACCTGAGACCTCACCCTCGCGCGGTACCTCCTCTACCACTCCACCCATGACTCATGTGTCTAGATTCCTTAGTACTTCTTCATATTCTATACTAAACCGGTGTAAATTGATTGTTTCAGCACTAAACGAAGTCAATACAGAATGGGCCACTGGCTGAGGCGCTTCAAAACCATGAGTGGATGTACTATGATGATGACAACTATGATAATGACATTGCTGGCCAATCCAAGGCAATAGTCTTTTTAATATATTAACGAGACAGGACAATTTGTAAGACGTCCACCTCCTTTAAACTATTAACCGAGACGGGCATTTGACCTGCCTCGGAAAACAATGATTAATCAACCTTTTGGCTAAGGCAGTGTGTGATGTCTGCCTCGGTTAACCCATTTGCACACCAGGAAAAAATTTTATATTGTCAAGTCGCAAATCGCATTTTATTCGCAGAAAATTCGCGAAGGCGCTTGTGCTCGGGAATTATCGAACCTGAGTATTATCCTCCAAACATCGCGTGGTACCTTCCTCGTACCATTCAGCCATGACATGGTCTAGATTCCTTATATTCTTCATATTCTATACAAATTTTTTCGGTGTAAAATTGTGATGACCCTAACGAAGTCAAATGAAAAGCTTGAACTACAAAGTTTCATAACTTTTCTAAACCTACACTTCATGTACATGTGTTATCATCCAGTTCGTTTACAAATAATTTAATTTAAATTTGATCAAATGTCTAGATTACTCAAAGAAGTAATAAAAAGGTGAAGACAAGTTCAACTAAGTTGTGACTGAAACGTGGAGCAGAGATCTATGTACTGTTGTCAATCCAGCAGTCATTCAAACTTACAAGATGGGTCCACTTGCATAGGACGTAAAATCATTAGTGCGAGTACTAATGATATTCACAATATGATGATGACATGCTGGCCAACCGAGGCATATGTCTCTTTTGCCAATATATTAGCCGAGACAGACATTAGAAGGGCGTCCAGCTCTCTTTAAACCATATGACGTAGACGGCATTGACCACTCGAAAACAATGATTAATCCAACAGCATTGGCTAGGCGGTTTGTATATCTGCCTCGGTTAACCATTTAGACCCATCTAAAAATATTAGAGGGAAATCATTAATGTGCAAACAATAACCATGATTTTGGTAAGGGCGTTGGTGCTTTCTGATATGCAATTGATAATTAATGGATTTTATCCCCGAAAAAACGATTGGAAATACATTATAGTGTCAGTTAAGAACTTGATGGCCATGATGAGCATGGACTTTCATATGTTCAAGATCGCAAGTCGCAGATTTTTTCGCTCAAAATTGCGAACATAGCGCTCCGGGGATTTGAACTGGACCTCACTCGGCGACCATATTTGTCATACCTCCGCTTTCTACCCATCAATCCAACTGTGTCTGATTCGTTAGTACTTCATATTCTACTCACAACGAGTGATATGATTCGTTTACCACTAACGATCCAATGAAAAAGTTTTGAACTACATAAGTTTTCATAACTTTTCTAAACTACAACTTTAGTAAGATGTTTTTCACCAAGTCATTTACAATAAAATTTAATTACAAATTGACATTCAAACGTTAAATCTACGATTTAAGTTGCACGAGGTTAAGATCAAGTTCAACAAGATGTTAAACTGAAGTTTGACATTCAGAATCCTAAGTGTGTCACTTAGTTGCCAATCGCAAGAAAGGTCAATTCAACAAGCTCATGAAGGATGGGCCAGCGGCTGAGGCGTCTTGAAACCATAGAGTGGATTACCTATGATGAGAGACATGGATAATGACATTCAGCCAATCGAGATGCAATAGTCACATTAAGCATTGTTATAATCCAGACAGAATTGGTACTGATCACTTTAAATTATTAACGAGACGAGGCCATTTGACACTGACTTACGAAACGAATTTAACCAGTACCTTGGAAACTAAGGACAGTGCCGTATTTGCGCTGGTTACCCATTTGCACCAGGATAAACAATTTCAGTAATGGGAAAATTCATTTAAATGTGCATAAAATAAATGATCGTGTGAATGGCGTTGGTGGCTTGTGATATCTATCGATAATTGAATGGAGTAATTTTATTCCTCCAAACGATTCGTATTACATATGTGTCAGTTGTATTTTCAAAGTTTGATGCCTGATAGTACGACTTCTTATTGTCAAGTCCAATCGCGCATTTTTCGCGTAAAATTCGCGAACGCCTATCGACCGGGATTCGAACCTGAGACCGCACCCTCGCGCATTTACCTACTTACCACCACCCATGACTCATGGTCTAGATTCCTTAGTACTTCTTCAATTCTATACTAAACCGAGTGTAAATTGATTGTTAGCCACTAAACGAAGTCTAGAATGTAAAAGTTTTGAACTACAAAGTCATAACTTTGTCGTAAATTTTACAACTTACATGTAAGCAAGTTATTTACAATCAGTCGTTTACAAAAATTTAAATTTTTAAATTTGACACAATTCAAACGTATTTTTCATTAGTTGCACGAGGGAAAGATCAAGTTTCAAACAAGTATGTAGACTGAAGCTTGTGGAGCAGAGGATCCTAGTGTCACAGTGGCCAATCAAGCGGTCATATCAAGTCACTGGCAATCAAGCAGGCACTCAACCCTCAAACATGAGTGGATGTACTATGATGATGACAACTATGATAATGACATTGCTGCAATCCAAGGCAATAGTCTCTTTATTAAATATTAACCGAGACAGCATTTGTAAGACGTACCACCTCCTTTAAACTATTAACCGGACGGGCATTTGAACCTGCCTCGGAAAACAATGATTAATCCAAACCTTTTGGCTAAGGCGGTTGCTGATGGCCTGCCTCGGTTAACCCATCTTGCACACCAGGAAAAAGATTTTAGTAATGGTGAAAATCATTTAAATATGTGCATACAAGAACATTGATCCGTGTGGGCGTTGGTGCTTTCTGATATGCTAATCGATAATTGAATGGAGTATTTTATTCCTCCAAAACGATTGCGATTACATTATGTGTCAATTGTATGGTTTTGTGATGGCCATGATGAGACAGGACTCTCATTTTTGTCAAGTCGCAAGTCGCGCATTTTTTCGCTAAAATTCGCAACGCGCTCCGCGGGGATTCGAACCTGGACCTCCCCGCGCGTACCTCTCTACCACTCCACCCATACTCATTGTGTCTAGATTCTTAGTACTTCTCATATCTATACTAAACGGTGAATGATTGTTTGAGCACTAAACGAAGTCAAATGAAAAGTTGAACTACAAAGTTTATACTTTTCTAAACCTACAACTTAATGTAGCAAGTTTTTTCATCCGAGGTCTTACAAATTTAAATTTCAAATTGACACATTCAACGTAATTTTCGATTAAGTTGCACGAGGAAAGATCAAGTTCAACAAGTTGTAGACAAGCTGTGGAGCAGAGGATCCTAGGTCATGTGCCAATCCAAGCAGGTCATTCAACCCTCATACAGAGATGGCCAGCTGGCTGAGGCGCTTCAAAACCATGAGTGATGTACTATGATGATGACAACTATGAAATGACATTGCTGGCCATCCAGGCAATAGTCTCTTTTTAATTATACGAGACAGACATTGGTACGACGCCACCTCCTTTAATTATTAACGAGACGGCATTTGACTGCCTCGAAAACAAGATTATCCAGACCTTTTGGCTAAGGCGTGCGTGATGTCTGCCCGGTTAACCATTTGCACACCAGGAAAAAATTTAGTAATGGTGAAAATCATTTAAATAGTGCATACAAGAACATTGATCCGTGATGGCGTTGGTGCTTTCTGATATGCTAACGATAATTGAATGGAGTAATTTTATTCTCCAAACGATTGCGATTAATTATGTGTCAAGTGTTGTTGTCAAGTTGGATGGCCATGATGAACGGACTCCATTATATGTCAAGTCGCAAGTCGCGCATTTTTTCGCGTAAAATTCGCGAACGCGCTCCGCCGGGGATTCGAACCTGAGACCTCACCCTCGCGCGGTACCTCCTCTACCACTCCACCCATGACTCATGTGTCTAGATTCCTTAGTACTTCTTCATATTCTATACTAAACCGAGTGTAAATTGATTGTTTGAGCCACTAAACGAAGTCAAATGAAAAAGTTTTGAACTACAAAGTTTCATAACTTTTCAAACCTACAACTTTCATGTAGCATGTTTTTCATCCAAGGTCGTTTACAAA
This sequence comes from Microstegium vimineum, assembly GCA_022036555.1. Taxonomy (NCBI): domain Eukaryota; kingdom Viridiplantae; phylum Streptophyta; class Magnoliopsida; order Poales; family Poaceae; genus Microstegium; species Microstegium vimineum. Next base: position 9,451,842 of record CM039132.1, read on the forward strand.
AATTTAAATTTCAAATTTGACACATTCAAACGTAATTTTCGATTAAGTTGCACGAGGGAAAGATCAAGTTCAACAAGTTGTAGACTGAAGCTGTGGAGCAGAGGATCCTAGTGGTCACTGTGGCCAATCCAAGCAGGTCATTCAACCCCATACAGAGATGGGCCAGCTGGCTGAGGCGCTTCAAAACCATGAGTGGATGTACTATGATGATGACAACTATGATAATGACATTGCTGGCCAATCCAAGGCAATAGTCTCTTTTTAATATATTAACCGAGACACACATTGGTAAGACGTCCACCTCCTTTAAACTATTAACCGAGACGGGCATTTGACCTGCCTCGGAAAACAATGATTAATCCAGACCTTTTGGCTAAGGCGTGTGTGTGATGCCTGCCTCGGTTAACCCATCTTGCACACCAGGAAAAAGATTTTAGTAATGGTGAAAATCATTTAAATATGTGCATACAAGAACATTGATCCGTGGTGGGCGTTGGTGCTTTCTGATATGCTAATTGATAATTGAATGGAGTAGTTTTATTCCTCCAAAACGATTGCGATTACATTATGTGTCAAGTTTTGATGGCCATGATGAGACAGGACTCTGCATTATGTTGTCAAGTCGCAAGTCGCGCATTTTTTCGCGTAAAATTCGCAAACGCGCTCCGTCGGGGATTCGAACCTGAGACCTCACCCTCGCGCGGTACCTCCTCTACCACTCCACCCATGACTCACTTGTGTCTAGATTCGTTAGTACTTCTTCATATTCTATACTAAACCGAGTGCAATATGATTGTTTGAGCCACTAAACGAAGTCAAATGAAAAAGTTTTGAACTACAAAGTTTCATAACTTTTCTAAACCTACAACTTTAATGTAGCAAGTTTTTTCATCCGAGGTCGTTTACAAAAATTTAAATTTCAAATTTGACACATTCAAACGTAATTTTCGATTAAGTTGCACGAGGGAAAGATCAAGTTCAACAAGTTGTAGACTGAAGCTGTGGAGCAGAGGATCCTAGTGGTCACTGTGGCCAATCCAAGCAGGTCATTCAACCCTCATACAGAGATGGGCCAGCTGGCTGAGGCGCTTCAAAACCATGAGTGGATGTACTATGATGATGACAACTATGATAATGACATTGCTGGCCAATCCAAGGCAATAGTCTCTTTTTAATATATTAACCGAGACAGACATTGGTATGACGTCCACCTCCTTTAAATTATTAACCGAGACGGGCATTTGACCTGCCTCGGAAAACAATGATTAATCCAGACCTTTTGACCAAGGCGGTGCGTGATGCCTGCCTCGGTTAACCCATCTTGCACACAGGAAAAAGATGTTAGTAATGGTGAAAATCATTTAAATATGTGCATACAAGAACATTGATCCGTGGTGGGCGTTGGTGTTTTCTGATATGCTAATTATAATTGAATGGAGTAATTTTATTCCTCCAAAACGATTGTGATTACATTATGTGTCAAGTTGTCATGTTGTCAAGTTGTGATGGCCATGATGAGACAGGACTGTGCATTATGTTGTCAAGTCGCAAGTCGCGCGTTTTTTCGCGTAAAATTCGCGAACGCGCTCCACCGGGGATTCGAACCTGAGACCTCACCCTCGCGCGGTACCTCCTCTACCACTACACCCATGACTCACTTGTGTCTAGATTCGTTAGCACTTCTTTATATTCTATACTAAACCGAGTGTAAATTGATTGTTTGAGCCACTAAACGAATACAAATGAAAAAGTGTTGAACTATAAAGTTTCATAACTTTTCGAAACCTACAATTTTCATGTAGCAAGTTTTTTCATGCGAGGTCGTTTCCAAAAATTTAAATTTCAAATTTGACATATTCAAACGTAATTTTCGATGACAAGATGATTTCAAATGAAAAAGTTTGATAACTTTTCGAGATATACAACTTTCATAACTTTTCGAGATATACAACTTTCATGTACACCGTTTTCCATCAGAGGTCGTTTACAAAAATCAAAAAAATTAACTGTATAGGTATTTACACAGGTGGTTTATAATGTCAGCCGCCTGTGTAAATACCATTTACACAGGCGGTTCTCTTGCTGGGCCCACCATATTTTTTGTACTGGCGTCATGAAATTGTGAACCGCCTGTGAAAAAAAAACGTGCCAGCAAAAATGATTTTTTGTAGTAGTGAAATAGGCTAAAACGAGATACCCATTAGGGTCCCGAGTTCGTGTTAATATAGCCTGGGCAGAACCGCCAACATGGCTTGTACAGGAAGTCTAAATTACAACAACCAAGGTCTATCCAATCTACCTTGGGTTACAAGTTAACAACTAACCAACCTGTACAAGACTCGATAGATATCATATCATATCTTAACAATAAGAACCAAACAGAGAAAAACCTAGCCATATAAGACCAAAATTTTATTTGGCTCACTGTATTCATAGGAGTGCTCTAATTAATTAAACATAGTGGTAGATAGTATCCCAGTTTTAATCTTACCCAACTTACAGCAGTTGCTTGCCTCAAGGCTTTGTTGACAATACTTTGAATAAAATCTGCTGCCAGGACAAAAATGAGGGAAGAGAGAGGATCACCTTGTCTTACACCTCTCTTATAGGCCAAAGGTTTACTTGGAACACCATTCAGCATAACTGATGAGTTCCTGTGTTCAAAAGACTTTGGATGTTTTTTGTTGAAGAAACTTAAAAATGAACTGGTGCTCAATCTTGTCAAAGGCCTTTTCAAAATTCAATTTCAGAAAAACAGTCTCCTTTTTTGTGTGATGGAAAATTTGAAGAAATTGGAAAGCCCATCCCAAGCAATCTTGGATGGTTCTCTCCCTCTTATGAAACCATACTGATTTTCATGGACCAACTACAGGATCACTGATTGTAATAGGTTGGCAACCATTTTAGTAATGATTTTCAGAGAGTAGTTCAACACACAAATAAGTCTGTAATCATTTACAATTTATAGGTGAGATTTCTTGGGTATTACAGCAATGTATAAAGAATTGATGTTACTAAGAAGCTCAACTGTAGAGTTGCAAAAATACTAATGAGTCTAAAAAAGATCCTATTTAATAATTCCCGGATATTTTTTGATAAAAAGGCAAAATCCATCTGGTCTAGGGGCATTGTTGTTGGGTAAAAACTTGATGACTGCTAGAATTTCTTCTTCACTGAAACTTTCATCCAAATGTTCCATGTTCAGAGGTTGAACGAAATCAGCTACGCTATAGGAGATGCCTTGATACTCACTTAGGCCAAGCCTGTTCTTATAGGCTTCCCAAAGAAGCCCAGCTTTTGATTCATGATCAGTGATCAGAATGCCCTCTATAGTAGCAAGACTAGTGATGAAACTTTTGTTGTGATTATGAGTGGCCATGGACTGGAAAAAACTATTATGTTCAACACCTAGAGTAACGTATCTTGCTGTACTTTTTTGTCCTCCGTAAATTCTCTTTGACACTAAGAGTAGAGAAACTGTTAGTTTAGTAGACCGGCCAGGTTCTGAAAAACTGGAAGCTTCTGATTGCAGAAGATAGGTTGTAATTCAAACTCCATTTTTGTGGGAGGTTTGGTGTAAAATTTAAACTAAATTCTACACCAAACCACTCCTACACACATGGTTTGAAAGTGATATATGAACATCCAAACAAGGCCTCGTGTAGGACATGAGTTTCGAATCCATGTGTGAAGCCCGCAATTCTCAGCTCCTACATGTGGCTGGCCTATCAACTGTCACCAGCTCCAGCTCTCTTGCAGCTGTTACCGGAAGCATGACTCAACATCAACATCAACATCAACATCAACATAGCCTTTTAGTCCCAAGCAAGTTGGGGTAGGCTAGAGTTGAAACCCAACAAAATACCCAAGTCACGGTTCCGGCACTTCGATAGCTTCTTTCCAGGTAATCCTATCCAAACATAGATCTCTAGATATATCCTAAGCTTTTAAATCCCTTTTCACCGCCTCCACCCATGTCAACTTCGGTCTTCCTCTACCTCTTCTTGTATTATTAGCTTGGCTTGGAACTCCACAACGCACTGGTGCATCCGACGGTATCCTCTGGACATGGCCAAACCATCTCAACCGATGTTGGACAAACTTTTCTTCAATTGGGGCTACACCTAGGCGATCACGTATATCATTATTCCGAACTCGGTCCATTCTTGTGTGACCACAAATCCAATGCAACATGCGCATTTCTGCAACACTCATTTGTTGAACATGTCGAGCCTTTGTAGGCCAACATTCGGCTCCATACAAGATTGCCGGTCTAATAGCCGTCCTATAGAACTTGTCTTTTATCTTTTGGGGTACCCTCTTGTCACATAGAACGCTAGAAGCTTGTCTCCACTTGATCCACCCTGCTTTGATTCAAGCACGACTGATCTAACAAAAGCCATGCATACTACCCCAACAGTGGGAAATCTTATCTTTTAATTGTTTGTGGGGATTCCAAATTGACTCAGTCTTGATGATACTGGTTCTCATATTTTTTTTAGATAAAGGAAAATATATTTCCGGCTTCATTCATCCGAGGATGCATCAGACCAAATTATTACAATAAAAAGTCAGTGTTACAGGTACGACAAAAAGTCACCCGATAACACTGGTTGGAGACTCCGGATCCAGTAATCTGGCAACAACATAGGGCACCAGATGCATGTGCAATGTACCACCATCACGATACCGGCACTAACCGACAACCCAAGGGATCTTCCAAAAGCGATGTCTCCAACGAGAAAATGCCATCCAGAGACGTCATCATCGCCCAACCAGAGACTGGTGTTGGTTTTCACCTGGAGAGATCCACTTAAGAACGGGACGACGCCTCCAACAAGGAAAGTGGCGCCCACAGGCGTCACCGCCGTCGAAACATGGTAGTCAGCACCCTTTACACATCCCACCAAGGACCATGTCGTTACGCCAAACACCAGCAATGTGCACCATCACCAAATCCGGCCACAAAGGCCGCCAACTCTCAGATCCGGAAAACTATTGCCGGCTCTAACTGACGTCATCGTTGTCATTCCACCACCAGCAGCAACGAGGCGAGAACCTCGCCGCCCCCAGCCCCAGGGGCTCGGGATCCAGCCGTAAGGCCAGACCCGGTGCCCCATGCCGACTCCTCCATCTTGACGATCACCGCTGCGGAGGCTCTAGCCAGGGGCGGCCACCGGGGCTCTGGATCCGGTTGCCAAGGCGCCGAATCGCCGCTGGGTCTTGATACAGCCGCCCAAGCCACTACTCCGCCGCCGCCGCCCATATTCTGGAGGGCCGCATCCGCCCTCCTCGCCGTCACGCCACACGGATCCGCCCACGCCGCCAGCCGTCCCTCTAGTGGACGTGCCCGCGAGGCTCGCATCCGCCCCCGCCGCCGGCCGTCACGACCGCGAGGCTCGCCTGGGAGGATCCTCGCCGCCACCTTCATGCGGAACCGCGGGGCCTCCCGGCGGCGCCCTCTTGCGGCAGCGAGGGGAGGGAAGGGGTGGAAGACTCTGGGCGGCGGCTAGAGTTTGGTGCCTCCCGAGCCGTCCGTGCGGGAGGACGACGCGGGGGCCTATCTTTTTTTATCGTTTATGCAAATACTGGTTCTCATATGGCTCCTGCCGCTGCAACCAAGCGCTGCCTGCAGGTGAGTATGAGCGGTGCTTGCTGCAACGTGCAGCTAATGTGAGTGTAAGAAGCAAGGGCCTGATCTTCCAGAGGATACGTGGTAGCACTTCGGGAAAAAATACAACATACAGGTTCAAGTTGTAGGCGTGTCCACATACTATTCTTGAATCACCGGAAAGCACACTACCACAAATGTTCCAATAAAATGGAAGGCCCCTCATTACACTGTCTTCATAGCACGCACTAATAACAACAAATAAGTTAGTAATAATAGGGGCATGCAACTAATACCCCTAATAATTTCCCAATAAAAATTTAGTGAAAATTTCAAAGGGGGCCTGGGCCCCTACCCCCTGTCTCACTCACCTAGGGTCAGCTATCAAGGGGTATATATGGTGCCACTACATAGGGAGGTTCCAAACCAAACTATGAATTCTATCAGCAGATTAGTCAAATAAATGTCAAAATAACTTTGAGTCACGGCCTTGCCAGATGGATTGATGCCACAAATGCATTGTTGATTTGCTGAACTCTGGATCAATCCTCCACAAGAGTTTGATGATGACCAGACTACTATCATGTCTAGGCTCCAGTCATCAAGGTGGTCAGCATTGGTTTGTCTATATTGTATCCATGTGAAATTTCTCGCCTACACCAAGATTTAAGGTGTTGCAAGAATTGGGTAAAATATGCCTTTCCCGCACTCAAATTCTTAATTATATCTAATGTTAACTACAAATTACACAAAAATAGTCATCATAATCCAATACAAGTTGAGTGTAAAACCATTATAAATGATAGTAACTAAAGTTAGGGAGTGCGAGAGAATACTTCACCAATTTCCCTAAAAATTACACAAAAAACCCAGCATAAATTTTGGAAGCTAAGTGTAAATCCAACAAAAAATGGCAATAACAAAATTTTGGTTGTGGGGAGAGAATATATTCACTGAATATTAGTTTTATTCCCTTTTTTCCATGTTTTGTAGGAAGGTGAAAGGGAATGACAGGGATGACTGGGTCTATTTGATTCAGCTAACGCCTGCCTGCCCAATATAAGGGAAAAGGTGGGATTTGTTTATTCCTTAAATGGAAACTGTTGCAGCTGTCGAATCGTTCGCTCGACTAAAATAAACTGAACCTTCGCGATTTAGTGCGCAAGGTAACGCGGTATCGGGTGCACTAAACCACAAAGGTTGACATGATTTCAGTCTAGCGAACGATCCGAAAGCTGCAACAGTTTCCATTTCAGGAATAAACAAATCCCACCTTTTTCTTTATTGGTCAGGCAGGCAATTTAACTTTTTTTGCGTGCGGATGAGCCAGTCTCATTTTCTTTTTGCACGAGCGCATACAAACTTGACATTCTCTTTCCGCCACACATAACTCAGACTAACTAAGTTACACAGCGTAACATAGAATAATAAGTTAGGCATGTTAAATTATACATCAATACTTTTTTCTTTTTTCTTGTGCCACAATAACATTCTCTTTACGATTTACCGGTATTTTTTTGGTTCAAAAACTAATCATTCGGGAACATAGGAAAATGTTTTAAGGATGAGAGGAGCAAAATAAAAGTAACTTTAACATCCTATACTATACAAAAAAACAAAAGATGGTGCAAACTTTAATAATAAATTATATAATAGATTTATATCACTTATATAGCTATGATATTCAACATCTATGTCTTCAATAGAAGATCCAAAAAAATATTCAATATTTCAAGTCATAAATATAAAAGAACAAAGTTGATAACAAGAAATACATGACTTAATATAAAAAACTAACATAATTATCCAACATAGTGTGATAAACAGGAAAATAAGTACACTAAGTTAATCGAATAAGTTAAGTAGCATACACATACACATGAAAAGACAAGTTAGATATATAAGTTTGTACAATAAATTAATCAAATAAGTTAGATATATATAGCATACACACAAAAACAAAGTTAGATAAATAACTTCAAACAATAAGTTAATGAAATAAATTAGGTAGCATACACACATAAAATACAAGTTAGATACATAATTTTATACAATAAGATAATTAAATAAGTAAGGTAGTATACACATAAAAACACAAGTTAGATATGTATAAAACGTACATTGCCAATATGAGAAAGTTGTCGGTCATTCCATGAAACCATAAAATTCATAACATATACTTATACCACAATAAAAATACAAATTAAGAAAATGTATAACTCTAAATAAACTCACCTTGTTTGCTGCCTTAGAGGATCATGTTTTGAACAAAAAAGTTTGAAGTCAATAATATAATCTTCACCATTCATGCTTGTAAACAACTTTTTAAAATATGCACGCTATAATTTAAAAGACATTAAAACTATGAGCACCGTATTTCATTACTGAACAACTTAGTAAGTAAAAGAATAAATATAACCGGAGATACTAACAACATTCTTAATGAATAGAGAAATACACTCGAATAATCTTTTCTAGTGAAAAATTCTAATAAAAGAATTATGTATACTAACTTATAACATATAACTTATTATACGAAAACTTGAAAAAACTTAGAGAGTTATGGAACATAATTTATTTAAAAAGTATTAAACACATAGGAACTAGCCCTTATAATATATGCCAAAACTTGTGAACACCAAAGTTAATAACACATAAAGGAATAAAATCTTGGTACACAAAAGTTATGAAACACAATTAATTACAAAGTTCTCAAACATAATTTATGTACATAAGTTATTCAATGCAAACTTGTCTATATAAGTTATTCAATATAATTTATATGTATAAGTTGTAAGTTATAAGTTGATCTATAAAACTTGCCAGCGTTGCTAAAAAATTGGAAGGATAAAAGATATAAAAATAAAAAGAATAGAAAAAACATAAACAAACACAAAAATAGAAATAATAAGAAAAAGGAAAATAAATAAAATGTAAAAGAAAAAAGTATAGAAAATATAAAGATTGTGCAAACCGTGTTTACAGTAATATTTGCGAAAAACGTTAACCGTAAGCAAGCGAACATAGAAAAAAGAAACAACTCATATCGTGACGTTATCGCCAGCTTGTGCTTACTTAACAATCCAACCAACCAACCAGTCTGCATCGTCACATGACCCAATCCACCTTGCCTTCATGGCTTCCTTGGATCCCGCCCACCCACGCTTGACAGATCCAGCAAACCGACTGGGCCGACCGTTCACCGCACATGAATCGAGCGAGCGCTCGCGTGAATGGGTCTGGGCCGCGTCACGGGCCTCTCATGTAACACGTATAACACACACATGTAAGGGCGTGTTTGGATACTGGCCAATACCAGCCACGCCGCAGCCTTGACGGCGCACAAACTTTGTGGCGAGTGAAATGGCCGCCACACGCCACACCTCGCCACAGGCAAAATGACAAGGCAGGGACGAAAGCGACAGCCGTGGCAATCAATGTTTATCTGGCGACCAAACAACATGCAAAGCTGGAGAACTTTTGCTGTGGCGAGCGGTGGCGTGGAACCAAATACGCCCTAAGTCAGGTATACCTACTCGCATTACCAGCGACTCACTAACACATATACACACACTACAGGAAAACCATAATTTGCCGAGTGCTAAATAGTTTGCCGAGTGCCAAATATCGAGCACTCAGCAAATAAATTTTTTGCCACACTCGGCAAACTTTTGCACTCAGCAAAGAATTATATGTCGAGTGCCTAGTACTCGGCAACTTAATTGGTTTTGCCGAGTGCCCAACGCTCGGCAAAAAATACACTCGGCAATTTACCACGAGGGTAACGTCATCTGTAACATCTCTGGTGTTCAAAATTTAAATAAAATTTGATCATGTCATCATATGCATTAAGCATCATTCAATTGCTTGAGAACCTTGCTATGAATTGAACTAAAATAAGTTTACTTGTTTGTGTTGTTTCATTTATGTGAATGCTTGCCATGATTTAAAATTTAAAAATTCAAATTCTTCTCCAAACCCTAATTTTCAGAGTGGTGGATTAAATCCTAAACATGATTTTCAAAATCTAAAAAGAATTTACATATGGTTGTTTAAGCAATGTTGTAGAGCTCTGTTCCAATTGCAATTGTTGTGTTTATAGTTTTTCAAGTGTTATTCAAGTTTTTAGAGTTTTTGAAAAGGGGGTAAATCTTTTTAAAAGGGTTTCAAATTTCAAAAAATGCATTTTCATTTTTAGACCGAATTTGAAAAAGTGCATATTGTCAAAATTGTAGATCATGAAATTTTGAACAACTTTGGTATTCAAAGTTTTTCATGAAAACCCTTGGAAGTTTGAGCAAATTATAAAATAATCTGAGGGGCAGTTCAGGCATTTCACCGAGCACCTGCAAGTTGGCACAGTGAACTCGGCGCCGACACCTGGCCGGCCACCTACCGCCGCCGCCACCACGCGCCTCCTGGACTCAACGGGCGTCGCATCAGGTGCGTGGCAACGCCACGGCCCCGTTGTCGTCTTCAAAACGGGACGTCGTCCACCCGTAGCCTCTCTTCCCACGCTCGCGCCGCCGTCTCCTCTGCTCCGACGAGCGTGCATTTCACATCGCCGAGCTCGCGTGAGCATTCCAACCACTGTCAAGTCTCCAATTCAGTGCCTTTGCCTTCGCCTTGATCTCGCGCATCGTCTGGGTCGCTTGGTTGAAGCAGTCGAACGCTCGTTTGCCCGACGCGACCTCGTCTTCCTCGGCTCCGGCGAGAGCGTCGCCGTTCTGGTTCGCGGTTGTTCTGGCTACACAGGAGCCGCATTGTCTTTTTCTTTCTTGTTTCATCTTCTTCATTCGTCACTGATCCTCGAACGCTTCGCCGTTTCATCTTTGGTGGTCTACAGCTCCGGGAACGTCGTTGTTGCCGCCCTGTTCACCATTTCCGCCGGCACGGTCTTTGTCGACCGGTCGTTCTGCTTCATCTCCGGCCACATTTGCGAGTGCTTCGTAACCGGGGTGAGCTCCTCGAACTCTCCGCGCGCTTAGTTGATCTTATTTCGAGTCGTCGTGCTCTGTCCGCGAGCTCCGCCGTAGTTCATGGTTGTCGCGGCGGTGCGCTCGTCGGTGGGACTCGATAGTCCATCTTTTTCACATCTGAGTCTTGCGCTAGCTTCGCCTAGCCGTCGCTCGTCCAGTCGCGGTGTTGGTTGTTCGAGCGCATGCGTGTTTTGGCCAGCACACGTCGCGCAGATCTTCGTCGTCCGCCATGGCCGTCGGCAAAGTCGTTTCGTTGAGTTTTCAGTTCGTTTTGCGTGCGCTTCGCGTTGTTTGGGGGCCGCTGAGTCTGCTGGGGTGCTTGGTTTCTCCGGCACATGTCTATATTCGCTGGCACATAAGCGGCCAAGTGCGGGTTGCCGCCATCGCCGCCGGTGTGGTGTTTGCAAGGGATAAGTTTGGTCTTGTCGCACCTCATTGGGTTCGGGAGGAGTTGTAGGTTCCAGCGCAAGAGTCGGTTCGCCGATTGGTTCACCACCGGCGACACGCCTCCGTGTTTTGTGGTCATCGGCGCCGCTGCTCTGCTTTAGGATCACTGACGCGCGGGTCCCAGGCGTCAATGAGAGGAGTGAAGAGTTTTTCTATTTTCCTGTTTTGCACAGTCATGCTTTTTGTTATTTTTGTATATTTATTTCTATACATGTTTAAATTCTATAAAAATTTGTGTATGCTCTCTGTGATGTGTAGAATTTAATAAAAATATAACATGTACATGTTTAGTATAATTTTAATCCTCTAAAAATTCTCAAAATAATTAAAAATGGCTTTTCCATGATTTTCCATGCTCTGTGTATTGCTCCAAAAATTCTGAGAATTTTTGTGTAACCTTTATACACTTATACCTTGCTGTAAAAAAAGTTTGGGAATTTTTGGATGAAATTTTATACATGGTTAATTGTATAATTAATAATAAAATTATTAGAAACCCTAATGACTTTAGGTTTTGAGTGAATTTGGGTTGTTTAATGCTAATGGTCAATGTCCAGTGACAACAACAGAATGGACATGTTTGATGTTGTGTTGTTTGCTCAGTTCTATTGGATATAATCATTAACCTAGATAATCAAGTTAAATAGGGCTTTATGCTCTAGTTTAACTCTCTTTCACGAAGGTAAGTTGTACTCAAGGTGTTTAAGTTGTTTTGTTCATCTCTCAAGTGCATGTTGTGTGTTGCAAAGCATCATGTCTATTATTGCAATCATCATCTAAACATATCATTATATCGTGTAGATATCTCGTTTGTTGGGTTGGATAAGCTCCCTAGTGAAGGGGGTTTTTCTGTTGTTGAATCTGAACTTGAGTTCGTTTATCCCTCCAACCAAGGCAAGCCCTGGTGCATTCAAACCCTCCCTTGCATTTAAAAGTTTGTGTTAAATACACATATGGTTATTCTAATGCATTGTGGTACTTTATTAAATTCCTACTTGATGCATAGCCTTATCCTTGTGTTAATTGTACCCTACACCTTGACGCCTGTTTAAAGATGCAAATTTTTGCTGAAATGCTTAGTTTGTTTAGAACTTTTATAGTGGGTGATTTCCGGTCACCTACGCATAGCGTATTGCTTCGGTAAATGGTTATATTCTTTTGAGAAAAAGATGTTGTTTGAAGTAATAATCGGGACCGGGCGGACACGGTGTTTGGGAGCCATCGGTGTGACTGGTGAGCGGGTTCTTTCCGCCTGTGTCATTAGGGGTCGACCGTTGTAAATGTCTAAAGGTTGTGACTTTAGAGTACATATCCTATACATTTGGGGAAGCTGGACTCTGGCTAATCCAGTCTAAAGGATGGTTAACCTGCACTGGGAGTGGAAAGATGGCGAGAGTAGTGTGTACCCTCCAAGTTCGAGGAACTAGATGGAGGCGTACTGTGCTCTCGGGTGGCGGGCCCCCGTTCTCGGATGGAGGATACAGGGAAAAGTAGTCATATGCGTGCTTTAGTGTTGTATATGTCGTGTGATAGAGAAGTCCCAGCTGGGTTTAACTGGTTCGAATCGTCGTATTCCTCAGAAATGGAAACATAACCCTGTTGTTTACATCGTAGTTAATGAAACTTAAAGTGGATATTTGATGGTTTCCTTTCAAGGATGGTTTATTACTTTGTTATCGATCATACATCTAGATCGATACTTGAGTAATCTTATGAATGAATTAATTGAAATTCAATTCTAATTGTCTTTGCTTGACTCTTGAGCAAGAGTACCTCGGTTCTTTGTTTATACTCTATCAGCAGCTTGATGTAATAATATCGTATGACATTATGTTATATTTCAAAAACCTATGGTTTGTAATATGACTTCAAATTTCCGCTACTTTGATGTAAATTAAATTATTGTATTATTTCTGCAATGTTTGTGATGAGGATGATCCTGTTCGGAAAGAGGTGGATGACCCGCTGCAAAGTGGCGACACCTGACGGATTGATTAAGATTTGGATCATTTGTTTGGGATTAAGTCGGATGGACTATTAATCCTGGCAAGTGGGTCATGTCTTAAGAGGTTCTGTCACACCATTCAGCTCCGTTTAAGTTGTCGAGTGTGTCACTATACGAAATGTGTGGTTTTTTGACACTCCATTATGTCATAATATATTGAATTTATGTCACAATTTAAGTTTGTGACAGTAGACAAAAATCAAAACATCAAAAAACCACCGTCATAAATTTATTTTGTGACGTTTGTACATTGAATGTCACAAGTATATGACATTGGTTTATTGTCACAAGTCCTTCCACCATGCCATGTAGGCAGATGATGTCGCACTGAAGTGGCAAATAAAAAAAATGTCAAAAGATTGAAATGTGGCCTGTTAAGGCCCATGTTGTTGGCAGCCTTATAATGGACCAAGCTTATTGCTTGGGCTAATTTTTTTATGGCCTAGCCCATTTGAGTTTTATGATTTTTAGCCTGATTTTTTGGGCCCATTTTTTATTGTGCACGCTCAACCCATCTCATACTAGGCCATGCCTACGCAAACACAATTATCAATAACCAAGCTCATTAAAACAATTGTCACAACTAATACCATATCATTATCATAAATTGACAATACATAATATTTGCTATCACATCCTCACTAGCAAACAAGGACTCTTTAACAGAAACTAAATAATTAATGCTCTTAGAAAATACGAGACACTAAATGACTAGTACATTGAGGTCATCCTTGTGGCATCCGTAGCAAAGTATGAAGTATGAACCACCGGTAGCCCCATAATTAGCTGCAAGTGAAATGGCCAAATAATGTATCAAATTCCAAATTCTGCATGTAATATTCACATCTGCAGTAAATCATGAATTCACACCAACAATGTAATAACTAAAACGGCAATATCATATATTAATTGTACAAGTCTATAGTCTGAAGTAAACAAATAGTTGGCTGAAGTGTGCTAGTATTCATTTGAAGAAGCAAACATACAAGCCACAACCGTTCTACCGACATGTACAGTAGTCTACTACTAGTGTCATCACTCAGTCATCATAGCAAAACCAGGGCAATATATGCTAGCAGCTGTATTGAGCAATTGAACAAAAATAGAAGACAGAAAACCTGCTAGGTTCAGAAATAAATTTTACCAAATTTCATTTGCCTCATAAACTGTTCTGCAACTCAAAGACCTCATACTTAAAAAATCTGCACATAATGCAAAAGTTAGGACATCTGTTCTATTTCATTTCACTTCTAAAACTTTACAGTACATACTATAAATCAACTACTGATGAATTCTATTTGTTCCAGGTCTGCTTCCCGAAAACCCCTCTGATACTTTTTATTCCACTAAATACTGTAGAAATGTAATGCAATAGAGGCCCATTAGATCGGTGAAAATCGAGTACGAAAGGGGCAGCACACCTTTTGCTGGATGGCCAGTTCGTTGCACGGTGCCGACTGCCAACCTCACGACAGCGCTGCTGCCGTGTAGCGCTGCCGCGCGTGAACTCTGGTCATCGGGGTCATCTCTCCGAGTGTGTGTGTCGCCTAGAGTAGTAGTCATATTACAACTCCATATTACAATTTCCTTATCTCAAATGAAACAACACGAGAAATAGGAGCGAGAAATAGGTGGTGTCGATGTCAGCTGGATCCAGCACAGCTCGTAGACACCGCAGCAGCGCCTCGCCTCATGCTTGGGCTGCCACCGCCACGCCTTGCCCCGGGTGTGCCCGTGCACCAGCCTAGGCTTGACGACGAACGGAGAGGAGGTCGGCAACGGGATTTGGACGGAGACGACCGAGGCTGGTCATGGGACCTCGCAGCCACCCCAAGCCAGTGGCGATTGGAGATGGCCTGATCTACGACATCCATGGATGGATCTATGTCGGAGATATGCAGATCGGCGGCGGCGGAGCACGGCGGCGCGGCGGCGGCGGCGGGGCAACCTTCATGCTGTGGCGGCTGCTCGAGTGCTGAGACTTGGAGAGTGGTGGTTAGGGTTTCCACACCCCTCTTCTTATATACTGCGGGCCCGATTTTCCTTAGATGGGCTGATATCACAGGTCAGACCCAATACAGTAGAGGGAGGACGTGCCCATTTCGAAGTTGTGCTGGAACGAGGGAGGACGTCAATGCTCAAGGTTGCTTCTATCAAAAAAATGCTCAAGGTAGTTTGTGTGCTCTCCGGGTTCGAACCCCTGTTAGCGTTATTTTTTTTTCCGAGAACAAACAAAGCCTATGAGCGAGAGAGTCCGGGTCCTCTTGTGCGTGAGTGGGTTGGATAGCGTGTGTTTTTAATTTGTTTTTTCTTTTCTTTTTTCTTTTTGAATATATATAATAAGCATAGCATTTAATAACACGTGCTGTGAAATAAAGATATCATGGGCTCAAATATGTTGGAGAAATAACAAAAATATAAAAGTAATATATGGACCTATCTACGACCATGTGATTGTCAAACATGCCAACATGGACAATAATATTTAAACAAATCAACAAATTATTTTGTGCAAACTCTGTCCTCATAGATAAATAAAATATGTAAATTAGCCTTTGTGACATAGAAAATATGTGTGTGACATTGCAAATATCGTCAAAGGATGACATTGAACTAGTGGTGTGACATTTTTTGTGACATGTGACTTTTTATCGTCACTAAGTCAAAATGCATAAAACATAATGTCATAAACCAGATGATATAATGACATTATGACCTATTGTCATACTAAATATGTCAAAAAACCACATATTTCTTGTAATGTGTGCCGTTTGGCACTCGGCAACTTACTATAATTTGCTTAGTGCCAACCCTAGACACTCGGCAAATTAAATAATTTTTTTGTTTATTTACTTCTAATTTTTTGTGAAGGTTTTTTGAACTATGGCAAACAACATGTTCAAATTTGGAACCTTTTAAATGATTTTTGGTATATTTTCTTAGTTTATTTTGTTTTTTTCTGAATTTTCTCGCATAATCTACATTTGAACTGCAGATGCATGGAATAATAGATTTCATTCGTCCAAAAAATGTTATTCTTGTTTGTTATTGTAAATGATGGCTAAATCCATGATTTGTCTAGAAATTTTGATCAACGTCGACAACTTTGGTGCAAGTCATTTTTTAATTATATAAAATGCGAACAAATTCCGAAAATCATGAAACTTGTGCAGGTGTCATGATTTCATGTGCGTATGTCGTGGTAAAAAATTGGAAAAATTCGAGCACATCGTCACGTACGTTGCTCACAAACCTAAACATCTTCATATGATATCGCATGTGATCACATGTGGATATGTCTAGGTTTTAGGCATTCGACGTCGCAACTTGCTCGAAACATTCTTAATTTTTTACCACAACCTACACATGCAATAAGATGACACCAAGACAAATTTCGTGATTTTCGGACTTCGTTCGTATTTTATATAATTTTAAAACACTGCCAACCCTAGGCACTCGGCAAATTAAATAATTTTTTTTGTTTTTTGCTCCCAATTTTTTGTGTAGGTTTAGTGAACTATGGCAAACAACATGTTCTAATTTGGAAGTTTTTCATTGCTTTTTGGTATACTTCCTTAGTTTATTTTGTTTTCTTGAATTTTCCCGCTTAATCTACATTTGAACTGCAAGTGCCTAAAATAATAGATTTTATTCCTTCGAAAAATGTTATCCTTGTTTGTTAGTGTAAATGATGGCTAAATCCATAAGTTGTCTCGAAAGTTCGATCAATGTGCTTACGGGGCAACGTCGCCAACTTCGGTGCGAGTAGTTTTTTAATTATAAAAAATACAAACAAATTCCAAAAATCATAAAACTTGTGCATGTGTCATGATCTCATGTGCGTATGTTGTGGTAAAAATTTGAAAAAGTTTCGAGCATGTCGTCACGTACGTTACTCACCAACCTTAAAGTCCACATATGATACTTAGTAGGTACGTGAACCAGCCTCTAGGCACTCGGCAAAGAATTTCAGTAAAAAAATAAAAAAAATTGACTATCGAGTGCCAGCCACCAGGCACTACCCAAAGAATTATTTAAAAAATTATAAAATTTCTTTGCCGAGTGCCAGCCTCCAGGCACTCGGCAAAAAAACCGTCAAGGTTGACGGTCTAATATTTTTTGTCGAGTGCTTGACCAGGCACTCGGCAAATAATTTAGCAGTGGGCAAATTATTTGCCGAGTGCCCGAAATATGACACTCAGCAAATAATTCTTTGCCGACTCGGTCTTTATTGAGTACCGTTTGCCGAGTGTGGCCGTCGGCAAACCGTTTGCCGAGTGGGAAACCCCTTTTATCGAGTGCTCCTAGCACTCGGCAAATCACCAGAATCCTGTAGTGACATGCTACACACACACTACTACAGAAACGGCAAACAGTACCGACCCATCACTGTCGGTTGTGTTTGGGCCGGCAGTGATGCCTCATCACTGCCGATTCAGGCTCTGACAGGCCCCCAATTATTGGGGGTAGACGTTGAACCGGCAGTGAAACACAACATCACTGCCGGTTCGTGGCTTGAACCGGCAGGCATCACTGCCGGTTCAAGCCACGAACCGGCAGTGATGTTGTGTTTCACTGTCGGTTCGTGGCTGAAACCGGCAGTGATGTTGTGTACAATATAAAGCTTCGATCTCCTCCCTCCTTCCTCTGCCCAACAGTACAGAACAGTCCGTGAGGAGCTCTCTCTCTCTCCATTGTTGCGGCTGGTGGATTTCTTGATCTCCATTTTTTGCTCCTCTTCACTCTTGGATCCTAATATCTTCTTGCTCTTGGTTAGTAACAAGCATAATTCTTTAGAATTGTTGGTTTACATTGTGTCAATTTGTGTTAGAGTTATGCTAGTTTTCATGATCAAGAACAGAGATGTTGCAATTTGTGTCAATTTTTTGTAGCTTTTAGATTCAAAATTATTTAGAAAAATTATAGCACTTTGTTTTTATTGGGTAATTATTGTATAATCATTGAGTAGCTAGGTTCGAAAGATTCGTCTCGAAAATTATGGATAAAAATTGTAATTAGTTATATTTATTATTTACATTTAATACTCAATACATGCATGAAAGATTTGATGGGATGTGGAATAGATTCGGTATTTATTACTTACATTTAATACTCCATGCATGCATTAAATACTTACATTTAATACTCCATGCTTCCATTGTTATCTATTTGTTCTCTTAATTTTTATAGCGCGACCAAATTCAAATTATATTGAAGAATATTGTTCAAAAATGCTCCTATTAATATGTTCCTATGTTTCCTCTGCTCTGCCCATTTTATTTTATCAGTGTAAACATGGCTCGAGGGTGGATGTACGATCTGTCACATACAGACTCACGGTACTTGACGGGCATCGACGATTTCATCAAGCGAGCTAGAGCCAATGCTGGGGACTCACATCTTGTATTCTGTCCATGCAAAGACTGCAAGAATATGAGAAAATGAGGCGACGTGGAGCATATACGTTTGCACTTGATCACAAGGGGGTTCATGAGAAACTACACGATTTGGACTTTGCATGGG
Source organism: Microstegium vimineum (assembly GCA_022036555.1). Lineage (NCBI taxonomy): Eukaryota > Viridiplantae > Streptophyta > Magnoliopsida > Poales > Poaceae > Microstegium > Microstegium vimineum. The sequence continues at coordinate 9,470,407 of CM039132.1, forward strand.
GAGGTTGGTCAAAATGTTAATGATGATGTGCTCATGCCTAGTGTAGCATTATTGCATGTTCATGATTACACAGAAGATGTGCCTACCAATGATGATGTGTTTATGAATATATTAGCTGACGACACAGAGGAAAATGATGGCATTTCACAGCTTCTACATGATGTGCATGGGGGATTCCTTAGTGCTTCACAGTTGAAAAACTGAAGATAATGAGAAAGGATGCAAAAACATCATTGTATCCGGGCTGCCCAAAAGCAAACTGGAAGCCAACATCATGCTATTGGAGTTCAAATCAACGAATGGGTTAAGTGATAAAGGCTTCGATAACTTATTAGGTATACTACATAAATTGTTCCCGAAGGATACCGAGTTAGCAGAAAAGACTTACCTTGCGAAGCAAATGATTTGCCCAATTGGCCTCGAGGTTGAGAAAATCCACGCGTGTTTCAACGACTGCATATTGTACCGTGGAGAGAAATACAAAGACTTGGATGCATGTCCCAAGTGTAAAACTCCCCGATATAAGCAAGGGCCATCAAATGATGGAAGCAAGACCAGAGGAGGGCCTGTAAAGTCCGTGTGGTATTTTCCTATAGCTCCACGAGTGCATAGGTTGTTTGCAAATGAAAAGTCGGCCAAGCTATTGCGTTGGCATGACGAAGAGCGAAAAAAAGATTCAATGATGAGGCACCCCGCCGATGGTTCGGACTGGAGGACTATCAACACTATGTTCTATAAGAACATCGGTGGAGAGGTAAGGCATCTATGGTTAGCTTTGAGCACGGATGGGATGAACCCGTTTGACCATGTTAGAACCAATCATAGCACTTGGCCAGTGACGCTATGTATATACAACCTTCCACCCTGGCTTTGTATGAAACGGTCATACGTCCAGATGCCATTACTAATCCAAGGACCAAAACTACCTAGTAATGATATTGATGTGCTTCTAGATCCAGTGATCGATGAACTACTACAAATGTGGGAGACGGGTGTGAAGGATGTTTAGGATGAGTACAAGAAAGAACATGTCATGGCAAAGGCTGTACTTATCGCTACAATCACCGACCTACCAGGGCGAGGTTCCTTGTCTAGAGAGAAGACAAAAGGATACACTGGGTGTGTCGAGTGCTTGGACGAGACTGATGCTACACATCTACCAGAAAACAGGAAGATGGTCTACATGGGACACTGTAGGTTCCTACGTCGTGATCACCCTTACCGTAGGAATACAAAAGATTTTAATGGGACTACTGAGAAACGTGGACCTCCAAAGTATCGAGACGGGAAACAGATGCTTCAACAATTAAGAAAACTCACAAATGTTGTCCTTGGGAAGGGGGACGGGGCGAGTAGCAGCGCCAACCGATAGTATCTGGAAGAAAAAAATCAATCTTCTAGAAACTATCTTATTGGCCACTTTTGAGTGTACGTCACTGTCTTGATCCAATGCACATAACTAAAAACATGTGCGGTAACACACTTAACACGTTGATGAACATCGGGGGAACTAGCAAGGATTCTCTCGCGACACGCTTGGTGATGCAATACCTGGGCCTCAGGAAAGAGTTACACCCAGTAACTCTTGAGAATGGCCACTTGAAACTTCCGGTGGCATCATGGACACTGAAAAAGGAGGAAAAATAAATGCTTATTTTTTTCTTCAATGATCTCAAAGTACCGAGTGGCTACTGTGGAAACCCAAAGAGGCTAGTTAACATGAGAGAACTTAAGTTTAACTATGGTTCTATAAAGGCCCATGACTGTCATGTCATAATGACTCAGCTGCTCCCAGTTGCCCTACGAGGTATCCTCCCTGACAAGGTCCGCGCTCCAATCATAAAGTTGTGTTCGTTCTTCAATGCGATCTCTAAAAAGGTCATTGAAGTGGGCAGGCTAGACCACCTGAAGCAGGAGACATCCGAGATTATATGCAGGCTTGAGATGCATTTCCCACCGACTTACTTCGACATTTCAGTGCATCTACTTGTTCATCTTGTGGATCAAATAAAAGCCCTTGGCCCAATGTACCTACACCAGATGTTTCCTTTCGAGAGGCTGATGAAAGTTTTTAGGCAGTATGTTAGGAATAAATTCAGACCAGAAGGGAGCATGGTAGAAGGATGGTCAACAGAGGAGGCTATTGAGTTCTCCACATATTATCTGGACATCAAGCGGGTTGGAGTTCCAGTATCGCATCATGATGAAAGGTGACGGGATGTCAGCTAGATCTCTAAGCCCCCGGACATTCGACTACGCTAATGAAGTACCAAGGATATCAAATAAATGGTTTTTACATTTAACACAAAAAAACAGGACGGAAAGAGCACGAACCAAAACAGTGGTGTTCGTTTCGATGCCCACGATGAGTACGACACGGTGGTGGCAACATACTATGGTTACATATATGAGATATGAGAGCTAGACTATGGACATCAGTTGAAAGTTGCTGTTTTCCATTGTCTGTGGGTCCGGCTGAATGAAATCAACACCGATAAGGATGGGTTCACTACCGTTGATCTATCTAAGACCGCATAGAGAGATGACCCCTTCGTCCTTGCAAAGGATGTTTTGCAAATCTTCTATGCAAGGGATAACAATACAAATGGAAGACGACATGTAGTATTGCAAGGCAAAAGGAAGATTGTAGGTGTCGACGGAGTGAAAGACGAAGAAGAGTACAAAGGTTATGAAGAAATGGCTCCTTTTGGGGCGGACGTTACCCTACATGTCCTTGAAGAGGGTGATGAGCTTGCTTACCTCCGGAGTGATCATGATGAGGCCATCATCGTGCCTGCACCGTGAATTGTTAGAGTATCATAAACTATGTAATCCTTAATGAAATGTTGTTTTAGTAATTTGAGATCATATGGAGTTCTAGAGACTGTTGAGTTGTACCACGTTGTTGATTGATGTATGCTATGTCAAAAGGGATTCCAAAACTATAAAGAATTAGACCTTGAGTGTATAAGAAATAAGGTAGATCTCCTCAAAACGAGCAAAAGCTATGTTGGAAGATTTTCAACTTCTATTCAAATTTTTGAAGTAATTACAAAGGGGGTAATTGAATTTTTAACCCTTATTCAAATTCAAAATGGAATTTAAAAAATATAAAGAATTAGACCTTGAGTGTATAAGCAATAATTTAGAGCTCCTCAAAACTAGCCAAAGCTATGTTGGAAGATTTTCAACTTCTATTCAGATTTTTGGAGTAATTACAAAGGGGGTAATTGAATTTTAAACCCTTATTCAAATTCAAAATGGAATTTAAAAACTATAAAGAATTAGACCTTGAGTGTATAAGCAATAATGTAGAGCTCCTCAAAACTAGCAAAAGCTATGTTGGAAGATTTTCAACTTCTATTCAAATTTTTGGAGTAATTACAAAGGGGGTAATTGAATTTTAAACCCTTATTCAAATTCAACATCGAATTCAAAAACTATAAAGAATTTGAATATGCTCCTTCAGCAAAAGTTGTAGAGAATTAAAAATTATGCAACTTCTATGTTTAGAGTTTTTCAAGTTTTAGTCAAGAATCAGGAGTAATTTGAATTCTAAGACAAAGTCAAAATCGTCAAATCATTGCCGGTTTGTAAGAAACCGGCAGTGATATCCCCTATCATTGCCGGTTCTTATTACAAACCGGCAGTGATAGGGGATATCACTGCCGGTGTCTTACAAACCGGTAGTGATTTGGCAACCCCAGTGATGTCCCCTATCACTGCCGGTTTGTAATAAGAACCGGCAGTGATGAGGCCGACTATATAACGAACTGGCACGCGTCCAAAATTTTTAGACGCGCGCCAGTTCGACACTTAGCAATTTCAGATAGTGCCCGATGCTCCAGAAGGTGCTCCCTGTCGCCACCGCCGCCGCAATAGGAGCTCCCCGCCGCCGTTCCAGCCCGCCGCCGCTCCAGGCCGCCGCCGCTCGAGCTCACAGCCGCTCCAGCCGGCCTCAGCAGGAGCTCGCCGCCACGCCACAAGGGTCCTGCTTTGGCGCTCGCCGCCCATGACGTCGCCGGCCGACACAACCCGCAGGAGCACACGCTACCGGCATCTTCAAGCTCCACGCCGCAGGAGCACATGCCAGCTACCTCACCGACACCTAGGAGCTCGGAATCCGGCCCCCGACAACCGACGGTGAGCTCTAACCGCCATGCAACCAAGGTGTTCGAGGGAATGCCACAGTGGACTGCTAGCTTCAAAGGGAGAAGGAGGGAGAGGGAGGAAGAAGGAGGGAGAGGGAGGAAGGAGTAAGAAGGAGGGAGATGGAGGAAGGAGGGAGAAGGAGATAGAGAGAGAGAGATAAATTAGAGAGATAGATTAGATAGATTAGATAGATTAGAGAGATAGCTTAGATATATAGCTTAGATAGCTAGCTAGCTTAGATAGCTTAGATAGCTTAGATAGAGATAGAGAGAGAGATAGAGAAAGAGATAGGTAGAGATTAGAGATAGATTCATATTGATAGAGACATAGGTAGTGATTAGAGAGAGATAGAGAGATAGAGAAAGAGATATATATATATATATATAGACTTGTATGTCATTATTGTATCCTTGTATATATATCATGATTCATTTTTTTATGGATAGAGAGATGCATGACTTATAAATAGATTCACTTATGATAGAGAGATAGAGAGAGATATATATAGAGAGAGATAGAGATGTATAACAGGACTTTGCACATTTCATATAATATATATACATGACTTTAGAAAGATAGATAGAGAAAGATGCTTGAGTCTATCTATCTACCCATGAGCTATCTATAGACTTATCTATATACTTGTATAGCATGACTTATCTATAGACTTGTATAGCATGATTTATCTATATAGTTTGATTCAAATTTTCATACTTATGCTTGCAATTTTCATATTGTGGCTATGATGATTCAAATTTGTGGAGATATTGAGGTCATCCTATGCTTGAGAGATAGAGAAAGAGATATAGATGTATAAATGTCATATCATATCATACTTATGCTCGAGTCTATCTATCTACCTATGAGCTAATACCAATAATAAAAATTTATGTCCAGAAACATGACAATTAAGCGTCGATTCACCACCCGTTGCCCTGCGACCGAAGCGCCACAGGATCCAACTAGTGGTGGCGGTGTTGAACGTGACCAAGGAGCCGATGACAACCAGCAAGGGGATCAAAGACCTTGGAGCCCTAGCCATATGCTAAACCTAGAAGAGGGCCAAGGAGACGAGGTAATAACTTAGGTCATACCTAAAAACACGGTAGATATAGCCATAAAAGTTTGATGGGGACTTATTTATAAATTTTGAAGCAGGTTTCGCCGGAAGGTCCAAGTACTGGTGAGAGTTCCAGAAGGACTAAGCGTGGTGCAACCAAGCTCCCTCAGACAACTAGACACTGACACATCTCTCAGTTCGATCAACTAGGGGAGCCGGTGGAGCCACTTAAAGCATTGGGCCCATACAAGAGTACCATCGGGGTACTTGTAAGGGACTTCATCCCGATCAAATATAGGAAGTGGAATGGAAGTGAGCAAGACCCGTGGAGGGTTCCAGAAGTTGAGAAGGAACTAGTTTGGAACAAGCTCAGAGGGTATTTCACTTTCCCTAATGATTGTGATGAAGCGACAGTCAAGAAGAGGGCCAAGGAAATCATGGGTCACTCCTTCAAGAATTTCAAGGGAAAGTTGCACAAGCTAATCAAGGAGGAAAAAGAACCGAATTTTGCGGGAGGTGAATTCAGCAAGCAGAGGGACTTCTGGGAGGAGTTCAAGGCTTACAAGCTATCCGATGAGGCCAAGGCAGCAAGCGAAAGAAACAAAGCAAACTCGCTTAGGTCAAATAATCCTCACCGCCTAGGATCGCGTGGGTACGTAAGGAAGATTCCGGATTGGGATGCCCAAGTCGAAGCACTAGAGCAGAGCGGCGTTACGCCTCAGACAAGCGATTGGCAGCCCAGATCAGTGAACTACCTACTCGCAAGGGGGGCACAATACAATTCTAACAGGAGCCTTTCCGCCAGGGCTGAACCCGTCACCGATCTCCTCCAGAAGATTTCCACGATCACTGAGGAAGTGCATAGAGGGGCCCGCAGGTCGGATAGAGAAAATGACGTGCTCACACAAGCACTTGGAAACAAGGAGCACCCCGGTCGCACTAGAGGAGTCGGGGTAATTCCTTGGGAGAAAGCATTTGAAGGTGAATCCGCTTCCTATAGGAGCCGAGCAAGGGCTAGAACGCAAAGAGAAGAGGAGTTCCAAAGGATGCGAGAGGAGCTAGAACAGAGCATGGAAGCACGGATAGCTGCTCAAGTGGCGAGCGCTATGCAAACCATCTGTTCGAGTCAAGGGCCGCATGCAATCCCGGCTTTGAATAGCCCAGTGCCCGGCAAGGGCCGCAGTAGCTGTGGCTCAACCCCTATGCCTGACGATGAAGAGGTCAATGCTCCTCATCCGGTGGACGACATCAAAGAATCTGTGAATGTCAAGTTGTACATCCGTCAGCAATGGACCAAAGACAAGGTGGTGGTCGGACAAACATTTCCTCGAGGACAGAACATCATTCATGGCAAGCCAGTGCCACTCGGGTATGCAAGGGTCAGCATTGATAAGATATTGGACAAGAAGTACAATAAGATACATATTGATTTCCCAGTGGAGGAAGATAGGCCGCGTCTAGTTCACAACTTGGGCACTCATGTCGCCTGGCGCAAACGCTTCATCAAGCTAGATAACCAGCCATCTTCGGATAATGATGATGACAGTGAATCATCCCTGTCGCCTCCGCCAAGAGGTTTCTCTCCTCATCAAGATCCACCGACACCTCCTCCACCGCCAAAGGAGAAGACTCCTTCTCCACCGCCAAAGGAGAAGACTCCTCCTCCTCCTCCTCCTCCTCCACCAGCTTCAAAGTCCTCAGGACTGGGATCTCGACGGCCTTGCTCTAGATCAGGTTCGACTTCGCAATAGAAGCAACCATTACATCCTCGTAGATATAAGTCTTAAAAATTCAACTATCGAGGTGTGGGACTCAAAAAAGAAGCCACTTAAACTTATCGAACCCCTAGTCAAAGTGCTAAATATGTAAGTGAACCCAATATCACCACACTTTTCAATTACATATGATATTATAATTAATAATGTCCTGAGCCTTCACACTTCATTTACATTGTCACATAGAATGAAGGCGTTACCTGATTGGAGAAATGTGGAGCCTAAGATGCAAAAGAAATGGAGAGAACCATTCAGAGTGGAGTATATGAAGAAGGTCAAGGCCCTAGATCAACCAATGGGGAACAACGAATGCGGGTTCTATGTGATGTGGACAATGCTTTGCTACTTTAGCGCAAAACTAGGAATAGGAGATGGCATGGTACGTACGCGTCGCATTTTAATTCTATTGTTTTGTCTTACGTATGTGCATCTCAATATCATCGTATCAATTTACAGCGCAAAGATCAGGGCCACAATAGGTTGGTGGATTTTGAGATAAGAGGATTTCAAGAGGAGATAGCAGCTCTTATTCTGGACGATATAGTGTATAGAAAAGGATGTCTATCCATTATGAAGAGTAAGGACTTCAAGAAGAACTATGAAAAAGACCGTCTCGAAAGGCTATTGTAATGCGACAATTAATTCGATACTTTAAGTTTTGTTTGGATGTTTTGTAATAATTATTATAAATGTGTGATGGGTTTGTATTGTCGCTAGTCCACAACCACCTTCAATTCACATCGATATCAAATGGTTCGATAGCAAACACCTCCACGATCTCCCACCCCACCACCTCTACCAGAAACCCTAAACCAGAAACCCCAAATGAAAATAAAACAATTAAAAAAATGCAATTTTAAAAAATAATATCACTGCCGGTTTGGTATCCCAACCGGTAGTGATGGCTCAGCATCACTGCCAGTTAATGTTACAAACCGGCAGTGATGGCAAACATCACTACCGGTTGGTAACACGAACCGGTCATCACTGCCGGTTTGGCATAACCGGCAGTGATGACATGAGCTCATCACTGCCGAAGTGCCAGTGCCGGTTCAAAAACCGCCACTGAAGGGGAGTTTTGAACTGGCACTGTTTGCCATTTCTGTAGTAGTGACATGTAAGTCACATCTAGAAATACATGGTAACTAAACTATATAGTTACGAAAATACCATATTTGTCAGATCATGCATTCATCAATCAAATCAAAAAAATTAAATAAATATATGTGTTTCCCGTATTACTTCTTAAGAGGTAATATGTGATGCTAAACCGTTCGATCAAAATAAATGAACGACTCATAATTATTTGAAGATATCGTAGCAAAGCTCTTGTTTATTTATCACCAGTTATAGGAGCCTATATAAGACTTGAAGGTTTATTGCTAGTGAATGACCCAACTGGCCTAGTTTGTTTTATTTTGCCTCCGCTCTGCGGTGTCGGCTGGGTGCAGGCTGCAGGCAGATAGATAGACCCGTACGTGAGCCGTGAGGTGAGACGTGTTTCACTTGCTGGCCGTCTTCCGCAGCCTGCGTTCCTCGCAGAGCTTCCCGGCCAACTCTACGAGCGCCTCCCCGTTGGTTTTGCCGCCGGCGACGGGCTCGTACACCCCCGTGTCGATGTTGACCCTCGCCACCGGCTGCTTGAGCACCTGCTTCCCTATCTGGATCAGAGATTCCATGTTGCTTCTGGTCGTGCAGTCCATCAGCAACGTATCTCCTGTCAGCGTCTCAGTCTGGATGCGCAGGTAGTTCTTCTCGCAGCCGAGCACCCCGAAGAGCATCTGGGCGTCCATGTCGACGATGTCGGCGCTGGCTTGGGAGAAGAAGTCGATGAGCGGGTGGTTGCCGTCCTTGGTGAGCCAGCCAATGACGCCCCAGCCGTTGCAGTCCGCCGCGTTGTACTTCCGGTCCTGCTTGGCCATCCCGGTGCCGACGGAGAGCACGACGATGTTCTTGTACGCGATAGCCTCGGGCTCCTCCGCCTTCTTCTTCCTCAAGCGCGCCGTCTCCATGGCGGTCACCGCGGCCACGGTTGCCTCGACAGCATCGTCGGAGCCGAGCTCGCCCGGCGGCAGGATGTTGACGCCCTCCTTCTTCAGCTGCCCCCGGATGCGCAGGATCTCCTTGGTGAGCACCGACATGGCCACCATGGTGGGGTTGTTGGCCGCGATGCCGCCGTCGATGAGTTCGAAGTCGTGGGGTCTCCCGACGGCGTCGTGCGTCTGGAAGCTGTGCGCCGGCAGGTAGGTGGGCGCCGCCGACGTGGCGATGCAAACGTCGGCGAGGCGCGCGTTCTTCTGCGGCTCCCTGTCGGCCTGCGTGTTGAAGAGGATGGGTTGCATTCGTTTCGCGTCGAACGCCGGCAGGAAGACGTTGCTCAGGGTGTCCGCCACCTTCGTGTCCTGCATCAGACTCCGGATCTTCTCGTGTAGGAACTTGCCGTCGTACTCTGGGCCCCTCAGCTTCCTCCACCACGATCCAAGAAACTGCCACCACCTGCACAGCAAGCACCCCTTGATGCTCTGTTCGTAGTTTCGGTGGCTGATAAGTCCATTGATGTTGTTTTTAGCTGTTTTATTATGAGAGAAAAATATTGTTTCGGTGACTTATAAACCGACCGATAAGTCAAGTGAACAGGGCAACTAATGTTTGAGTGCGCAGCAGAATTCGGCTTATCCTGTTATATACCTTCTCTCTGGGAAGATTTTCGGGCCATTGTCTAGGTAGAAGTGGGTCACGTCCTTGGCTGAGAACAGTGGCCTCTTGTCGTTGCCGGGCGCCGCCAGCATCGCGGCGAGCAGCCCGCCGGTGCTGGTCCCGGCGATGACGTCGAAGTTGTCGGCGATCCTAGTGTTCGGCCCGTCTTTCTCCTGCAACCAAAGTACGTGGTACATGTTTGTGAATTGTGAATGAGATAGACAAGAACAAGAACAATTGAGACTGAGAGATGAATGAGCAACAAAAATACTTGGAGCTCGGCCTCGAGGCGTTCTAGGATGGTTGCCGCAATGATTCCGCGGATGCCGCCGCCGTCGATGCTCAACACGGTGAGAACCCTCCCCTGCTGCGCCGGCGGCAGCGCCAAGAACACGCTCGACATGTTCTGAGATTCCATTATATATATGATAGATACTACAGCTCTAGCTAACCCTAGCTCGATCTCCTGCAAAGTTGCAACAAACCCAACTCTGTCCAACTCAGCTCCCGGACGAGCTGCACTCCCACAGTTATATATATATAGCAGGAGTTTGAATCTCCTCAGTACTTAGTCAACCACTAAGTACTGAAATTGTCTATGTCAGCCTATTCGATATATTCCGGACTACTCGTGGGTACACTCGTTAACTGAAAAAAAAATCTGAATACAAAAAATTCATATTAACACATAATTTCTAGGCCATAAATGATTTCAACAAGGGTCATGAATTACAAAGTATCATATCTGTGCATCAATGTTGGTTTCGATCACTTAGATTCAAGGTAACTTGAAAATTTCAAAAAAAAAATTCAAAATATGAAAACTTAAAATAGAATTTCTAGCCCTAATTCATTTCTAGAGGCTCTAAATTATTTTTAAAAAAAATAGTCAACCACCAAAGATGCTGGCCATAGATGATTTCAAAATAAAAAAATCATCAACTACAAAGTTTCATCTCTCTCTAAGTACAAAAAAATGTAGCTAGTTTACATCATTTCTCCATCTAAGGTACTCCCTCCATCCCAAATTGTAAGGCATTCCAAGAATCTTGGAGAGTCAAAGTTTCTTAAGTTTGACCAAACTTATATAACAATATAATACTATTTATGATGTCAAATAAGTATCATTAGATTCGTTATCAATTATATTTGTATAATATACCTATTTAATGTTATAAATCTTTATAGTTTTGTCTATAATTCTTGATCAAACTTGAGATGCTTTGACTCTCCAAGATTCTTGGAATGACTTACAATTTGGAATGAAGGGAGTACATTGAAAGAAGAAGAAAAAAAATGCAAATTTCAAAATCAAAATTTCTAACCCATAAATGATTTCGGAAGAAAAGGTTATTGACTATGAAGTTTCACATGTCTTTGAGTACAACAATGACTTCTGTTTAGGTCGTTTTTCCATCTAAGGTCATTTAGAAAGTTCTAAAACAATGTGAATTTTAAAATCACTAATATTGAAACCAAATTTTGAGGTCATAAATGATTCATCAAAATAAAAGGACATCAACTATAATGTTTCACCTCTCTTCAACTACACCAGCTTTGGTGTATGTCATTTTTCCATCTACTGGCATTTGAAAAATTCTAAGTAATGTGAATTTCATAATCATCAATCTTAAAATATAATTTAAAGGCCATAAATGATTTCAAATGAGAAAGTCATCAAATACAAAATTTTATCTGTTTGAGTACAACAACTTTGGTCCAGATCATTTCTCCATTCAACGTGCATTGAAAAATTCAAAAAATGAACTCAAAATCCAAAAACTTCAAATATAATTTTGTGACCTTAACTAATTTCTAGAGGCACTAAATGATTTTACATAAAAAGGTAATCAACCACAAATTTTATACTCCCCTTCAGGTGATACAACTTTAGTTTCAATAGTTTCTCCATCTGCATCAGGCAATCAGCATTACAGTCTTCATATATATATATATAATTGTGCATTGCTAAAACTGTTCATAGATCAAGTTCCAGCCTCAAGTTACATTCTATGGTTCAAAAAACAAAAGAAGAAACAACACATGATACATTTGGGATGGCACAACCGAGAACCAACACATACATGCTGCCATAATGTTTACAGCTATTAACAAACAACTCAGCTACACAAATACTTCCAGACTTTGCTTCCACGTAGGTTGAGGCATGAGAGTACCCATCTGTACTCCCTCTATATACAAAAATAAGATAAAATGGACCATTCATGAGAAAGACATTTTAAGCTCTGCTATAAACAACCTGACTATAGTTAACAATACATACAGATAACAACCTCAGATATAAAACTATTTATTTCCAGAACAATTAGTTGATATTTGGTTATCTTTTTCTCATCTAGGCTAATATTATTCCTACAAGATCACACTGAATGAGTGTTCTGAAATAAATACTCACTAAGCTCTGCCTATAAAGTTCAATGTGGAACCTGACATAATCTGTAACTTATTCAAATTGTGGGTTGTACAAGATAGTGTTACCATCAGATATGTTGGCATCACTCATCTAAATCAGGGAGAAGTAAATTTTGACCTCACATTATCTTATTCTGTAGTAACCGCACTATAAACAATACAAGCAAAGAGTAGTGTGTTCTGCAACACAGTATAATCATAAAGATTTATTTCTGTATGAATATGTGAGATACAACATGATGTATATTTTGGACCTTTAGTCACAAACAGACATTTTGATAAGGCAGATGATAATAGTAGTGCATACTTACAGAGCTGTACAATAAAAATTAGTTTTGAACACCTCAAATACAGAAGTATTTATTCCATACACTGCAGATCACAAGGATTCAAACATGTGAGATCAGAAGCAGCACCTCTGCAGATTCACACTGCATGCTAGTGATAAGAAAACGGACAGACAGAGATAGAATATGCCCAGTCACAGACAATGACCAAAATGAACAGAGACAGAACATGTCACTGCAAAGTTTCAGATAAGCATCAGAGTCTCAGGTTCAGATACACTAGTCTCGGGTTCAGAACTGAGATTAACTAACATAATTGAGATTAATTAGAAGATGACTCATGACCAACTATTGTCCTGCACAAATATACTCACAGGTGCACATAAACATCAGCTATTTTACTCACATAATTGAATTTCAGCAATAATTAGATGAAGGTGGCGATGCAAGGAGAAAAGTGCAGGTATTTTTCACACCTTAGTGGTCCAGCTCTGCAAAATCAGAGCTCTGTGAGTGCTCAATTGCTCTATTATTTGGTAGCCATAGAAATGCACCTGTTGTAGAATGGTGCAGCCTCTAGAATGGGACACTAAAATAACGACAAACATCTACGCTAAAATATTCCCAGCTAGCCTGATACGGCACCATAAGTGTCAGTAGTTGTGTAGCATTTTCATAAGCATTGAACTAATAGTGTAATCACCTTGATAAGCCTTCACCAGGTTCCCAACAAGGAGAACACTAGTTGTCTTAGCTTCAGCATCACTATACACCTGGGCATACCATAAAAATCTAATGATCAATAGGATAGAAAAATAGAAACTACTAAAAGTTTCAAGCACTCATAGCATGGCAAAAAAATGCCAGATGAAATTTATTGAAAAATCAATCCTGGAGGTACTTTTGTGCTCTCAAACTTCAATCTAGCAATGCAGTAGCATGTTCAAGGCATCAATAAACCATGAACAGACGATACTTATACTAATCTGACATTAGTAACTAGCTATGTAGAAATAGAAATCATCCAGGGTACCAGATCTATGATTTATTTTGCACTACTTTTACATAATAAACTGAGAACCTTACACATAGAAGTTTCAGCTTGTACATGGGACAAATATGGTTGTTCTCCAATTATAAAAAAAAACAAGGCCTACACAGTATTGAACATACGTGGAAAAAATACATGTCCATCAGTGGGACCTTACCCAATACAAAGAGATCCGGTGAGGGGACGGATGAATCTAGCTGCGGTGGCACCGGATCTAGACACTCCGATGGTGGGATGGCCAAATCCATTCATGGAGGTACCAGATCTGGTCGTGGAGTTACCCGAGCACAGAGAAAAAGGGAGTCAGCAAGAGAGAGAATCGAGGAGAGGGAAGCATGAGGTAGAAGAAGGCAGGACACGAGTACGTGAAGCACACGCCGGAGCTAACCTCTGGGACCTACCCGCGCCGCCGTACCGCTATTCCGGGGTGTGGGGCGGGGGCGCTCCACCCGCAGCGCCGCGTCCGGTCGGAGGCTGCGCTGCCACGCAGAAGTGCGTGCCCACCCTGTGCCCGCACCGGGATGGGTTGCGCCGCCGCGATTGCAGTTTGAAGAGGAATAGAAAGACTTGGGGGAAGAAGTCAAGGGAGGGGATAAGTCACGGGTTGTGGAAATTTCTGGTTGTGCGCGCTATTTTTTTCCCACGCCTCTCTGCCGTGTGGGCCAGACGAGCTCGCGAAAAAATTTGCCCACGCGCCAAAGTCTGTCACCAGCCCCGAAATAAGCTTTCGCGTCGGTGAGTTGGATTCCCGATCGGTTGTTACCCGCACGTCAGGAACGATTCAGCATCCCTGCCGACGGGGGAAACTGGTCTGCGGTCACATTGCCAACTGCCTCTAAAGATTAATTTCTGGAGACGTCTGGGATTGTAGTTATCCCTAGAAATGCCTCCATTGTTAGATTAAGGGGCTGGCAAGTTAAATCACCTCAAAAATTAATTTCAAGTGGCGGGTTGACACAAAAATAACTTTAAAGTAAACTTTGATAATATCCATGCATCTCTACTTAAAAATGGTTATGTTGTTAAAAATCATTTATTTATGTATAGTATTGATCATGTGAGACTTTTGTTTCAAAAAAAAAAAAACTAGCTACTCTTGTTTTAGTTGACTTATTGATGGAGATCGATATAAACTCTAAGGATCAGAGACATTCGCTTCAAGAAAAGTAAAGAAAAAAAATCATTAAGCGACGGACGCATCAGACGTACGCGAGCTCATGTCTTCATGTACACCAGCTAGGCTGGTCGTGTACAGACAAAATCAAGTACTCCTAAGATATGTTTGGACGGCCAAACCGACGTAGAGATCGAGACCGGCGTGCCCATATAAAGCCACACCGTGACCGCCTAGGGAGCCATACAAATCCTTGCCGAGCCACGCCAACGCCCTGCTGCTGCTGCTGCTGCACATCTCTCAACGCTTTGCAATGTGCCGCCGAGCAGATACGCCCGTGAGCTCGTCGTTGCCACCAGCAGCAGCCACGCATGCGGTCGCCGACAACACCATCAGGCCAACGTGTCTTGCCGAGGAAAAGCAAAGAAGTTCTACAAACTACTACCTCCGATGCGTCCGTATAGTGTCATATAATAAAAAAATCTTGTAAAATACACGGTACTACTACGTACGGTATGGATTTGTAAGAGGTTTGTATGGCAGTTTCCGCAGTACTACTACGGTATGGATTTGTAGGCAGTTTCCGCAGGCGCGTTTAGGCTCCCGTCTCTATAAATCGCGTATTTATAAGAGTGGTTATCAAATTGCCTCTACAAATTCATTTGTAATGATCGTCCCGAAAAATCTATTTATATGGACAGCTCGTAAAACCATCCACTTTACAAATAACATATGTAAAGACGGATATTCTACCTAACCACCTAACTATTGGTGGTTGTCTATTTCACTCCACCTGTAAAACCATGTAATTTACCCCCTCAAACTATTAAAAATCGTATAAATAATCATGTGAGCAGGTTTTGGATCGGAGGTGGTTTTACTGAGATGCCACGTTAAAAAATCTAAATAACCCCTTAATGTATTAAGGGTTGACTGCATGACCCCACAACTATTAAACATGATATTATAGCCTTTAAAGAAACTAATAATGTTCAAACAATAGTCATGTATGGTCGTTTGAACATCATATCAAACCACACTGGTCTAAACGGAAATGTTTGCACACACGCCCATCGGTTACCTCTCTCTAAATTCCTTCTAGTTCTATGGCACCGCGAGATGAGCACCACCTTATTTTCAACTCCACCACATGCACTATCCGAGGATATGATATTGACCACTTGCACTACGCTTGCGTCCTCGTCATCTGGCTCCTCCCATATTCTCGTTGTTTCCTCCTATGGGTACCTAAAAATTGAAGGACATCTAGATAGAGGATGTGAGAGGGGTTGAACAAGTACGATGTAGAGATGGTGTGCATGAGCTCAAAGAAATCAGCCAGTGATGGGTGGTGAAGCAGGAGAAAAGATATTACGTGGTGCTCATTGAGTTATGGGTCAACCTAGAAAGAGTAGGAAGGTGGACACAACAAAAGGCCTACATGCATGCAAGTGTGTTTAGGCCAGTGTGACAAGTTATGGTGTCCAAATAATGACCCTAAAGACTCCGATTAGTAATTGGAGTATTATTTGATGCCTTACGAGTTATAATATCATGTAGTTGTGGGGTTATGAAGTGGGTCATATAAATTTTTTAAGATGTCACCTCAGCAAAACCACCTCCAAAACCGCTTACTTAGATTATTTTAATAGTTATTTTCAAAATTTTAAGGGATAGAATACCTAATTTTATAGGTGAGAAAGTGAAATTGACAACGACCAATAATTAAAGTAATCAAGTATACTTTTTTCCATTATACTTTCCACAAGCACTAGAGATGACCCAGCGAACGGACTACTATAAAAGTCAAGCACTTTTTTTTGGTGCGCAACTTTTATTGGTTGCCACCTCTCCCATGATTATTGATCGTCTTACTATTACTAATTGGAGGTCCCAATAGAGTCTCCACGTTAATCCTCACCAAACGCGCTAGAAAAAAAGATAAATGTTAGAAATTCTCACATTAATCAGAAACATCTGACCACAAATCAAATGACTCTAACCATCCATAACCATTGGATCTATTTTATTTCGGAAGTAATTACCCACCTCTGCCATTATTATGGATTAATAAAAAATATAGCAATCACGTTAAAATATATCTAACGATCAGTTAGCCTAGCTCACGTTAAATATATATGATAGACGACATTCACGTTGGTTAATCTTGCCCCTCATGTCAATAAAATAATTGATACAGCCTACCAATCTATATCGGTAGGACCAACGTCGTTGGTTAATCTTGCCATCAGATCTACTAATTTTATTATAAAAAATGGACGGCAAGTCATAATATATTTTAACATGATATATATTTTTAATAATATAAGATTATTATGGATGGTCCTATTTGCCGTATAAAAACTTATTAAAATATATATCACATGACTTGGATATATTTTAATGTTACACGTGCCATCATAAATGAAGAAAAAAATAATATAGCAATCATTGTGCAGAACTTATTAAAATATAGCAAGTCATGTTAAAATATATGTTAATAAAATAGTTGATGGAGCCTACCAATCAATTGACTTGGTTACTATGTATATCAATATAATATATTGGTAGGACTCTCATTCACGTTGGTTAATCTCACAGTCAATCTATTAATCTTATTGAAAATATCAGTGGATTATTGGCGCAACTCACATTTAGTTGGTTAACACCGTATGGCCCAACTCACATTTAGGTGGCCACCAATCACGCTCATTTGGTTAACAGTATCAACACAAAAAGATATGAGGACGCATGCTCATCTTGGTTAATTTCTGTCAATCTATTAATCTATATAGATTGGAAAAAATAGATAAAAGGCCATCTATTAATTAAATATATCAGGCAACATATCTAAACCAACCAAACAAGATATTTTTTTTGCTAGATATAAATAAAGAACATGGAAACAAGAATCCATAAGGTGCAACATGTCTTGCAGCAAGTACGTAAGACCCTAGGGCGACTCGGGCGGCATCCTCCGCGCCGCCACTCGCAGCCGCCCCCTTCCCTCGCCTCCCCGGCCGTCGCCGGAGCCCAACGCCGGCACAACCCGGCGGACGGCCGTGAGGGCGACGACTGGGCCTTCTCCGCCGTGATCTCGCGAGGCGGCGTCTCCACCTCCTCCCTCCCTCTTCCCCCGGTGGCGCGGCCGGTCCCGCCCCTCCCGTGGCCGGATCCGACCCCCCGCGGGCAGGACTCCTTGGCTCCGGTGGCAAGCGGCGGCCAGGGGGGGCCGGACCCGGGCCGTGGCCGGCCGGACCTGCTCTGGCGGCGCTCCCCCGTCCCGATTCATCGGCCGGCGGCGGAGGCTGCTGGGGGCTAGAACCGGGCCTTGGACGGCCGGATCCTGGCCCCTGAGGTCCGGTGGCGCCCCCGGCGGTGGCTCTTGGTGGGGCTCGTCGGTTCCGAATGCCTGGGCCTGTCCGATCGGCCATGGCAGTCGGGATCGCGACCCCGCCCCCCCTCGAAGACGATCCAAGCGCCGCCATCGAAGGAAGCATCGCCGGCCTGCGCATCCTGTTGGCATATCAAAAGCCGTTGGGACATCGCGACGGTGGATCTTCGACGACGACGACCTTGCGGGCGAGGAGCTGGATCCACTCAACTTCTCCTACGTCCTCGCGACTCAGATCCAGTCGCCGCCGACCTTATCTGTGTCATGCCGCCACTGAAGGTCGCATTGCCGGTTTTCAATACGTGGCTGCCTGGGATGTCACCGTCAAGAACCACCACTTGGTCGGATCGTACGACCGCTTCGTCATTGTGGAAGTTCGTCGTACAACTTGTGCAACCGTGTACAGATCTTGGTGACATGGTTGCCAAGGGATTGCAGACTTGATGGCAGCAAATGGATCGCTCCCCTGACTTCTTTTGGCAGTTGCCGGATCACTAGGTGAAAACCTAATCCTGTTATGGATGGACGGTGAAAACCTAATCCTGTTATGGATGGACGTCGGCGGCGCTTTCGTCGTCGCATACTCTCTGGAGCTTCGTCTTAGGGATCCTCGTAAAGGTCAAGGGTTTTGTCTTGGTTTTTGCAACCTTCCGTATTTTTGGAGGGCTTGCTGTCGCTAGCTTGTGCCTCCAGTGGATCCATTACTGGATGTAGGCGGCCTTAATTTAGTACCGATTTAGTGTACTAAATTAAGTTTTCTCTTTTCTTTTTAGTCTTTGTATTAGGGTTGGCTGTGTATGTGTCTGTTCCAGCGGATCCATAGAGGCCGGAATTTAATTCCTTTATCTAAAAAATATGTTTGCGTACGGGGTGCTATTTTCATGGATCTTCTCACCAAAGATAAATCCATTATGTTAACTAACATAACCAAGAAAGAAACAAAAGATAATATAAATACCATTGCATATGGCTTCCGGGCCCTAGACTGTGGCACCTTCCGTAATCTGGCCCTGGCAGCGCTTGGCTTCTTCACCAATCACCACTGAATCGAAAAAGCATCATCGGTGTTGTTCTATCGAGAGGAGCGGCGGTCCCGCAGCTCAACTGCATTGGGACGAGGAGCTAGGATCAAGAAGGACGATCGGGGCTAGGAGCAAGGGACTGAGAAAGGCTAATGGCTTCACGCCACCCTCCATGATGGGTGAGAAAACTAATCTGATCATTAATTATCCTCTCCTATCTTGCACAACAAGATGCATGTTGGCCAGTGTCACAATTTTAGCCTTGAAATCTTAGGCACAATGACCATATGATTGAGTTGGAATAGCCAGATGATCGATATGGTGTCAGACCAAGAGGGGCATCATGACGATATGAATGGATCGCACGCGTACGTCTAAGATTTGCGGCTGTATACCTGGAACAGATGTGAACACACACATGTACAGGCCGCCGGTGCGATGACGTCCAACGTCCATGCTATCATGATCACCAGCTGCTCTTGCAGGCTAAAGGTGTGGCCATCTTTCTAGATCCCATAATTATAATTTAATTTATCTCCTAGGATGTACTACCATTCCATAATTACAATTTAATTTTTCTTCTCCGAGTAGTTACCTTTCAGTATGGTCAGTAAATTTTTTTGGTGAGATTAGTCTAGGGAAAGAATTGTGAAAAAATGAAAGCACGAGTCTTTGATTACTTTGAAGAAATAAGTCTTGATATAATCCTCATTGACCATGACTTATGATTTTTTTGTTCACTTCAATAATAACTTCATTACATTACTTCGAGTTTGCATGTTAATAATGATGCTAAAAAATAGGGGACCGTGATCCATGGAGTTATTAGTAAAGCCTATATAGAAAAAACTCAAACTTCCACAATTATAAAATATAACTAACTTATCCTATAATATTTCTTTTTTTATAAATTATCCATCTCTATCATTATCAAAGGTAATGCTTTGACCCCTTAGTTTGCATTCAAATTAACCATACATGACAATATGAGATGTATATATTTATAATTTGTACCTCAATTATTCATCTCAATTGTTACAAAAAAATTGACAAAAATATATAACTGCTAATGTATGCTATTATGAAAAATAATTCAACATCCATAAGTTGAAGGATATTTGAAATACACATTTCTTCAATGTTCAGTTGAAACTATGCACAAAGTTATGTTCCACTGCGTAGACCAATGATGTAGCAATTTGATTGGAAAATTATATCATATATGGATATGGATATTAACAATTTAGTTCCAAAATTATCTGTTTAATAAAACAATACTAATTAATACAGTGTTATGAATTCAAAATCTTAATTGCCATTGTGCATGCTAAAACAATTATTTATGTCATTATAGGAACTAAGAGGGTAGCCTAGGATGTAGAATATTCTTATAATAAAATAAAAAATGAGAATTTTCAATAAACATTACAATAAGAAATGGAATTTCAAATTAACACGTGATCAAAAGCTGAAAATTAAAATATGTATTTTAATGATATCACATAAAGTGGTAAGAGTTTATATATTTTATGTCTATGTTTCAACTAAACACATATTGTGCTAGAAAAAAAAGATTATCCCTAGAAATTATTACTCATGAAACTGCTAAAAATAAAAAATATAGACCTTAATTTTTTAAAAAAACATAAAACACTTTGCCATCAAATTGGTAAACTATAGTCACGATTGCAAATAATAGTCATTGTATCTAGGCAATTAATAAGCTCAATTTTTTTGGAAAAAGAATCAAAATGTAGGTTAATAGTCGTAAAAATATAGATCACACCTAAGCCATCATAGTTTAAACAAATAATTCTACTAAATGTATATTTGAGATGAAAAGTACATAAAAAATAATAATTGATAGATATTGTTTCTGAACATTAGTAATGATAAAAAAAATTAATATAAATAGTTTTTAATAGTTAGTGTCTCCTAAGATTTTAACCCGTGCGGGAGCACGGGTTGATGAACTAGTAAAAGTAATGATTATTTATACCCAGGCACAGAAGAGAAAGGTGAGTCAAGAAAATGCTACTAAACAAAGTCACGTTGACGCTTCATATTATCAACCACAAGTAAATATTTTTAACTACTGACTTTTTTATAACCAAATTAAATGGAATCAATATTGAAGAAGGAAATATGTGCCTGTACTAAAACCATGGAATCTGCGCATCAGTTTCAGCACTACTCATTTTTTTCTATTGCTTTAGTAAAAAGGTCATTCAAAAGCACTGTTAATATATATCTTGATAAGTTTTCCTTGCCAGTCACCGTCAAAAGGTGGCTGCCTTTCTCACGTGCTCGTACCACTCAGGGCTAGCTCTATATATAAAGTGCAAGTATATGGCGCAGCAGGCGCAAGAATCATCGAAGCGTCCACTAGCAAAATGGCTATTCCAGGAGCCAGAAACAAGCCCTTGCTTCTGCTTGTAGCAATGGCTACCTTGTTTGCATGTGCATGTTCCTTAGCCACATCCACAATCCCAAACGCATCCGAAGCTGACCGACAAGCCCTTTTGGGCCTAAGGTCACAGCTCTTTGATCCATCTGGAACCTTGGATTCATGGAGAGATGACTCACTCTCATTCTGTTCTTGGCGAGGGGTGTTCTGCAGCACCCAGAATCCACCTCGCGTTGTATCTCTGAACCTTTCATCCCTGAACATCACCGGAAGCTTATCTCCATGCATTGGTCACCTTCGTTTCATACATAAGATCAACATATCTTACAACCAAATCAATGGCTGCATACCTCCAGATATAGGCAATTTAACACGTATGAGGATCCTCGACCTAAGCATGAACTCCATCACCGGGGTGATTCCAGCTTCCATATCTTTCTGTACCCGCCTCCAGGTTATCAGACTAACCAACAACTCAATCGAAGGTGAGATTCCCCAATGTCTTGTGAACTTGCAGTTTCTTCAAGAAATTACTGTTAGCAATAACAGACTTGGTGGAAGCATTCCTTCTGGGATTGCTTTACTTCCTGGACTCCAATTTCTTTTTCTCTCCAGTAACAACCTATATGGAAGTATTCCTGAATTATTGGGAAGTAGTTCAGCACTCTCCATGGTTGCTGTGTGGAACAATAGCCTAACTGGTGGCATTCCACCTATGTTGGCGAATTGCTCAACACTCCACCACCTTGACCTCAAGATTAACAAGCTCACTGGAGGCATCCCGTCTACTCTCTTCAACAGCACATCTTTTCATTACATAGACCTGTCAGATAATGGTTTCTTTGGATCCATTCCATCATCACCCTTGTTGTCTTCACCTGTGAAGTATATTAACTTAGAAAGAAACAACTTGTCAGGAGTTATACCAGCAACGCTTGGAAACATGTCCTCCCTTGTCTTCCTCCTTCTGGCTGAAAATAATTTGCATGGAAGCATCCCTGAACGTTTAGCTAGAATTCCAACATTGGAGGTACTAGACTTGGCTTATAACAACTTGTCAGGCTGGGTTCCCGGAAATTTTTTTAATAGCACATCACTCACTTATCTCAGTCTTGGTGTAAACAAACTGATCGGATCAATTCCAAGTGACATTGGCTACACTCTTCCAAACATCCAAATATTGGTCATGGAACAAAACAATTTTGGTGGCCCCCTCCCTGTGTCTCTAGTTCATGCTTCCAACCTTCAAGCTTTGGATCTCCGTGATAATGCATTCACTGGAGTAGTTCCTTCATATTGGTCATTGTCCAGCTTGACTGAGTTAGACCTTGGTGCAAACAATCTTGAGACAGTAGATTGGAGTTCCTTGTCTTCAACAACAAGCTCGACCATGCTGCAGACGATATATTTAGACAGTAACAATCTTCAAGGATCAGTACCAAATTCCATTGGGAATCTTTCGTCTAGCTTACAAAAATTGTTTCTAACAGAAAATAATTTTAGTGGAAGCATACCTTCTGAGATAGGGAACCTTGGAAATCTCACTGTTCTTCAGTTGCAAGGAAACAGATTCTCTGGAAGCATTCCTGAGACGCTTGGAAACCTAGGTAGGTTGTTTGTCTTAAGCTTGGCAAACAATTTACTTTCTGGTAAATCCCGGAATCAATTGGAAATATTGAAAGCTTAAGTGAGCTTTATCTCCAGGAGAATGACTTGAGTGGTTCGATACCTCCAGGCATTAAAGGTTGCAAGAATTTAGTGATGCTGAACTTGTCACATAATATTCTCCAAGGAAGCATTCCACCCGAAATCCTATCCATTTCTTCTCTTTCTACAGGCCTGGACATATCATATAATAAACTCACTGGATCAATATCATCCAACATTGGTGGATTGATTAATCTTGGCTTCCTTGATATTTCCAACAACCATTTATCTGGAGTGATCCCTCACACACTTGGTGAGTGCATTCTATTGGAAGAAATTCACTTAGAGGCAAATTTTCTTTATGGAAGCATCCCACTATCCTTTTCAAGCTTAAGAGGCATCAGCAAGATGGATCTATCACAAAACCACTTATCTGGTAAAATCCCAAACTTTCTTGCGACATTTAGCAGTTTGCAACTTCTTAATTTATCATTCAACAACCTCGACGGAGTTGTGCCTACAGGAGGTGCATTTAGCAACTCAAGCAAGGTTTTCTTAGAAGGGAATAAGATGCTGTGCACAAGAGAGCCAATCCTAAATTTACCACATTGCATGTCAACAATATCGAATAAAAAGAAGACTTCCTACATTCTATCGATAGCAATTCCACTTGTCAGTGCTGTGACCATCTTAGCTGCTTTCGCTGCAATCATTCTTTTGAAGAAGAGATTTCGTAGGAAGAAGCATGTTCAAAAGTCACTCGAGGGTTTGAAGAAGTTTTCATATTCAGATATAGCTAAGGCAACAAACGAATTCTCTTCAGACAACCTTGTTGGGGCTGGGAGGTTTGGATTTGTCTATAAAGGTACATTCCAGTTTATGGCACACCCTGTTGCAGTTAAGGTGTTCAAACTTGACCAACTCGGGGCACCAAAAAACTTCTTTACTGAATGTGAGGTGTTACGAAGCACTCGGCACAGAAATCTTATACGGGTGATTAGTTTGTGCTCAGGCTCAGACCAAATGGGAAATGACTTCAAAGCCCTCATTCTTGAGTATATGGGGAATGGTAACCTAGAAATGTGGCTGCATTCAAAGGGCTGTTAGAAACAAAGAGAATGCTATTAGATCTAGGTTCAAGGATAATGATAGCCATAGATATAGCTGCAGCCTTGGACTATCTCCACAATTGGTGCACGCCTCCTCTAGTTCATTGTGATTTGAAGCCGAGCAATGTTCTTTTGGATGATGATATGGTTGCTCACGTTAGCGACTTCGGATTAGCAAAGTTCTTGCATGATCATTCTGCAGTGAACCTTAATAGTTCAAGATATATTGTTGCACCAAGAGGTTCAGTTGGATACATTGCACCAGGTAAGCATTTATTCATATGATTTTGATATATGTCCCTTGGTCAGCCTTAGTGGAAGTAATTAATTTATCAAACGTTCTCAGATATTTTGAAAAATAATAGGGTTTTCATGCAATACCATTCCTTAAGGTAATTTCCTATACTACAATAATTTGATATATTTTGTATAACATTATTTATGCAGAATATGGAATGGGCTGTGAAATTTCAAGAGCAGGTGACATTTATAGCTATGGAGTTATTCTATTAGAAATGATTACAGGAAATCATCCAACAAATGACATCTTTAATGATGGCCTTAACCTTCACAAATTTGTGGAGCATAAATTTCCACACAAAATTTGTGAAATTTTGGACAGCAGTCTCATTCCGTTTCATGATGCAGCAAGTCGTGACAACGAAATTGAGAATCAAACACTCAATGGTATTCAAAACTGTATCAAAAGGATCACACAACTTGGCCTAATGTGTTCTGTGGACTCACCAAAAGATCGGCCAGCAATACAGGATGTTTACACGGAAATCGTCACAATAAAAGAATTGTTCTTAGAATCGCAATGTTGAGGGAATCAAAATATTGATCTACACCGTTCTTGTGCCACAATCCATGCTCCTACATATGCTAGAATTTTATTAAAAACTATATAAGAATTAGATGTTCATGTTTGTACCTACAATAAATCAAATTTGCTTACTTTTGTGATGGACCAAGATCCTAAGGGTTCCCCACAGGGCTTTTGGTCCAAGGTCTGCCTAGATGGCGTGGAATAAGATGCTGTGTTCCTCGAGGCTACAAGGGCCGACCATGCCGGATTATAGGAAAGCCAGTCTCTTTAATAGAACTATGATATATTGTAACTGAATAAGAATAGATCAATGTGTCTGCCCTTTCGAGTATATAAACAAATGCAGAGCATCCCCTTGTAGCATCATATTACAAAGCAATCCAATGCAAGACAGGGTATTACGCTATCCAACGACCAGAACCACTATAAATCAATGTCTTTATGTTTATTATCAAGTTCAACACAAATCGAAGAATACCTAACATTGTTCCGGGTAACCCCGTAACGTGTTGCCAATCATTAGACACCAACACTTTGTGCACACAGTCTCTGTATGTGCATTTTCTAATATAATTCAGATGTCATACCCTATAATACTTTTTTAGGTATCATAAGTTTAGCAATAACCTTATATATTTTTCCTCATCATATTAGTTTACAAAGTGCATGTTCATCAATGCATGCTCCTACAGATCTCACATTCCCTCATGTCCTTCAAGGCCCAATCTTGGTTAGATGGGTGTTTCTTCTATGGTTCTTATAAAAGTTCTCAACTAAGTCTACTCTCTGAAATTTAGCAATTTGAACCAGAAAACATGATGTTGCATTATGGGGTTTGTATCAACACTAATGTCACACCCAGAAAGGAAAGGCCCTGTTATTTGAATCATTGCTTACATTAATTTCAATTTCAAACCATATATTATAGGCACATCATTGTGAAGAACTTTGGATTTCACACCTAGCACATATACTTTTCAAACCATTAATTTCAATGAGTTCTCTAGGATTTCATTTTGGAGCCAAATAGCTTTGACGTATTAGGGGAGATTTTCATCTCAGAACCACAAAAGATTTGATTCCAATCTAGTCAAATTGTATTTACTTGATCATAGCATCAACACAAAATTATATGACTTCTGCAGATTTGGTCAACCTTGAATTTGTAAAAGGGGGCAATGCAAAATCTACCATAGCCAGTGGCTTGTTTAGGATCATCCAGCTCAATCATGAACCTCAAATCGAGTACTCTAGAAAAAAATCTATAGGGAATTTACTTTATGAAGGCACCCCTACCATGGATTCACAACATGTGTCCATGTGCAAGCATCCTCTTTTATACAATAGTTTTCTTTAAATTAACTAATCTTCCTAAATTTATGCAGTAGTGTCATACATTGCATGTTTGCTCGTGGACACGCGTCGGAATTCCATGGTAGGTCCTCAAGTCATTCCTGTGTGGAATGTACCTATTGATTTTTTTTCCCATTAACTGTCAGTAATAACCGGTGTAGAGATGGAGCATTTAATTGGTCACCCTAAATGTTACTTAACACAATAATTTCCATCATTTTCTAACTTTTTTCTTCCCTACAAAGTGTTGGAATCCCAATATGGCGAATGATGTCCTCTCGCTTTAATTGGGCCCTCCATTTTGTTCTATTATTCATTCATCTTAGTCACATTGTCACTCCTGGTCAACTTTGTTCACCCAACTACACAAACATTTTTGCTGGTTCTCTATCACTGCAGGTATTGGCTCTCATTCGCAAAAGTCAGCAGTGATAATCGAGTCCATCACCGCCGTTCTGAATCCAATATAATGCTGAAAATGATTATCACCACTGGCTTGCTATACAAACCAGTGATGATCAAAATATATCACTGTCGACTCGTAGAAGCTAGCAGTGATAATGACTTATCATCACCGGTTTCTATAGCATTTACAGAGTGTTGGAATCCCAATATGGCTGATGATGTCCCTCGCCCTCCATTTTTGTTCTCTCATTCATTCATCTGTCACATTGTCACTCGTGGTCCACCTTGATCACACAACTAGACAAACATTTTCATTGCCGGTTCTCTATCACTACAGGTTTTGGCCTTCGTTGGTGAAAGTCAGCTGTGATAATCAAGTCCACCACCACCGGTCTGAATCCAATATAATGGTGAAAATGATTATCACCACCAGCTTGCTATACAAACGAGTGGTGATAAAAATATATCGCTGTCGACTAGCTCGTAGAAACTAGCAGTGATAATGACTTATCATGACCGACATGATGTGAAAATGATTATCACCACCGGCTTGCTATACAAACCAGTGGTGATAAAAATATATCGCTGTCGACTAGCTCGTAGAAACTAGCAATGATAATGACTTATCATGACCGGCATGCTGTGGCAGCATGTTTTTTTCAAGCTGAATTTAAATGTAGCACAATGATTAATATCTTCAGAATGTTCACTGACCATTGGATTAAATCAGTCTCTTTTCACAGCCTGTTCATAACACGAACTCTTGTTGAAAAAATCATCACCAACCATTTTATTAAAACAGGCGCATTGAAAATACGTTTAGAGAAAACCATTTTCGTAGTAGTGTCAGGGCAACCTTGCAATTCTCTGCTACATCTGGCACCACTATGTATTAATGTTGAGGTTTAATAGTCTGCAGTAATAAGAATATAATGGTAATAGTACAGTATATGCAGTACACCCATGGGTCCCAAAGCTATCTACCCCTACAACTGGGGGGGGCTATTTCTAGATACGAGAGTAATAAGTTACCCTCACTACTCACAAGAAAAGACAACTTTAATAGTAGTTTAATAGTTCGGTCACCTCTAAACATATGTCTATGTAGTTTTTTTCAAGGGACCATCACAAGAAATTCAACTCTACTACTAGGCTTCATTTTCATTCTAAGTCTCCCAACTTCAGTCAAACCTATTTGGGCATTGCGTTCGGTAACTCCCAACAACTTTAGGGAGATAACGATCCATTAAGGTACACAAATATCAACATTATTTCTTCTGACATTATGTTTTGTTTTGTTGGGCGGAGCATATGACCTGTAAGACAGAGTGCCTAACAAGGGAGATCTGTAAATTATAAATCTAGTTCAAGTGGAGAATTTGATATCTCCAAGTTGTGTCTGTGTTCGTGAACTAAACTCCACAAAGGGGTTTTATAGTGGAAGATAGATATGACATAATGCTCCACTTGGACTAGACAATACCACAGTCACTGTTGGCGAGTTTGCACTACAACGCAACATGTAAAGACAAGACATAATTTTGATTGGTCACCATTGTTTCTGAAGTCTGTCCACCATGGACGACATGCTTGGTGTACTGAGAATTGAAGCTCTGGCCTGAAAGGTAACCGTATAAAACTTATGAAGTGTTTGATTTGTAAATCAACTCATTCTAGATAAAGTGATGTATCACGGGTCTATTTCTCAAATTTAGTTTAATAACTTTATTCTTCGTACTAGCTAGTACCAATTATTAGATAATAAGGATTAACAATAGTACAGAAACGGTCTTCTCTAGCACAAAAATAGCACCCATTGCAGTGCTTACAGACAAGAACCACCATTAGAACTAGTGGTGGTTTATATAACATGACTTATTTCGAGGCTATGTCATCTCCGAGAATAAATAGCCTATTTCTAGAGGCAGTTGTCTTAAGGCTACCACAACTAGAAGTCAATTTCTAGTGGCGGCTAACTGCCACTAGAAATCCAATTAAGTTTGACACATATATAAAATTGCTAATTTTTCATACTAAATCTGGTGAAAACAAATGTTACATCAACATTATAGATCTCGAAGGGGTCTACAATTTTGTAGATGAAAATATTTTCATTTGAAATAATTTGCATTCACAAATATTTGTTAAATTTTCTCGGTCTATTTTAAAACTTCGATTCTAAATAACACATCATTTTCATATAAGTTAGATGAAGACAAATATTATAGCAAAGTTGTAAGATCAATGACATATACAGCTTTGTATTAGTTGAAAATGTTTTCATTTGAAATCATTTATGTTCTCAGATCTATTTTAAAAATACCAACTCAAATGGCATCTATATAAATTGAAAACTATTTCATATTAAGTTGGATAAAGACAAATATTATATCAAACTTGTAGACTTTAACAGGTGGAGGCACGACCGCCGCTCGCGGCCTGCCATGGTGAACATGACGAATGTTTAGGCTACATCTGAACTCTGTGAAGAATGGATAATTAAGATCCTGAAGCAATTAGCGGGACCAACAAGCCTCAATGACACCATTAAGCATTTGAACTCCATGAAGAATGGATAATTAAGATCCTGAAGCAATTGCTGGGACCAACAAGCCTTGGTGACACCATTAACAGTAGCCCTGTACTCCGCTCCCGCACTGCACCAGGAAATGCTAACTGATTCTCGGAAGACAAAGAGATAAGATTATAAGCTAGTCCTTCTGCAAGGGGAGGTGTAACAACTGATTTAGCTAAGTGACAAAGTAAGCATACAAGGAGAAGGTGCCAACCGAGTGCCAAGACATCCTTGTTTCATTTACATTTTACATTCACTATATGACATGTGGAGCCAAATGACCAGGATTGTACTGGCACATAACTGACCAGTCGTATATGTATCGGGAACTCTCATTCAGACATTCAGAAATACAATCACTAAGGTTGTTTCTATGGTTGCATAGTGCATTCTATTGGACTTGAGGGTTCCAATTTTGCTGGTAACTCGCTAGAAAGAATGAAAACACATTTATAATCTAGCTACATCCTTATTCATTTCTGTAACATTTGTTTACAAATCCTCTAAATGAAAAATGGGCTAATCACCGAATCAAGAAAAAAAACAATCGATAAGGTTGAGGACTTCCTCACCAGCGTTTGCCGTAACTCTATATCGCCTAGCACTCACGTTAACGGTGTCCCCTCGCTGGCGGCCACGGGCGTGACACCACAACATCCAATTCAACGACCACATGTTTCACCCCCCGCTTCAGTTGCCGCTTGGACGCCTTGAATACAAGCGATGAGCTTGCCTTGCAGCGGATTCAGTAGCGTTTCAATTCTTCAATGCCTGGCCATCACCACATCGCTACATCTCTGATCATGCCTTGAAAACAAACCATGAGCTGCTTCAATACTCCCTCCTTTCTAATTTATAAGTCAATCCAAGAATCATAGAGAGTCAAAGGCATATTAAGTTTGATCAAAATTACATAGAAAATTATAAAAGTTTATGATATCAAATAGGTATACCATGAAAAGATTCTTGAAATGACTTAGAATTTAGGATGGAGCTGACGGAGCAATTGGTAAAATGTATAAACTGTAAACGTAGGGCCTGATGATGCCCCAGTGACTTAGAATTCAGCGAGTCGCTGTCGGTGTTCACTGAAAAGCAACAAAAGACAAATTAGTCGGCAGAGTCGTGCTTGGTTGACTACTGACCCAGCACCCGATGAGACGTACGCGTGCCGTGCGTGCGTGGGAGCTATTTATGCTGGGTGCAAGGATATGCATGAGAAGCAGCTCGATCGATCATCAACGCTGTGCAAGATGGCCATGGCAGGCGGCCGCCACAGCATTCCAATTCCGCCCATGCTGCTACCCTTGCTGCTGCTGCTGCTGCTGCTTCTTTTCAATGGATGTCTTGTTCCTTGCAGGGGCGCACCACTGAGCGGCGACAGTGCACCTCCGGCGCCAGCCCCCGGTGTAAGTTTTGAAACCACAGGTAATATATATATGTCGCTTTTAATTTACCATCCTGTATCTCAGAGCTCCAACGATTTATTTACAAGACCCCCCTCTGGCCAAACACTTGCTAATTTTTCTCTTGCCATTGTTTTGCGCCGCGGCCTCTAATTAAGGTTTTAACATGAGTCTTATGCGCTATACGGGTCACTTCCACGGGCGTCGTAAACCAAGTGAGTACATATATACACTTTATGTATATGCAACTAC
This sequence comes from Microstegium vimineum, assembly GCA_022036555.1. Taxonomy (NCBI): domain Eukaryota; kingdom Viridiplantae; phylum Streptophyta; class Magnoliopsida; order Poales; family Poaceae; genus Microstegium; species Microstegium vimineum. The sequence goes on from CM039132.1 coordinate 9,501,375, forward strand.
ATCATCGTAAGTAATTTTGCATTCAGTTCAGCGATTCTTACACAGTTGTACGTGCCACTTTGTGGGATTAGAAATCACATATATATTTTGTGCAAATTAAAACTGGTAGTGTCCATCTTCATACATTTTTTTCATTCAAAAATCTTCGCACGTATTCTTTTTCTCCAGATTTAATTTGTTTCTTTGTTGCTCTGAAATATAGGTAGTACAATTCCTCCATCCTGAAATACAATTCATTATGACTTCTAGAATGTGTACTAGAATTTCAGTATACTACATAATAAATGACTTTTAGAGCCTTCACTTCCTTTTTAATTTGGTAGAGACGGCCGTATCAAAAAACATCTCTAAAAATGATTCCAGATCTGATGATTCACCTCTATAAATCAACTTTTAGAGAAGGGTGTGGTGATTTCAATTGCCTCTAAAAATGGATCTGGTATGGTTAGAAATATAGCTCCACCTATAAAAATAGGTGCAGCACGATAGATCTCCCAAAGTTGCAGGTTTTAGCATGCAACTTCAAATTTTTGGGTTCCAATTTTTATATGTCATATTTTGTTATCATGTCAGCATTGCTCTAAGGTGCTTGTTGTATTGTTGAACACCACCAAGACGTAATGTGCACTAAGCAGATGGAATTTCCTCAGTATATATCTCTGTTTGATCCTTTCCGTTAAACTAACTAACTAGCTGTTTTAACTTGACGGATTTTTATATATTGTGCACAGTACGAATTCGAACAGATCATCAACCAAGCACAGAGGGAGGTTCTCCTACGTACACGCCACGCACGCCTAGCTGTTACGCTCCACCATGCCCATGGCGTGCGTAGTGCAGACTTCAACCTCAATAAAGCAAGACGTGATGTTATTCATAATTCTGGCTCCATTTGGGCTTAATACAGTGTGGAATAATGTGGTGTCGTTGACACGACTACTATAATGTAGGAGATTTGTTACGGTGCTTCTTTTTTGACCTCTTTTACCATATTGTAGTTGGGAAAAATACCATCAGTACTTATAGGTACTTTCGTTTTTTTGTATTTTCTGGATATTTAATTGAGTATAGTAAGACTATTTTTAAAAATATAAATTTTGTTATTAGAGTAAAATCGATCGTCTGTTTGCTCTTTCTCACACTGGGCATCACGCATGTACGGCTGCACCGCAGACCGAAACGGAGTTCATGGCCATCGGTGTGACTCTACCCACTACTACAGAAAGGCAAAACAGCTAGTGCCGGTTCAAAATCCCGCATCACTGTCGGATTTTGAACTGGCACGGAGCTTTCGGTAGTGATGAGTGTTCACATCACTGCCGGTTATGCCAAACCGGCAGTGATGCTGTTCGTTACGAACTGCCGGTTCGGCAGTGATTGATTCCAGAATAAAATCGCGTTTTTAAAATCGAAAAAAAAGAATTAAATTCTGGGACAAACCTAGTATTAATCCGCCCGCTCGTCTCCGTCTCGCGTCGCATGTCGCGCATTTTTTCGTGAACGCGCTCCGCCAGAGATTCGAACCGGAGACCTTACCCTCGCGCATGTACGGCTGCACCGCAGACCGAAACGGAGTTCATGGCCATCGGTGTGACTCTACCCACTACTACAGAAAGGCAAAACAGCTAGTGCCGGTTCAAAATCCCGCATCACTGTCGGATTTTGAACTGGCACGGAGCTTTCGGTAGTGATGAGTGTTCACATCACTGCCGGTTATGCCAAACCGGCAGTGATGCTGTTCGTTACGAACTGCCGGTTCGGCAGTGATTGATTCCAGAATAAAATCGCGTTTTTAAAATCGAAAAAAAAGAATTAAATTCTGGGACAAACCTAGTATTAATCCGCCCGCTCGTCTCCGTCTCGCGTCGCATGTCGCGCATTTTTTCGTGAACGCGCTCCGCCAGAGATTCGAACCGGAGACCTTACCCTCGCGCGGTACCTCCTCTACCACTCCACCTATGACTCACTTGTGTCTAGATTCGTTAGTACTTCTTCATATTCTATACTAAACTGAGTGTAAATTGATTGTTTGAGCCACTAAAAGAATTCAAATGAAAAAGTTGTGAACTACAAAGTTTCATAACTTTTCGAGATCTACAACTTTCATGTAGCAAGTTGTTTCATCCGAGGCCGTTTACAAAAATTTGAATTTAAAATTTGACACATTCAAACGTATTTTTCGGCTACTAAACGATTTCAAATGAAAATGTTGTGAACTACAAAGTTTCATAACTTTTCGAGATCTACAACTTTCATGTACAAAATTTTTCCATCAGAGGTCGTTTGCAAAAATAAAAAAAGTCAACTCTACAGATATATCAGTGCCGGTTCCAGCCACGAACCGGCACTGAAGCTCCTCATTACTGCCGGTTCGTGGCTGGAACCGGCAGTGATATCATGGCTACTTTCACTGCCGGTTCCAGCCACGAACCGGCACTCCTCATCACTGCCGGTTCGTGGCTGGAACCGGCACTGATATACTTGTAGAGTTGACTTTTTTTATTTTTGTAAACAACCTCTGATGGAAAAACTTTGTACATGAAAGTTGTAGATCTCGAAAAGTTATGAAACTTTGTAGTTCGCAACATTTTCATTTGAAAGCATCTTGTCATCGAAAAATACGTTCGAATGTGTCAAATTTGAAATTCAAATTTTTGTAAACGACCTCGGATGAAAAAACTTGCTACATGAAAGTGGTAGATCTCGAAAAGTTATGAAACTTTGTAGTTCACATCTTTTTTCATTTGAATTCGTTTAGTGGCTCAAACAATCAATTTACAAATCTGATTTTTCAAATTACGAACCGGAAACGATGAGGACCTTCACTGTCGGTTCATGGCTGGAACCGGCAGTGAAGATTCATCACTGCCGGTTTTGCTAGACCCGGCAGTGATAGGCCAGCAGTGATGTCGAAATCTGTAGTAGTGACCCCCTGCCTTGATTGGTCTCGCTGATAGAAATGAAACGGATGGAGTAGCTTTTGTGAAAGTAGAAGCATGAAAATCGAGAAGAGTAGATGATCTCTAGACCATCTCCTCCACTTCCTATCCTGCTGCCCTCAAGGCCGTCTTTGCAGCCATGCAGGAATCGTACTCCCTCCATTTGTAAATGATATAATCATATTAGACTAGAGAAAAAATCAACCTTTATAAATTTTGACCAACAATTAACCAAATTGTATGACTGTTTAGAGCATAGAGCTTACGCCAATAAATTTGTGTTGAAAGTACCTTTGAGATTATATGGATGTTTTTGTCACCAACTTTATATTATAAGAGAAATTAATGATTAGAAACTTATTTTATATGACTTTTCCTTTAGTCTAATATGATTATCATTTTTGAATGGAGGAAGTCTAATACGATTATCATTTTTTAATAGAGCGAGTCTAATATGATTACCACGTTGAACGACGTACACTACAGTTTTTACTTTTCTACAACTTTCCTTGTAAAAGAATCTCCAACTTCGTTCAAACCTGTATTGCGTTTGGTAACACCCAACAACTTTAGTGGCAGCCACACCAATCCATCAAAACTAGTGGTATATATGTACCTGTACGTCCTATCAACATTTTTCCCTGTCTCTCTTTGTGTTTTGACTCGTTGAGTGATCTGAGGCATGCCAAGTATGACGAGAGAGACGTAAATTATTATCCATCTAGTCCAAGTGGAGAATTTTATGTTTCTACATGTAGCTAGTGTCAGTGCGCATCACAATGACTCCAGAAAGAAACATTTTCTATTGGAAAATATGAGACCTAATTGAATGTAAAGGCAGACCCGGCCAAATCATTGTGGGTTTGCTCGCCTTTCTTCATCGCAAAAATGTAAAGGCAGATGGAAGACACATTTTGTTGATAGTTGGACAAGTGTTTTGCATCATGCATATGTATCGATCATTGAGTCCGTCAACCATTGCCGTGCATGGTCTTTAAAACCTCCGGTCTCCAGCCTCACAGCAGATGAAATTATCAATCATGTCATTGGACAATACAGATGGATAGCCTTTAGCATCGAGTATCAAAATTCCAATCAAGGAGTGGAGTCTAATAGTCCATTGTGCCGAATTGGAACCTCATGTTTTCATAGTCCAAGCTTTGTGTGAGATCGAAGATCTTGCCCAGTTATGTAAGCCAAGTAAAAGAGCCGTGGAGAGGATTCTAACATGCGTTTAAATTCTCATTCTTATTATTGGAATTGCAAACATGTTACCAACATTTTATAGGTATATGATGTATGCAAATTATGACGGAAACAATTGTACTGACAACTGTTTGAATTTGCTTGGCCCATAGGTAATTGGGTCACCAGAGATTGTACTTATGGTCTGTTTTGCTTGAGTCTAGATCATGATTCATGCTATACTAAATATCACCTTTGGCGGGTTTCACGTCACCAAATTATTTTGTGAAGGCCTATTTTAAAATTACGTCAAATATTGTTCTAAGGCCATACTCAAATGCCTCCTTATGCATTGTAGAACATTGTCTTAATTTGCTCACTTAAACTTGAAAATAAATCATGAGACATTTTTGTCAAAACATTGTTTGTTTGATTTAACCCATTTTTTTACTATTGTGCATGCCAGTTTTTATCATAATTTTTAATACCATGTTAGATTGGTTGATCAGTTGGATAAAAAAACATGTGGGAGAAAAATGTTTGATTTGAAATGTTGTTAGGCAATAATAAGTGATCGAGATGAGACTATGACTCAAATGAAAAGCTTAGACCTTCTCAAAGCCCAGAAGAGGCAGACAAAATAGGTTTTTTGCATAGCTTTTTGTTAGGCTCAAAACCAAGAAACATTTATGCTCAGATTTTTAGTATAGAAAATGAAATCATGTGAAAATTAGTTGTTATCTAACTTGATTTCTTTCTACTAGAAGGATACAATTCTAGATCACCCTATATAAGGTAATGGGTTAAAATCTACTATTGTCCCTTTCAATGTTATGTAGTTTTTTGTTTTTTGTTTTTAGTGTTTCTTCCCCATCGTACTTGTCCATCTCATGATCTTTCCCCATCTGCAACGTCTTGAGCTCAGCTCAACAAGTTCAAAGTGGCTTATGGCATTTACTTGTCCTTTGAATCACATACCTGCTGGTGTGATTTCCTTTTATGTAGGTTCACACCTAGTATGAAGTCATTGCTGCCCTTGAATTAGAAGGTCTACATGTATATGTTTCTTTGTAATACTTTAGTTGTATCATTATTTTGTGTTATTATAAGGTGTATATTTGTCATAGATTTGATATGTACCATTTATGTGTTATAATATAGTACCACTTTTTGTAATATTTTATAAATGTAACAAATAGTTTTGCGTTACTATTATATTTTTCTTTTTGCAACATATTGATGAATAGGTTACAAGATTGTGTTACTGTATCCTTGTTTTATAGTAAGGCTGTGGATGCCGCCACCACGTCCATACCTTGCTGAAATTAGGGGTAAAGCAGCATGGCAACCGGATCTGGACCGTTCGAGCCCACATGAGCATCGACGTGGCTGCCGAGTCTAGAGAGGCCCACGTGAGTGCTGACATGGCTGCTATATGGGCAGCCCTAGAGCGTTGCAGCCATTTGGGAGGCCCCCGAGCGAATGCCGCGCCAACGCCGCAGTAGGGAGCACCTCATGCTGCCGCTGCAAACACCAGTAGAGAAGTGGGCTTGGGTTCCGGTTGGGAACTAACTAAAGCCATTGTCCTTTAGTTTTGGTTGCCTCAACAGGGAAAGGTCCCTTGAGACCTCATGGTATACATTGCCTTGCACACAACTTACCACCTCACCAACAACTCACGTTATTTTGGATGATATTCTTTCCTTTTGAACTAACCTAGCGGAGAACCTTTGGTTCGGGTTGGTGTTACTAATCCAGGCTAGAACTAAAGGTCCTCTGAAATCCACGAAACTAGGAACCGGGACTAATACGCATATTAGTCTCGGTCCCAACGCTATGCGGGACTAATGATTGGGCAGTGCCTCGCAAAATCATCTGTGGATCTCTAATCACCTACTCGATCGCATGATGTTTTAGTTGAAAGTCATAGATTTATTTTGTACTAGTACTATTACATATAGATTTTGGCAAATGGTAATGTGCCATCTTATTGTTGCAATGATACAATCATATCCTTCAGTCTGACCTTGCATTATGTCACACTGATTGTTTGGGATACACAGTGTGTTTAAGTTCATTTGTTGTTTGGGATCACACGCACATGGCGCGCGTACACCCAGCACCGAGCGAGGCAGCTGATGATCAGCAAGCTCCGGGCGTGAATCCGACAACCTTGTTGCCAACGTCGTACAAGACGCCATACGTCTTCTGCTGCGTGCTCCCGATGGTAGCGCCGTCGGTGTCCTTGCCGTTGGCGGCGAACGCGAGGCACGCCTGCGACACGTTTACCGCGTGCAGGATCCCAGAGCCGTCGACGTCCAGGCTCGCGCCGCCACGGAACACCAGCGACACCGTGGGCACCGGGATGATCCCCTGCAGCCCCGTGAGGTTGAAGCAGGTGTCCAAAAACGAGAAGCTGGGGGCCTTGCTGTACCCGAGAGCCGCCATGCCCGCGGCGAACGCCGACCGCAGCTGGATGTACGCCGTGGGAGGGAGTCGCGTAATCACCGTGCCGGAGTCGACGATCGTGGCGCCGGCGGAGAAGACGGAGCGCTCGACGGTCAGCAGATGCCCGCCGACCTTGATGCCCGTCAGCGTGACGTAGTAGTACGTTGGCCCCATGTTTGTCAGCATCGGTGTCAGGCGCGCGTTCACCGCCAGTGGCGCGGCGCCCGGCCCCAAGTCCAGGAATCCCGCCCCGGTTGCATCATCTGCCGGGAGGCAGTAGGCGAAGACGCCTTTGTACTTGTCGTACGCCTGCATCGTCAGCGAGTTCCTGCCACGGCCAAGACCCATCACCCCCGCCGACCTCCCGAACATCCCCCATGTCTTCTTACTACTGCTGCACCCGAACCGGAAGTTCTGCACGAGATATATTACTGTTGAGCTCACCAGAATAAAAGAGTACTGCTGGACTCACCGAAATAAAATGCTAAACAATGGCGCGTACCTGAATGGTGTCGTTGCCCATGGTGAGGGTGAGGGTGTCATGGGAGTAGCAGCCTTGGGTGAAGGAACTGTCCTGGTAATGGATCTCGTAGACGCAGTGGCCGGCGGTCGAGCAGTTCTGGCCGGGGACGGAGCCGTTGCAGTAGGGCGACGAACACGGGATGCTGCCGTAGGTGGAGGAGTTGGCTGGGTTGAAGTTGGAGAGCGGCTCCGGCGCCTGCTGGTACCAGTATTTGTATTCCTCGTCCTCGCACGGTTTGCACTTCACCCACGCCATGTTGCTTCCGGTGTCCATCGCCACCGCGAACCACTCCGGCGGCGTGCCGAGGCCGATGACCACCACGTAGTTGCCTGTGTTCAGCTGGCTCCCCGACGACGCAGGCAAGGTCGTTGACACGTCGGGGGATGGCGGTGGCGCGGACGAGGACGAGTCCGACGCACTGCTGGAGTAGAGCTGCTGCTGCTGGTGGACCGGCGCCGACGCGCCGGGCTTCTGCTTCACCCAGCCGCCGGAGGTCTCGGACACGCGGCGGTGGATGTCCTCCACGCGACGCTGGTCCGCGGAGAGGATCTCCATGTGGGACACATGCCCGTTCTTGTCAGCCAGCGGCGAGTACTGACCGTGCTGGTGCACGATCGGCATCCTCCTCCCCGTCGAGGCTGCAATTTTAATTTATTTCAAAGAATTAGACATGATGACTGGGCAATCACAATGAATAAAATATTGACATGAGTTCATTTATCATTGAGGTGTTTGGTTCCCGCACCGTAAAGTAAACGCAAAAGGAACAGGTCTCTGGCAGCAACGGAAATGGAATTGATACTTACCATTTTCGTTTGGTTCAGCCGACGAAAGGGAAAACAGGTGCAGGACGTAAACACGAACGTCTACCACCGATGATTGGGCGGGATAGAGTCAATGAAAACTCGGATCGATTCCCGCGGTATATGTTAGCACGGTAGGTAAAACAAACAGCAACTAACATAATTGGATGACACTGTAATTCGGTCACGTCAGAAAATCAACCAATGCAACCAAACAGCACCTAAGTGAAAAGACAAGACACTGTTACCGATGTAAAATGTGGATTTTGGTGTTTCCTATTTTAGTTAAAGACATATTGTTGCTACAACCTATGCTGAATAGGTTGTCTGTCTTACTGTTTGTATCACATGATAATTTTAAATTGTATACTCCGCATAGTTAAAGCAAAGTTGTCATTCTCATTTATTTGGCTGCACTGATATCCACCTCAATCCACATGTATCGGGGTGGATTAAATTAGAAAATTAACTAATTTCTATTCCAATCCACTTGAAAGAACGTGGATTTAAAGTGAATAGAAGTGTAGCTAAGCAAGCCTTTATGTGGTTTATAGTATGGTAGTAGAAGACTTAATTAGTTCTCATTGCTCTTGAATGTTTTGAAGCCACTAATTGTGATGTGCATGTAGCTTTATTTTGCTGAATCTTATTCTATATTATAGAACTAGACATATTGTATATTAAAACAAAGAGTATTGGTTTGTTTTGTTGTATGGTGACTCAAATCCTACTTCTAATAGGACTCAAGATAGGTGTACTATTACTAATTCTATTAGGACTTGATGAGTGTAGAATCCTACTAGGAGTAGAGGACTCCTTAATGTATCTGCTGTAATAAGAATGAGACTATTCAACCCTTATTCCATGACTGTCCCTTTGCTAAAATGATTTAGAGGATTATCTTTTTTCTACTAATTTGAACCAACCAAGATCTATCAGCCATATGTTTGGCAACTGGCTTATTAATGGGCATAAGAGGATTAAAAGTTGATCTGGATTGGGGTGGCTGCTGTGTTGGGCTATCTGGCGATGCCGGAATGATGTTATTTTTGACAAATTGAGAACTAACTCAATTATGCAGGTTATTTTCAGGGGAGCGTATTGGTTACGCTTCTGGGTCCAGCTGCAGCGTGATGAGCAAGCCAAGAACGCACTCTCGTTGATAAGCAAGAAATTAGAGATGATTGCTTTAGAGATTTTGAACAAATGATGGAAACATTTATATTGTTTAAACTAGTGTCCTGGTCTATGCCTAAGACCCTAGTTCTCTCTTGTTTAATATTCAAAGACGTTGTAATAATTGGTTGTGTACATTCTTGAATGTAGAGGCCGGATATTGAATATATCTTGTATCTAAAAAATATATAGATACCTTGGAAGGAACTATATAAATAAGGGGTATAGGTCCTATATAGTTATAACCTAAGAAAAACAAGTTTCATCCAAGTCTTGCAAGGAGCAATCAGGAGTGCTCAAAAGGATTAAACTAGACAATTCTATTACAATAGAATCTTGTATAGGGTAAGAATCAGTGTATTCTAAAGGGTCAAGGAGGGTTGTGATAGAGCCAGAACCACTTGCTCTCTTTTGGAGTTGTGCTAATAGAATTTGGAGTTACTTCAAAGATTCTAAACATGATTTTTTTTTAGAAAATGCATACTACATCCATTCGCTTTTAGTTAACGTTGGTTAGTTATAAATTAATCAAAGTGACCCATGACACGGTTGAAAAAGATAGGAGGGAGCACACACACTTTCTGTTACGAGTCCTGGGCCAAATATCCATGTGTTTAAGAACTGAAATCTTCATAGATCTAGATTCTTCATGTTCATATACAATTTCTTTGATCTTCTAGGACACTACTAAGGGGTATTGTATTAAAAAATTTCTCTATCTTAATGCAAAGACACACAAACCTTTTGCGTAATCAATAAAAAGAAAAAGAAAAAAAAAGTAGTTGCACTGGTGAACAACTAACTCATGAGTTTAACATGTATACTTTTTCCTTGTAATTAATAACCATATATACCACTATGTCCATCTGTTGTTCTCTTTTTCAGTGAACTCAATAAAAGAGTAGAGATCCTTTTACGTAAATTCATGGCACACAAGTGACTTAAATAAATGAATTTGGACCGAAAATATGAACCAAAAAAAAGTATGGGGGATAGAAGAAGACATACTCCATGTATGAGATGCAGGTATATATATGAGCAGGATCGACACAATCACTGAGTGTGTGATCGTGGGATTTAACAATTAATTCAAGAGCCGCATGACGGCATGAGAGCAAAGTAATAACCTTGTGGTGCGGACCAAGAGGTGGCACCAGCGGTGGAATCCACATCCTCCCATGCTCCAAGGGCACCCCCAGCGGCGGCAGCTCTAGGCACCAAAGCAGCAAGCAGCAGGTGGAGGGGAATGAGACAGCAGCAACCATGGCAGCTTAGGCGGTAGCAGGATGCTGCCATGGCTGCACGGTGTCCCTAGCTAGTAATTGTGTGTTTTTTTAAGAAAGATAGAATGACTTATAATTGCAATGGCAAACAATTTTCAACTTTTTTCGGTGTCGCCTTCAGGCACCATGCTAAAGGCAGCACATGTTGAAGGCTCAGGCCTTGTTTAGTTCAAAAAAATTTGGGATTTTGTAACTGTAGCACTTTCGACTTTATTTGGTAACTATTGTCCAATCATGAAGTAACTAGGTTCAAAAGATTCATCTCGAGATTTACAGACAAACTGTGTAATTAGTTTTATTTTTTACTTATATTTATTACTCCATACATGCGTTTAAAGATTCGATGTGACGAAGAATCTTGAAAAGTTTGTAGCAACTAAACAAGGCCTCACTTGGTTTCGGAAGTGGCCTCTACGGTAAAATTGCACTAACGGTCACGTCAATCAAGTCAAAGACTAAGAGTAGTGAGAGTCTTCCATCTTCTTTGGAAGAATTTGAGTGGCTTCTCCACTGATCCAGAGATAGCTAGACTATTGACCAATGAGTCTTCGTTTGGTCATCATGGCGCAGAGAGAACGGGCTTGGCATGGTATGATCAAAAGCATAGGGCGCGTGATGGATGCTTACAAACCGCAAGACCGTATATTATATTGCTCCATCTATCGGCCACGTTCTTAACTGATGGTTTAGTCTTGTGCCTTTACAATATTCCACGTGATAAGTACAGGACCTGTGAGTCTCTGCTTTTGCACAAATGGTACGGTAGCCTGTCGTCACATCATGCCAAGTACAACTTGCTATATATGCACCATGATGACCCAGACTTTCCTCATTGGTCAATAGTCTTTCTCTGCATTACTAGTGGAGAAGCCACCCAAAATCTTCTTTGCAGGAAGACCGAAGATAATCACCATTCCTAGTCGTCTTTGACGTGACCGTCACTCCGATCCGTCAGTGCAATTTGACAGAATAGGTCCTCTGGCCAAACTGTCGTCGTCGTCTGGATCCGAAAATGTGCAGCTGCTGGTGTCAGCTGCCTGTGATAATTTCATAATGTGCTGGATTGTTGGATAGCTGGCGTCTTACTTCTCTCCGGCCATGGGAGACCTGTACTGCTACGACCAAGAAACGACTTCGCGAGTTCGTATGCACAGTATGCAGATCGCTGCATTTTTTTTTTACCGCTGCGACTCGCGACTCCTGCCCTAGTGCTGTCATTCACGTCCTTCTCCTCTCCCCTCTGTCATCCGGTCGAGGTTGAAGGGAGTGAGGATCTATTATTTTTGTTAATTTTTTCGTAATAAAACGAGTCATTAAAGTTAGTCTCTCCATATCAAATTTCATAGTATTAGAGTTTTATCTTCTCCTCTTAGTATTAAGTTTTTTGTAATAGATCGAATCATTAAGGTTTTTACATTTTTACTTAAATCCTCAAATATAATGGCAGGCCAATGTTCGAAGTTTAATTTTGAGCACTCTATATATTTATAATAACAGTACTAAGTACACATATAAATCTTTGATATAAGAAATTCAAAATCGTTAGTTAGTGGGGTAGTGTAAGGTAAAATGACTTTTTATGCCATTGTAAGAACTAAGAGGGTAGCCAAAATATAAATGAAAAAGTGGAAATGTTGAACAAAATATACAGTAAGAATTAGAGATTTACCTTAACAAATAGGTGCAAAATCGTATCAACTAGATTAAAAGTTGAAAGTTAAAATATGACATGCTATAGAAAGGGATGCAACAATAACTTATATAACTTAAGTTTAAGTTTCAACTAAATATGTATTATGCTAGAAGAAAAGGATGAACCATAAAAATTCTCATAAAAACCAAAATGTATGGCCATTAATATCATTGATAATAATTATCAGTGGATCTATTCTATTTTCTAAGTAATTACCTACCTACGTGATTGTGTAAAAATAATACAAGGTAACACTAGAATATATATTTGAATTACTCATCATTAAAGCATGACCTAAAGTGAAGAAAAATGTACAACTTATCATCCATATACTATTATGATATATAATTTATCATGACCACTTAATTCGGTCTATCATTTTTTTAAAAAAAACTAAAAGATCCCTAAGATCTACATATAATTTAGATTAATAGCATCACAAGAAATGGCCCACAACAAGACCTTCATAATTTAAGTTAATGTTTCAACTAAATGCACACTGAAAATACATGGAGGTAACATGGGAACGATATGAATGAAGAAACATATAGGTTAATAATTGATACGTTTATCACCAGTAGATAGAAACAACATCATATTTACTGTCTTAGAGAAACGAACAAAATTTTAAAAAACCCATGCAAATTAATATTAGTCATTTTAATTAGTTAGATGTATTAAACGATAACTTTTTAAGATTCTAAGCTTGCGAGAGCACAGATCGATGGATTAGCGTTTGTACAAACTTAAAGTCATCTATCTGGAAAAGCAATGATATTTCAACTAATTAATCTCCTGTTAATGCACAGAAAATGAGATAAATAACAAGCTTCTTTTAAAAAAGGAAATAGCAAGCTTGCTGAATGAAATAGTACCGAACGTGATGGGCCAAAGATTGCCAGTGGCCCATGTACAACACATCCAATTTTGTTTGAGGCCCAAGCCATATATAGAAACAACACAATATTGACCGGATAAGCACGTGTAGGCCCGCTTGTCAGAATTTCAGATCGGTGCCTGCCACGTTTGAAGTTGAACTTGTTCACGTCGAAGTGAGCCTCAGCGTAGCAAGGTGTGTGGCAGCCTGGCAGGGTCTGTGGAAGCTAGAATAGGAAGGGAATACGCATGCACAAGTCTGTGGAAGCTAGAAATGAAGGTCCAACCGGCCAAGAACTTGTTTTGTACAGCCGTGCTGCATCATCAAAAGTACAAAGACAGACAAGGCATGGGAACGATTCAATTCTGGTTTCCGAAACTAAAACACCCAAGCCAAACAGTAGTCATAAAGGATAGATTTCTTGGATGAGCGGAAAGCCAAAGCAAAAGACAGAACAGAACACAAGCGTACAAACCAAATTCCATGCTAGAGGACGAAACAGAGAGAGAAGAGGAGAGTGCACAGCAGACAGCAGGGAAGATGGCCACGCACGACGTTCCCTGCAACAGAGTGCCACGGCGAGCCACTCCTGGTGCGTAAGAGCGCTGCTTGCCTTGCCTGCTGAACCAGAGGGAGAAACTAACGGTGACGCACAGAGGAAGAAGGGAGGGAGAAAAAAAAAATCGACGCTCGACTATACTCCTGGAGACCGGACCCGAAGCACTGCTGGCCATTGGCCGGCCGCCCGCGAACAGGGGTGTAGAAGACACCGGTCTCCTGAGGAACACTGAAACTGAAGCCCAACGCAGGACGCGAGATCACCACGCAGAGAGAAGGGCTCGGGCACCTAGCAGAGCCTACCATGTCAACGCGCAGTGCAGTTTATATGCTTCATTTGTAAGCAAAAACGAGAAGAGGGCCTGGACCCCCATGTAGTCAAAGCGAGTTGGCAGCAAGTGGAGTACAGTTTAGAGGCAACAGCAAGCCCATGAGAACAATCACATTAGTTCAGCAGTACATGGAAGTAGCAGTGGTGAAGGCTGATGAGTTGTGGGCTGACTAGAACAGGTTCAGATTTACACCGGGAATAGAAACTTTCAGAGATGATGAGTAGCATTCTCTGATTAGGTGACAAATTCCAGGCTAGCAGTAGCATGCCTGAAACACAGTGGCTCAGCTTGGCAGTTGAAGCTAGCAGTAGCATGACGGCAATTTGGCCGGTGAACACCTGATGAGCACATACATGTATTAGAATGTTGCATAGATGATTGGTCAGTTGAAGGGCATGCGAAGTTCTGAACATAACAGTGAATCCTTGTAAGGAAATGAGCCCAGATACAGGTTGGCAGCAAAGCATCCCAACTCATCAGAGATTAGTGTCGGCCCATAAGTTTATTCAGTAATAGCAGCGTAGCAGGAATTCCTAACTAGCAGCAGATTCAGCATTCAGCAAGACCTGTTTGGTCATGTGACCTTTAAGAGGTTTTCTAGCTTTATAATATCTTGGGCAGGTAGTATATGAATTAGTGCAAGAAAAAGGGAGATGGTTTGCCTGGGGCTAGATGATCAGTTTAATGGGCAGCATACCGATGATGAACAGTGCAGAAGCAATTAGCATATGCCCCTTGGATGGTTCAGAGGTGACAGACAGCGGTTTGCAAGTAGTACTAGGCATAGCTAAATGCACATCAGCTTGCCATAGCTAGCAAAGAGCATGGCAAACAAATTCAGAAATAAATATAGCATCAGTATCAGAAATGTGCAGGAAAAGCAGGTGGTGATTCAGCCATTGCCGACTAGATTGTGATGCTGGAAGATTTGTTCAGCTGTTGATACCAAATACAGGGGCAGTGATGAGTAGTAAGGAGAATGGCACATGTATTCAGAACTGTGAAACGGGCAGCAGTAAAGCAGCCTGTGAGAACTTGAATATCTAGTAGTAGTGCACTTGGTGATCAACGAACTCCGGAACACTCCATGCAGTTTTCAAGCAGTAAGACTAGAGGTAAAGAAGCTAGTTGAAGTTGGTGCAGTTAGCATATCAACTACAAGATGAGCGATCACAGGGGCAATGACACTAGCTAGCGAACGTCCCGGCAGACACACATTCAAGAGGCAACGAAAGAGCTAGCAGGACAATATTAGAGCCGACGATAATGGCATGTAATTCAGTGGCTGTACATCACTACAAGCTGATATCTGTTGAGATGCACTTCATTTTTTTTTTGAGGGAATGTTAAGATGCATTTCATTGGTCTGTCACTTGCCATTGAATCTAACAATGTATCAACGTGTCCCGTATATAGCATGGTGATTAAGCTTATGTTATATCTATTGTCACTTGCAATCACATTAGCATCCGTCAAGTGTGCCAACACATTTGTAGTGAAGTTATGATCGGACTTCTTGACCGACGAGGCTAGGAGAATACTATTATCATCTCATCAACAGATAACATTTCTGTATTTTTGAGGTAGTAGACAATCTGCTGTTCCATGATCTTTATGCAAATATCACTTTCTGCTCTGTTCTGACTGAAGAATAGCTTCGTTATTTTCCGTCTTGCAAACTCAATCATATTGCATTGTGGGAATTTTTTGACAGGTGCTCTCTCTCTCTCTCTCTCTCTCTCTCTCTCATTGCTTCTCTGCTGCTAGAGTGGGCCTTCTGATTTCTGACTTCTGAGAATGACTAACTGCTGTTTCACAGAAGTATCACACATTACAGTATGTGTTTTGTATACCCAGTTATTGATTTACTGTTCATAAGAATTGCAGAACAAATCCTCAGCAGATTTTACTGCTACCATTTTCCATTTCAAGTAAACCGTGGCCCATTCTCGTTGATTCTGTTACTCAGCGTGTCATATTTTCTATTCACAGTTGTTTCAGGTTCATCCTTATTGATGAGAAGCAGGAAATTAAATGAGCATTGCCATTCAATCACATTTGTACTGGCATCATTCCATGATGGTCCTGCCCTGATGCTAGGAGTGAACAATTGATATTTTCAGTGTACTGAATCTCGTACGGGTAATAGCTCTGCTGGTACTGACACTAGATCTGATACTCATATTTACTCACTTGGATCTTGATTCTGAAATCAGAATTTACTAGAGTTCTCAATAATGGATGATGGTAGAGTATGTTATTAATATGGATGAAATACATACATTCCAAACTATAGATGATCCTGATTCTGAATGTACTGGATGTCCTTTTTCTTTCCCTTTCCGTGCTTGTTCATCAAGAGTGGTGTATTTTCACACAATTTTCAATAGGTTTATCATGGTACCACTTAAAGTATTTATAATTTAGTACCTACTTTTTACCAATATTGCGCTGCTATTGTTAGAAAACCCAGCTAACTACAGAACGTTGTAAGCCTGTAACAACATATACGCTGTAAGCCTGTAAATAGTAACTGAACCGAGGAAGCAACATATAATTTTGTTTTCTTTTGGTAAGAGGAATCAACATGAAGCCCAAGCCCCAGTGGAGCTTACCTTGAGGATCTGCTCTTTCAGGCAATCATTTATCCGAAAGGTGGATACTGCTTTTCGACAAGATTGGAATCTTTGCTTCAAGCGCTGGTCCAGTTCTGAAGTTGCAGAGCATAGGTTTATGGTGATCATGTTCTGTAGGCATGAAGATACTAGAGTAAGTGACCAAGCAACTAAAAAGAAAGGCTCCAGGTGGGTGAACATCTCTGCTGCTGATGGTCCTTGCATGGTGTTTGTTGCCACTGTTCCTGTGTCCGTTATGAAGCCAGGAGTACTAGGAATGTGCTGGGTCCAAAAACACTGGAGAATCAACCGTTTGCCTCACTTTGTTATCTTTGCTGTAATTAGACCCATGCTGGCATTCATTCTTACAGGCTTCAGTTCTCGGTAGGAAATATGTTGTCCAAGCTCTTTCTGCTAATATCAACTTAAGCTTTGCTGCTAGTGTGCTTGTTAGGAGAGTCAAGGGCCTATTGGGCCTTAGCCCATTAGGTTAATTAGTCGCTTGCTTACAGGCCAAGTAAATCCTCTCTATATAATGAGAGGAGATGTATCAACCTAAATCAAGCAAGAGATTAGAAGAAAACTCCTTCCCTCTTGCCGGCCGTGGGCGGAGCCCCGCGGCCGGCGTTCCCAGCGACCCTCAAATCCAAGCCACCGCCCCTGCTGTGAACAGTACTCGCGGTACTGTAGCACGCGGGTACTGTAGCAGCTGTCGTCGCTCCCCTCAGATCCCTCACCCTAGCCATCGTTCCTCGCGCCCTAACCACTGAGCTATATACATAACATTTGGTATCAGACATCTTAGGTTCGATCTCTTCGCTGCCCTCCACTACGTTGCCGCCGCCACCGGCGGCCTAATCTGTTATCTCCGTCATCTCCACGTCGGCCACGATGCAGGCTGTCTGGGCGGGGCTGGTCCAGCCGCCCCTTCCGCCGCTGCCTGCGACGCCGGTCGCGATGCCGGCGACCTGGACGGGGCTTGTCCAGCCGCCCCTCCCGCCGCTGCCTGCGACGCCGGTCGCGATGCCGGCGACCTGGGCGGAGCTTGTCCATGCCGCTCCTCCTGCCGCTGCCTGCGCCCACGATGCAGGCTGCCTGGGCGGGGTTTGTCCAGCCTGCGCCTCCACCGCCACCCCCAACGGCGCCGCTCTCCGAGGAGTCCCGGGAGGGGCTATTGAGCTCTCTCGCCGCAATGCAAGCCAGTGTCGCCGCCGTGCAATTCGATGTCGCCACGATACAGGTTGCCTGCGCGGGGCTTGTCCATCCGACCCTTCTACAGCTGCCTGCGCCCCCACTGCCACCGCCAACGGCGCCGATCCCGTCGTTTACCTGCAAGTTGTCTGCAGCGGCGCGTGACCTCCTAGCGCGCTAGCGGCTGCAGAGGATGCGCTCACCTATGCACGAGGCGACCTTCGGGACGGTTGACCTCAAAATAGGGGAGCGCGACTTCACCGGATCGGTCGACCTCAGCACGGGGGAGCACGACCTCGCTTGGTCGAACGGCCAGCGACCACGCCGATCCGCTGCCGTCTTCAAGCACGAGCATGCTGTTTTTTTCGCAGGCGGCGAACTCCACCTCTACGTCAGCGGCTGTTTGGCAGGCGCTTCCCTCCTCGTCTATCTCGACATTGACAGGAGCGCTTTACCTAGCGCCGCTGTTTTTCGTCACCGACCACCGCGAGGACGCCTCCGCTGATCGTTGTTGCGACCAATTCCTGGTGGTCTTTCATCCAAATGGCGTCCTTGGGATCCAGATGGCTGCACACGTGTCGCTCCAGCTCGCGATGGGTGTTCGCTTTTATCTTCAGGAGTCGAAAATAAAGAGTCGGAGTGCAATTCAGGTTAAGAATAATAATAAAATAAACCGAGATGTAAAAGGCTTATTTTTAGGGGTTAGGTTTGTGTTACGTCGAGTCGTTGTTAGGTCGCAGCTCGAGGACGAGCTGCATATCCAGGGGGGTGTAGTGTTAGGAGAATCAAGGGCCTATTGGGTCTTAGCCTATTAGGGTTAATTAGTCGCTTGCTTAGAGGCTAAGAAAATTCTCTCTATATAATGAGAGAAGATGTATCAATCTAAATCAAGCAATAGATTAGAAGGAAACCCCTTCCCTCTTGCCGGCCGTGGGCGGAGCCCCGCGGCCGGCGTTCCCAGCGACCCTCAAACCCAAGCCGCCGCCTGTGCTGTGAACAGTACCCGCGGTACTGTAGTACGCGGGTACTGTAGCAGCAGCCGCCGTCGCTCCCCTCAAATCTCTCACTCTAGCCCTCATTTCTCGCGCCCTAACCACTGAGCTATATACATAACAGTGTTGGAAGAAGACCAACATCATTTTGCAATCATTTTTCCATCTCTCAATCTCAAAATCATTTTTCATGCTTAAGGTGACATGTTATGTATCATACAGGAGGATGGAGATTGCTTTCTTGATTACAGGGCCTACTATATAAGATGCTTGAGCTGATTGGTTAAGCAACAAAAAAAGGACAAAGACCAGCACGTTATCTCTGAAATGATGCTCCAATAACCGCGAATCGGCAATGGTTTCAATGCCACCGTTGCTTTCAGGGAAAAAAAAGGACATACGTTTTTTTTTGTGTGTGGCAGCAGCATTTGTTGTAGTGTCCTTTTAAAACAGGAAGTTAGCAGAGCAATCAGGTTTGTGTTTTGGCTAAGACCGAGTTTATGCAGTTGGAGAAACCACAGATTCTTGACCTCTTTCTGTGTCCTCTGTTTCCTCATGTTACATCATGCATGCCCATGACCCATCAGTCGTCCTAAGATTGTTAGCATTAGTTTAGAGAAAATTGACTGCCTAACTACCTAGTTCCTCTTGAAAGCGACCCATCCCAACTTACATCTTTTATATTATCGGTTTTGGGAAATGACACCATGAAAGTTACCGGTTAGTGCTTACAAACTAGTTTTACAAGTTACATCTTTGTCTATATTCTCAAGGACTTGATGATAAAGGCATCAGATAAGTGTTGCAGCTTAGGCATGGCAACATGATTATTAGTACCCTCTCTTTCATGTCACTTTCACAACAGCCTGGAGTGTAGGTCTTCTGCATTGATTTGGGCTTGTGTGGTTGGCCATGTGAAAAGATAAAAAAACAAAAAAAAAGAGTTGAAAAGGAATAAACTGCTGATTCGTGTACAAAGCTGGATCACCTGAAAATAGGATCACAATCGTGAGTACAGAAGGGGGGGGGGGGGGGGGGGATTTTCCATACAGTGACACATTTTGGAAAATAAAAATATTACTTTTATGATATGTGTGAACAGGATTTATAAAAAGATACATGGTCCACGATGTCTGTGGACCCCAATAAACTATATGGGATTTGGAAAGAAAAGGTGCACCAATGTGTTAAAAAAATTATAACCACTAGCCCACTACAAAGTACAAACAAGGTCAGCTGAAATATTTTACATTATGAGCCTTCTACATAATTAAGGCAGACTAGAAACATTTTGTGCAATCCAGCATCTTGAAAACATTCAAATATATGTAAGGCTGATTACAACCATTCATTCAAACTATCTTACGCTGAGCCTGTTCGTTTGGCTTTTCAGCCGGCTTAAATCCAGCCAAAACAGTGTTTTTCTCTTATAAGAAATCAGCCAGCAGTGTATAATCCTGTCAGAACAGTGCATAATCCTATCAAACGAACAGACCAGCTATCATCCTGAATTAAATATACATGCACATCAGTTATCTTCACAAAATACAACAATACAAAACCGTAAAGGCCATTCATGGACCTTAGGGACTAGCTAGCCTAGGACAAGCATCCATGGGGTATACTTTTAAGGAAAAGAAAAGGAGAGTCCTTTCACTAGATTTTTGGATGGAAATGGATACTTCCAATGCACAAAAGCACATAATTAATGCCTCAATGGTACAAGATAAGCCTGATTAACATAACTATCATTGCACTAATCAGTGGTCCAGCCAAACATGAAACGCTTTGCCCCAATATGAGGTGGTCCTGTCCCAAACCCAACAGCTCCACGCACCTACTACAGGGTATAGCATAATTGCTGGTGGTGTATCAGATTTCAGTATAGTGGCCGGAGTCAATCAGATGACGGAGTATCAGATCTGATCTGCTGGATGCATGCCCGGACCTAATCCTCCACAGGTTTCAATGGTGGCGGCATTGATTATTAGCGTATATATAGAACATTTGTCATCCCTTCCACATATATTATAAGACTGGCCCATTTTTATTGTTTTGAAGGCTTCATATGTTCATCACTTAGTGATGTCCTTCTCTACCCATCGAATCGCTCATTCAACTGAAAAAATAAGTTATAAGTGAACCACCTTATTTCCTTTGTTGATTTAACTACTTCTATCTCCGAGTATTCCAAATGTTCAGATGAATGTCCTGATTATGAAAAAAGATAAACAGAAATGGAACTTTTTTAACAGGGGGTAAAAACTTTTTTGCTTTGTTATTTTTTTGTGCGAAACAGATGCAGACACCTACATACATGTACATGCACACCTCCATAAGCACTTTTGAAAAAAAAAACAGGCCCACATATCAAATCACCAACTAATGAAAGAATAACACTGTTAAATCTTAGGGCAATTCTACGGTACATATTTTACTTGCTAGAAGGTAATACTTTGAATAAATCTGAGCCCTTGAATTTTTAAATTGTTAAGAATAATTAATTAATGGACATAGGAAAATGGAAAAAAATCATTGTCAATTCCCCCAATCATGGTGACCACATAAAGGAGAGACAGGCGGCTTGCCTCCTTCCTTTTCTATGAACATAAAAAAATTAAGGAAATATTCATTGATAATATGTTTAAATTGTCAAGACCTTTTACGTTAATCTTAACATGACAATTTCAAATTTATTTAAATGATAATCTGAATTAAAATTTAAAACTAGCCAATTTATATTCATATATGATATGTTCGTATTTGTATTCGAAGTCAAACTATAATAAGGATAAGTAATGTTTTTCGAGTTTGATTTCATGCATATTTGTATTCCGTAGTCTATCTTGAGAGCAATTTTCTAATATGATAAATATATAATAGAAAACATTTATTTGGTATTTTAGAGAGCATATATAGACATGCTAACATGTTTTGTATATATAGCATCACACATGTACGTTGAAAATCACCTGTGTCACGCAATACGGCACCACGGTACATCTAAGCACATTTGTGTACCAGTAATTGCGTATATGTGTGTAAATCAAGTATATCAATTCAAAATCATATGGTAATCATAATATATATCAAGTATAAAATTGCCAAATAAAAAAGAAATATCATATCTACTAGATCACACATGCATCAATTAAATCTAGAAAAAATGTTTTTATATCTAAAACTTTCCTTGTTTATCTTACTTTATAAAATAAAAATTAAACAAATATATATTTCACATATTACCTCCTATGAGGTAATAGGTGATCATAATCGTTCGATCAAAATAAATGAACGGCTCATAGTTATTTGTATGTACCATAGCAAAACCCCAAACCTTATAATAAATCCATAAAAATATGAGCCATGGAATAAATATAGAAAAATATGAGCATTTGCATGGAGTTGGATACATAACTAGATGGACATATTCGACAACAAGATACATAACCAGGTGAACTAAACTCAATGTGCTTTTGCTTTCATTATTATGCAGAATGCCTAAAATTAATTTGTAAATTTATAGTTTGGAAGGACAAGCAATTGAGAAATAGTAACAAAAAATTAGCAGATGTTAATCTTAACTATCAGGATTTTCAGTGACCTTTTTACCAGTTGAGCAATATGATTACAGACTTTGAAGTAACATGCATGAAAACCATTATGCAAACCACCATTTAACATCAATGAGTACACACTTGCACCTAACCTGACCACTCTTATCTGTCATGACACGTGTTCTGTCTTAAAATAGGGACCTCTCTAGGACTGTTACTGTCAAATTAAAGAAGACAATTGCTACATCACAACTCAATTGCATATTGGAATGAAACCATTATTGTTTTAAGTGAACTTGTAAAATAGAAATAACATATTTTCTGCAAGAAGTTATTTTGAAGAATGATAATTCCAACATCATGGACCTTGTGGTATTTCCTTAGCAGTTAAGCAACCAGGAAACTTTTTTTGACCAATCAAATCTAGCTATACACGTGGAATTATTGTGGGACCCTCAACTTTGTCCAGTTCCCATATGATCCAAAAATTGCTGTGTGTTTGTGTCACTGGGTGTAGCTTAGCTGTGGGCCCCTACCAAGTGGAGTGTCTGAGTACTAAATAGTGACCATGTCATTTTCTTGCATTCATATCTATAGCTGTTTCATGCAGAAAGAATACTACAAAAGATCCTCTCAAGTTCTAGAGAGAGACTGGGACTCTGAGGGGATAAGCATTTGGATTTTGGAGATGCTGTCATCAGATCACAAGGAGACAGCCTCTCCTGCTAGGTGGGCCTACCCAAGCTTGTCCTGCCAGCTAGGGGAACACCGGTGAGATGGTTCTGGTAATATTCTCTGGAGCTTTTGGTAGTACCCATCTTTCCTGTTATACTTTTTATTTGAGATGTTCAGGTAATATTTAATGGAAATAGTGAGTATCCGTACATACAAAGATTAGGATGAAGGCAACACATGGAGAGATCAAAGTACAAATTTGTTATAAGGAAAGAAAAAAACATAATACTAGCATTTCCTTTTGTTTAGGAAGAGGCTCAGCAAGCCAAAAGATTTACATCTTATCAACTTATTTATGTTAAAAAACCTGTCATGTTTGAAAAGCACAATATGGAATTATGGAATTAAATTTAGGGATGCAGAACTTACAAAATTCAATTTGTCTACTGTCATGAACAGTTAATCACAACAGAGAATCTTGCCTGCATGTCTTCTCTGACTGTGTGTGTGTTTAATTTGTTGAGACAGTGTTACCACTGTAGGCAGAGAGAGAGCAAAGGGGACCAATGGCACTGTCCACCAGGCCAAATCAGTGGTCAAAAGTTTCATACACTTGGATCAGAAAAGAGGGCCAGATTTGAGACACATACACACCACTCTTTCGAATAGGAGTAAGATTCTGGCCATGCCATGGTGTCGCACACCATGCGGCCTGTTTGTTTGGCAGGATTATGCACTGTTTCGGCAGAATTATTCACTGCTGACTGATTTTTTGTGAGAGAAAAACACTGTTTTGATTGAATTTAAGCTGGCTGAAAAGCCAAGCGAATGATGATTGGCAACCAAAAAATTATTGAAGCTTTTTCCTGTCCTTCTCTGCTCCTGGTGATGCTGCCCACAGCATCTTGCAGATAGACGCCCACTAGACAAGCCTTGCTTTTCTTTCACCGTTTTGGCATTCAGAAAAGGAGAGCCTTATGCCCTTTTATCTAAATCATATTTGTTCAGGACTCAGGAGAGGAGAGTAGTAGTAGGAACAGAACAGCCACAGGGGAGAAAAAGCTAGGAATTTTCAGGGTACAAGCAGTTTGGCCATCTTGAACTTTTTCATGATACCTCATCAGGACAAGAAGGAAAGACATGGCAGGCAGGGGTGAGCAAGCAAGCAAGGAGGAGCAGGTGGGTTGGTAAAGCTGTAAAGCTTTGCACTTTGCATTGCCACCAGTACTACATGGGCAGGGCAGGACAGGGCAGCCACCATTTTGCACTCAATCATCAGATTCAGAGGTGGGAGATCGATCTCCAAAGTGGTTGCCGATGCACTCATCATCAGATTCAGAACTCAGGTAGTAGGGGTAAAAGATGAGTGAAAAAGGATGAGGGTAGTGTCAGATGATGGTAACATTGCTCTCAAGATCTGTCCTGTTGAACTCAACATGAGCTGCCTACCTGAGCTGACCCATCTGCAGTGACATTTTTGCTCCATGAGTGTCCTCCTAGTACTGTAGTACAATTGAAACCGTAGTGCTGCAAATAATTTCCATTCCAGAATGCCAAAAATGAACATTGATTGGTTTCTGTCAAGAGCATAAACATACTACTACGGTAGTATTACCGTGTGCCGCTTCTCTGTTTCTCATCATCATCATCATCATAATCATAAGAAGAACCTCGATTCACATAGCAGTAGCTTTCTGTTTGTCACTAAATTACCATACACTAATCACTGAAAGCATTTGCAGTGCAGCTAGCGAGGACGGACAAACAAGACGACCGACCAAGAAAGAAGAAGCGCAAGAAGAAGAAAAAAAAAGACTAACAAGTAAGCCTAGTGGCAATGGCAAGAACCTTCTAGGCTAGGATTGCCATGCCAAGAACCAAGAGCCAAGAAAGGTAGGTAGCTAGGCGGGGCGGACGCGCTTGTGTCCGGCAGCGGCGGTGGCGGTGCCGGAGGAGTCGGCGTCGGAGGAGGCGTCGATGGTGCGGGCGAAGGAGGCGGAGAGGTCGGCGTAGAGACCGACGACGCGGCGGATGTTGTTGTTGAGCTCCCGGATGAGGCCGACGTTGCGGGTGAGGTTGTGGGGCGCCCGGGACTCGTGGTTCTGGTTGATCTCGCTGATGAGCATCCGGTTCTGGTCCAGCAGGCTCTGCACCTGCACGAAGCTCTTGTGGAACGTCTGGATCAGCTTCCCGTCCGCCGCCACCGCCTGAGCCTGACCCACGCCGCCGCCGTTCGCCATGGCGCCGCCGGAGAAGCTGTCCCCTTCCATGCCTCTCCTTCTGCTTGCTCTGCTCTCTCCTCACCAACTGGTGCTAGTCGTACACCACAGCACACACCCCACGGCAGCAGCAGAAACCAGCAGGCTGTGATGGTCCTGGACTGAACATACACAAAACAAACCGAATCAAATGAATTGATTTAGCTGGGGCCGGCCGGAAAGATTTGAACTTGAGGGTTTTTATTATGGCGGGATTGGTTTGTTTAATCTGTGTACTAGAAGAAGCAAATAAAGGCTCATCAAGGCCATCCATCACGGTAGTGCGTGCGAGGATTCAACTGGTACATACAGTACAAATGTACAATAGTATCCTAGTAGCAGAGAGAGAGAGAGAGAGGTAAAAAAGAACAAAGAAGCATCAAATCCAGAGCAGGAAACGCCATGATGGTGGTGGTGAAATCTAGCAAACTGGACTCGGTGAAACAAACAAACAAACAGAGAGGCTTTCATGAGGGTTCACCTGGCTAGTAGGAATTAATATCTGAGTAGTCAATCCTTCCTTCCTAGTATGAAGAAAGAAAGAAAGAAAAATCCAAGCAAGTATCAGGGACAACTAGAAGAGAGTGTGGCGTGATTGGATTTGGAGCAGCTGGGAGAAAGAAACTTGGAAGATGCTGACAAGCAATTTGGTTGAACAAGTTAAATAGGAGGAGGTGAGAGGAGGAAAGGGAAAGCAACATGAAAAGGATGGCAGGCAGGCAGGCAGGGCAGGGCAGGATTCTATAGGGCCGGCTCACCACCCACAAATGTTATCCCTGCAGAAACCTTTGGAATTAACAAGGGCAAAGGGGGGGCGGATGCCGAGGATGATAGAGAGGGGATGGAATCTATCGGGAAGTGTTCGGGGGGCAGAGTCTAGTCTAGCACGGGATGGGATGGGATGAGGGGCTAGCTAGCTAGCCTGCCTGACCCTGCCTGTCTCACTGCTGAGCCTGACCTGTGTGAAATCATGGCACGTGGCCCACACTTCTAATTCTCTCTCCGTCTCCCTGCGGTAGCACAAACACATGCTTCTAACACACACACACACAAGTGGTTGGTTATTACTTCAACCATCCTCGATACTCTACTAAATATATATGTAATAGTATAAGAGCTGGCTAACAAACTAATAGATTATTTGTACCATTACCAATACCTAATTTTTCTAGGTAATTACTTAAATCACGCGTCCTCTCCTTAGATGTAGATAGTGGCGGATCCAAAACAAAATTTAAGGGGTTGATTTTTTTTTCTTTCTCTAATCTCTCTATTTTTTATCTTTTCTTTCCTTTTTCACCATCATTCTTTCATAACAAGATTGAAAGGAGGGCTAATCACTTCTTCTTCCTCTAATCTCTCTATTTTTTCTTCCCCATTTAACTTTTTTATATTTCCATTGATACACCAGCTATATGAGGGCTCGAGCCCCACTAGCCCACTCCCCTCTTAGATCCGCCCCTGGATGAAGGAGATGCTGAGGTTAGGGATTGGTTGTGGCAAGGTGATGTTTTCATCACCTAGAAGAGAGGGAGGGGAGCACAAAAGAGGAGCACCTAGACACCAAGGTCCTTGGTGGTCGTCGACGAAGGGAGGAGATGAGAGTCGTCGAAGTATCGGCCACCAGCGGGGAGAGGAGACACGATCTAATGGAAAGGAATGACCATCGGCGGAGGGAAGGAGGAAGTGAGATCCCATCGGAGGAGGAATGACGGTTGTGGTCAAAGGAGAAACCGTATTTCCAAAAAGGTGTTTGGTGTGGTTGCATGAGGAGATGATAAAATAGAATATGTTTGGTTACCAATATGAGCGGATACCTTGTCTAGCATATCTCCATATGAGACTAATGTGTGGGTCCATTGGCCTCAACTTGCATCCACCGAGCCAAGCTCGGGAGTGAAGCTCAACTTAAGCGTAGCCCGCCAGCCTACATCCACTCAACCAATTATATTCACTCATGCAAAGACCGTAGCACATGCAACCGGTTAAACACATTGCCTAAATATCTCTATGGGTGTGATTGTTTCCCTAGCCCATGGCCTTGGCTTGGCCCAGTTGTTGTAAATCATCTTGTTTGTTTATTTAGACACCTTCATGGCCTAGCTAGCACAAAACTTAAGGTATGCACGGGCCGGGCTCCAGATGAATGAAAATGAGGCTTTGCTTTCTGCTAGCCCTAGGTGGCTTAGGTGTCTATTGGCAATAGTTAATATCAATCATAAACCATCAACATAGCCTACATATATACTTACTTCCCTCACCAAACATAGATATAGGTCTTAAACTATTGAATTCCACAAGTTTTAGAGAATATATGAATGTAGAAGGATTTATTCAGAAACCAGGCAAAGTGGACCTATCCGTCAATTCATCGGAGCAAATCTCAACCATTTGTGACAAAAATGACTTGAAGGACCCCTAATTCACCATAGAAGACAAATCATCGCAACCCCAATCGATCCACCACATGGGCAGGTTGGTTGGCCCCACCTATAAGCCAATCGGCTTATGGGTTTTGCGAGTTGGCCCATCCTTCGTATGACAATTTCCCACTGCCTCTAAGATTCAATCTATGTCATTTCTCAAGATCGGTTTGTAATGATGGTCAAAGTGCAATCAAGCCCTATTGTGGTTTTTGCTGTTGATGGCCGCTAAATTCAAGAACTAATGAGATCTATCAAGTTGACAAGCGGGTAATGATCAAAAGAGGAAGATATAGAGAAGGTGGAGGTACCCCAATTCTTATGGTGGCTGACCAACTCATAGAGATTTAATTTCATTTATATTTCGAATATTGAGTTTAGGAAAGCCGTACTATTAAGGGGGGTTCTAGAACTGTGTAGCCAAATGTTGAATCACATGCTCAACTCTTAACCATGACATACACTTAGCTAGCTCAGGTTGTGTAGTTCAAATCTCAAATCAAGCAGAGCAACCTAGCTAGGGCGGCAGTGCTGCCCTTGAAGGCCGACACTCCCGCCCTTCAAATCCATCGAGTTTTTCAAAGTATAAATACCCGTTGGAAAGGTCTCCACCTCACCAAACACATACCTCTTCGTCTTCCTCGGATTCCGACCGTTGCAAAATAGACCAAGCTCTCTCTCACACTCTCCATTATTGCTCCTTCACCCTCCAAGCAATCCCACCATTCCAACCAACAGAAAAGGCAGTAAAACACTCCTAGAGAGCGGATCTACTACTTCCCAATGTCTAAGAGCAAGTAGTTCACGTTTGGCCGACAGTTCTAGGGTTTGTTACACTTGGAGCTTGCTCCTAGCCAGCTAGGCGTCGCCCTAGAGCTTGCCTCACTCTTGTGGCAGCCTAAGGAGGTTTGTAAGACTCATGTGAAGCTAAGAAGTTACCCCTCCTCTCAAGGATTTAGTTCCTTGACTTGAGACCGAGGAGGAGTTGCAAAGCTCCTTGCCTTTGTGGCACCTCAACAACGTGGACGTAGGCAAGCCTTGGTGGCGAGCTGAACCGCGGGTTAAATACTTGTATCTTGTGTGTTGGTCACTAGCTTTCCATTCTTCCATTCATCTTGTGCTAGGGTTCATAGTTTCGATTTGAGCAAGAGATACTTTTCTCTGCTAACCAGTCTTCGAATTGGTTCTAGATCTGAAATTGTGATAGTATACTCCTGCTGGTATCTAGTTTATCACTACAAAAGCTCATTTCGATCTGTTCATTTTCAAGAGGCCGGCAGTGCCGCCCTGTGATTTAATTACAGTTTGAGCTGAATTTTTACAGGCCTATTCACCCCTAGGCTTATTAACCTTCCAGAGTCCTACAGATGGCTTATATTTGATGTTGCCATGGATTTGTAGACCCATAGGACTCCTAGTGGTCCTATAAAAGGCGCCCCATACCACCTCTAGAGGGCATTTCATTCCATCTATGTCCTTTGAGAGCAAGATCACATTCAAGAAAAGAACAATGCTCCACACGAGGATTTATCCTTTGTAAATAGAAAATAGTAAGATAGACAGTGAGGGAAGAGTTTGGAGGAAATTTTGGCCTATCGGTGCTCTCTCTATGTCTTGTACCTTGGTGGATCCAATTTCTACTTGAGGTTGCTTCTGAGACATCTCTGGTAATGAATTCTTTATTCAAGTTAGTTCCCTGATTATATTATTCACCAGGATCGCGACTTTTTTTAGTGTTTATTCTTTTCTTAGGCGGAGTAAAGTAGTAATTATAGTGTAAGCATGGTGCTTAGGCTCCAGTTACTCGTGGATGGACCTTGTATTCTAGATCAGTGGTAGATTGTGAGGGTGATAGTCTTGTTGAGTGCTTTGTAGTCCACCCCCTATCTGTAGGCTAAGTAGGTCCCAGTTACTACAGAATAGCATATTTCTGTTGTGTTTTCCCAAGTAATATCCTCAATTGAAAACTAAAATACATAACTTATCCAAGTTAGAAATAAAGAACCTTGGTAGTCCTCCTATGCTCCTGTTATCCTTAACCTTGTTACCATTTCTAGTTAAGTTAGACTACAGTTAGTCTCTCACATTTTCTTTTAGATACGATACTTGGAATACTCTAGGTGAAAGCTAAAATGGTATCTGTGCGCTTGTGGATTTTTTAACCATTCAAGTGTAGAATGGTGTTGCCTCCAACTCTACTACGTCACACACTGCCCCTTCTCGCACGACACCAGTGTTGTGGCATCGCCCTTCACCATGCCTTCGACTTCCTCCTCACTAGTTCCTCGTCATCCCGGACATTATCCATGGCCAATGAGGAACTCCAGTGCGCAAGCATGATAGAAAGTGTCGTTGCAAGGGATCGACCCTGTTCGGCTGATCATTTCTGCGGCTGATAAGCTGATTTTAACTATTTTTGGTTATTTTGTTTTGAGAAAAAATATTGTACCATGATTGATAAGCCAAACGAACAAGATGGGAGAATGCACTCTTAGCTTACGGCATGCGAAAGCAGCAGTATCCTTGCCATAGCTTATTTTGGTCCAGTGAAACAAATACGTGACGTGGCACCATGGGAGCCATGCTCGTGCTGGCTTCGCCAAGGCCAGCTGTCCAGGCTAACAAACACCTGAGTTGCACCATGAAGATCGAGGACAGGCCCGGGGGTTTTGTAAGGGGAAAGAGGTTCCCCGGCCCCAAAGAGATGGCCCTCCCTATGTTGCTTTCTGCCCACATTTGCATGCAGCAAAACTTGGATGTTAACTACTAATGACCCCATAATCCATCCCTCCATGCAGAGGCAGGTTCCCTTTTGTGTGTTTGTGGGAGAAGATGCCAAGAACCGGAGCTGAAGCAGTGGCCCCATAAACAATTGGCGTTTTGTCCCTGCGACGGCACCAAAAGAGTGGTTTCGTTCCTCGGTCGGACACCGGCCCATTATAATATGTTTGGCTCTCTTGGCTGCACAATGTGGCAATACATACTCCATCAGTCTCTAAAAAAACTGTCGCTGGCACTTATCAAAAATATCTTTGACTAAATATATATTAAAAAATATTAATATTTATATTATATAATTAGTATTATTAGAAAGCTCTTTCAATCTAGTTTTTTCATAAATTTATTTGAAGATAAATATTGTATATATTTTCTATAAATCAAGTCAAATTTGTGGTACGGACACCAACTACAATATTTTTTTAAACGATATTTAATAAATTTGTGGCTTTCTACTTTCTTTGTCGTCCTAAAGTACTTGGCAGTTGGCACTCTTGTTGCTTCTCAGTGTACATTTCTCTCCTCTCGATACATCTTTTTTCTTCTTCTTTATGTAATGCATTTCTCTTTTATTGCTCTTCTTGTTTTTTTTTCCTACACGCCATCTTTTCACTATTTCTTAATTCCTGAAATCAAACCTACAGCGACTATATATACAGGAGTACTCCAGCAATTAATTAGCATTCAGATATTATAAAGGACTGAAAACTCACGGCAGGGGGGTGACCACTCGTGTGATGTCTGTAGCTGGATGGGGATGTGCAGTGCAGGTAGACAAGCGTGCACAGTGGCAACAGTTGCCCACAGTGGCCATCCCAGACACGAAGCACATGTATTATCACCGTATACTCATATAATATTATATATAGTATATAATAATATAATGAGTACTACTACAATAATCAGCAGCCCGGCCCATGCCATGAGGATCAACATCTGCCGCCGTGTTGTTCCATTCCATTCCATCTGCGCTAGCTGCGGTGTTGGTCGGTCACCGGCCACACCACACCACATGGTGGCCACCTGCAGCTGCACAGTCGGACAGCCCATCCAGAACACATTTTTTTTTTCATACATGCCCAACATGTCTTATCTCAGCGGTCCATTTTGCACATTGAGATATGTGCCAACAAAAATAATATTATTTTACATTAGAATGAGTGTACAACACGGATCTCAGAACAATAGCACGAATCTTGAAACATATTTGAATGGTTGGGATAAGACATGCTGAGCATGTACATGCCACAATAGGATTCTGGCCCATTGGGCTTCTGCTTCTATCAGCAAAGGCCGCCCACCCCCTTCTGTCGCCCTTCTTCTTTGTTGATGCTATTTTTGTTATTTTGTTTTGAGAGAAAAACACTATTTTAATGATTAATAAACCTGCTGATAAACCAAATGAACAGGTCGTAAGTAAGGCACAAAGAGGAATGCCCTTTGTCTATACATATCTGGTGCAGTAGGACCCAATAGATAGAATTGGTCGCTTTATGATGCTCTACTTCGTCTATTTTATCTTTTTTATCTTAATATTGTTATTTGCTAAATTTATGCTTCTAGTGACTTTATTCTATTACAAATCGATTGCCTCTATTTTAACTCTATCTTAGAGCGCGTTTGGTGCCAATCCTTGCGGCTCCGGCTCCTCGAGCTACAGGGTGGAAGGTGGGCCATGGACTACATACCCTGTAGATCTGGCCCAAAGTGTAACATCCCTCGGTATTCAGGCGTGGACTCTACTGGGCTGGCCTACGTGCTTCTGCTATCGAATCCCGGTTGAGCCTCCTCATGAAACGAAGTCCAAGGGACGTCCGCATCTTTGCAGCAACAGAGCAGCCGCCGGCCGACCGACCAAACGTCAGATCAGAGGCAGGCAAGGCTAGCAACACACAACTTGTATTTTGATCTTGATATCCTTTCTTATTTACTCTCATTCTATCATGTTTTTCTCTCTCTCTGTATCAAGTGGTTAGGCCCTAAACTGCTAAAGTGCTACCAAGAGAATCATACTCATCTATTTTATGAACTTATGTTCTTTTCTCCTTAATTGCATTTTGTAATTCATATATACTTATGTACTGACATGTTAAATTTAGAGAGGTTAAAAAAATTAGACAACGGACCACCATAGCCACATATCCTAGCTAGCTGCGCCACTAGGCTCCCATCATGTTACTAGCCAGCAACTGCAAATGAAAAGGAGCTGCCGGAGCTGCGTTGCTGAGGCTCCGTTCAGCTTCGCCAAACGGGCCCTTAGTCTACTTCTGTAGATGCCTCATCACAATTAGACTCTGCCTACATCAGCACTGGAGGAGTTTTCCCCCACAGGCAGATTGCACCACGGGATGAGACCAACATCATGGTTAGTGGACAATGCCGGGAAGGTGCATGTCCAGGAGCAGGAGGTGCACGGCGAAGAGGGGCTTGAGGTGTGGTTCTAGAGGAGAAGGATGTCACCCCTGCTGTGGTGCCCAGCCAGTCTGAGCAAGACTTCAATGCGCAATCCAATCCCAGGTTGTTCCACCCCTGCTGTGGAGTCTATATGCTGTTTTTTAAAGCAGTATGTGTTTTCGGTGATATATCTCAAAATATAGACGTCCAAAGTTTGTGAAATTTTTGTCGGTACAACTAGACTTTTGTATCTTTCATATAGCTACATGAACCAAGCAAGCCCTAAAAGCATGAGCATACTCCACACGTGATAAATTGACGCACATACGTACATATACATAGAGTGATCATAGTTTTAAATAGCAGGATATTTACCAGTATATCTTTAAAACCGCTAATAGCAGAGCTATATCGAACTATATATAGTGGTATATAGCGACTAAATTTTATATGAACTCAAACAACGATATCCTGTATAGCAGGAGATTTAAAAGATTGAGTGATGCGTCAACCATAGTAGCCGTATCTGGTGGCGGTGCCCATCATCTCCAAGCAGCGCGTGAGGTCGTGCACCAGCCCCCAGCAGCATCTGCTGGCCACGGCCTCCGGGCGCCCGCGGCCCTCGCCGGCGCCGCTGCGGCACTGGTCCACCGCCGGCACCAGGCACCGCGGGTGCAGCTCCACGGTGCACGTCGGGCAGCGGTACCGCCACGCGCCCAGGGCCCGCCCGCACGCGTCGCACCCCGACGCCTGCTTCTGCTTGCCGTCGCCGCCCTGCTTCGTCGCCGGCACCGGCGGCGGCGGCGACGCGACGCGGACGAGCCACGCCTCGTGTCCGCCGGGGTGCGCGGGGCCGCTCGCCGGCCCACGCATCCGCGCGCACAGCGGGTGCACGGCGACCCCGCACGATGCGCACGCGTAGCACGCGCCCTTCACGCCCTCGCCGCACACCTCGCACGCCTCGCCGTCGGCGGCCTGGCGCCGCCTCATCAGCCTGTGCCACGGGTGCACAGCGGACTTGAGCGTCCTCGGGGAGCGACGCGCGCACGCCTCGTGGATCGTGAAGCCGCAGCCCGGGTGCGCGCACCGGTACCGCAGCCCGGCGCCGGCAACCAGGCAGCCGCCGCAGGTAAACTCGCCGTCGTCGTCGCCGGCTGCGGCGAGCAGCCGGTGTGCCGGGTCGTGCGCGAAGTAGGCTACGGACTTCGTCGTCCCGCACATCCTCGCAGTGGCAGTGGCAGCTGCGGCCTGCGGGTCTCTGGTTTGGCTACTGCAGAATCCTCATGCCTGTCAGCCTCTATATATAACCTTACTTATAAGGAAAAAGTTCATATTACTTCCTCCAAGTTTAGCATATATCTAAATAACCTCATAAACTAACATTTTATTTAATATATTTACTCCCTCCAACTAAAACAGCGATTTTTTTTTTGTTTCTCTATGTACAAATTATATTTTAGTTCAAATTTTGTGAGGTGATAGACGACATTGTATTTTGACATGGAAAAATGCATTGTAAAGTTTTCATCATTATTTCTGAACGACCGAGAACGACGACCAGAGGGGGGGTGAATGGGAGCCTCAAATTTCTCTCGAAATATTCGGGCCACTCTTCCCAAAGACACAAACCCAATTGTTGGGTGCTCAATCTCCTCCGAGCAACGCGAGCGGAGACTTAGACGAAAACGAGCAAAAGAAAGCTCACCAGCAGTGGAGAAAAACTCACTGAAAACCCCCAAGAGGAGTTCTCAACCCCTATGAGAGATAGACAAGAATTCCAAGCAAAACAGCCAGAAAAACAGGCGACGGACGCTGAACAGCAGGGCGACGGACGCTACAGGGCAGGGCGTCGGACGCTGGCGACGGACGCTTAGGCGAGCATCCGTCGGCCTTCCAAAGAGCATTGCAGAAGAGAAGTAGAAGGCTGGTCGTCGGACGCTGGGCGACGGACGCTTGGGTGAGCGTCCGTTGGCGTCGGACAGAGCGTCCGATGCTCCCGAGCAGAACGCAGAAAACGCGGAAAAAGATTTTCTCTCCACCAAATCTTTCCAAATCTTGACCAAATGTTCTCCTATAGCAACCCAACTTGGTAGGCATGTTTCTAGGGCTATGGAAGAGCTATCCCGAAGAAATCATCGCTCAATTTGGTGATAATTAAAAGGAAACGAGGATTTGGGGAAAAAGGGCAAGACCGAAGAACACCGCAAAAAAACACCCGATCTACGCACTCGTGAGGTTTGAGGGAAATTCCTTCGGTGCAAAGATACTCCTCACGATTACGAACAACTTGGTTCAAACGGATTTGCAAGAGCTACTCCCTACAAAGAGAAATCATCTCGGGAAAAAGAGGAAACAAAAGCAAAACACGAAGAACACAAGCAAAACGGGGACACAATCACGAAATCGAAGCCACCATGGCTTACGGAGGTTACGACCTCCGATTCCTCATGACAAACTCAAGTTCTTACAAAGGTTGGTGGAAGCAACCTAGAGATCTCATGAACTAGAGAGAGGGTAGAGAGAGAGTTGGGGCAAAATGATTAGGGTTCGAGAGATGGGATGAGGATACCTCTTCATCCCCTATTTAACAGGGCTTTGGCTATTTCCCAAAGACCCCCTAGATACATGAGTGAACTACCTAGTCTAAGCATTGCAGTCCAAGCTCCGGAAAATATCTTCCTCGATTTGAATGGACGGCCCCGCTTACTGCCAGGAGTTGCCGTCGCCTCGACGCAACCTCCAGGATTCCGCCACGTGCCATCCCCGCTTTCTCGGAAGCTCCGCCTAGGTTTTGAGGCTCAAATCCAGGAAACCGTCCTCCGATGGTTTTGAGGCCCAAACCACCAAAGCGCTCGACTCGTGCCGCCTCGTCCTCGCCCGGCCCAGCTTCGAGTCCCTTGAGCCTCCTGCTCGACTCGCTCGCTGACCGTCTTGACTTGGCCAACACGGTCTACCTCCATGTCTTGTCGCGTTCGCCGGTGCCAAGTACTAGCCACCACAGCTAGTCTGCCGGCGTCCATGGTCCCTCAGTCCGAGCCCCGCTTCCGCCCTTCACCGCTCTCAGTCCATCGGCACGGCAAGCCCCTACTCGACCTTCTCCACGTCATTGACCACTGTCACTAGGCATAGTACCTGCACACCACAAGCCGATAGAAAGGCACACATTTGCTTTCGCAAAGATTAGTAGTAAGTCACTCAAACTTAAACGTTAAAGTGTTGGACAATCACTCATCACAAAACTGAACATACATGAGTACTTATCCACCATGTGTTCGCATGTTCTATATGATATTGTATCTCTAGTGTTAATTTGTTATAGCTATCAAAACAGTAGCACAAAGTTAAGATATATTTTTTCTAACATAAATTATGATGTTCTCTATCATATCACAAAAGTTGATATTAAGCCTCAATTAATAGCTGGAAAAATAAAAATAAAAATAAAAATAAAAAATCATATTAAGGGGTGAACTAGACTAACTGAAATAGTTGGAGGGAAGTTTAGGGGTAATATGGTTATGTGCCAAATTTGAGGGGGGTAATTTGAACTTTTTCCAACTTATAAAGTAAAACTGTGGTAATAAATTCCTCGATAACTTCGTGTGGTGAATTTGTCCAGCCAACAAGGCAACGAAGTCTTTTGGTCGCCATCAAAATGTTACCGATTGCAACATCAGTCCATTTGTGGTGAAGCAAGAGTTGGACTTCCGTGTTGGCTTCAGCCATTCACCCTCGGCCAACACAGAAAAGAATAAACAGCCTGACAATGATCCCCGGATCCGCCATTGAAGATTCTCTCTGTTATTCTGGTCACAAATTGTACAATATTTAAAAGAAAAATTGTCACAATAAACCATAAAAACACAATTGTTTTGGAAATTTCTAACTGGACTGATTTTATATATTGATAAAAAGAACAAAAATTTCCATTGGGGCAAAATTAAGTTTATAAATGAACCAAAAATAGCTGAAGAAAAAGACCGATGGGAAATAAGATGGAGATTCATCCACATATACATCGGAGGAACTATTTTTGTGTTAAAAGGTGAACATAGTTGTCCCTTTTAGAAACGTTGTTTTTAGATCCTCGATCTTTGTCATTGTGTCATCTAGATTCTTGAACTCAAGATATGTTATTTACATCCAAATAGACCCAATCAAATATGTGGCACAGCGTTGCATGCCATAGTGGTTGGATCTACACGCCACTACTAGTTTTCCAGATTTTATTTTACATATTTTTTTTAAAATTTTCTAGAGATAAATTGATTTTTAAAAATATTCTAGAGATATTTTTACAGGATACAAATATATTATTTGGGGGTTTTCC
This sequence comes from Microstegium vimineum, assembly GCA_022036555.1. Classification (NCBI taxonomy): domain Eukaryota; kingdom Viridiplantae; phylum Streptophyta; class Magnoliopsida; order Poales; family Poaceae; genus Microstegium; species Microstegium vimineum. Next base: position 9,538,405 of record CM039132.1, read on the forward strand.
TGTTATTTTTTCAGAATTTTTATAAGCTTAGAGGTATTTTTCGTGGTTTAAAAATCTCATTAGGTATTCATTGGATTTATTCTTAATAAACTGAAAAGATAAAACAGCATTGAAAAACTTCCTAGATAAAGTGAACGGTTTTAAAATTGAATGGAAGTGTTTTAGTCGCAGGGAGTAAAACTAGACTTTATAAAGGTAAATTTGGGGAGTTATAAAATGGACCTTTTATCCTAGTAATAATAATAATAAGGAAATAGCCAGACGGAACAAGGCGCCGGCCATTATCAGCTGGGCTTCTCTAAGCGCTTTGGGACCCACTATGGGTTTCCAAACGAGGCCTTTTCAAGGGCGGCCCCACAATGCACGTGGACGGCTTTGGCTTCCTGCGCTGCGCTGGCGGATAGGGTGTCTTGCAGCTCCAGACGGCCACGTCGGCCAGCCGACAGCCACTCAATTCGCCTGGCTCCTGCGCTTCCACCGCCCTTGGCAGACAAAAAAAACGCGAGCACGACGACGAGGGTTCGTTGAAGAGACCAACCGAGGAAGAAGCCTGCAAGCGGTCCAGTCTCATGGCGCCCTTCGCCGTCCTCCGCTCGTCTCTGGTCGCGGCGGCGGCGCCGTCGTTCAGTGGCATGTCCAGCCAGGGTACGTGCCAGCAGCCCCATCTGTGTATTCCAATCCATCTTGCTAGCCGTACATGCAGCATCGTGAATTTGAATCTTCAGTTCAGGCGTTCTGTGGTTAGTCTCTGTGTATGTACGTCCATGTGACCAATGCCCGATGCTAGTCAGTGTGTGTTCATGGCGTATTATGATGAGGTCATGAGGGCATTCGGTGCGTCCTAGTTATGGTTGTAGTTTTTTTTTTAGATCTGGTTAGCCAGTTATCGTTTTTTGATTCTTGAGATTTTTCGATAAGAAAATGTGTTCTATGAATTCTTATATCAAGGCTAACATTGTGGACGATGAGCATGGCCAATTGGCCACTGAATGTTGACTGTCTGTATTTACTTGTGAGTTCTGTCGAAAACGCAGCATCTTCGGTTCGCTTCAGCTCCAGCTCCAGCTCCAGCAAGAGCCGCGTCTCCTCTGCAGGGCCGCCACCAGGTGCGAGCAGAGCGCGAAGCAGGGCGGCGGACCGGATGTATGGCTGGGCCGCGCGGCCATGGTCGGCTTCGCCTCCGCGATCGCCGTCGAGGTGGGCACCGGCAAAGGCTTCCTCCAGGTACGTTACGTACGAGTAAACAATTGACAGCAGCAAGTCAGTCGGTCATTGCACTGCAGAGGCTAACATGAAAAAATGCCGCTCGATCCATCGCCTTAATTTGGTGGGTGCAGAACTTCGGCGTGGCTACTCCGACGCCGACGCTGGCGCTGGTCGTGTCGGGGCTCGTCGTCGGCCTCGCCGTCTTCTTCCTGCTCCAGTCAGGAGGCTCCCGAGACTGAGCGAGCGAGCACCGATGTGATGACGTACGCATCGAACATCACATCACAGGGTTCAGTGCCTGCCATCGTGACATTTTTTTTCCTGCGCCATGTATACTGTAGTAGCTGACGCTCATCTGCAAATTACTCCTCGTGTTACGCTCAAATTGAATCGAATCGATCTTCTTCAGACCAAAGTGGATGAAAAAAACACAAAGGTGAGAAATTTTCTGCCTACTCAATCCTAGCCACGTACGGTACTGAATTGTTGTGCATCAGTGGATGACCATATACTGCAATATCATCGAGCATGATGAGTACATGTCCTCGCACTGCAAGAAAACGAGCACAGGACAATCTTTGACCGAAGATCGGATCTTTTTTTTTTCAAGAAACGGAAAAAGTTTTGCCGTGATTTTATATTAGACGAAGAAATAGAAAACAGAGTATCACTTTGAGATGCTCTGTGTTGGATGTGTGTTTCATGACGTAGCACGCTTGCTTCTTAATTGTAAGCTCCCTCAACAGCTAGTCAGCTACTGTGTGTGATGAGATCGTCAAAACCAGGATAATCTGTATGTATGGCTATATGCGTCATGCAAAAGACGAAAACTCTATCTGTATGTACTATGCTGTTGTACGAGCCAGGGTTTGTGAACTTTTGTACTACACGGATGGATATCTGCAGCTCCACCACTTGTACGACCGTACTGCATAGAGTTAGGTGCAGTGCAACCAATCCAACTGCCCGGGTATGGGTGTCCCACATTACGACGCTACCGGCCAGTAGTAGCGTTCCTCGTTGGCACATCTATTGCTATGAAATGAAAACCAACTAAAAACTCTAATCAAACCCACACGATTCACGATTCTAATCCGATGGTCTTAGATAGAGGTGGAACAATTAAGCACTTAAACCCTTCCACCAATCCAATCTTATTTATTTTTTTCAACTCACCTGTAAAATCAATCGTACCTATGTACTCCCGTATCTCCGTCACGCGAGTCCTGCCGCTGCCCTCGTCGTGTTTTTTTTTCTTTTTTTTTAGTGTTCGTCCGCAGCTTGGCGTTCCTTCCCGTATCTCCAAGAAGATAAGAGCGCAATCCAATAACCACTTCTCTATGTTCTCTGCAATCTTGATGTCTTAGGTTTTTTGGACAGTTAGGAATGACTTCATCTTTAAAAATCTTCAGTCGAAGATGGCCAAAGGCTCTGTTTGGATACTCTAGCTCGGCTAGAGGCTATAGTTAGTTTCTAGCGTAGGACTAGTCCTAAATTATCCGTGTTTGGATGCAAGGGTTAGAACGACAATAAATATGGTTATCTAATCATTTGACTCATTTAAACCATCCTAAGTTGAAAAAAAAGAATTGTTGTGGGCCTCACCAGAAAAAATAGCCTAAATAATCACCTTTTTTTGATGGGCTAGTTGCAAAAACTAGCTTTAGCCCTTCTATTTGACTACTTTTGAGCTAGCTGAGTGCAAACTAGCGTAAAATAGCTCTAACCCTGAATCCAAATAGGGCCAAAGTCAAAGAGGTGTTCAAGAAAGAAGTTCAGCTACTGCACCTAAGGGCCAAGGCAAAAGATTCATTTTTATTTGATCAATGGACCCAAAAATTGTTATAATTTTCTTATTCAATTTCCTTTTCTTGTTTGAATAAATGCCTCTAGGAGTGTAGGGGCGTGAGCCCCTCCAGTTCTTTCCACATGACCGGGCGCACAAATCACCTGATTCATCTCGATTGCGTCGAAACAAGAGAGGAATGGTAGGTAGTGCAAAGGCTGTCGAGATTAGGAGCAGATCTGCAGCACTGAATGAATGTGGTCTGGCCAACCCTTTCCTTGTGTGTTTGCTTCACAGAGCACGCCACGAAACGGCTCCATCGCCTGATTCTGGTAGTAGCTGACATCACCAAGAAGCAAACACAAGAAAACGATGATGCTCACTCTCATCTTGCTTCTTGCACACACTCCACTTGCACACACACACAACAAAACGATGATGCTCGTTTCCCGTTGAGCAGGAGCACTGCACACTCAACTTGCACACACAGGGTTTTCAGCAGAAAAATCAGTACTTTTTTGACGTAGTAAAGCCTTAGCTACCGCTGTCATGTAATAATCAATGGTTCAAGTATGTAATGAAATACATAAGAGAGCGATGATGCTCCAGCTCAATAAGTCATTGCTTGTCCACTTCACCAACTGCCTTTATAAATAGAGAAGGGAGCTCAAGAGGTAGCAGCACAATCACAAGTGCCACTCTGAGGAGCTCTCTTGTGCACTGCAATATCTCTCAGGTAGGTTCTTCCTCTGAATTCTGATCCCTCTGTTCAGGCTCTTCAGCTGCTAGCATGTACTACTCTCATACGAGTAATTCATTCATCCTCTGAATCAAACTCTTTGATGCACACTAAGTATTCCACATACAGTTAGGGTGTCTTCTTTTTAAGAAAAAAAAAAAGAGAGGGCGAGATGAGAGATGATGGTCCACTTCAGTCCTCTGCTTTACTGCATCGTGCCTTCGAGGTCTCTCCCGTTTCTGAAAAAAAAAGATGTTAGTGCTGTTTTTTAGGACGATTTCAAAACTTCTTTGAGTTTTCAAGAAGACGAATCCGAGACATTTTGTTTAAAAAAAAAATCAAATCCGAGACAGATATAGGCCGTGTTTAGTTCCCGATTCGGGTGGTGCCGAATCTACGAGCACTGTAGCATTTTTGTTTTTTAGTACTAATAATTGTTCAAAATTTGATTAATTGGACTTAAAATGTTCGTCTCGTAAAGTATAACAAAACTGTACAATTAGTTTTTGATTTCATCTATATTTAGTACTCTATACATAGGTCGACATTTCGATGTGATGGAGAATCTTCTTTTTGCATAATGAAATTTGGGGTTGGATTTCATGAACTAAACAGGGCCATAGAGAAAAAGAGACGCACTGTTCCTACTCGGTACAGTATAAAAGATCCAACCTTTTACATACTGTACCTCTGAAATCCCAAAGTCAAACGGTCCCGAGCAAGAAACCGTGTCGTCGTCGATTCTTTCAGGGTGCCGCTCTCGGCAGCGACAAATCAATTCACAAGGGAGACCGTTCGTCCGCGGCCCTGATCGCTCGTCGCGAATAGCCACACCCTGCCGTCTGACCGACCCTGTGGTGACAGATTCCGCAGGCGGCGAACGAAGAGAGGAGGAGATGGACGGGGAGCAGGCGGCGCAGTGGGCGGCGGCGCAGGAGGGGGTCCCGGTCGGGGCGGACCTTGTCGCGGCGGCGCTGCGGCAGCTGCAGTTCCTCGCGGCGGTTGACCGCCGCCGGTGGCTCTACGACGAGGGCCCGCTGCTCGACCGGGCCATATGCAGGTACGGATGACCCCGCTCCCGCTGGAAAAAAAAATTCTTTGTTTTTCTTTCCACTTGGCTTTTTTTTTTTGGCTCTTGGAGGAAGCAAGGGACGGTTTTAGTGCCTGCTCCTTCATGATTGGTCGACGACTGTTCATCTTTGTCGGCTCTTGAGCATGAGCCATTTAGTGGATTTTAGGAAACTCATGAGGTTGAAAATGCTGGTACATAAATCTTGATTGCATGTCGTCGCAAAAAAAAAAAAAGATTCTTGATTGCAAGTTCCTCTTTATTTCTGTATACTATAAGGCAACCATAGATGGAAAGTGCTGGTATATGAATCTTGATTTTGCAAGTTCCTCTTTATTTCTGTATATAAGGTAACCGTAGATGGAAAGTGCTGGTACATGAATCTTGATTGCAGGTTCATCTTTGTTTTTGTGAGAAGCAACCATTTTCTTGATGAAAATCAATCTAAGAAATCTCTAGTTGGATAGTAAGGCCTGCAGGAGGGCAGGTGCCTGAACTTCAGCTTTGTAGGGCAGAATTCAGCAGAGAGCTGGGAACAACTGTAAATAGTCTTGCTCTGTTTTTTTGGCCTTACTTGGAGATATTTACACTTGAAACTGATATGCACATCACATAAGAAGTCGCTGTCATGTTCAGTTACTGATGGTTCCATGATTAATTTTTCTTCTTCTGCTGGGATAGTCTCCTATTCTCCTTATCAATACAGAAAAAAAAAGTGATCTGATTCATGTCCTGAGATATAATACCCATTGACGTTTTTGGCTTGGTTTTGTTGCTATATGCTAGGTACAAAGCATGCTGGCTTCCACTTCTTGATAAGCACACTAAGGCTGCGGTTGTAGATGGACCATTGGTTGTTCCTCTTGATTGTGAGTGGATTTGGCACTGCCATCGGCTTAACCCGGTACATATCCTTACCATGATGATCCCCTGTGCTATGAATGATATGCACACTGCATTAGACATCCAGCTGCATTATTTTTGCTGATTTATATTATGACTCTATTTGAAAATACTGTATACGCAAGAATCTTGTATGCCTGTACTCTTGTTGATGATGCTATTCAGAGAACTGAGGATCCTAATTATTCAAGCACATATCTTTCAGGTTCAGTACATAAGGGACTGCAAGAAAGTATATGGTAAAATACTGAACAATAACAATGTTGAGTCGTGCACTCAAACAAAATCAACACTTCAGTCAGAAAAGATTTGGGGAGAATTGTATCCTGAGGAGCCCTTCGAATTGGCGTTCACAAGAACCTCTGACGTTGCAATGGATGTGAACCCTGGAGTTGCAGAGGACATTACCTATGATCTGGCCTCTGCTGTTAAGAGACAATCCTCTTTCTATTATCAGGTACTCGCCCAATCTTTGCCCCCGTATATGCTACATACCTATGTGATACAAAATTATTGGTTGACTTATAAACAGTAACTTTCACTATTTAATTTGTACTTCATATCATTATACACTGAAAAGGCTACCATTTTTTTTGAGCAACACACTACAGATGTTCACTTAGATTAATTGACCTAGTTAGTTCAGGTGACAGCTACTGATATTTTTCCAGTAGTGGTCCTTACAATACATAAAATGATATGTACAGAAAATCAGAAAGTTTCACTTCTTTCTGACAGGTTGGAACACCAACAATGCATGATCCATGGTTTCTCCAAGAAGCTCTAGCTCGATACAAGGCGTTTCTGTACCTGATCAAGATGAATCAAGAAAAAGGATTGCGACGCTTCCGTGTACCGACCTACGACGTTGATCTCTTGTGGCACACTCACCAGCTGCATCCTGTTACCTACCGCAACGACATGGTGAAGCTTCTTGGAAAAGTTCTGGAGCATGATGACACCGATGCTGATCGATCTGAAGGAAAGAAACTCGATGTTGGATTCACCGAGACTACTGAACAGTTTGAGAGTACCTTTGGCGTAAGATACTGGAAGGCTGGATGTATGTACCGTGGCAACCTGCCATCTCCTGTGACATCCACTCCTCACATATTCAGTACTAAGGTTGGTACGGGTTCTGACATCTGCAGTGCTCAGAAGGATCTTAATGTCCTTGATATAACAGTTGTAGAGGTATGATTCTCTCTTCTTTACGTAACAGTTATTACAAAAAGTACATATTATATCTTGAATGATCTGATCTGATAGTGGCTTCAAAATGATGCTATGTCATGACTTATTATAAACAGTTGTTTTTGGATACATAACTGATATGATAATTTTGTAATCTCTGAAGCAAGAAATTCTTCTAGCAAGGTGTCTCTACTAAATTAAGACTTGAACATCTCCATCATTTGCAGTTATATTTTCAAATTGTGGACATCAAGAATTTGCCATCTGCTGTTCCAAAAGAAAATGTGTATGTGCGGTTCACCAAGAATCAATCAGATATGTTTATCAGTGACGGCGGCAGGGTGGATATTTCAACAGTTACAGGGAAGAACACCGGAGTTTGTTTACAGTGTGAGCCTACCGGAGAACTCGTTCTTGCAGTAATGGTTGATAAGATATCAAAGAAACCAGAACCAATAGGGAAGGTTTCTTTCCCACTGCACGACTTGATAGGGCCTGATTCTAAGCTGTCCTTCGAGAAGTGGTTTGAACTGAAAGCTCATGGTGGGCATGCCACTTCGTCCCCTCCTGTCAGTCTTCGAGTTGCAGCTTCTGCTACTGTCCCAAGCAGCTTTCAGAAGGTGTTCAGCATGGCCAGGATGGAGCCTTTCTTTCTCAAGTCGTGTCTTTTGCCACATTCTATCAAGGATCAGAACATGAGCAGCTGGACTCGTTTTGTAGATGATTGTGGTACTGAGCTTATCCGTCTTCAGATAAGGTAATTTTCTTCATTTGTTATTTGTTGTATGAAATGAATGGATACTTTTTCTGTAACGGAACACATTGGAAGTACTGTAAGTCAAAGGATGTGTTTGATGCTGACTAGTAATACACAGTGTAGTCTACACTACTACCGCTATGGTTTTTCCGTCTACTGTTACATCTATCAAATGAGATTGAATATGCAAATTTGTAAATTGGTAGTTGCAGTTGGAGCTGATGTTCCTCTTATGAAGAAATCTATAACTATTTATTCAGAACAGGCCTACAGTTCATTTGACTAGTGGAAGGACTTTAGTTACTGGTATATAGAACAGTATGTCTTTATCCACACCCCACATTTCAAATCCCGGGCCGTGCAGGTTGAGAAAGTTTCTGTTCCTGTAAAAATAGGACAGTTTGTCAATTACTACTAACCTGAATCATGTTTGCAAAAAAATTAAACTAATGACTACATTCTACTCAGAGAGCAAAAGGCAAAGAATGGCATGGCTGCTGTTCGGGAGTTGGTTGGAGTATTGAAGTCACCAAAAAAGCAATTTCAGCTTGCAGAATTCAAGAAAAATAAGTGGACCCTACAAGACTCAAACTTGTCAATCAGTCATGGCACTGATGGCAGTCTACTCGATCTCAAAGGTGTCAATCAACTGGTAATCATAACTAACTCAAGCTCAGTTCACTAGTTCACTGTGATAACCACTAGCTAGTATTCATGTAACCACTAGCTAGTATTCATGTAGTAAGCTCATTTTTTTTGTACATGTTTGAACAAACCAGATCAAGCTCTATCGGGGAAGGAAACTGGAATACGAGCGCAAATGCTGCAGCGCTCATTCTGAGGATGTTTCAGCTGTTACTGCTGTAAAGTTCTGTGCTGAACATCCATATGGCAAAGCTGTTGCCTTGCTAGACACTGAATCTCAGCTTATCATGGTACACTTCTATTTCTCATATCATTTCGAAACCTGAATTTTCTTTTATTTTCGCACTTCTTCTTTTGGAGTAACATAATCATGCTCATCATTATTATAGGTGAATGAGGATTGGTTCCTACTTCCATGGATCATAACATCGGTCCTGTTCGTGGACGCTGATGACAAGGACAGTGTGAAACTTATCAGTGGTGCCGTAGTTCAGAAGGATGCAGAGACAGAGACCATCGGAGCAGGGAGCGTGGCAGCGGTTCCTGCACAATGTGGCACTTGCAGCATGGCGTTGGGTGGTGACGATAAATCCATGGCAAACTGCAAGGCTGAACTTGCTAGCTCTGGTGCTTCTGGCACAGTCGTTGCAAGTGGTGAGAATGGCCACACTGAGTCTGCTGCTGGCTGTGGAGGCGGCTGCGGCGGTGGCAACTGTGGACCCATGGTGACTGAAGATTCCAAGGCCAACAATGCCAAGACTGGAGGCTGTGGTTCTGGGTGTGGTGGCGGTTGTGGCAGCGGCGGAGGCTGTGGGACCATGCTCAAAGCGAGCACCATGGCGAGCGAGGGCCAGTCCAGGTCTGGTGGCTGTGGCAGTGGCATGATCATCGTAGGCTCCAAGACCAACAATGCCAAGTCCGGCGGCTGTGGCTCCGGTTGTGGTGGTGGTGGTGGTGGTTGCGGCACCCTGTTCAACTCTAGCACTGCTGCCGGCGAGGGCATGCTGCCCAAGTCGGCTGGCTGTGGCTCCGGGTGCGGCGGCGGCGGCGGCGGCGGCGGCGGCTGTGGCAGTGGCATGGCCATCGAAGGCTCGAAGACCAACCACGCCATGTCTGGTGGCTTCGGCGGCGGCGTCTGTGCCGGCTCGGCGGCTGACCAAGGTCAGTCTAGGTTTGGGTCTGGTGGCTGCGGCAGAGGCGGCTGTGCCGGCACGGCGGCTGACCAAGGCCAGTCCAGGTCTGGGTCTGGCGGCTGCGGCTCTGGCTGTGGTGGTGGTGGAGGCTGTGGCAGTGGCAGTGGCAGCATGATCCCCGAAGGCTCCAACGGCAGGCACGCTGCCAGGTCCGGAGGCTGTGGCTCTGGCTGCGGTGGCGGGTGCGGCGGCGGGGGTGGCTGCGGCACCATATTCAACGCGAGCATCAAGGCCGGCGGTGAGGGCCAGAACTCCGTGTCCAGCGGCTGTGGCTCTGGCTGCGGCGGTGGAGGCTGTGGTGGCGGTTGCGGCACCGTGTTCAACGCATGATCCTCGGCGCTGGCGGCTGGCCATTGTGCTTGCTACGGCATTCTTTACTGTATATTGGTGTGCCTTGGGAATTCACGTTGTGGCTTCAGCATCCCTATGTGATGATGAGATATATGTAAATAATAATCCAGTAAATAAATGAGTAGAGAATCCCTGTGTGATGGTGAGATATATGTAAATAATTGAGTAAATAAATGAGTAAAGAATGGATGGGCTTGCCTGCCTCCGTCACCGCATACAGTATGCCGAACATTCAATATAATATACACATTGATGTATTTATTCATTGATGTGGTGACTTGATTAGTTCTCTGATTGTGTGTGTGTATATATATATATATATATTTCTTTGATGTGGTGACTGTTAATATTTTTTCTTTTATTATAACATTATTATTTGACTAATAAACTCGGTTCGCTTGTAATTGTAAGTATATCTTATGAGAGAGGACAACGCTTTATGAACTGATTTTTGCAAGTAAAAGAAAAAACAAACACGAAGTGTAGTGTAGTCAGTGTGGTCGCTGAGCTGAGTGTGATGGCACATTATCTTCTCTTCTATGAGACTATGACCCATGACATGTTTTATTGGGCCATTTCCTTTTATTGGTCCATGAAGAGGGGGCCTGTAGCGTTCTGCCCCTGCCGCGCTGCTGACACCAAACCCAAGCGACGAAACAAGTTTGGGTCCACCAGGCAGGGCTGGGAAATCAGATTTGGGCTACATAACACTGGGCCTAATGAGCTGTGGTCCAGGGACGCATGCCTATACGAGCCGCCCTGTCCGTGGGCCCAGGGGCGAGTCCAGCCAGCCATTGACGAGTACTCTCTTCGTCCTAATTTAATTAAATATTTAGAGTTTACAAATTTTCCCAAATTAATTGGTCACATAGGCCTGATGTCCTGAACCTGGCGACACGGGCAGGGTACCAACATAGGAGTGCACGGATAGTTTATATTATTTTATATGCTGACGAGTGCAGGTTTTATTAAAAAAAAAGAAAACTCGATGGATCTCTGGAATGCTCTCGTTCATCCGTTAACCATAGAGCGGATGCCTCCCTGGCTCCCTTCGTTCCCTTTACTCTCTCTCTCTCCCATTCGCAGTTCTGTCACTCTGCAGTAATCGTATCACCTCTTTTTGATAGGGGTAGTATAGTTATTTTACAGCTATACTAAGTTTATCGCTCCAATTCCAAACGTCCGGTTAAATTAGGACGAAGGGAGTAGGTAGACTCGCAGACATGAAGATTTGTATTCTTATATATGCAACTCATGAACATCAATGTTTGTATTTCTTTCTGCAATATAGGTATTTTATTATAGGGGGTTTTATTTTTTTTACTATACTTTTATTTTCTTAATTCTCGTATTAAGCAACGGCGAGATGGTTGATAGAAAATTAGACACACATCACGACAAGTTCGCCTTTGCGCCCAAACCTAGGAGCGCGACACTGCATGCAAGCTTGGCGCGAGCTCCCTGTGTTCTCCATTGTAATTAATGTAAGATGAGAGGGGGCGACAGGGAATGTGGTATAGCATCCTCGTCCGTCTGATCGAGAGCCGAATAGAAGACACAGACGGAGCACGGGGGCGAACCCAGTACCAAAAAAGATTCCACCAGGAACTGCAAATGTGCACGGCAGGCTACACAAGTCAACTAGAGAGTTCAACTTACTTAGCTACACAAACTAAGCAATGTGAGTTACAAGTCTACACAAGCCAATAAGCCACTCAAGAGCTACTTCTAAGCTACACAAGCTAGAAGGTAACTAGGCAAGCTACACAAGCTAAACTAGTTACAAGAGCAACAACTACTCACTAGCACAAGTATATGAAAGTAAATACAAGCTAGTGATTTGGAGAATGCAAACCACCGAGAAGAGTAGACAAGGTTGAGGCAGTGATTTTTCTCCTGAGGTTCACTTGGTTGCCACCAAGCTAGTCCTCGTTGTGTTGACCACACACTTGGTGATTCGGCGGCTAATAGGCGTTCACAAGCCTAGCCCACTCACTCGGGCGCCGCAAGAATCTACCCACAAGTGAGGGTAACTCAATGACACGCTCAACTAGAGTTGCTCTTCGTGATCCCCGCGGGGCAAGCACAATACCCCTCACAAAGCCTTCTCCGGAGCGCCGCACAATCTTCTTGCCCGCTTCGACGGAGTCTCAAGCCACCAAGCCGTCTAGGAGGTGGCAACCTCCAAGAGTAACAAGCACATCGGCTTACAACACGATCACCTAGTGCCACACGAAGCTATCTCTCAAAGCAACGCACAAGAGATCACTCGCTCGCAATTAGAATCGCACTATTGCTTGCACAAGTGAGTTAGAGGGCTCCTTCCCCAAGCACACTAGAGGCAACACATGCCCAAGGTGCTCCACCAGCCCAAGAGGCCGGCCAACAACTATTTATAGGCTAGCCCACGAAACTAGCCGTTTTCTCCTCTTCACACGCTCCCTGCAGGGCCTCCGGACGCAGGTCCGGACGCAGCTCCACAGAGGGTCCGGACCTTCCAGCCGTTTGAAACGGCCGCTTCCCGCGCGAGCCTCGCGCTGCCACGTGTCTCCGGACGCGTCTGGATGCCCGTCCGGACCAACGCTCGCCCACGTCCGGACGTGAGCAGAGAGCTCCCCGAGAGCTCAATCTCGCCCGGACAACGTCCGGACTCCAGCATCCGGACAAGCTTCTGCGTCCGGACCTTCATCACCGATCAACACAAAGAGCACAAGTCCTCCGGACGCGTGTCCAGAGTCCCTGTCCGGACCAACACTAGCGTCTAGGCCTCACTGTTCCCAAACAGACATGCTTAGGGTTAGCCTCCAGACGCATCCACGATGATCCGGACCAGAAGCGCCCTAGCGTCCGGAGCTCGCACCCGAGCCAAACCGAGCTGCTTCTTTCTCCTTTGCTTTTCAAGTTCTAACACAAATGTGTTCTTCACCTTGTGCATGTGTGTTAGCATTTTCACAATCATTTTCAAAGCATTTTTCACTTGCTCTTACTGCGCCACTCGATCCTAATATATCACAAAGTTAGATCACTCACGGTGGAACTAGATAACCGATATGCAAACAAGTTTGCCCCTCATGATAATATGACTATCTATCCTAAACCCGGTCATATACTTCTCTACACACCTATGACCGGTGAAATGGAAATGCCCTGTGGTTATACCTTTGCCTTGCGCATTTCATTCCATCTTCATCTCCATCTCCAATGTTGATGCAACACATGCACCAAACACTTGTCAAATGATATGATCCACTCCATATCATCACATGACCGTATTGGTTCATCGATCTTGACCTCACTTGCTCTTCACCGTTGTCTTGTTCCATCGGCGCCAAGCATCACACGCTTGCCCTTCACACTTGCAACCGGTCCATCAAGCCAAGCCTTATCTTGATCTTCTTCATCTTGGTCACATGACTCCATGTCATGTTTCATGTGCATTAAGCTCCTTTAACACATAATCACCTGTGAACTAATCTCCTATGTATATATCACTTAGACATATATTAGTTCACCTAAGTTGTTACTCAATTACCAAAATCATACAAGAACCTTTCAAAAGGGGGCTGTGTTTGGTTGCTGGCCTGGCTGGTGGGTTTCCCAGCCATCAGACCCACAAAGCAGCCAATACAGCAGGATAACAACATAGCAACACCAACATATATGCTAGAAATAACAAATTTTTATTGAATAAAGGTAATGACATTGCTATGTAACATCAGTTTACATAATTTTTTATAACAAACAGTTGTAATACGAAATTAGTACATCTGAATTGGACCATTGGTGTTGAGAAAGAACAAAAACATTGCAAAGAAGTGGCCTCAACTTTGAACAAGGTGTTGTCATCCCATTTCTAAGTAAATCACAGGTTCCTGCCATCCAAAATGAAGAACCAAATTTGAACAAATCCCAAAGAACCAGATGTAAGAACTCATGGCAGTCATGAAACTCCTGGGGACATCATTCAGTGCCATCTTCTCAAGCAACAACTTGGTGTTGCAGCTGATTGATGGTTCACAAGAGTTTGATGGCAAGCATGAAACATAGACAATGAAAGAACTTACAGTAGGCACCATGATCTGTTTGCATCACAGGCTAACAGAGGCTACAAATTAAAGTCTTACAGCACCAACCGAGTCTGAGATGAACAGAGGCCAACAAAGGGCACCTCAACTACAAGAAAAGAATAGCCTGAAGGAAAGACCAAATAGAAGCACTAACAGGGCAACAATGGTGACATCCTTCTAATGAACAGAACAGAAAGCTCCTGGAGGAGGAGCATGGACTACATGTCCAATATTCTTACCATGAACAGTTGAAGAAGTAGGATTATTGGAGGCAACAAAATAGGCATTAAAATCATAAACTGCATGTTCATAGTCAGAGTACTTCTTGTATTTAGCATTTTTGAAGCCAAGAACTTGGTCACTGCACTCATGCCATGTCATATAAATCCCAGGTTGCTTGCCAGCAAAAACCACATAGTAACTCCTCATATCTCTGAAATAAAAGATGTTGGCCTCAGCAGGAAAACAGCAGGATAACAGGATGTCAAGGCTGCTATGGAACCCTATTGTGCACATCCATGCACTGCCATCACACAACAGTTGGTAGAAGTTGGTGTTGCAGAGAATGGATGTGCACAAATAGGGCTTGATAACAGTCATGAAGAATAGTAGAAAACACATTTCAGTAAGAAAGGAACTGGTAGAGGCTGGTGTTGCATCACAGGCCAGATAATAGAAAGGAATAGTGAAGATAATAATACATTGCCCACATAAGCATCTTAATTTGGCCATGGAACACACCCATACAGCTGCAGTGCCATAGGCCATCTATGGTAGAAGCAGTGTATGGATGTGTCTCATGGCCAGAGTTGTACATGTATGCAAATAAAAACTCACACTAACCATTAGTAAGGAACTTGAAGATCTACAGAGTAATATGAAACAAATTCAGTATATCTCCATTTCCTTACCAATGAAAAGCATGAGAGATACAGAGAAATATGTATAAAATGTAGGCCTCAGAACTGAAACAACTTGTCATTGGTGGCTAGAAATTTCTCAATGAACTCCAAACAAACTGAAGGCAAAGACAAGACAACCATGGCAACCATCTAGCCATCCATTCTCCGCCATCAACCCAAAGGAGTTGCACAGAATGGATGGTTTGGATGGGTTTGATGACTGACTTGAAAAATAGCAAGGAAAAACCAAAGTAGCCACCTCATTTTCCCACTAACCTTGCATCACAGGCCACAGCTAAACACCCTAGAATCAAAATGGAGTACAACAATTAAAAACAAGAGAACAACTCATTGGTGGGTAAACATGATATGAAAAGCATTAGAGGCCTCAGCTATACAGGTAATAACTTCTATTTGAACCTTAGAACAAATCATTGGTGGCTGCACATGTTTTCTAAATTACTGAATATATAGTGGATACAGCAAAGACCAAAGCACATACATGCCAACCATGTAATCTGCTGAACCATTCACTGTTGCCATCAAGATGGGGGGGTGACCCAACAGTTGCTTAACAGTGGATGATTCCAGGAGACCAGATGATAAAGATGAGAACAGTTGAATTCATGACAAGAAAAAGAATAACAAAGCAGTATGGCAGCCACCTCATTAATCAATTATTGCAATATAGGCCTTTAAAATCCCAGTGGTCATGTGTTTAAGAATCATAAAAACAAATAGCATAGTATAAGAATCAGAATACTTGAATTGAACAAGTAGAATTAAGAAGCGTCTCATGTGTCTCACCCAACAAAGGGTACAAATAAGTCATTACATTGTTATCCAGCTCAACATGTTAGGGCTCAAATGTTTCTCAAAACTATAGTTAGCCACCCTCCCAGCCAAACTACACCACCAAGGTCAGCTGTCAAAAGGTCAAGCAGACTGCACAAAAGCCTCTGTTGTCAAAAAGAGAGAGTGGAAGAGGGAGGTGGAGGAAATATACATCTCTACAGTCAACCCCCTCATCACCTTGCTGTCTAAGATGGACAGAACTACATGAAGTAGTTCTTGGCAAGGTAGGTCCTGAGCCAAATATCCCTATGACTGTTCTCCATCTTCACAAAGTCTGTGGCAAGAGCCTTATTCTCAAGCAGGTAGGTGTAGGCACAAATGAGGGCCTCAGTGGTGAATCCAGGCATCTCGAGGACAGCAAGGTAGAGGTCAGGATCTACATGGCCAGCCCCAGTCTCTCTAAGTGCACTGGCAACATCCCTAACAACATCAGACATGTTGGTAATCATGATGATCTCATCATCAGTAAAGGTCCCCCTCTTCCTTTTATTACCCACTGTGCCAGCCTTGCTGCCTTCACCCCTCTCAGTGGGGCTCTTCTCAACTTGATACTCCCCCTTAGCTTTTGCAGCTTGGCTGTCAGCCTGGTTGACCCCTAGGGGCTCACTAGATCCTACAACATACCTACCAGTGGCCATGGAGTGTCCAAATATGGCTTCCATCTCAGTATAGAACCTTATGGGACAGTTCAAGAACTCAGCATCTTTGGGGTAGTCCTACAGTGGCAGGTAAGGTGGCACCAGGTTGTTAGGAAAGAGTAGACAAGTGAAGATGCAGATAGACAAAGGATGGATGAAAAAAGCATGGTTCTACCTTGCAGTGACCTAGGTAGTGCTCCTGATCAAGAATGATTGCATTTGTGTCTCTGTCCCAAAGGGCCCCACTAAGGTCCTTAAGCTTACTGACCCTGAACCACTTCTGCCTCCATTTCCTCAGGTGGTTATACACCTGAGTTAGGCTCACAATATCCTCACTATAGTCTTTGAGGCACTTGGCCACATAGTTCACATCTTTGTCCTTGAAGACCTTGTCAGGCCTGCTACCATCAGTCAACAACTGTGCCATCCTCCTCAGCACAAACCCAGAGGTGTTGCTGCTCCACCTCATTGGGCCAGCTGCCTGAGGTGCAGGAGCTTCAGCTGGTGCTGGAGGTGGTGGAGGAGGAGGAGGAGCACCTCCAACACCAATCTCAGCATCCAACACCTCAACATGAGCAGCAGCAACAACAAACCCAGCCTCAACTTGGTCAGCATCAAACTGGTTTAAGGACAATAACAGTTAAAAGGTAGAACAAGTATAAAAAGAAGTAAGAAACCAGCTAGAGTAGTAGAAATAGGTCTCAGATTATTCATAAATTATTACAAGCCAAAGTGGACAAAGCATATGTTCCCATACCAGGTTCAACAAGCATAGTTCATCTCTAGAAATACAAGAATTATGTTCTATGGGTACCCCTACCCTCCCACATGGCATTACAAATGGCATACCTCCTAGTAGTCATGACCAAAGTATCTTAGGAAGACAAATTCTCTATAGGCTCATGGTTTGGGAGGATAGGTGGAAGCCAATCCTCATCTGGGACACAATGGTCAACACTAAAGCCCAGAATCCAGTTATGCAGTATGCAGCAGACAATTACTAACTTAACCTGAGTCTTGTAGGGGTGAAATGGCTTGTTGTCTAGAATACGAAACCTGTTCTTCAAAGCCCCAAAAGCCCTCTCAACTGTCACCCTAAGGGAAGAATGTCTCAGGTTGAAGAGTTCTCTTACATTGATGGGCCTATTGTTGCTGTTGTACTCAGACAGGTGGTACCTGACCCCCCTATAGGGGGGTAGGAAGCCTGTGCGACATGCATATCCAGCATCTACAAGGTAAAGTTTACCTACATTTGGACAAGGGAAAAAGGCATGAGGACAGTTAACCTACATACAGGGCTGGTATGGACATAAGTGAAATGGGCTTGTGGTCTGTGTTACCTTTTGGGACAGTGAACCCATCATCTCTGTCAATGGCATCATGAAGTATGTGGAAATCATGTGCAGACCCCTCCCAGCCAACCAACACATAGGTGAACTTCAGGTCCCAATTAACAACAACCATTATATTTTGTGTAGGCTCTTTTTTTCTACCCCTGAAACTCTGCTGCATTCTCCTAGGCACCCTAGCCAAGCAATGGGTTCCATCAATAGCACCAATACAGTCCTACAAATTTGGTCACATATGTTAAGACCTAGCTGTGGCCAACTAATAGGAATGACTCAGTTGCAAGGAGTCACATTTACCTTAAAATAAGGGTTCCACCTATGGCTGCCAAGTATCTTTGGGTGAATGTCAACTGAGGGGGGCCTGATCAACTCATTTCTAAGCTCACCAACAACATACAAGACCTGATGAAAATGCCTGTGAACTATCTCAATAGACCTCCTAAAGGCTTGGTGTGCCACTCTATATCTTTGGTTATGGCCAACAATTAGGAGAAACATTGCAACCTGCTCCTCAACAGAGGAGCCATGGTTGTCCTGTACAAGTCCTCTGTGCCTACATAGGTCACACAAGGCAAAAAAGGGGCTTTGCTCATCCTAATCATGGACAAACACTCTCTGTCACTGAATCTATAAATGACCATCAATGTACGCTGCCTATGCTGGTCAACATCACATCTCAAAGTATACAACAGGGGGTCTGGCTCCTTAGATGGTCTCCTAATCCTACTAGCAACATACGAAAACATGACAACAACCAAAGAAGCAACTTGCTTGGCCAGCTCATCCCGTTTTTGGACTGGATCCATCTACAACAACATAAAATTGTAGACAAAGAATGCTTGAATCGACCCTGGTAGGCATCACATGACAATGACACAATGGAAAAATTAAAAAATGTCACGTCTGTATGCAAAATATGCCTCCCAGTAACAATATGGACATCATCATTGACCACAAAATCACCATAAATCCATCAAATAAATCAGATAAGTCACGGCTGCATTAGTAAAAATGCCTTCCAGTGACAATATAGCCAGAATCAGCTTGCAAACTAGAATCACCATAAAATAAATAAACACAAATTAGCATTAAAAAACAAATGCAGCCGTGGCTGCATTAGAAAAAGGCCTCCCAGTCACTTCATGTACAAGATCTAAGACCAGAAAGTACAACAACATGCAACAAAGTACTATGAGTAAGCATAAAACCACAAGAGCAGTCACGACTGCATATAAAAAATGCCTCCCAGTGACTTCAAGAACAAGATCTAACAGAATAAACTACAACAACATGTATTAATGGCCTAAAACGGTGCATGAAACAACTTCAACAGTCACGGCTGCATCCTAAAAATGCCTCCTAGTGACAAGAATCAATATAAACAGTTCGCATGAGTACCAAACCCTAGGAAACAGATCATTCAGCACGATAAAGCATTAAAAGAGGGAGCAATCGTAGGGGGGTTTCACCTCGTGTTGGTCGGCGGAGGATGGAAGAACAGAACAACCAACAAAAACACCAGCAGCAAACAAATCTGAACGGAGAGGAAGCAGATCGAGACGTAGAAGATCCAGATGGAGGGGAAGCAGATCCGGTTCATGACACAACAGCGCCACAAACAAGAGCCGCCAGAGCCGAGGAAGAAGAGGAAGAAGCCCGCCACCTCCACCGGAGTCCCAGCAACGATGAGGGCCGGCTCCGTCACCTCCGGATCCGGCACGGAGGTGCAGAGGAAGGGGAACCACCGTCGCCGAAGACCAAACCCTAATGCCACTGGTTTCTCACGGAGAGTGGTGGTGGTAGTGGAAGCGGAAGGGGAGGAAGAGGAAGGGGAGGCCACTTATAAGGAGGGTAGGAAAGCGCGCGCGGAGCTTTCCACCTTCCCGCGCGAGCGCGCGCGAGCCAGGGCGAATCGCCCGCGTGAGCACCGCGGCGGCCGAGCCCTAGAAAGACGAAGGGGACGAGCTTCGCTCGAGAGCCAGGCTGAGTGGGAGGAAATGCACGGCCAGACGAGTTGACGGGCCAACAGCAGCAAACACGGTCCTCTGCACCGATTCGGCTCGGGCCACGGGCCAGCCCCGTAGCAAACACGCCCTTCATGGACGACGCCTGGCAGCCATTCACTGCCCTGCCGTAGCCCATCCATCCATCCATCCATCCGTGATCGTGATCCGTCGCGTCGCGCGCGGCACGTGAAGACGAGGACGCCCGCGCACGCACAGGGGGGTCCCAGCACCCTGCTGGCCGTGGGTGGCGACGCGACGCGATGCGGCGTGGCGGTGGTGCGCCGGCTAGCTGCCGCTGCTGCTGCTGCCAGCCTGCCGCAGTGCATCGGTCCGTTCCCTTCGGCAGCCGATCGAGGGACGACGACAAACTATAGCAAGTGGCCGCGCACTGAATCCTCCTTGTCCTAGCTAGTAGGTGGTCAGAACTCAGAACGTACACCAGCAGCAGCCATTCGCCCATTCGGTCCCGTGAGGGTGAGGCCGGCTGGCCGTGACGCCCTCGATCGATTCGCGGGATCCACCTCCAACGGTGGACTGGGATCCGGGTGTGTGTGCAGCGTTGGCGCAAACGGCTTGTGCATCTGCATGGCCCTCGCCTCCCGACGCGCGTCTGGTCCGCGGCCAGCAGCACCGCCAAGGAAACAAAAACTTGCGGGGTCCGTGGGCAGAGAGAGCCAGAGAAGAGAAGAGAGGCGAGGCAGCGCAGCAGGCTGCCATCCGTCATCGATGGACCCGGAAAGCCGAGCCAGAGAGATAGCAGTAGGTGGGCCCGAGCGAGCATCGCATCTGATGATTCTGATCACACTTCCTCCCCGTGCCGTGTCTCAGTTTCCCTCTCCTCTCCTCTCCTCTCGCTCGCTCGCCGATCGGCCCAAGGCGAGGCGGAAGCAGCGCGGAATAAGTCAACTCTCTCCCCACCACCCGGGATCCATTCCTTCCACCCCCCTCTCATCTCCTCGGGTTCGCCGCCTGCCGTGCCCCGCGCAGGCCACCAAGTCAACGCCGGAGGGAGGGAGGGCGGCGGCGGGGGTGGTACCGATCGATCCCGTTCCCCGCGCGGACCGCCGGCCGCCGGTGCCATGGGGTCGTTCAAGGGCCACGTACTCCCAGGCACCCTCTTCCTACTAGTAGGGCTATGGCGAGTCTGGTGCGCAACGGCGCGCCACGCCACATCCCCATCCTCCTTCCGCGTCCGCGCATGGAACCCCGTCGTCTCGTCCTCGTCTTCCTTTCGTCTGCTGGAGCTCTACGTGGTGGCGGGCGGCGCTTTCGCGGACATGTGCGTGGAGGTGCTCTACTCCACGCACCTCAAGATATTCGTCGACGGCGGGGAGATCAACCCGGCGCACCTCAATGATCTCGAGCATGGTGGGATGCTCCTCATGTTCTTCCTCTTTGGTTCCCTCGCCCTCGCGTCACAGATTTGCCCCAGGTCAGTCAGTACTCTGTCGCCGTCGGCGTGATCAAGACCCGATTTTCTTGCTAAATTAAAACACCCCGTCTTCTTTTTGTTTGTTTTTTTTTTCTCCAAGCAAGATATAGGACTCGATCGTACCTTAATTTTCTTCTAAGGAAATTCGAACATGATATTAATAATCTTTTTTTATAATCTTCTAAGTAGTAAAATCTATTCTACTCATTAGACAATCATTTCAACTCATAGATATTAATAATCTTTTTTTATAACAACAAACCTAATTAACTCAAGACATGATCTATTTTAATTAGGACGGAGTTAGTACATACATACACTCGTTAAAAATGGTGAAAACCTTTGGATCGTGCTCTAAAGCAAAAGACTACAGTAGTAGATTTGTTGGACTCACGATGAGCACGAAGATGGGGAAGACGAAGATGAAGAAGAGGTACGGCGTACTACTACTCTACTCTGCTCCATTTAAGACCGTTTGGTACAGCTCCACTAGTAAAGTTGATTTTTAAGAAAATAGTTTCATGAGCAACTCTCTAGGTGAAGCTGAGTTATTTTAGAAAAAGTGTTTGTTAAAACAATTTTACCAATAACTTTATGCATGGATATGAGAGAGAAAGGGGGGAGAGAGCTGTGATAAGCTATTATTTTCAGTTTCATCCCACTTCATATCTTTATAAGAGGGGAATAAAAACAACTTTATGGATGAAACTGTTTTGGAAAGAGATGTTTGACAAAAAAAGAAACAGCTCACAACAGCTGTACCAAACATGCTCTTAGTAGCAGGAGTAGTTAGCAGCTGCTAACTGCCACGGCCGGCCGTCGTACTCGTACCTGGGTAGGATTCAATTGAATGGAACGGAAGAAAAAGAAAAGAAAACGGTGGCACACGCCATCATCAGTTTGGTTGGTTGGTTGGATTGGTTGGGTTTCGTTGCGATGGCGGATGGTTTTCTTTGACTTGAGCGGCGTCCGCATCTGGATTCTTGACGACGGGCTCCACGTACTTTTGCTTCTCGCCGAGGGCCCAGCCAATCAGCCATGTGGTCCATCCAGCTCACACGGAGCTGGTGGGCCAATTTGCCTGTTGCGGTGCTGCCTTCAACAAATCCATCTCGTGCTAGTAGTGATGTTTTGTTGAAATGAATTTCGCCACATGTGGTGCTGTTCTCCGTGTAGTAGTAGTAGCCTAGTAGGCAATAATAGCCACACACTGACTTTGCAGTCCCATAAGAAAAAGAAAAAAAACAAAGATATTTAGGTTACTGGTAATCCTACCAGCTAACAGTGAATATAGGTTACTCTCGATCTCCATTCTTCGCTATCTTTAGCTACCCTCAACATCATTCAGACCAGAATCTAACTGGTCCTACTAATGGAATGGATGGAAAAGCTAAATGCCATCCGACGTTATGATCTGGATAGAAAGGTTTTTATTCCACCTTTATAGTACCACAAAGTGCGTGGTGGGGTGCCACTGTGACTGTCACTGGCGGCTTTACTGCTGCTAAGTAGTAGTACCAAGTGCTGTCTGACTGTGTTCTGCATCCCTGCTCTGTTGGGGGCAGGGGCCCCGATTGATCTCTGCTAAAACCTATTCCCACCTTGCAATCATACTTCAACCCTGCGCAGCTTTTGTTTATCCCTGCAATCATATTGCCCTTTTGTTTTCATCTGGAATCTTTGTCCCAGCAACCGTTGCTATTTCTAGTTAACTAGAGGGGGTCCATGTTTCTGGTGTGAAGTCGTGGTACAACACAGCAATCATGCATTCGTAATCCATTAGGCAGCAATCATGAGTTGATGATCCTATCAATATCTTCTGAGTGCGCCGAACAATTTCTAAGAGATTCAGGTGTAATAATAGTAGTTCAAGAGCTCAACTGCCCGGCTCTGTTTGTCACCGAACAATAATAATAGTAATTACCGCCCGAGTTACACACATCATGTAGTATTTCCATATTATTCAGTGTAAGGGACAACTTTTAAAAGCTTGGTCAGTGAGCGAAATCACATCGACGGAATTGGCACCCAACCAATTTTTTCTTTCTTAGCAGCCTAATGGCGTAATGAGGCTTAATTATTTACTGTTTTTTTGTGTGTGTGCCATTGGTTCATATCTTCAGAACATACTGAATCACCACCAGTCCGAATTCATGTTTTTCCTCCCTCTATACATACTTTTAATTAACTGTTTCTTCAGTACTACTACTATCATTAGATCAGATCAGTAATAAAGCTGACAACTTTTGCTTTTACGGCGACGAACACACACACACACACAACAGGTACTTCCCGCTGACGGACGGCGCGCTCTGCCTCCTAGCAGCGACGGCGTTCACAGCGGAGTTAGTGCTCTTCTACTTCCACTCGACAACACACATGGGACTAGAAGGCTACTACCACTACCTCCTGGTTCTCCTCATCGGCCTCTGCATCGCCGCCACCGTCCTCGGCGCTCTGCAGCCAGAGAGCTTCCCGGTGGACCTGGCCTCGGGCGTGCTCATCGCGCTGCAGGGGCTCTGGTTCTACCAGACGGCGTTCACGCTCTACGGGCCATTGCTCCCCGCCGGATGCGCCCGCGACGCCGATGGCCACGTCGAGTGCCGCGCCCGCGCCGCCCAGGAGCGTGCTGAGCAGCTCGCTATCTTCCAGCTCTTTGGACTTGTGTTTCTCGCGTTTTGTTACGTGCTCGGGTGCTACGCCGTCGCCGCCGCGAGGTTTGGGTGCCCGGAGCTCGCCGCGATGCATGACAGGCACGTCGCAGCGATGGAGTGCCACGGTGGCGGCGACGACGGCGGTGACCGCGGCCAGGAGGAGTGCGCGATCTAGTGGCTGATGGACAGTGGTGCCTGCTTTGGACTCTCTGCTTCTTGGATTTGATATAGTGTAGTACAGGAAATTCAGAGTACATGCATGATCGTCAGAAATGGCTTGGGCATTCAGAGCTTTCAGACTTTTGATGACAGGGAGGATAGTAGGGAGTGTACATTTTGGGATCAATTGAGGCAAAATTACCAAAGTTTTTTTATCATCATATTTATATACATGGTTTCACGAGCTGCTTAACTTATGCTGTAACTGGTACTGATTTTAGATGAACGATTTATACAATGAAGAGGAATATGCTTGTTAGCACAATTGTCTCCTTGCAAATTGTGTTGTAGATGACCCAATAATGTTTGTTTGTTTCATTCATTGAACGATTACAGAAACAAAATTGTGCTTCTCCTTTCTTACCTCAATAATCGAAAGGCAGAGGTCTTACAGAAACCACATTAAACTAAGAAAACCGAATACAGAAACCAAAATTATGATATCAGTAATGCATGCTTTACACAGACTGCAGTCATGTGAGCTGGTCGCTTGTCGACATTCGCAATGTGAATTATCCAGACTATCAGACCTGCAGAGCTGCAACAGACTACTACCTACCAACGTCCAGCGAGACATGCAGTTTTTTTTTGGAAAAATAAAGTCTTTCTACTTTCTTGATTTTAACATCAAAATACCGAGTTGATACAATCGTAATCTTGAAATTACTTCTCACCTATGTATATCTAGATTCACATAAGGTATCAAAAAATTAATAAGACACACTTAGGCTTCTCCAAAAATGGATATTCAGAGTATATGCATGATCAGAATTCAGAAATAGCTTGGCCAAACAGAGTTTTCAGACTTTTGGTATCAGGGTAGGGAGTGTACATTTTGGGATCGATTGAGGCAAAATTACCAAATATTTTCTCATCAAATTTATAAATGGTTTCACCAGTTGCTTAACTTATGCAGCTGTGCTGTAACTGATACTGATTTTTGTATGCCTATTAGATGAGGTCACTGTTGGGCAAAAACAGAGTTGAAGCAGCTAGTAGGAGTTACACACAGGGTTTAGTGCCTACATGTATGTCCAATCAATGTATAATAGATTCAACAGAAAACACAATGTATTTAAGCCAAAACGGAGTACTTGCTTACACAGCGAAAATATACATAGATTTTGACATGCATGTGATGTGCTTGCATCATGGAAAGGCGACCCTGCTAAATGCAGCCCCCGTTTCTTATGCCATTCTACATAGCCAAGAATGATAATGTTATTAGTTTGATGGAAATTAGGTTAACAGGTTTTTGAAAATCTTGAAGTCGACAAAACTGAGAAGTGTTAGAATGGCTGACAAGCACGAGAACCAACACCATCAGCCGAGACAGAATAGGGTGAGGAGAGAGACGTACTTATGCATGCACACATAGTTCCGATTCAAATTGGGATCTCTCTATGAGCATTTGGGCATAGTTTGCGCAGATCAATATTAGCCACCTGCGAGGTTAACTGCCCCTCGTGTTGCTTCTGATTTTCTTGGTCTTGCTTGAACACCATCTTTGCCTACCTGTTAAGAATTCAGATTAAAACAGTAATTAATTGAGCGGAGACGAACAATGGTTCATATATGCCCAAAAGGAGACAGAATTGATTGTAGCAAGAAATAAATAAAGGGTCTACCACTATGCTATTGCCAATTGTTCCACTATTTCTGTTAATAACATTTTTGCTCTGTAAAACGCTATTTGATTTAGCCGTGATATATATTTTTAGCATTGCTAATCCTGATCCATATAGATATTGATTCTTTGGTCTCGATGACTACAATCAATGTCCCTATTTAGCTTTTTTCTTAATATAAATGATGAAATAAACCATTGAATAATTATTAAAATGTTAACGTTGAATGTTGATCGCAACAATGAGTAATGGACATGCAAACGTTTTCATTTTTTCTATAAACTGTTAAACATAATAGGTTCCGCTATAGTTCCTTATAGCTTTTCATAGCCGTTGGAGGAGGCCGCTACTATATGCCATATATAGTCTGCTATTTAAAAATTAAAATATTAAAGAAAGGGATATTAACTTAATTAAAACTAGTGGGACATACTCATCGTACCTCATTACTTTTAAGCATGAAAAGTGTGGGATGGTTTGGATGCACCATGCATGCGGCTGTCAGCGCACCCAATGCAACATCCACCTCCTGAGCAGACACGCCATCACAGTCGATGGTCCCTCTGAGTTCCCGAAGGGAAGGCAGGTACTCCAAGCCAGTATTGTCACAGTTGCCGTTGTTATCTTTTAGAGCCCGCAAAGGAACATCAAAATGAAGCATTTCGAGATTTGGCATCACGCAACAGGGTACAACTTTGCTAGAGTCGTCAAATTTTCCAGAGCCAAAGGGCATTGTTTCTTCTCCATTCCATAGGTGCAACGAAATCCCATCGTCATCCTCGTTGGGCTGCTCAAACTGGACCATTTTATTGATCTCGAAGTACCTCAACTTCTGGAAGAAGCAGCCACCATTGGCATTAATATTACTTGCGATGACTGTGGACTCTATTTCAAGGTCAAGAAAACAGAGTGCTGGCAACCTCGCTAGGAGCTTCAGATCCTGCTCATCCATAGTAGTAACCCCTAGTCTCTAGTGGGACAAGTTGGGAAGACCTGAGGGATTTATGCATGATGGCAGCTTAGAGAAGTGAATGAACAATTCCAAAAAACAGAGAGTCCGTGGGAGCATAAAGCCTGCTGCCTCCACATGGCTGTATCTGCATCTGAAAACCGACTGTCCACATATATGTGCTGGATCTTTTTGAGATTGCGTAGCGACACCACAAACTCTCTCTGCATGCTCTCGTTCATCCCACAAGTGGAAATTATGAGCACCCTCAGTTCTCGCAGGCTTCCCAGCTCCTCCACAAACCTCTTGTGATTGCCATGTATTCTAAGCTCCTCTAGGGACGTCAGGTTTCCAATCCCGTGTGGTGCATTCGATTGTCCAGCACATAACCGTACCAGTTTTGTGAGATGCACAATGCTTGCGGGCAACGTTCCATCCACATCAAGTGTCTTCAATAACTTTAAATTTCCTATTTGTTTGGGGAACAAAGGAACACTGCCTCGACATCTTCGTATCCCAAGATACCTCAAGCGAAGTAAATCACCAAGATTCTCAAGATGGCAAGATTCCTTAAATCTGCAGTGTACTATGTCTAGCACACACAAAAGATTTAATCTAAAAAATGGGTCTTGGTTGTCAATACGACACATGAATGCAGTATATGACCTCACTTTTTGGATCCCAGTAACCATGGCTTCGGAATTAATGTGCTCAGATATTCTATTCTGGTGGGCCAACCGACGAACACTACTTGGTGCTGGTATTCTTTGAAAATTATCACCTAGTAGAGAAATAAAATTTTCTTGCAACGAAAGCTTACGGATCAGATCAAGAACCATATCATGAACACGACATCCTGACACTGTTCCATCCCACTTGTCTTCCACTGCCTGGATTAAGCTTCTATTAATGAGATCATTGAAGTATCTTTCTCCAAGCTCAAATAATCTTGTTCCTTGTTTCTCTTCAATAAATCCTTCAGCTATCCACTTCCATATCAAAGGATCCTTTTCGATCAAATAATCTTCTGGATATGTACTTACATATAGTAAGCATGTCCTTAAATGTGGAGGCAGATCATAGTAGCTAAAGGAAAGTATTTTCATAGTATCTTCAACTTCCCTGTTATCTTCATGTCCAAAACCAATAGAGCTATAGACCTCAGACCATTCATACTTTGCTTTACCAACCAACAAACTAGTCATTGTGATGATTGCTAATGGTATACCGGCACATTTCCTTAAAATTGTATTGGAAACGTCATCTGGTTGGTAATCAAGGTACTTTCCATTTGCCCCAACTATCCTTGTATAGAACAATTTCATTGAGTCATCATAGGAAAGTGATTTTAACTTGTAAACCTCACCAGCTTCTTTAGCGACATCAAACTTACAAGTAGTTGTGATTACTTTACTTCCACAACTATTCTCAACAAGTGCCAATTTGATTCTTTTCCAAGTCAGCACCTCCCATACATCATCAACAACAATAAAATACCTGTCCGGCCACATGAAAGTCCAAGTAAGACTGTAAGTAACTAACGAAGTTTGGAGCTTCTATGGAAGCAATAAAATTTCTGAAGTATGCAGTACACATGAAACACATGATCACACAAGTAAAAATAAACTGTGTTTATGCTTCAGAATCTTTCTGACTAGCATGTGCTCATTGTAATTATAGAATAGTAAATAAAAAAGGTAACCTACAATTTTTTGGACATGTATGTGAACACACCTCAAATGTCTTATCTGAAAAAAATACATATTTAAGGCCACATTTTACAAAATAAATTGAAGTTTCATGTTTTGGAAGACCAGCTAGCATATGCCCAGATTATGAAGCTATAATGTGGCACCAAGAAAGAACCAATAATACAACAGAACAAGACCAACGTTTAAACTATGCTATAAACAAGGGAAGATGAAGCTACCAACATTGAAAAAGCCTCCACCATATTTAGAACAACTACTTTGTTATGATGAAAGGGGAGAATCCAATGCTCGCACTCACTTTGATGTGTGGCCACATAGATCATGATAAATAGACAAGCGGGTGGACCATATGCTTTTCTGGTTGAAGGGCCAAAGTTATCATCAAATTTATTACATATTTAAAATATACAAAGGTGACATGAAAAGAAAAAATGTGAATATAAATGAAAAAAATATATAGATCAGCCCCTTACAAAAAATATTAATAAGTTTATGAAACTAATGTAGGCTATGGATATCTGTTATGTCTATTGTGTTAAAAAATAAACAAAGAGAACAATTTAATATAATCTACTAGATATATATACGTATTAAATAATAACTAATACTTATATATATCTTCTAAAATTCTAACCTGTGCCTGAGCAAGGGTTCAAGGACTAGTTGACTAAACATGGAGCAACAAAGGCACTCACTAATATAATTTACAATTGGGTGGCTCATGTGTACCTCTTGTTCTGCAGGAATTCTCGGAGTTCGTTAATGAGGAGATCAACACCTCTTCCAGTGTTATGAATATTTTGATACTTGTACTTGTCAAGCTGGAACATAATATCTT